>OX411342.1:15185606-15868106 GCA_948150665.1 Conistra vaccinii
AAGATCCACAAATGACAGCCGGGACCAACGGCTTAACGTGCTTTCCGAGGCACGGAGGAGTCTAGGTATGTAAAGATGGTCACCCATCCACTGACCAACCCCGGCAAGCGTAGCTTAACCTGATGGATCGACCCGTGCGGCTTGTTATTACTTAGCCACGAGCTCCTCCTTAGAGCCCTCTGTTAGATAACATACTGTATTATTAGATGTGCTGGACTGCTAGTGTAACTTTTATGGTCCATTATGGCCCATCTTATTCCACAATGAACTAGCATTGTCTACTATAGGCCGACTCGGACCACTATAGGTTACCTTGGGCCACTGAACGCGCCTAAATGCGCTCAAGTCCGGATGTTTAATACACGTTTTAACGTTCAAGCACTTAATTAGTCTCTAATGTATAGGTATAAAATTGTTATCAAAATGTTGAGACTACATTATTATTTATGTCCCCAACAGCTACAATTGGCGAAAGTCCTACCCCAGTAAATATTACTACAAAAATACTAATTCTCTTGTTTTATTTCCAGGTAGTTCAACTAACGGGTGAGACTGCCACTGATCACAAGTTGCTGAACAAAGGGCAGATCATCATCACCACTGCTGATAAATGGGACATACTGTCCAGAAGGTGAGTTAATATACTTTAGACGAGAAGGTTTCTCTCCTCAAATCGACGATCATCGAAAGGAGATAAAAGTTCATTTATACGGGCCCTCGCCCACGGCGACTTTTTGTAGCGATGCTGCCGCGCGTCTACATCGATTCAGTCGCGAAGCTGTAATTATGTATGAAGAATCCTGCGCGATAGTAGCGATGCTACAAAAAGTCGCCGTAGGCGAGGGCCCTAAGAAGAAACTTGTACGTCGAAGACATAAAAAACGCAATTCGTAGATTTTGTTGTGAAATCGCTATTCGATTAAATCGCATGGCAAGTGTCGTACGACTTAAGAGAGTTCATTCTAAAAGTTGGCAACGGCGCAAATAGGTGTCAAATATTTCGCTGTTTTGATTAATTTGGCAATATTACTGTATGGAAATAAAAAAATATCGCTGACTAGTGAACTAAAGTATTAATAATGTATTACAAATAACACTGAATTTGATGGTGTAGCCGTTTTAGGTGTAAAAAATGCATTTAGAAAGTTTCCAAATAAAAGTGTTTTTATATCTAAAACTAAATATTCGGTGTTACGATATTAACTATTGCATTTCACAATCAATATTTTAGTTCACTAGTTAGTCATATTTCCATACAGTAATATGGCAATATTACTGTATGGAAATAAGAAATGTGGCTAACTAGCGAACTAGAATATTAATAATGAATTGCAATTATAATATTGAATTAGATGTTGTACCCGTTTTCATTTTACATATAAACCTAAATATTTGGTGTGACGATATTAATTATTGCATTTCATAATCAATATTCTAGTTCGCTAGTTAGCCACATTTCTTATTTCCATACAGTAATATTGCCAAATTAATCAAAACATTGAAATTTAGACAGCTATTTGCGACGTTGCCCATTTTCAGAATGTACGCTCTTAAGGCTGCTCGACACCGGAGCGGAGAGGAGAGGAGCGGAGATGTGTCAATATTAACCAATAGAATCAAAACTCCGCTCCAGAGGTGCGATTCTATTGGTTAATTTTGGCACATCTCCGCTCCAGTGGACAGGCAGCCTGAGTCGATACTAAGGGCCAATTTCACCGATCAAATAAAACGCGATTAACTGAACATAAGCGGCGTTTTACTTTTAATCTAAGTTTAAGGTTAGGTTTGGCATTTCACCAGCAATTTTTAAACTAGTTTAGTGCTAAACGCAGTTACTGTACTAACCGCCCGATTTTGACCGTTTTACGTTTAAAACGCGATTAATGCACTTGACATACCGTACCGCGCGTTTCCGCCATATTGTGTTGAACCTGTTTTTAATCGCATAATTACGATTATTTTGAGATAGGTACATAATGAGAAGAGTTTACTCATTGGCCTTTGAAGAAAATGAGGATGAATTTGTGGTTCGACGACCAAAGTGGATTCGCGAAAGGGAGGAGCACTTCGACACTCTAGATAATCATGGCTTTGTGACGAGATTTCGACTTACAGAACCGACAGTTCTCCCTATATTGGAAGCTATTGAAGATAAAACTAGTTATTTATTTTCGTTGCTTATATAAATATCCTTATATATTTATAATGTATGTATTTATGTATCTATTATATAACATATATATACATAATATATATCTGTGTGTTTATTGTAGTAGCATCTATATATTATTATTTTGCACCAATGACAACCCCATTTTTATGTCCACGCAATCACTATCCATTTCAAGGTTGCCTGGAAGAGGTCGCAGAAAGCGATAAGGTCACCCATTGTATGTTTTGTAACGTAAAGATATTATTAACAATTATTTTTCTACATTAGCAAGGCTGCAGGTAATGAGTGAAGTGTAAATAAAAATCAAGAAATATTTAACCATTTAATTTGTTTTATTAAGTAATTGCTAAGAGTCACAATATTAGTTTTAGCTCGTAATCAAGTCCTATATATTAAAACGTGCACTGCACATTAGAAAACAATAACCACGCAAAACGAATAATACTCAAAATAACCTCACTTACTTTACCAAGTTGACAATAAATTGACTTGACAACCGAGGAATACGTTTCGTTGTATGTATTTTTACACAAATATTGCAATAGTTTTGTCAAGTTTCGGTGCAAGGACAAAACGCAACGCGATGTTGCCGTTCTAACATACCGTTAACTCGGTTTTCGTAATCGCGATCAAAGAACGAGGCATTTTGCTCTGTGAAATGAAATCAATGTTAAACGTGATCAAAGCTCGTTATTAAACGCGATTAGTATAAACGCAGTTTTACCAAACGCAGTTTTGGAGACAATCGGAGAAATTGGCCCTAACTTCATAACCTTTGCTTCTCAGATGGAAAGTCCGTAAGAGCGTGCAAAGCGTCTCCCTATTCATTGTGGATGCTCTCCAACTGCTGGGCGGCGAAGAAGGACCCGTGCTTGAGGTCGTCTGCTCCAGAATGAGATATATTTCTTCACAGATCGGTGAGTAGAGAGAGAGACTACATCTAGTACAATCAAGTTACGACCTATGAGATTTAGAAATCGGATCGTCCTTAGAATGGAGAAGAATAGAATAAATATTCTTTTCATCACACCTATTCGAAAAACGACATTTGCCTATAGAGGATAGCGGGAGCAAAATTCAACTTTGCTCCCTAGGGAGTTTGAGGTTTCTCTCTTCTGATTGGTCCACTCCGTGCTTTTGATAGCGTACTGATTTGCGTAGTTAGGTTAGAGGCGCTCGTGTGAAGGATTAATGTAAAAAAAATCGAGTAATTAGCTTTTTATTTTTCTCATAGGTAGTGATGAAAAATAGTGTGTATCACTCGGGAACAAAATGTTTTGGTCTCGGGCGGCGTATATTGAATTCCTCGCTAAGCTCAGGATTCAAAATAACGCCCTGGAAGAACAAAATATTACTTTGTCCCTTTGTAACACAAATAACTATTATTTTCTTCACCATATGAATCCTAAATTCTTCTTCTTCTGCCTATCCTTTTCCCAACTATGTTGGGGTCGGCTTCCATTCTAACCGGATGCAGCTGAATACCAGTATTTTATATGGAGCGACTGCCTATCTGACCTCCACAACAATTCTTCTTGGATAGCAATGCTTTCTGTTTGAAATAACTCCCAGTAACTGGGTAATACGATACCTTTTGCCGTGGCTAAGTAATAACTGCCGCACGGTCGATCCATCAGGTTAAGCTACTCTTGCCGGGGTTGGTCCGAGGAAGGGTGACCATTTTTATATTCCGAGACTCTTTCGTGCCTTGTAAAGCACGTTAAGCCGTTGGTCCCGGCTGTCATTCGTGGATAGTTTACAGTCGTTACGGGTCGTCAGAAGCCCGAAAGTCTGACAACCAGTCTTACCAAGGGGTATCGTGGTTCTGTGTTATGGAGGTCAGATAGGCAGTCGCTCTATGTAAAATACTGGTATTCAGCTGCATCCGGTTAGACTGGAAGTCGACAGGTTGATTTTGATTCGCATGGAACACTTACTGTACTTGGTCAAATAAAATCAAATGTCCTCAGACTCGAATGTTTTCCAGTTTCATGTTTAACAGTTTTTTTTTAAGTTTTGGCTTTTCTATCTCTTTCAAGCTAGTTTTAACATCAGTTTGTTGGTTCTGCAGGTCGTCAGATCCGCATAGTAGCTCTCTCGCTGCCGCTGGCGGACGCGCGCGACGTGTCGCAGTGGCTCGGCTGCAACGCCAACTGCTCGTTCAACTTCCACCCCAGCGTCCGGCCGCTGCCTCTACAGTTGCACATACAGGTAATATCTCTAATCATTATATAGTCCTCCAGACCGTATTTTGGTCACGGCGACCAGTCTCAACGGAGACTAGCCTTCAGCGCAGGAGATATTATAGGGCCCGACCCGGGAATCGAACCCAGGACCCCACGCTCAGCACTTGTGACCACGAGACCAAATAATATCCTGACTGTCAAAACGGTGAAGGAAAACATCGTGAGGAAACCAGCATGTCTTAGAACCAAAAATTCGAAGACTTCGAATTTTGGTTCTACCAACCCGCACTGGGCCCGCGTGGTGGATTACAGCCCACTCCCTCTCACAGAGAGGAGGCCTGTGTCCCAGCAGTGGGAACGTTAATAGGCTGATTATGTTATAATATCCTGACAAAACTGAATAAACTTCTTCATTTTTTTTTCGTGTGGTCAGTGACTAACTTGGTGCCAGAATGAGTGGACTTGTTCTAGGACCTTTGAAAGAGGCAGTCGTTTCACGTATTTTGTTGTTTGAAGTTAATATAAGGTTATATTATAATACTAGCTGCGTCCCGCGGTTTCACCCGCGTAAAGTAGTTTTTTCTTTTAATCCCTATGTTCCCGTGGGAATATCGGAATAAAAAGTAGCCTATTTTACGCCCCGTGGCCACAGCTATCTACTAGTGAATGTCCCATCCAAATCGGTCCAGCTGTTTCAGAGATTAGCCGGAACAAACAGACCGACTAGACAAAAAAAAAAATGTGTTTTTGTTGTATGGGTCGTCTATACTTTCATATGCATTTAGTAAAAAAACTGTTGTTTTGACATTATAAACAGACACTTCAATTTTATTTATTTGTATAGATAAAGTTGTTTTAGTTCATAGTTAGTGATCTATACACATATAAAGCTAAAAGCAGTCAGATATTTGGTTTCACATGCCGTGTCGTGCGGGTAGGTGAGTGGTCCGCGTATCGGACTCAAGGGCGTTTAATTGGAGGGGCCTATGTCCAGCAAAGGACTATCCAAAGTTGTTGATGATGATAGTCACTTCCTCTCATACTATTAACACTGTTTCGAAAATATTTTGAAAGCCAATTATTTTTACAAGACAAACAGTGAACTTGCCGGCTCGTCTTCATAAGAAATTACCAATTGGAACATTGTAGCTTCTAACATTTTATAAATGCCCATGTAGGTTTAAGTTTAAGTATTATTTCTTTGAATACCTTATGCTGAGATAGGAGTCTTTTTGGCCTCGCACAGGTCATTATATTTTGTACATTTCTTAAATACTCCGTTTTGTTTATTTATTCTTATTTATTATGTTTTTACAATTAGAGGAGCTCGTGGCTAAGTGATAATAAGCCGCACGGGTCGATCCATAAGGTTAAGCTACGCTTGCCAGGGTTGGTCAGTGGATGGGTGACCATCTTTACATACCGAGATTCCTCCGTGCCTCGGAAAGCACGTTAAGCCGTTGGTCCCGGGTGTCATTTGTGGATCTTTGACAGTCGTTACGAATCGTCAGAAGCCCGAAAGTCTGACACCATTCTTACCAAGGGGTATCGTATTACCCAGTTACTGGGTTTTGGAGGTCAGATAGGCAGTCGCTCCATGTAAAATACTGGTATTCAGCTGCAACCGGTAAGACTGGAAGCCGACCCCAAGATAGTTGGGAAAAGGCTAGGAAGATTGAAGATTGATTATGTTTTTACAATTACTGTTTGTATTTTCTGTGCGTGTCCCAAATAAAATATTTTTCTTCCTTTTTTTCAAGTGAAACAACATAATTTGAAAATAATTTTCATAGTTGTGGTTTTTTATCTTAATGATCTTTTTTCCCCACAGGGCTTCAACATCTCCCACGCGGCGTCCCGCCTGGCCGCCATGACGAAGCCCATCTACAACTCCGTCATCCGCTACGCCGGCAACAAGCCCTGCGCCGTGTTCGTGCCCTCGCGCCGGCACTCGCGCCTGCTGGCGGCCGACCTGCTGGCGCTGGCGGCCGCGCACGCCTCGCCCACGAGGTTCCTGCGCGCCCGGCCGGACATGCTGGCGCCGTTCCTCAAGAGAGTTCATGATAAGGTAAGAAAAGCCCTCAAAATGTCCACCTATGTGTTAGGGAAGAAGTGGCGCAACATGTTAACCAGCGTGTGTCATTGTTGCCAGCATGGACCTTTGTTGACCAGCATGGACTCTTTGGTGTTTCTAGGATAGGCCATTGTTCACCAGCATGGGCCTTTGTTGACCAGGATGGACCCCTTGGTGTTTCTAGGATAGCCCATTGTTCGCCAGCATGAGCCTTTGTTAACCAGAATGGACTCCTTGGTGTTTCTAGGATAGGTCATTGTTCACCAGCATGGGCCTTTGTTGACCAGCATGGACCCCTTGGTGTTTCTAGCCATTGTAAGCCAGCATGAGCCATTGTTAACCAGCATGGACCCCTTGGTGATTCTAGGATAGGCCATTATTCGGCAGCATAAGCATTGTTGACCAGCATGGACTCCTTGGTGTTTCTAAAATAAGCCATTGTTCGCCAGCATAGCCTTGTTGACCAGCATGGACCCTTTGATGTTTCGAGGATAGGCCATTGTTCGCCAGCATAAGCCTTTGTTGACCAGCATTGACCCCTTGGTAATTCTAGGATAGGCCATTGCTCGCCAGCATGAGCCATTGTTAACCAGCATGGACCCCTTGGTAATTCTAGGATAGGTCATTGTTCGGCAGCATAAACATTGTTGACCAGCATGGACTCCTTGGTGCTTCTAGGATAGGCCATTGTTCGCCAGCATGAGCCTTTGTTTACCAGCATGGACCCCTTGGTGTTTCTAGGATAGGCACGTCTCAGCATTACTGTCTCTTAGTGATTGTATTATAAGATGTCTCCTTTCTTAGGCAGTTACTTTAATTTTGAATGGCATTTCACTGTTGTTGCCCAACTTGTGGTAATTTTAATCCCGTATTTGTTTTCAAGGTGCGTCATTATCAGTTATTATGGTCCATTCTATAAGGCGTTTATCCAATGTGATGATCCGTTGTCAAATATGGATTATTGTCTTGGTATGAATTATTTTTTTGCCGTTTTGTACCGCTATTATCACGACCCATCGTATGGGGCATGGGATAATAAAACCAGGCGAGACACAGTGGTCACGTGGGTGACACTAGCTACTTCATCACATCTGTGTTACAGTACGGCATAACTAAAGCGCAGGCCACACCGCCAGCTTAGCGGGCGGAGCGGGCGAACGTTTCACCTCTTTACATACTTCGGTTCACACAGCTACAATATTTCGCGTAGTTTGTATAGTTTCCTTCGTTCGCTTCGCCCGCTCCGCCCGCTAAGCTGGCGGTGTGGCCTGCGCTTTAGATGTAGCATCGGCAAAATTCGTAAAACCGATCAGCATCCGAACTGAGTGCGCCTACAAAATCACCAATCTTTATTATTGCTTTAGGTGAAAATGATCTTTCGAAAACGCAATAACTTGTAAAGTCTTATAGCCAAATACATTCGTGAAATTGAACTGAATGAATAAAAATTTTCAAATCTATGCTACATCTAAGTTGTGTCGTTCTGTACCAGTATTGAGTTATAATAACTCCCAAACCACCTTTATTACCTGTGCGAATCCAATAAAACAATGAGGTTTTAAGTTACAATTACGTTGGTATATGTTTAAATTGAATTGTTTCGTTTGATTAGACAAACGAAACGATAATATAAATGTATTGTATATATTTTTAACAGAATAGCGACTTAAAATCTTTCCATATTTCGTGTTTTGTTGCAATAAGGTGGCAACTGGATAGTGACGCAAGCATGTGTCACTCCCGAAATGCCAGATCTTGTTTTCTTAGACCATGATACGCGGTATCTTTTGTCAAAATAAACTATCGTGTAAATCAACAAATTATAACCCATCTCATCTCCTGCAGATGCTGAAAGAAACCCTCGCCGCGGGCGTGGCGTACCTGCACGAGGGCGTGGAGCCGGGCGACCGGCGCCTCGTGCAGCAGCTGGTGGAGTCGGGAGCTGTGCAGCTGTGTGTGGTGGCGGCCGAGCTGGCGTGGGCACTCGCTGCGCATGTGCATACCGTCATCATAGCAGATACACACGTGTGAGTACCAAATAGTAGATTGTTTGCCAAGGGAGCAAACAACTATTTTTAAGGCGAGAGTGTTTCTTTGTATCCAAAGCGGAGCGAAGGATTCTAAAGTAGAATCCTGAGCGCAGCGAGGGATTCAAAGTACATTACTCGAGCTTAAAATAGTGTTGCTCCCGAGGTGAACACTCTACTTTTTATCACCCTCTATGAGGAAACAAACGTGTGCGGTCCGAACCCCATCAAGAACGAATTTCCTACTCACGTATGATTTTAAACACAAAATAAAAAAAATATGAAAAAATTATAAATTGCAGCCGCCATGTTGGATTCACATTTTATCGGCTTTACCACCCTCGAAAACTATGAAAACGATACCCATGACGAAAAATTTTAAAATTTTCACGTCCGCCATCCTGGATTTACATTTTGACCTCACTATCGGCTTTACCACCGTCAAAACTCCTTAAAATTAAAAATTTTACCACTCCCATCTTTATATATATTCGAACTCTGTGTCTTTGTACGTAAAAACTTAGCTTTATTTCAAATGCACAATGATGTTGTAATAAGGAAAAGTCGAAATATCCACAAATTATGTGCACCCCAACAAAGAATTAACCAATTTTCGAATAATGTTTACTGTATGGCAATTCAAGTATATAATAAATTACCTAATGTTTTTAAAAGTCTTAACCTCATGAAATTTAAAAAAAAACTGTTCAACTTTCTTTTACAAAAGTGTTACTACTCAACGAATGAATTTTTAACTGAAAAATTCGATTCAAAATTTAAATTAGACTTACCTCCTAAGAATTGAATTGAATTTCATTTGACATTGTATTGATGCTTATTTTTTATTTTTATTTTTTATTTCTTCTATGCTTTAATCACTATTGACTTTATAATTGACCCCTGACATTGTATTTCATAATTTTTGACATTATAATTAATAACCCCTGATTGTATTTGATAGTAGTTAACGTTTTCCTTATTCTCGACATTGTGTGGTTTATTTAATTATTGAAATATTTGTACGCTGGAAACAGCAGAATATTATGGACATTATATTATGTGTAACACCTATGTAACAACAATATTCTTACAAATAAATTTATTACTATTACTACTTACTTACTAAAAATTAAGAAAACGATACCCTTGACGAATAATTTAAAAATTTTCGCATCCGCCATCTTGGATTTTAATTTTGATCAAATTCACAATTTCTCTCTCTCTTGCCAGCCTGTTACTTATTCATACAATGTTCGTGATCGATCTCTTTGGTGAATAGAACTTTTACTAACAATATCCACATTCCAAATTCAAATCACTTTTAGTCCCTAGGGCTTAAACAGCTATTTTGGTCCCTGTTTACGAGGATTAAACTACGTCTGTTTGAATAGATGTGATAAAAAGTTATTTATTTAATGCCGGCTTTACACGCTTGCCAAGCCTTGGCAAACGTTTTCAAGCCCCAAGCGTCCACAAATCTCGCTTGGCATTTGGAAGTCGTTTTCATGCTTGTGAATGCGTCAGTGTGCTACGTACACCCAAGCGTGGCGGACACCGAACTTGTGTTCGGTTTGACACACTTTTATTTAAAATGCAAGCAACAGCAGCAGCAAAAGAAAACTTGTCATCAATATTTCTTTTTTCTCTTTTAATTATATTTGCGGCCTACCCAAATGTCCTTTCTTTGGTACTGTTCGTCGAGTTGAGCTCCTTAAGTTCTGAGTTGAACTCCGCGATTACTGACAAATGCTTGCACTGACTGGACAGGTCCACTCAAATCTGTGTGGTCCTTTCCCCAAAAGACCATTTCAGACACTTATCTACATGGTCCTCATATGGCTTGACCAAGATTATGTCTGGACTTTAAAAGAGACTGCGACCTCTGAGTTTGTTTCGGCCTTTCTTCTCAGAGTAGTCAGATAGGAAACGCCGTCCTCATCTATATCATCTTAATGACGTGTAAAAGTGATTCCAATATCCTATTTACAGAATTAACAATTTCATTTCATTATATATATTTTTTTTTTTTTATCTTTATGATTAACGTCTTTTGGGGTAATGGGGTTCCAGATAGACTATTCGCTCTGGTAACATTCCAGAAACGATAAATTCTCTTCGTTCGACCAGTCACTCATTTTAAACAAATAACTAAACATGCGCTCGTCGCGAGATTACAATGACTACTAAACGCGCACCAACGTGTGAATGCGTCGCAAGCGCCCTTTGATCTGTGTCCAAAAACCGACACTAGACCGGATCGGAGACAACAGTCCACAAGCTCACGCAAGCCAAGCCTAACGCCCTCTATACACGCTTGCACTTGTGGACGCTTGCCGAGCCTTGGCACAAGCATGGAAAGGCACCATAACATGGTTTGACACTGACGCGCGCAAAACGTCACTTTCGACATTTTTCAGAATTTTTCGGTGTTACCTGTCATATTTTGGTAATTTTACTTCTAATTGACGAGAATTCCGTCAGGCCATAGAGAAAATCAGCTCTCAGACGATTATAGTCATTATTTAGCAGTAACAATAGTGACTCAAGCCGCGTGAGTCACCCGTTACCAATTGGTAACGGTGGGGCTTACTGACATTTTACGTAAAACACCTGTTTTCCTTCTATTCAAGTGTAGTGTAGTTTTTTTAGGTGTACGTATTTTTCTTCCCGCAGTTACAACGGCAAACTGCACGCCTACGAACAGTACCCAATCACAACAGTCCTACAAATGGTCGGTCGCGCATGCAGACCTTTAGAAGACGAACATGCGGTCGCAGTACTGATGTGTGTCGCGCATCATAAGACGTTCTTCACCAAGCTGCTGAACGATTGCCTGCCGCTAGAGGTAACAAAAACAATTTAAAAAAAAAATTGTGATCGGCCACTGTCTGCCAGTATGGGCCATTGTTGGCCAACATTGACCAGAATGAGTAATTTTTGGCCAGTGTGTACCACTCGGTGCTTCTAGAAGAGGCCACTGTCAACCATTATGGGCCATTGTTGGCCAGCATAAATCCCTTTGTGATTCTAGGATAGGCAATAAACTATTTTGTAGGCCAGCATGAACATGATTTTTCCAGGACGGGCCATTGTTAACCATCATGGCCCATTTTTGGCTAGCCACCCCACTGCCCACTGTGTCGCTAGGACCCTTTGATTTCACATTTTTGCTAAAAATTAATGTTTCTTGTCTCTTGCAGAGCCACCTCGACCACAGACTACACGACCACATGAACGCTGAGATCGTTACCAAGACCATAGAGAACAAACAGGATGCTGTGGACTACCTCACTTGGACGTTCTTATATCGACGACTGACACAGAACCCTAATTACTATAACTTGCAGGGAGTCACACACAGGTAAGACTAAAACATTAATCAAACTTCGAAGTAATAAAAAAAAAAAAACCTGTGCGGTTGGGGGACCCCTACAGGAACTTAGTTCCTGAATAAAAAAAAAAAAAATATTTAACCATTTATGTACACACATTTAAAAACAGACAAGAAGAAAAGAACAAAAATACGTACAAAGGTACTTCCAGGTAACTTATTTCTAAAGAAATGACTTCTAGCATATCATATCATAGCAGACTCTGTGGTGCGAAATAAAGTTATTACAATGTCCGAGAACAGTGTAAATACGCTCAAGTGTGTAAATTGTAACATAGTAATATGTGAGGTGTTAGCATTTATTCGGAATAAACTTGATGTAATGGATAATGAAAGCTTAATAAGAATTTGTGTATCGGCTTTCTCTGAAGAAGACATTGACAGTGCAAAAAAGTTATTGTTTTCATCTGTGAAAACAAAACTTAGACTTGTATCAAGACGTAAGCAGAAAAAAGAAAAGGATCTCGAAGACATGCTGACGGTATTAAAAACAGCTGAGCCTGATCAATTACCGGTTTTTGTAGCCTTCAACTTAGAGAAATTACCACCCGTTTGTTTTGATCATATCGACGTAACGAAGTTATTAAAGGATTTGGTGTTTTTGCGAGAAGAAATAAAACAGATTAAAGCAAATTATGTGACGAAAGAAGACTTAGAAAGTAAACAAAAGAAGGATAGAATTTCTGTAAATAGCCCAGTGTCATATATTAATTCCAATATTAATATGCGTAGAGGAGGGTATCTGCTGGACAGCGGACCGTTCGGACTGTCGCATGTCTCTGAGTCATCACCGCCTGTGCCGCCGTGTGAAACAAGTACCGAGCCGCCGCCGCCACCAATACCGCTATCCCGCGTCCCAGTTGTAGAAACAAGCACCGGCAGAGATGACTGCTCGCCGGACATAAACAGTTCTTTGCAATATCGTTCTCTCTGTAATTTGAACGGGGCTGCGCACGATTCCGTCGCATTGGCTCCAGTAAACTCAACTTTGTTGGGTAGGAATGTTACGAGTGTTAATGATTTTTCGAGTAAACAACTGACTATGGCTGAAGTAGTAAGCAAGGGTGAATGGAAAGAAATGGAGCATGATGAACAATGGATAGTTGTTCAAAATAAAAAGTTAAAGAATCGATTCACTGGTAGGATAGGCAAGGCTCAGTCTGCTCCAATGGGGAATTTTAAAGCAGCGGAATCATTTATCCCGCTTTTTGTTTCGAATGTTGATAAACACACTAGTGAAGCCGATATTTGTGATTATATTAAAACTAAGACTCAGGTAACCGTAAAGCTGGAGAAAATTAATATGAAAACAGAAAGGACGTATAATGCATTTAAGATATTTGTCTCCAAAAATAAATTAGACACCTTTTTAGATGATGACCTTTGGCCTGAAGGAATACGCTTTAGACGATTTGTGTTTTTTAAAAAGGATAAGGATTCCTATAAGACTCAGCTCCCATGTACAAACAAGACACCTACAATATAATGGCTCAAGATAGAAGTAAAATAACACTATCTACTTTTAACTGTAAAGGTGTAAATAGGTCGGTGGAATGTGTGAGAAACTTATGCAAGAGTGCCGACATCATTGCACTCCAAGAGACCTGGATTTGGCCACACGATATAGGATTCCTGGGAAACCTAGATGACAACTTCGCGTACAACGGCAAATCAGCTATTGACACATCTATTGGAGTGATCACAGGAAGACCATACGGTGGAGTGGCACTGCTGTGGAGAAAATCAGTGTTTCCGTCTGTATCAACAGTGAAGTGTTTAAGTGATCGATTAGTTGCGATAAAAGTTGAATACGAAAACCGTCCTATGTTGATATTTTCAGTGTATATGCCCTACGATAACGGTAAGAGTGACAATTTGACTTTGTTTACACAAACTCTCAGTGAGATTATAGCTATAATTGAAAGTAGTAGTATTGAGTGTGTAATAATACTGGGGGATTTCAATGCCAACCCTGGCTCGCGGTTTTTTAATGAACTTATTTCAGTTTGTAGTGAGCAGACATGGTTTTGCGCGGACTATGAGCTCCTACCGAAGGATACACATACGTTTGTTTGTCAAGCGAGTGGTTCGCGACGTTGGTTAGATCATTGTTTGATAACAAGCGCCGCTAAAAACTTAATTACTAAAGCATCAGTCTCATATGGGGTTTACCAGTCTGATCATTATCCTGTTTTATTTGAATGTAATTTAACTAAAATTAATCAGAAATTATTAACTCAGAATTCTCTTAGTAATAAAGTGCGCTGGGGTGAAAGAAACGATGAACAAATTAATCATTATTATGAGTACTGTAACGACAAACTAAAATTAATAGATTTTCCCGAACAATGTATCACGTGTTCTCATAAAATGTGTAATAATGTAGAACATACATTACTAATAAACAATTTGTATTTAGAAATAGTATCAACTCTCCAAGGGGGTGCCCAGTATACATATGTTGGCAGTGATCGCATCAAGAGACAAAAATATCTCACAGGCTGGAACAAATATGTCAGCGATGCTCATAGGGAGGCTCGTACTTATTACCAATCGTGGCTATTGCATGGGGCACCCACTCAGGGGACTATGTACGAGAAAATGCGTGAAACACGAAGGACATTTAAGACTAAATTCAAATTTATTCAAAATAATCAACAACAGATAAAATTAGATATTTTGGCAAATTGTCATTCGCAAAAAGAGTTTGCTAAGTTTTGGAAGTCCACTAATAAATTAAAGGCCAAGCCGAGTCTCCCTGCAAGTGTGGAGGGTCTGAGTGAACCGGAAGATATTGCCAACCTTTTTCAAAAACATTTTAGAGTTCAGTCTCTTTTGCAAAAAGACCGGCGGGTGTTCGATGAGGGGGAATTGTCGGGGTCTGGTGAGCTTGCCGTAATGTTTACAGCTAAACAGGTTGCTACTGTTATTAAGAAAATGACAAGAGGTAAATCGCCCGGCCACGACGGCCTTAGCGTCGAGCACCTGAAGTATGCGGGGCCACACCTGCATAGGGTTCTTGCTCTTCTTTTTAATTTATGTCTCAGTCACCATTATTTGCCGCAGGACCTCATGCGTACAGTGGTAGTTCCGATTATTAAGGACAGGACGGGGGACGCTTCTGACGTGTCCAATTACAGGCCTATTTCGTTGGCCACGATAGTCGCCAAGGTCTTGGACAGTTTGCTTGATCAACAGTTGGCTAAACACGTTGAACTCCAAGCCGCGCAATTTGGCTTTAAATCTGGTTTATCCACGGAAAGTGCCATTCTGTGCCTCAAGCAAACTGTTCAATATTATACTTCCGGAAAAACACCTGTCTTTGCTTGTTTTTTGGACCTGTCAAAAGCGTTCGACCTGGTGTCGTACGAGGTACTGTGGGATAAGCTGCGGAGTGATACAACACTACCGAATGAAATTACATCCTTGTTTCATTACTGGTACTACCACCAGAGGAATAGTGTCAAATGGGCAGAGGCTCAGTCGGATGTGTACGAGCTGGAGTGTGGGGTGAGGCAGGGGGGGTTAAGTTCACCACGCCTCTTCAATTTGTACATAAACCGGCTAATCGGTGAGCTTAGCAGCACCAAAGTTGGATGCCATATTGACAACGTTTGTTTGAATAATATTAGTTATGCGGATGACATGGTGCTGCTGAGCCCATCGATAGGCGGGTTGAGGAAACTGGTGGCTATTTGTGAGTCCTATGCAGTGTCCCATGGGCTCAAGTACAATGTCAAGAAGAGCGAACTTATTATGTTTAAAACGAGTGCCGTAAACTATTCGGATATTCCCGGTGTCTCGCTCTGTGGCACTCCTTTAGCTTGGGTCACTAAGTTTAAGTACTTGGGTCATTGGGTCACTGATGATCTTAAGGACAATATGGACATTGAGAGGGAGCGCAGGTCGTTGGCTGTTCGATGTAACATGCTGGTTCGAAGATTTGCACGCTGTACAAATCAAGTTAAAGTAACTCTTTTCAAAGCTTTCTGTCAGTCTTTCTACACGTGCAGTCTTTGGACCCGTTTTACGCAGAGGACATACAGCGATCTGCGAGTCCAATATAATAACGCGTTTAGGATATTGTTGGGGTTGTCGTGGCGTTGTAGTGCATCCACAATGTTTGCGGAGGCGCGCACAGACGATTTTTACGCGATAATAAGGAAAAGGACCGCTTCCATAGTCGGCCGGCTACGCGCCACCACCAACGGTCTCCTGAGCGTGTTCTCAGATCGGTGGGATTCCCCTCTGTTGCGCCACTGGGTAAGAATCCATACCAGTTAATATTTGTAGCATTATCTCTTATTACTAACACTAGTTATTAAGTTATTTTGTTGATACTAACACTATGGACTCAATGTCTGAAATAAAGAATTTGAATTTGAATTTGAATTTGAATATCTGCGATATGACAGGGGATACAGAGATGAAGAGACACTGTGTATAAGAGTAGAGAGAAAGTAAAATACATAAAATCAAAACAATTAATTACTTAATAAAATAAAACGCATATTAAGAAATAATACTTACATACATACTTCTAAAATAAATATCACTAAAATGATATTAATTGAAATGTAACAAAAAAAAATACAAAATAAATACCTACGCAACTATGACATAGTGTAAAGATACTGTTCTTTCACTCTTCTTTTAAATACTGCAACAGTTAGTATTATTGTGGTGGTATTATTTGTTTTAACAAACAAAATTTTCGCCGCCGCCATCTTAGATTTCATTTTGATTCCACTATCGGATTTAGCACCCTCGAAAACCATGAAAACGATCCCCATGATGAAAAATTTAAAAAAAATCGCAGCCGTTGTCTTAGACTTTCATTTTGACTAAATTCATGCTTTCTTTCTGAAGAGAAAGTCGTATGAAGAAGCATAACGCGTTTTCATTACGTGAAGATTTCTTCCAACTTACTTCTACCGGAAGCCGCGTTAAAGAAGTTCGTTCCAAAAATGTGTTTACGAATAAACTGCAGAACACTTTACTGTGCATGGTCCGAGACGCACGCACTTGGCCGGTTTTTGTAACAAGAACTTAACTGATCGAAATACAGTTTTTATACAAATCTGACTTACCGGTAGATACTAAGTTGACAGTTTTGAACTAAGAACTTCTCGTTAGTAAAAATAAAGTAATCGAAATACAGTTTTTATACAAATCTGACTTACCGGTAGATACTAAGTTGACAGTTTTGAACTAAGAACTTCTCGTTAGTAAAAATAAAGTACAAAATACAAAAAAATCTAATTTTTTTTAATTAATGGACATGTCTTCTAACTAGATACATAAAAAAAACCGAGCCTAGGAGCTCTTATCCCAGAAAAAACGACTAAAAGCCAAAAAATAAAGGATAAAAGCTGAGAGGTGTCAAGGGACACCCGGATGGAACGAAGTTATGGAATGAACCTCACAAAGGCATGCCACTAATTAGTACCTGTGGTCGCTCACAGATGGCGTTATAATAAAAAATAATAACCTCACAAAGGCATGCCACTAATTAGTACCTGTGGTCGCTCACAGATGGCGTTATAATAAAAAAAATGAACCTCACAAAGGCATGCCACTAATTAGTACCTGTGGTCGCTCACAGATGGCGTTATAATAAAAAAAATTAATCTCACAAAGGCATGCCACTAATTAGTACCTGTGGTCGCTCACAGATGGCGTTATAATAAAAAATAAAAAGTGTCGTTACAACTTTTGGTCCCAATTTTTTCCGTCTAGCCCACTTTCGCAACGCGCGAAAGGGAACTTCGTTAAAAAAAAAAATACAATTCAATATCTCCATAACGGTTAAGTTTGGGACACCTTATTATCGAATCAAATACATCAGAAATGACCTGAATTAATAACATCCTTTAATATTCAGTACGACTTTCCCTGTAACCCTGTATATGCAATGTGTTTGGTCTCGGACTGTACAAACTTTAAGGGAAATTAATTTTCTCTATTTTATCAATAAAATTATTCTACATATATACTTTGGGGTGGGGGATGAATCAAAATGTTCATTTTGAGCCAGTCAAGATAAGAGAAGAGCTGCTGGGAGTATTCCCGTTGCTGCAGCAGAAACTATGGCTGATCTGAGCTACTCTTGCCTTCAAAATGGTGGCGGGGGGAAATTTTCTACTTTTGTAAATATTAAATAATACTTAATGCTTGTTCTTTGTTTATCATTGATCATCACTGTAAATGTCTACAGAAAAACCAAATCGTTATGAACTCACTACCTACGCAAGCCTATGTTCCAACACCAATATCTCTTAAACCAATTGTCATAGAATCGAGTTTTTGGTATCATCATCTATGTAAACTAAACATCTGAGACGAGTAGATAAAAAAAGATAGTTCCCGGGGGTTTTTGTAATAACCTTGATGAACTAAAAAAACAATGTTAATTTTAACGTGATATTGATCTTTTAGCATTTATTTCAATATGATGCAGCGTTTACTGTCAGTATTTGAGTTATTTAACCCATTGTTAACACTTTTCGCTTATTAAAAGTTTTTTTTTAACGATAATTTGACATTAAATTCCAAAGTTAAAGTACTTTTGGTATGAACGCTTCATAAAATGCGATCAAAATACAAAAATGACTGCCATTCAGGGGGGGTTGGTTCAGACCCCCCATGTAGAATAATTTTATTGATAAAATAGAGCAAACTATCTTCCCTTTAAGTTTGTACAGTCCGAGACCAAACACATTGTAGAAATGCAAATATAAGATAAATGCAAATGCTTTGACTTTAAGTTTGACATATACTTTACATAATATTTAACATATAGTTTATTATTTACATCATCACATTTTGTGTCGGAACTTCGACCGCTGTGTCTCAGTGGAAAAGCACTATTCTATATAGCCCCATAGCTATTCAAAATTCATATTCAAAATTCAAAATATTTTATTTCACATAAACCAACAACTGGGCACTTATGAAACGTCAGAAGCTAGGTGCACGGTTCCAAATGGTCGTTTCCTATGGAGAAGAGCCAGCAAGAAACTCCACGGTTGCTCTTTTAAAAATAAATTGGTTTTTACAAAGGATTTTTTTTTAAATTACAGTGATAATAGGTATGAGAGGACAGTGTAGGCCTATCAAAAAGTACCAGATACTTAGCAAAATAGAAAATGGACCACAGATATACAGTCTGTTAAGCCTACAAGGTTCTCACATTCACAAAATCTAGAGGAAAAGAATATATTCTATAAACCGCTATATATTCTATAAACCTATTTGGTCGTACGCCGGCCGGCCGCAGGCGCGCGCGCATCGATGCACCAGTCTTGATCTCCTCTCGACGCGGAGCGCTCGTTGCTCACCTGCTTACTGTTCTGCTTATAATATATTTATACTAAAAGTAATTTTGCATCTCACTAAACCGGGATCAGAATTTACCGTGCTATCCTGATCTGACGTACATTCGCTATCCGACACCTGTGCTTGTGAACTATAGTGATATACTTGTGACCTGTGTTTCTCAATCCTCCATTCATCTTGGGCTTAAATCAATTCAGTGTAGCACTCTGGAATATATTATAAGCTAGCTATAATACCTATTCCATCGTCTCTAATCAGACCTACTTAAGAAAGGAAGTAACAACAGCGAGAAGGTAGGATTTATTTATTTATTTAAATTTCTCGCACAATTAGGTACAAAGGGGGACTTAGGGCTTAGGCGTTTTCTACCAGTCAACAAAGGGTGGTGAGGAGATAAGATGGAAGGGTGCTCTGATTGACTACGTTAAGGAGATAATAATAATAAAAAGTAATAAATAAGGAGTCTCATTGCCTACAAAATGTATGGGAAAAGTTTTTTGTGATTTTTGACTTTTCTAGTATTCTAACCTCAGTTGGTCCAATAGAGGTTTTTGATCCTTATGTGAAACAGGATCGATTGGCATCAAAAAATGTTTTGCGAAAACTGCCCATTTTCTTGCTGACTTTACATTTTTTTCAAAATCTGTGAATACAGATCAAAAATTTTCAAAAAGTTAAGAACAGTCTCCTAAGACCGTTTTCCTGTAGCTACAACGGTTAAGGTACCTGTCCTTGCTGCCCCATCTCAAAAATCCACCCTGTATATATACAGGATGAAATTGAATTCATGCGACACCTCTTAAGGGGTCATTGTACTCATCATTATGAACAACTTTCACTATGAGACCAACCCTGAAACCGCGAAAAAAAAACAGCTGTTCCCTACATTTTGACGAGATATGCGAACATAAATGTAGGGAACAGCTCTTTTTTTTTCGCTATTTCAGGGTTTGGACCCATAGTGAAAGTTGGTCATAATGATGAGTAAAACGACCCCTTAAGAGGTGTCGCATTAATTAAATTTCAACCTGTATACATACAAATTCAAGGAAAAGAGGTAAGTAATTGAGATGACTACGCTATTTGTTTTGAAAGTAACTGCAATTTCCGCTTAAGTGCATACCGACTCTTGGCCGTGTAGGATTTACCCGTATCATACCTACACCGTTTTCCTCAAGATGTTTTCCTTAACCGTTTTTAAAGCAAGTGATAATTATACAATACGCACATGCATACGAAACGTCAGAGGTGCGTGCCTTGGGTTCGAACTCGAGACCTTTCACTTGGCAGTCTGTCGGTCACACCATTTGGCTATCACCGTTCTCCATTTTTTAGGGTTCCGTACCCGAATTGTACCAAACGGAACCCTATTACTGAGCCTCCGTTGTCCGTCTGTCTGTCAGCGGGCTGTATCTCATGAACCGTAATAGCATGGGGTACCAATTCGAACAAATTATAATTAGTCTTGAAAAAAGATCATAGATGGCAGCATAGGTAACAATTATGAAATTAACAGTCACTAAAAAGCAATAAACGGAAGATTTTGACTGAAGTAAGATTAGTAAAAATCAAAACTTCCTTGTTTAATGCTGATTTATCTATTGTAACTCATAAATCTCGTATTTTCAACAAAAAAAGCTAAAACCTTTTTGTTTAGGGCTCTTTGCAATAGATGGCGTTTTACATCACTGTACCACATTTATGCTGTAGCCAGACAACAGCCCGACTTAGGGAGGTCGCATTTCTTTGTATGGGATTGGGTATCTGTACGTAGTATTATATTATCTGTGGTAATAGGTAGACAGTTGAAAATTTCACAGATTATGCATTTCTATTGCCGTTATATTTATATCCCTTACATGTAGTTCTTATCTAATGGTTTCTATTGTGTACTTATTTATTTATTTGTTAATCATGTTAGTTTTGTACTTAAATAAGGTTAGTATTGTTAGGTGTAAGGGCCGCCTCTAGCGGTGAAAGCCTCCTCCAATCCCGTTATAACATAAAATAAAAAATTAAAGGGGGAATTTAAAAAAATTTAATTAAAATTAAAAAAAAAAAAAAAAAATTCAATACACTACAAGATTAATTTTGAAAATAAAATCTTACTCCATGTGGGTGTCATTGTCTAAAGCTTATCGAGTAGAGAACAAATATAATTTGTATTTTTTTTATCTTCAAAAATGATGAAATAGGGGTAGCTTTGTTTTATAATATGTAGTGATAGTGATTGAAAAAAAATTAAATATAAATCACTACATAGTATAAAACAAAGTCGCTTCCCGCTGTCTGTCCCTATGTATGATTAGATCTTTAAAACTACGCAACGAATTTGGGTACGGTTTTTTTTAATCGATAGAGTGATTCAAGAGGAAGGTTTATATGTATAATTCATGCATAATACAGGGTGGCAGGGACATCGACGCGAAGCCGGTTACCATGGATTCAGTACATGGTTCTGAACCCCCCTATTTTATTTAAAAAAAAAAACAGCTGTTTCATAGAAAAGTGCAATACCTACGCGGTCAAAATGTATGAAGCAGCAGATTTTTTTTAAAATAACCGACGAAAAATTTCAACTCTGGGGGGTTCAGAATCATGTACTGAATCCATGGTAACCGGCTTCGCGTCGATGTCCCTGCCACCCCGTATAGCACAGAAAAGAGTCCACGCGGGCGAAGCCTCTGGCAGCAACTAGTATAGTAATAAAATAATATAAAAATATGAATATGAAAATGTATGTCAATCAATCAATCAATCAGCCTATTAATGTTCCCACTGCTGGGACACAGGACAGGCCACCTCTCTGTGAGAGGGAGTGGGCCGTAATCCACCACGCGGGCCCAGTGCGGGTTGGTAGATGTCACATGCCTTCAAATTTTTGGTTCTAAGACATGCCGGTTTCCTCACGATGTTTTCCTTCACCGTTTTGAGAGCAGTGGTGATGAAATTATTTTACACAAAGTAAAGCGCCTGCTTGGGTTCGAACCCACAACCTACAACTCGTAAAATGTATGTATACATACAATAATATAATGTATGTGTACATATTGTTTTTTTTTTTTTATAACGCATCTTTCTCTCCACAGACATCTATCAGACCACCTCTCGGAGCTCGTGGAAACAACGCTAACAGACTTAGAACAGTCAAAGTGCATCGCGATAGAAGACGACATGGACGTGCAGCCTCTCAACTTGGGCATGATTGCTTCTTATTACTACATCAACTATACTACGATAGGTAAGATCATCATCTTCATCTAAAGAAAGAAAGAAAGAAAGGAAACTTGCTTATTCCTCACAAACTATACTATTTCCAATCATTTATTAAACTTTTGACATATACACGCTTATGAAGTTTCGTAATTATTACATTAAAAACCAAAGTGAAAACAATGCTTTATGGGCACTTTGTTTTTTATTTCCACGATGATAATATTATTTCAATTATTTAATTTTAATTATTATTTAAATTCGATTAAATTCATCATTAATTTCGAAATCGAGTCATAAATGCAATTTGGACATCATTACTTTAGCTGTAAATAGTTAAATAAATGGTTGAAAAGAGTATAAACACATTACAAAAAAATTACATAAAATACTCATTTGCAAATTAAAATTAAAAAATTAAATCTTGATTTGTTTTTTTTCATTAGAAGATGAATTAGATTGTTTTTTTTTAAATAAAATTAGTGGAACTTTTAAATAAAACGACAAAAGCAAAAATGCAACAAAATTAAAAACAAATGTTGTCCATTCCTTGATGTCAGAGCCAGAGAACAAAGACAATTTACACTGAATATGTATTGCGTAATGATTTTTTAAATTATAAATAGAATTTTTTGAAGTTGTATTTGATTGAATTTAAAAAAAAAAATAAAAAAACTTTTTTTAAATAAAACGACAAATGCACAAACGCATCTAAAAAAAAAATTACAAATGTTGTTCATTGCTTGATGTCAGGGCCAAAGAACAAAGACAATTTACATTGCATATGAATTGCGTAATGATTTTTTTTATTAGAAATTGAATTTTTTTAAGTTGTATTTGATTGGTTTTTTAAATAAAATTAGTGAAACTTTTAAATAAAACGACATAAATGCAAAAATGCAACAAAAAAAATTAAATTACAAATGTTGTCCATTCCTTGATGTCAAGGCCAGAGAACAAAGACAATTTACATTGCATATGTATTGCATAATGTTGCGACACCAAATGAAAACACATCAAAACACAAACAATCAAAACATGAACAAAACAAGCAATCTGACTTGCCTTTCCCAACTATGTTGGGGTCGGCTTCCAGTCTAACCGGATGCAGCTGAATACCAGTATTTTACATGGAGCGACTGCCTATCTAACCTCCACAACCCAGTAACTGGGTAATACGATACCCCGATAAGCGATAAGCGTAGCTTAACCCGATGGATCGACCCGTGTGGCTGTTATTACTTACCCACGAGCTTCTCGAAGAACAAAACTATCATTATAAATTGTTTAAGAGCGTTTATTTTGAAAGTGGGCAACGTTAAATAGAAATAGAAATAGAAAGCATTTATTTGTCAGAATATTGTACAAAGTTGTTATGTGCATTATGTATTACGATCATAATATTCTACCGTTTCCGGCGTACAAATATGGTTTGTTAAATTGTGGGTCATCACTACATTAAAATTGAATTATTAATCATTAGAATTAGAATTACAAAAATAATTTAAATAATTTAAAAAAATTGTTGTAATAGAGAATAATTATATAAGTCAGAATTCAATAAGGTCAAGGAGATAAAATATGATTTATAGGCAATAATGTCAAATATTTAGGTAAATTTTTCATTCATAAAATCTTCAGTCGAGTAATCTATCTTTATCTTTATTTCTCTCTCCACAAAGGTTGGCTTAGAATAAACACTTACGGGCTAGACAATAAATGCAGACAATAGAACCTTTGCGAGAGACTGGAGTCCGTACTAGGGAAACCCTGTGTTACGGATCTCCAGGCTCCCAGTGTTAGGTCATCTCATGGTACATTGCAGAAGTTTAAAGTACGAGCACAAGCATTTGAAACGAAAGAGAAGCAAAGGAAGGAAAATACATGAAAAAAAAAAAAAAAAAATTAAAATTAAAATTAAAATCAAATACAGATGGAAACACAATAATAAAAAAAAATATTTCAAATAAAAAATAAAAAAAAATAGAATAAAAATTAAACAATTAAAAATAAAAAATTAAATTAAATTAAAAATTAAATAGTTTACGGTTGGTTTATTTAATTATGCATGTTAGTGAGTGAAGTGGGGCGTAAAGTGCGTGGTGCGGGATGTATGTGTACTGTGAACTGTGCGGTGTGTGTGGTCTTGTGGGTAGTGTTATTGTGCGGGGAAAGATGTATATGTTGTATAATTTGTGTTGTGAGTATGTGTGCGTGCATCACACCCCAATCGTGTAACGATGGATCCACCATCCGCAAGTTACACAATTAGGATGCGATGACAAATAGTTGCTCGGTGGAATCGTAGTCCAGCGATTTCAGCCAATTAAAAATCTTTTTTTTACACGACTGCTTAGAAAGGGGGTAAATCGACAAAACTTCGTTTAATCTATTATATAGGTAACTGCCGAGAAACATGAAGTGATGCCGTGAAAATTTTGTATGGAATCGCATTGTCGGACAAACTGCATATTTACGTCGTCTATATTTTAAAGCCGTGGGATCAAAATGAAGCTGGGAATGTTTGCGGAGGGTTGCATTTAGAATGTATAATTGTCGTACCGTTAGGACGCCAGTAAGTTCATATAAGTCTTTAGTTGGATGCAAGTATGGCAAGAAGTGACCCACCTTCAAGACTGCCCTCTGGGCACGCTCAAGCTTCAGCATGGATGTTTTATTAGCTCCACCCCATATGGTTATGCAATAGGTAATCAATGATTGGGACAGTGCGAGATATACCATTTTTATAATGTTTGGGTTTGCGACGTGGCGAAGGTTTTTAAATATGTAAATTAACTTGCGTAGTAATAACATTTGCTTAAAAGAAAGTTAAACCATTTACATTTAAATATTCTGAGGCTGAGAGTTTTGAAGCCATCAGGTAATTTGTTATAAACGGTAATGGACATACAGTATACATTATTAGAAAATAATTTAATTCTACGCCTAGGAACATTAACCATATGCACTTTGCGGCTGGGTCTGGATATAACATCATTAAACAAGTCAAATTCATGTCTGTTTTGGTGTACAAAGATACAAATTTCAAAAATGTATAGTGCTGGAAGTGGCAGTATTTTAAGTTTTTTAAATAGTGGAACACAACTGTCCAGTGGGTGCACTCCACAAATTGAGCGCACGCATTTTTTCTGAGCTCGAAACACTCTCTTAATTTCAACCGAATTACCCCATATTATAATGCCATAGCTCAAAATTGATGAGACGTAGCCATGGTATGCACGTAGTGCCGCATTAACACTAGCCACACGTGTTACTCTGTATAAAACAAATACAAATCTATCTATCTTCTTACATAAATCATCAACATGAGATTTCCAGTTACAGTTTTTGTCAATTATTATCCCCAAGAATTTTGCATTCTCGACCTCTTCTATTGTCTCATTTCCATATTTTATTTTAAGCCGTGGACGCGTACTATTATATGTCTGGAATTGTATCATTTTTGTTTTATTAATATTAATATGAAGATTATTGTGTTCAAGCCATGTAATAATAAAGCGTTGCAAATAGATGTCAAATATTTCGCTGTTTTGATAATTTTGGCAATATTACTGTATGAAAGGGGTATCGTATTACCCAGTTACTGGGTTGTGGAGGTCAGATAGGCAGTAGCTCCATGTAAAATACTGGTATTCAGCTGCATCCGGTTAGACTGGAAGCCGACCCCAACATATGTAGTTGGGAAAAGGCTAGGAAGATTGATTGACTGTATGAAATTAAGAAATGTGAGTGAACTAAAATAATGATTATGAAATGCAATAATTAATATAGTTACACCGAATATTTAGTTTTAGATGTAAAAAAAGTATTTGGAAACTTTCCAAATGCCTTTTTTACACCTAAAACGGTTACAACATCAAATTCAGTGTTGCAATCCATTATTAACATTTCGAAGGACAGTAAACGCCCATAGGCGTCATAACAATAACTTCTATTGTGGCTCATCATCATCAGCCTATTAATGTTCCCACTGCTGGGACACAGGCCTCCTCTCTGTGAGAGGGGGCTATTGTGGCTCGTTTCCCTTCAAAGTGTTAATATTCTAGTTCGCTAGTTAGCCACATTTTTTATTCCCATACAGTCATGTTACAAAATTAAACAAAACAGGTAAATATTTGACATCTATTTGGGACGTTACCAACACAAACTCAAAGCATTTATTTCAAATAAACCAATTACAGGTACTTTTTAATTGTCAAGGGGTCGGTCAGTCAGAAAGATGAAGCTAGTTGCCCATTCCAAAGCGTAGTAGGTTCCTATGGACATGGGGTACCAATTCGAACAAATTAAAATTAATCTTGAAAAAAGATCATAGATGGCAGCATAGGTAACAATTATGAAATTAACAGTCACTAAAAAGCGATAAACGGAAGATTTTGACTGAAGTAAGATTAGTAAAAATCAAAACTTCCTTGTTTAATGCTGATTTATCTATTGTAATTCATAAATCTCGTATTTTCAACAAAAAAAGGTAAAACCTTTTTGTTTAGGGCTCTTTGCAATAGATGGCGTTTTACTCAATTTGTCATAACTGTAGTACATTTAGCCAGTCAATAGCCCGACTAGGGAGGTCTCATTTCTTTGTACGGGATTGGGTATCTGTACGTAGTATTATATTATCTGTGCTATGGAGAAGAACCTAACTTTTAGGACGCCAGCTCTTAACACATTCATTTTGTTACAGAACTGTTCAGCCTCTCCCTCACAAACAAGACCAAGATACGCGGTCTGCTGGAGATCATATCCTCGGCTGCGGAGTACTCAGAGCTCTGCATCAGACACCGAGAGGAGAATATCATCAAGGCTCTAGCTGCCAAGTAAGTTCTATTGTATTCTTACGTCGGTACGATTATACTCCATAGGTACTTAAACAACGGGTTGCACTCCGGGAGTGCCGGCAGAAGTGAAAACATGAACATTAACATTGTGCATTTTTTAATATTTTGGATTGGTTAGGGAATAATTTCGCACGAATTGCTTTATCTATCAGTATAAAATTACTATAATTTATCTGGTTAAATACAATATTCATTAGTAGTAGTAGTATATTTATTTATTTTCAAAATATAGTCTAACAAAAAAAGTATTTTCATGATGTATGTTTTTTACCCATCAATCAATCTTCCTAGCCTTTTTTCCCAACTATCTTGGGGTCGGCTTCCAGTCTTACCGGTTGCAGCTGAATACCAGTATTTTACATGGAGCGACTGCCTATCTGACCTCCACAACCCAGTTACTGGGTAATACGGTAAGACTGGTACCCCTTGGTACCCCTTGGTAAGACTGGTGTCAGACTTTCGGGCTTCTGACGACTCGTAACGACTGTCAAAGATCCACAAATGACAGTCGGGACCAATGGCTTAACGTGCTTTCCGAGGCACGGAGGAGTCTCGTTATGTGAAGATGGTCACCCATCCACTGACCAACCCTGGCAAGCGTAGCTTAACCTGATGGATCGATCCGTGCGGCTTGTTATTACTTAGCCACGAGCTCCTCTTTTTACCCATCAATATGGGTACAATTTCTTACCTCGCAATCATTACGTAATGTCAAAGACTATTTATTTAGATATTTACTTTGTCGGTTGCTAAGCAACGGATCTTACGGTCACGTCCTGATGCGAGTGACATTTTTTACCCATCCCAAAAGTGCACAACGCCGCTAAAGAAGTTTTCACTTCAAAAAACCACGTGACGAGACAGCTGTCAAGTAAATGACTAAACGTAATACCTGTCACTTCAGCTGTTGTCATGCTACGTCACAGTTGTACTTTTCAATTTAGCAACGTTATGATTCGTTGACCTCTTCATCATACTAGGCCAAACGATTTTCTTTCAACTTTTCTGTCACTGACGCCATTTTGAAACTTCCCCTTATAGGATAATTTTTTACTTTATCATTTTTCGTCCCTACATACATCCGTCTCAACATTCTCATCTTTGCTGTATGTAACCTTTTTTCATCCGTCTTCGTCACTAAAACATCCAAATCATACGTTCGCATTTACTGTCAGAAAGCGGGGTTCAAAGTTATTAATTACTAGCTGCCCGCCCCGGCTTCGCACGGGTAAGCACTTATCTACGGCGCACCTACCTACCCTGCCTACCTACCTACTTACCTACACCTACCTACATACATACCTACCTACCTACCTACCCTACCTACCTACCTACTTACCTACATACATACTTACCTACCCTTCCCTTCACCTACCTATCCTAAGAACTATCTCCTTACTATAACAAACAACAAAAAAAGAATTAGCGAAATTGGCCCAGCCGTTCACGCGTGATGCCGTGACCAAAGAAAAGAGGATTCATCTATACTAATATTATAAAGAGGAACGATTTTTTTGTTTGTTTGTGTGTTTGTACCGAATAGGCTCCGAAACTACTGGTCCGATTTGAAGATTTTTTTCAGTGTTAGATAGCCTAATTATCGAGTAAAGCTATAGGCTATATATCATCACGCTAAGACCAATAGGAGCGGAGTATCAATGAAGAATGTTTCAAAATCGGGGGGTTTTTTTAGCGTTAGCCCATTTAGTAACTGTTCCACGCGGACGAAGTCATGAAATGAAATGAAATGAATGCGGACGAAGAAATGCGGACGAAGTCGCGGGCAGAAGCTCTAGTTTTTATATATATAGATGATATTTGCGTATTGGGTGTTGTTTGCGACTCAAAATTTAAGCTATGTCGATTTTAATAGTGTAACGTTTAAAAAGTTAAATTTTTCCCAAATTCTATTTCGATAATAACCTCTCCATTCTCCCGTAGAGTCCCGCACAAGCCCACCGCGGCGTCGGGCGGCGCCGTGAAGTACAACGACCCGCACGTGAAGGCGCACGTGCTGCTGCAGGCGCATCTGTCGCGCATGCAGCTGCCGGCCGAGCTACAAGCTGACACCGCGCTTGTGCTGGCTAAGGTAAACATCATAATCATACATAATCAGCCTATTAATGTTCCCACTGCGGGGACACAGGCCTCCTCTCTGTGAGAGGGAAGGAAAAAAAAAAAAGAAGGTAAACATTTATATTAAATGTCGGAAATATGTCACTGATTTGACTAATCGGGGTGCCAGCGCCGCCTAGAGTTGCTCGACAGTGACGCTCGGTCGCGCTCGCGGGAGCTAAGCAGAGTTCATCGGTGGCGGTCACGTTAACACTGTTGCGTGTTCCGAATACTTGTGTCGTGTACCTACAGTGTGTAAATTGATAGTGTAATTAATTTGATCTGAACTGCAGACGGTTTTTCTATTGAGTATTTAATTTGTCGCATGTCGGAAACATTGTGGGCTAAGACCACTACGTGGGTTCCTGAAAACGCCCAGCGGCATCGTGGAAGACCCAAGCGTAGATGGCGGGACGAACTTGACGCTTATAGGAGGGATTGGTCCATATTGGCTCAGGATCGAGTCGAGTGGAAAAAGGAAAGGGAGGCCTTTGCCCTGCAGTGGGACAATATGGGCTAATTATATATTATATTTATATATTTAATAGTAATACTAAGGCGATCACCGCCTACCGCGGCGGTGCGCGATGCCGTGTTATTATGGCAAATAAATTTTATTTTTTGTGTTGAGTAATGTAAATCATTTTGCATACTAAGAATCAATTGTTTTTTCTAACTGAACAGACAGCAGTGCTGCTGTGGAGTTTGTTGCGCCACTTCTTCCCAGCTAAAGCACTAGGAAGTGGTGAAGGGTGGGCGTTTTTGGGGGACTGCCTTATGTCATTTTGACGTTTGAAAAGTGCTGATTCTAAGCCTAGTTTGAATAAATGATTTTTGAATTTATTTCGGTTAATATTTTTATTAACTTATCTCTATCTCTTTCTTCCCCTAGGCGATCCGCCTGATCTGCGCCTGCGTGGACGTGGTGTCGAGCAGCGGCTGGCTGTCGCCGGCCGTGGCGGCCATGGAGCTGGCGCAGATGGTGACGCAGGCCATGTGGGCCAAGGACTCCTACCTGCGGCAACTGCCGCACTTCACGGCCGACTTGGTGCAACGTGCGGCGGAAAAGGTATATACGGCCATTATGGGCCAGCATGGGCCACTGTGTGCCATCAAAGGTCATTGTGTATAGTTGTTCTTTCTAGGACCTGTGTCGGTGGTAGATAAACTTTTGTCCCTTAAGTAAGTCAGAGATTTTGTGCAAATATAGCGCTGAGTTAACAAAAACTAGCTTTACTCTCCACAAGGGCGCACCCTTGTGGAGCTGGACCAGCGTTGAGCCAAGCATTTTTGTCAGCGGTGTAATCTCCCAACTTATAATATGCTTGGCAGCATAGTGTGCATACTAGCTGCCCGCCCCAGCTTCGCACGCGTAGCACTTATTACGGCGCTCCTATCTATCTACCTACCTACCTGCCCTAACTACCTTTAAATACATACCTACCTACACCTACTTACCTACATACCCACCTACCTAAATACATACCTATCCTACCTACATACCTACTTACATACCTACCCTAGCTTCACCTACCTATTCTAAAAGCCTCCTTACAATAACATACACAACCAAAAAAGAATTAGCGAAATTGGTCCAGCCGTTCACGCGTGATGCCGTGACCAAGGGAAACAGGAATTCATTTTTATATTATAGATTTAAATTTCGTTTAATTTAGTTCGAGTATGTGGGGAGGTATTTTATTGTAACACTTTAAATATTAAATAGTACTCCATGAAGGATGAGTTAGCCAGACTAAAACCAGGTTGAACTCATTGGTATCTGTTGTAACGACTAGTCCACATACGGTAAAGACAGCTTTGCGTCTAGTCGTAGCGACAAGCCGATTAATACATACAACCCTCCGCTTTCTTGCAGCGACAAAACACACAATTTGCGCTTGCACTCCATGTATGTTTCTATACCTTGACGCGTCATATTATCGACCGGGTTCCCAATATTGCTTTTTCGAACATTGTATAAAATGCCTAACCTTATTAATTACGTTCACAGGGTGTCGAAACAGTGTTCGATGTCATGGAGCTAGAAGACAACGCTCGCGCCAAGCTGTTACAACTGTCACCGACAGAGATGGCGGACGTGGCGCGCTTCTGTAACAGATATCCGAACGTCGAGCTCACTTATGAGGTAAGTTAATAAAGACAGCGTAAGATATGGTGTGGCTTTATTAGATTTATAAACAATTTTTCTTATCATTTTTTATTTTCTAGGTAAAGAATGAACGCCACCTCCGCGCCGGCAAGCCGATAGTGGTCGAAGTGTCGTTAGAGCGAGAAGACGATATCGTCGGCCCGGTCATCGCACCTTTCTTCCCGCAGGTGAGACACTAAGACCGAGATCTATAAACGTTACTTAGCACGTACTGCTATCTTACAACTGTTAAACTACAATTGCAAGATAGAGAGATCGGGATAGAAAGTATCCTAAGTCCGAACCCAGGTCATGGTCTATCCATGTGCCAAATTTCATCTATATCCGTTCAGCCGTTTTAGCGTGAAAGCGTAACAAACAAACATACATACATACAAAAATCGAATCTTTTCTCTTTATGAGTTTAGAAATATTTTCAACATTTACCAAATAGTTGTGTTTATTGGCAAAGCACATCGATGGACTCTCGTATAAAATTAACAAGTGGAAATACAAAAGTTTTTAGTAAAAACTACCACTAACTTAGCCTACCTTTTCTTAAAGTTTTTTTTGCTAAATTCTCTTCCAATTATTTCAGAAACGCGAAGAAGGCTGGTGGGTGGTGATCGGTGATCCTAAGAGTAATACTCTGCTTTCTATCAAGAGGGTGTCACTCGCTCGCAGTGCTAAGGTAATATACAGTTTTTTTTTAATAGGCAATTTTTTTTGAGGACCCACTTGTTTGCCCATGTGGCCCACGGTGGGCGCCAATAAGAAAATCTTATTGGCGCCCACCGTGGGCCACTTTGGCAAGAGTACAGATGAATACAGATGGTTCACTCCGTAAAATCATTTAAATAAAAAGCGACTTGCTACGACACAATTAAGTGCAATTCAGGTCGCACAGCGCTCATTAACTACAGTTTTATTCACCTAGAAGTTGCCCTCTCTTTCTATCGCGTAATTTTATATTGTCTGACTCTGTTACGCTCACTGAATTGGCCCGACAAGACGGGCCTGCCGCGTACTTGTAGCTTCATACCTGAAATGCGGAGTGAACCATCTGTATTCATCTGTGGCAAGAGCAAAAACTATGTATGCAATTAGTGAAATTCCAATACGACATTCTCCTAAAGATGAATTATGAGCATTAATTAAATATAGCATCTTCGCACACACATTCTTTGTATCACATTTCAGCAATTTCATCGATTTAATCGAAATTCGTTTAAAATTTCGCTAAGTGCATAAGTGTTGAAACCATAAGTGAGCCCACGTTGGGCGCCAGAATAAAAATCTTGGCGCCCAAGTTAGGCATACTTCGTAAACCCTATTCTATACTCCTTCAAGTTAGTAGTTTGTTTAAAATAGGCATTTATCCGAACGAGCGCAAAAATAAAGTGACTATTCTCTCTTTCCAGGTCCGGTTAGATTTCGTATGCGGCAGTTCAGGTCGCCACACCTACACTTTATACTTCATGTCGGACGCCTACCTAGGAGCTGACCAAGAGTACAAATTCACAGCTGAAGTCGCCGAAGCCGCCTCCGACTCCAGCGACTCTGAGTAGACTACGACATCCATGACTTCCGCCGAGATCTAAAAACGTTATTTAGCACGTAGTTCGACTGTGGAGGTCAGATAGGCTTTCGCTCCGCGTATAATACTGGTACTCAGCTGCATCCGGTTAGACTGGAAGCCGACCCCAAAGGATGCTAGACAGATGTTGACTGTCGCACAACTGTCAATTTACAAGTGTAAGATTGAGACAGGAACATTTCTTAGCCAAAGTAAGTACTAAGTATCGTTTATAGATCTCGGCTCTAGTGTTTATCGGTAGAATATTCAAACGCCACTCAATTTAAAGTCACCGTGAAGAGTCGTGCTGTCACTGTCAGTTAAATGTGTATTGCAGCGACAGAACGACTTAGGAACGTCTTATATAATAATTAAGTGACATTTGTTTATTCGGTGGTTAGATTTATTTCTGCGAGTAGGATAATGTACTAAGATGTTAAGGAGAATAAATATAATTTGAATTTACTGTTTTGGTTTTTATTTTGAGCTTTATCCGTTGAAAAATAAATGATACTTCGTTAAGAGGAAAGGCGTATGCATACGTCCTGGAGCTGAAAGCTTCAATGCGAATTTTTAGTACCTACTATTAATACCCAGTAACTGCATTGTGGAGGTGAGATAGTCAGTCCCTCCATGTAACATATTGGTACTCAGCTGCATCTGGTTAGACTGGACCTTAATAGCTGGGACAACGCTCTGCAGATGATACATAATCAGCCTATTAATGTTTCCACTGCTGGGACACAGGCCCCCTCTCTATGAGAGGGAGTAATCCACCACGCGGGCCCAGTGCGGGTTGGTAGATGTCACATGTCTTCGAATTTTTGGTTCTAGAACATGCCGGTTTCCTCACGATGTTTTCCTTCACCGTTTTGAGAGCAGTGGTGATGAAATTATTTACACAAAGTAAAGCGCCTGCTTGGGTTCGAACCCACGACCTACAACTCGTAAGTCGGGGCCGATACCACTGGGCCACCACTGCTCTGCAGATGATGATGATGCATTATTCAGAGTACAGCGGTGGTCTTATAGCTAATATTGATACTAGACCAACAAACAACCAACCGCTGTTGCTGGAGGGTATCACTATCATTATCGGAATTAAAAAAAAACTGGACCAGTTGGGCGCCAGTTAGAATTTTTTCTTATTGGCGCCCACAGCGGGACTTGGTAATTAGTTGACCAAAGGAACAGTTACTAGGCTTTTTTTTATCAGGAATTGGGCAGTAGTGGTCTGCCCGTAAGCTGGATTATTCCTGTGTGGATGATAAAAAGCTCACCCCCTATTACATAGAACTAATAATTTATTACCCCTCTTTGTGCAGATGGGCTTTTGTAAATAGAAAATATTGAATCTTAATGTTATCCTACGCTGGGCGCCATTTGAAACAATTTTCTATCGTCATTCAGCATTTGAATTTTTCGCTGAAAATTCTTTTTACATTTGAGGTTACCCGAATTCTTCCGAATCTAGTCAAATTAAATAAATATTTGCGTGGTAATTCCTGGCCGCGCCACAGTCGCATTTTGAATCGGGGTTAATAGGAATAAATGTACATAATATGTTCATAATTGTACGTAATAATAAAAAAAATGTACTTCAAAGATTCGCGAGAAATTTAACAAAATTGGTGGCGCGGCCAGAAAGGGTGCTTCCTAGCCGCGCCACCGTGTACACTGCAATAAATAGTCTAATAATGTACAAGTCATTGGTAAACAATTGTACGTATATTGTTCGTTCTATTGGCAAAGAGAAATACTGCAAAAGTCATTGCCTACATGGAAAAATTTAATATCGAAAAATCCTATCAAAAACATAAATGTGAAAATTGGGAGCCAAGTTAAGAATAGGCTTTGTACATCCACCCTCAACAAACGTCACGTAAGGCCGCAATACTGCTAAGGGTGTGATGATACATGAAAATATATGATAAGTTAAATGAGCCTACTAAGACCTACAAGCCTAACAGTCCCTACAACTCTAAGCCCTATAAGCCCTACAGCCCTAACCTATCATATACCTAGAATGTGATAAATAAATATATAAATAAGTTCAGAGGGCCTAGACAAATGACATTCGCTTCGGAGCGATTCTATTTCGACAATCGCTATCGCTTCAACGACATACCTACACTACGTTTCGCTATCGTCTGATCCATTGGTTTCTTCGATAAAAATTACATGTTGTCTCTGGTCTTTCGTTAGCAAGTTATCGTTCGAGGCTGTATGAATGGAATGTTGTTAAATATTGTCTAGCTAATTTCTATTCGTTCAGCTATGATCACGTGACGTTTCGATAGCTTTTGTCAATCCCATACATTTTTGACTTTTCTACTAGCGTTGTCGCTAATCGAATGTTACTTTGTCTAGGCCCTCAGGATGTCTGCACCATGCGACCTAAGGTTACAGACGGATAGTAGGCAGGATTCCAGGTTCGGGAAGGGTACACTCACTGCCAGTCCCGCAGACTCACGAGAGTGATCAGAGATGGCTAAAGGTGTCTTGGCCACAGTGAGGGGTAATGAGACAAGAATTTAAAATTCAAATCTGATTTATTTCCAATATATTACAGCTTATATACTACTTTTTCTTAACACACACTAATGTAGAAAATCTTTGTATCCTATGCGTGTAAGATGCAACCAAATCAATATTTTAACTGGGCCGCGCGTAAGCCGGGCCGAGTGCTGAGTCAATGTCCAAAGGTAACATTGAACAGGCTTTGTTGTCGACTTCGCCAAAAAAAGAATTGAGATCTAAATGGGTGCCAAGTTCTGTAGATAATCCTGACATTTATTTATAAAAACATACAATACAACATTCTAAAATGAATTTAAAACACAAAATCTTGTTTTTTTATATGATCATGTTTGCTATTTAGAAATATAACTGCTCAAAGGAGAACATTCACGGTCCATAAATTTTTGGGCTAAATGGCTTTTTACTGTGGGACCAAATCTGTAGGGCCATTCCCTGCGCTATTATACGTCTTTGTAAAATACTGTTTTCAGTATGTTTTAGTTAAGAGAATAACAGTAATCTAATTATAATAATAGCATTTTATGGCAGTAATCATTACAGTCATCACCTTTTATTGTGAAACTAAGGTTCTAGGGTTATTCTCCACATATATATAGTATGAGAAATGTTTGTTTTTTTTTACCGTTCTATTATTAGCTGATTGAAATAGTTATCGCTAGTATTAACTGGTTTTAGGTCTATTTTATCATATCAGCCGAAAGATGTCCACTGCTGGACATAGGCCTCCCCCAAACCCCGCCACTTCGATCGATTATGTGCTTCCCGCATCCAGCGGGTTCCTGCGGCCTTTATTAGGTCATCGGTCCATCTTGTGGGAGGCCTTCCAACGCTACGTCTTCCGGTACGCGGTCGCCACTCCAGAATCGTTTGGCCCCATCGGCCATCTGGTCTGCGAGCAATGTGTCCTGCCCATTGCCACTTAAGTCTAGCAATTCTTCGGGTTATGTCGGTTACCTTGGTTCTCCTGCGAATCTCTTTATTTCTGATTCGATCACGTAGGGAAACTCCAAGTATAGCCCTCTCCATTGCTCTTTGGGTGACTTTTAGCCTTATGATAAGGCCCATTGTGAGCGACTACGTTTCAGTGCCATAAGTCATCACTGGCAACACGCACTGGTCAAAGACTTTCATCTTGAGACACTGTGGTATCTGGGATGATAAGATATTGCGTAGCTCCCCGAACGCTGCCCAGCCGAGTCGGATTCGACGCTTGACCTCTTTCTCGAAGTTGGACCTACCTAGCTGGACAGTTAGTCCTAGGTAAACATACTCGTCTACAACTTCGAGCGTAGGGTCTCCGATCTTTATGAGAGTGGGTGTTACATGGGCATTTGTCATGATTACCTTTATCTTATCCATGTTCATTTTAAGACCTACTCTTTCGGAGGCTCTACTGAGGTTATCGGGCATTGTACTGAGGTCCTTCATGGTCTCAGTCATGATAATTATATCGTCGGCAAACCGAAGGTTAGTGATATACTCGCCATTGATGTTGATGCCTAGTTCTTTCCAGTCCAGAATAGGGTTTCTCATTTCCCGACTTTTAATTGTTTCCGGATACCGAGACTTCTCGAGCACCATTTCCCGGGAATTCCCGAGAAGTCGGGAATTTAATTAACCTCAATAAAAATGTATGAAAAAGGTTTTAAAATGAAATACACATTTTCGTTATCAACAATATGTTCATTTTAAACAGTCTTCGTCCTATAGTTCTTAAGCAGGGCATCGTCGCTCTTTTTAACGAAGAGTACCACCACACCTCTGTTCCATGCCTGTGGCGTTTTATGGACATAAAACCAGTTAATACTAGTGATACATATTTCAATCAACTTAGACTAGCTACTCTACTATAAAAAGACACTTTTTTTCCCATACTGTAGTTATGTGGAGAATAACCCTAGAACCTTAGTTTCACAATAAATGATGATGGCTGTAATTATTACTGCCATAAAAATCTATTATTATAATTAGATTTAGATCACTGTTATTCTCTTAACTAAAACATACTGAAAACAGTATTTTACAAAGACGTATAACAGCGCAGGGAATGGCCCTACAGATTTGGTCCCATAGTGAAAAGTGAAGAGAATAACATGTTTTAACGGAATAAAGCACTTTCATTTTAGCCCAAAATGAATGATGTCCTTTGAACAGTCGAATTATTTACACAAAGCAATCAGGATAAATTTAAGCTCAAGATTTGACTTGGCTAGTTTTTACATACAAGGTATCTTATATTTGGCTAATCAATTTATCTTCTTTACCTTTGACTACCTATTTATATATGTCTATAGGTAGTGTCGCGCTGCAAAAGAATTTAAACAAATAGGGCAACTTTTTTATGCTGGTGTGCGTGACAGCTACGTCTTAAACTCGCGCCACGTCACTGTGCTGTAATTGTGCTAAAATAATTTAAGAGGGTTTACGTCCTACGGCTTTTCATACAAACTTTCAAGCCCTTATTTTTCGAAATGACTGAACCGATTTCAATGAAACTGCATACACATATCCAGGATACAAAGGTCTAAAAACTTAGTTAAGAACATTTTCGAAAAATAGTGTTACAGCCAAATTAGACGGTTTTTAATTTTCCATAGAAACAGAGATTTCCATTTATCTGCTTTTAAATAAGACATTTCGAAAATGTTCTTAACTAAGTTTTTAGATCTTTGTATCTTGCATATGCGTATGAAGTTTAATTAAAATCGGTTCAGTCATTTCGATAAATAAGGGCTTGAAAGTTTGTATGAAATGCGAACGACGTAAACCCTCTTAAGTTAAAATAATAGCAGCTAACAGCTGGTACTATTTTTTTCGACGAGCTTTCAAGTTGACGGTCTATCTAGGAATATTTATATCTTTGTTCTTTATATTATGCGCAAGTTACTGTTTCTATATTGTAACTGTACGGTCAACATAATCTTACTTACTCCTCAAAATTGTTTGTTTGCTGGTAAAAACTAGCCAAGTCAAATCTTGAGCTTCAATTTATCCTAAGTGCTTTGTGTAAATAATTCGACTGTTCAAATTTGAGCAGTTATATTTCTAAATAGCAACCATTGTTATAGCAGAAAAAAACAAGATTTTGTGTTTTAAATTCATTTTAGAATGTTGTATCTATACTTCTATACTAATATTATAAAGCTGAAGAGTTTGTTTGTTTGTTTGTTTACTTGAACGCGCTAATCTCAGGAAGTGCTGGTCCGATTTGAAAAATTCTTTCAGTGTTAGTTAGTCCCTTTATTGAGGAAGGCTATAGGCTATATATCATCACGCTAAGACCAATAGGTGCGGAGCACCAATGAAGAATGTTTCAAAATCGGAGTTTTTGTTTTCATTTTGAGAGCTTCCGCTGCGTGCGCTGCGTAAACGGTGAAAGTTTCGCAAAAATCATGTATGACAGAATTGTTCCCCTTTAAAAGTTCTCAAAAAAAGTCCGCGATAGCATAAGTCTATCTTTTAAGGTTGGCTCACTATAACCGTTTTTATGCTAACCAAATTTGTTCTAAAATAATGCATTATTTGCAAAGGTGTTTTTATAAACATGACATTAATCCTTATCCAAATAAATATGTTATTCATGACAAGTATTTAATTTAAGACAAAATTGCTCTTTACATCATTCGATTTCAATGAATATCTTAGGAGATATCGCAGTTTTAAAATAACATCGCAGCAAAATAATGATCAAGTACTACGCGCGCATTTATGATGGCAACAGGAGCAGTGGTGGCTCAGTGGTATCGGCCCCGATTTACGAGTTGTAGATCGTGGGTTCGAACCCCAGCAGGCGCTTTACTTTGTGTAAATAATTTCATCACCACTGCTCTCAAAACGGTGAAGGAAAACATCGTGAGGAAACCGGCGTCTTAGAACCAAAACTTCGAACACATGCGACATCTACCAACCCGCACTGGGCCCGCGTGGTGCATTACAGCCCACTCCCTCTCAAAGAGAGGAGCCCTGTGTCCCAGCAGTGGGAACAGTAGGTAATAGGCTGATTGTGTATGTTATGTAAGGCAGTCATGAGGGGAAAGGGCGGTGGCCCCAGTTAGCTCTGCGAAATACCATGCCGCGCAGCTCAGACGTGTAGTTGGCTGAGTCGGCTCCTTAGGCTGGTTTTCCTCTCACGCTGACCGTCGTCGGCGCTGATAAGACAATGTATGTAAGTATATAAGTTTAGTATTCATAGGCTGATTTTAGTCTCACGCTGACCGTCGTCGGCGCTGACAAGACAATGTACAGTCAAGGGTCATAAATTGTGAAGCACCGGAATGTTTATATTTGCCTGCACGCCAGGTCTGCGCCTATCTCTGTGTGTGTGATGTTTTAAATGCAGACAATAACACGCACACAGTATAACTACGAACGGGCGATGTTGGTTGGTCAGATGAATGTGTGGTTAACACTTTATAAAGTATACCTACTTATACTTGTTTTCCTATTTAAAAGCAATGCTTAAATTCAACATAACATTTGAATGAAGCGATGGCAGGATCGCACGAGTAGGTCGGAATAATTGTGTGTGCATGAGAATGGCGAAGGTTCGAACCTCAGTGCGAGCTCTCGACTCTTTTTGTTTTATTTTGTTTTCGTGTCAGAGTTCAATTATTTGAATTTCATTAATTTACATTGACTATAGGTTACGGAAGGTAGAAATAAAGTAAATAGATATAATAGGTAATTTAATAAAATAAAAAACACAGTTTTTCATAGAAACATATTATATTAATGTTATTATTAGCTTTTAAAACATACACGTATTAAGAACGATATAACAAACGTTGACAATAAATAAATTTATAATTTGTTTGTAAATAATTTTTGGTTGCTAATAATATTGGATGTTACCTATTGTTTATTGAGGTTATAGCTTAATTTATTCATTTTCTCAAGGAAAAGAAGATTGAAACTTAACCTCAATCCTGTAATCTTACAATTATTAACTAACTTATTTCTATTATGGCTAGTGGATCCCCTGAATTCCCCTGATAACATTTAATATTATTTACTTTTTTTTTTCTGATCGAGACATCTTTCCTTTCGTGCTTCCAATCTTTGCACTATTAAACCCATACATTTTCCATAAGGTTTAGATCAGGGGATCGCGCTGGTCACGGAATAACTTTAACATCTAAATACTGACTAAACCCACTCACGAAGTCTCGAACAATACTTACTGGCACGATGAATCGGACAATTATCTTAAACAAAATAAAGTTCACCAATTTCATCCACTGGATAAACATTGCGCATACTGTAGGTAGCATTATGTCGCTCAAAACCTCGACGTAATTGGAGCTGTTGGGCCGCGTCGGTATAAATTCCAACTCACTCGGCCCTTGAGCACTAATCCACCCCCACATATTCACACTTATTCTTCCTGACTCCGTATTATTTATAATGTTATTGTCAGACCTCCGTGTATTGTCTCTGCGCCACAAATGAAGTCTTCCTTTTAAACACGATTTGAAAGTCTTCTCGTCAGTAAATATAGTAGTCTCCCAATCAAAGTCTAAATATTCCCGGGCAAAACGTAACCGTTCATCCTTATGCCTTTACGTTAAAAAGTTGCGAATTCTTCAGCAAATCTTCTTGTTGGTATAACACCATTCGTTTAAGATTCACCACCCATAAAGCGTCGCTGAGTCACTTACACGGCTCTTCAGACTTCCCTCTTCCTCAAATCTTTTCACCCAACGTCAACGTCTCAGTGTTTCTCTAAAAATAAATAAATCCTTATTACTCATTTTGAACCACCACTTAAGAGATTAACAAATATAATCAATCACAACAAAATAACTTACACATAAGTAAACCGCTTTCATTGGATATTTCAGATAAAAATTAAACCCATTGATATGCAAGGCTACAATATTCGCCCTGGCTTCATCATTTATATTTAATTGCATTTTGAATAAAATCTTTAAACTAAAAACACTAATAGCAATAACACAAACGCCCGTAACTAAGTTCACCATATGTAGACTCCGTATTCTTACAGAGTCTAGTAATAGTTTAAATATGAAAATTAACTATCATTCTAGTTCATGGCTTTTGAAAATAAGGTTTCAGAAATAATAGGCACTTGATCATGTACTTACATATTGTATTCCTCCATCCAACACACAAAATCAGATATACCTCACAATCAACACTAGGTATCTTTAAAACACAGCACGAGCCTAAGTACTCGTATCTCGACGTCTTATCCACGACTGAGCTCGCCGGACTGGCACGACAAACAAGATGGCGTTTTCCCCCACCATTATACCTCCGTTCCAAGTAATGCGCCGTGATTGGTTAGTCGTGCCATCCACGAACTCAGTCGGTACTACAATAGTCAAAACAATACTTTTAGTATTAAAATCAGGATTAATTTAACATAGCTTATTGACTAAAATGTCGTATAATTTACTATTGATAACACATATAACAACGTCATACGAATTAATTACAGCCAGTAAATAAATTTTGTTTCAAATCTACCCTCAATTTTTATGTTATTTATGTTGACTAGTTTAAAATTTTGTATTAATGATACTTACTCATTCCTCGACATTCGCTGTCTTTTTCTAATTGCTATAATCAGAAAAAGACAACGGGGCGTGATAAGCCTACGAACTAAGGAAAACTGTTACCTATATACCGCGCTCTTTCTATTTGGTTCATGATGAGAGAGTGCAAGACGGGTGTGTAAGTGTATGTGTGGAATGCCTTATTAGAAGAAGGTCTCAAGTGCGACGAGTTACGATGCGATAACTTTGTAAAACTGGTAATGCACTAATGACCCATACTGTACAACATAATGTTTAGTATTCTATGAAATTACGCCAACCGCTCAGCGCTGACATCTGAAGTTCATACGTTTCGGCTGTCAGCGCCGACCGTAGACAGAGTATTCTATAGACTGCTGGATATCCTCCTTTGCATTCGCACAAGAAAAAGAAGAATTTATTAACGTCACTAGCAAAAAAAAGAGACAGAGTAAAAATATTTCTGTCCTCGTTCGCGTGTCGGCTGAACACATAATTGTGCACAACAAGTTTGACATTTGTGGCGGTTGCAGATTGGATTATTACCAAATAAACAAGAATAAATACAAAATACGATCTTTTAGTGCTCAATTCGACTTTATATAACATTTGTGCAACTGTGCAAAATGGTGAGGTGCAGTGTAAGAAACTGTAAAAGCGATAGTTTGATGAAGATTGCCGGATTGTCGTTTCACTCGTAAGTATTCGATCTTTTTAAGTATTAGATCGCTTTGTGTTCTACTATTTATAATCAAATAGTCGCAGTAATGTACTAACTAATTTGTTTAATGTGTTACATCTCATAAAATCGTGATTTGAGCAACATTTTTATTTTCGTTCTTCAACATTCAGTGTTGCCACTTTTTGACGGGGAATTTACCTTTTAATATGGGTAATACCATTGATATATTAAAAGGAGGAAGATATGTTACGCGCTAACATCGCAATCAGTAAACCTGGGCTTTGTGCACCACTACATGCAGCAAAACTCACACATCAGTGATCAGTGTGATCACAGTCGCAAACCTACCAGTTAACAATAGATAAGAACAGAGATAGGAGACGGCGATGTCGTGCGAGCGAAATCGCGTTAGTACTCGTCGCCAATAAGTCTCGACACTCGCACATTATGTGCGTATCGTGTCTTTCACGCATGTTGTAATATCTATCTCGCTCTCACAAACATGGCGAAGCAAATATTAAAATTATTATAACTTTCAACAAATTAGCATTTTTGGCTGTAGGTACTTACGAGTTTTAAGTAATCCCGTGTGTCTTATTTTCCTTCCTTTTATTATTAAAACACTGTATAGCTGCACAAGAAGTCATTTTGATGCGTATTTATCACAAAAAAAAACTATAATTATGGAGCTGTTTGATCAACGATATCCCGTGCGCGACTGAGTGCCTACTACAGGCAATCATGTAGTTTGATAGGACCGCGCTGTTACTCAGTCCCGTATCTACCGCTTTTAATACATCAATGGGTAATACTGATTTTTTTATGCAATTTCAATAAAAATAAAAAGAACTTTCCTTAGGATATTAGCAATACACACTATTTATAAGCTATATCTAAGACGACCCACCGACCAAAAATATTATGTACCTACTTGCAGATTTCCAAATAAACCCGAAATAAGAAACATGTGGATTGCTGCTACTATTAGACCTAATTGGGCTCCAAAAATGAGTTCCAGGATTTGCAGCCAACACTTTGATGGTAATCTTTTAATAAAGAAACAAAGCAAAACTTACTTATACCCCGATGCTGTTCCAAATACGGTAATAAATATGAATATTATCATGTGATTGCAAAAATTGAATTTTAATACAATGGTTATAAAATTTTAACGTTAAATTCCATTAGGTTACAGAGTCAGTAAATCGAGGAAATACTACGATGATTAAGAGCAGCGAAGCCACATCCACTGAAACATTAGCAGGGAGCTCAAAAACAGTTAAATCTGTAACTTCTGTAAGTATATAGGATCAAAAAAAAATCAAAATGGCGGCATCATGTTAGGGCCACTCTCCGGGTGATTCTCTGTAAGCTCGTAATCGACTGTCCCGACCGATTTTTTCAAAAAGTAATTTAATTATTAAAAAAAAAAAAACTCTTAATGAAACTTTAACCCTGAAACTTTACAGGCCCGATGTTTTTAGAACCATAACTATTTTATGTTTTTTTCTAGACGTGATAGAAGCTCTAAAAACACAGTCCCCTAGCTGTCCCCATCGCTGTATTCCCACCTAGATATGAGATTTACGAAGAAGTTATTAAAACTACATACATTTGGCAGTTAATATCATAAAGAAAAATAATTAAATTATATTAATTTCGTAAAACAAGGTTTCATTACGTATTTTATTTATTTAGTAAAGTCCTGTAAACTTTGTCCCCAGAATTTCTATACAGTCCCCTGCCAAAAATTTAAAGCCATAATAAAAAAAAACTGTAAGGTTCACAAACGTTTTTTTGAGTGAAACGAAACGCAATTGGTGTGAAGTTTGCAACCTTGCCGAATGCGGCGGCGAAACGCCATTTTTTTTAGTGTCAGAGCGTCATTTGTGGGGTGAATACGCGTTTGAACCGCTACCACACCAGTCCTCTGGTAAGTCATAATATTTATGTTAATTACTTTAATTATCTCTATATATTATTTATTGTTTTATTACTTATGTCTAAATTGATCTGTAGGTTCTTAAAAAACTATTTTACATTGGTTTTGAAAACATTGTGAAATTTTACCGAAATACACAGTCCCCTGGCAACAGTCCTCTGCCTGAAAATGCAACAGAGGACTGTTCTATACAACAGGGGACTGTGTATTTTGCGTAATTGTTATTATTTTTATGTATTATTTGTGTAAATATATCCGCTAGTGTATTTTTTTAAATGTAAGAATCATCAAAGTATCATTGCTTCGCATTATTTTCCTTTATAATCTTAAATTATTTTACACAGGCTCATCAAACACACATGATATGGCTCCTAAAAAGAATAAGTTATCCCGTGAGGAATTACTACAGGAAAAGAGAGAAGCAGAGCGACTACGATACCAAAGAAGAAAAAATTACCCTCAAAAGAGAGAAGAAATGAGAGAAAAGGAGAAGTTGAAATACCAAAAGAAGAAAGAAAAAGGTTTGCGGATGTTAGTAAAGAATATGACACCTCGTGAGCACAGAGCTGCCTTTAAGAAGTGGAAAGAACATTGTACCGTATACCGAGCCAAAAGATTAAGACTGAAAAGCATCACTAATACTAGAAGTACGCAGAAGAAATACAGGCTTTTCACTTCGGTGGATCTCGAGCACAACTGAGTCTACATACCGTAGTAGTTTACCTACGGAATTCCATCCTTTCTGTTTGCAGTCTCCGGAACATAAACCATTCACCTGTTCTCATTCTCGTCTAGCTAACGAAGAGTACTTGCATAGACACAACCTTGTAGCCAGGATTATCCACCAGCAACTTGCTCTGAAATGTAGCCTTGTGGAATCAGAAGTGTCGTGGTATGTGCCCGACCCAGTTCTCGAAAATGGCAATATCACATTGTACTGGGATCGTTCCATCATCACTGACAGGACTATTGTTGCCAATAAACCTGATATAGTGGTGATGGACCGAGTAGAGCGGCGCACAATGATCATTGACATAACGGTCCCGCATGACGGGAACCTCGTGAAAGCCGAGAAAGATAAACAAATCAAGTATCTTGACTTGGCTTGCAAGGTTGTCGACATGTGGGATGTGGACTCAGCGATCATTGTGCCGATAGTCGTATCACCCAATGACTTAATTGCCAAGACCCTCGACCAACACCTAAGGAGGCTCTCGTTGGGCAGCTGGATCAAGGGCTTGATTCAGAAAGCGGTACTCCTGGACATGGCTCGCATTGTCAGGAGGTTCCTCTCTCTGGAGCCCTGACCGCCGCCGGTAGCTTGGACCCTGTTCCCGATATTGGTGGGCTACTATTTTTTATATTTTTAAATGTTTTTGATTCTTTTTTGTTTTCATAAAGATATTTAAAAATGTAATAGATAAGTATGTATATGAAATAAAGGAAAACACAAATATTAATAATTAATAAGACTCTAGGTTGATCTCAGTAAGTACTAGGTTGATCTCAAAATGTTTTTAGCACTTAAGGTTAATTTTTGATATGAATGTTTAAAGAAAGTTATGTTTTCTGTTGATTTTTTGTAAAGATACTTTGTTGATTATTGATGCGCAAATGTGCCATAAAAATAATAAATGATTGACTAATGTAAAATGACTTTTTTTCTAAGTAAAACAGTCCCCTGATGCCTCAAACAGTCCCCTGTCATGATTTTTTGGAAAATCGCTAATAACTCGGAAAATACGTATAAATTCAGTGGGCCTCCTTATCTAACTAAAATAATAGTTAATTTTCTTCGAAATAGAACACGATTTTTTGGCAAAAGTTCAAAAAAATTGTCAGGACAGTATTTGTATGGGACCTGTACGAGCTTACAGAGAAATGCCCCCATACAAAAATCTTCTAACCCCTTTCTTAGGTTTTTTGCAATTTGCAGGTCAGTGTCAGGTTGTATCTTGATTAAAATATGATTTGCGAGCGTAATAAGCAATATGGTTTTACAGAATTATAATCATTAGAATCAGCAATACAACTCCTTAGGTTAGCATAATCCCCAAATGTCATGATTTCATGAAATAGTAATTCAACGGGATTACATGAACTTATAGAATTGTATTGATTATTTCTATGATTATAATTTTATAAATAAACATTTGATACGGTCGCAAATCATATTTAGATCAACATACAACCTGATACTGACCTGCAAATTGCAAAAAACGTAAGAAAATTTGAATTTCGCGGGCTACCCTGACGCTTTCACCTTAACTCTTAACCGGGGTTGTACGGTCCCTGCAGGAAGTGGTGAAGGGCGGGCGATTTTTGGGGACTGTCTTATGTAATTTTGATGTTCGAAAAGTGCTGATTCTCAGTCTAGTTTGAATAAATGACTTATAAATTTTTGAATTTAATAAAACATTGCAGTTGCATCATTGCTTGTATTTTTTAATTTCTCATTATAGAAACCTGAAATACCAACCTCATTAAAAAAAAACTTCTTTTGTGAAGAATATTGGGTAAAATGATGTACATCACTTGGTAACCCTAAACAATTGAAGTACCTTTTTTTCTGTCCTTTTCGATGACACGGATATCGTGAGTCTATAGAATACTCTGTCTACGGCGCCGACGGTCAGCGTGACTCTAAAACCAGCCTTCGAAACGGTTGTGCTCAGCGAACTACTTTTTATTAAATTTGTTTTTCCAAAATATCATCGTATAAAATAAATACTTTTTAGATGAATAGGTTAGTAATAATAAGTTTTGTTTTAATTTAGTTGTTTTTGTTAATTTCCTTATCTAAATAGATACATTATTTGATTTTGTAATATTTTAGGGTAATTCAGTCGCGGGTTAAAGTTAGCGTTAGCCCAAAGTAACTATTCCACGCGGACGAAGTCGCGGGCAGAAGCTAGTGTTCTTATAAATAAATTTCAGGATTAACTACAGAACTTGGCACCCATTTAGATCTCAATTCTTTTTTTGGCGAAGTCGACAACAAAGCCTATTCTTAACTTGGCTCCCAATTTTCACATTTATGTTTTTGATAGGATTTTTCGATATTAAATTTTTCCATGTAGGTAATGACTTTTGCAGTATTTCTCTTTGCCAATAGAACGAACAATATACGTACAATTGTTTACCAATGACTTGTACATTATTAGACTATTTATTGCAGTGTACACGGTGGCGCGGCTAGGAAGCACCCTTTCTGGCCGCGCCACCAATTTTGTTAAATTTCTCGCGAATCTTTGAAGTACATTTTTTTTATTATTACGTACAATTATGAACATATTATGTACATTTATTCCTATTAACCCCGATTCAAAATGCGACTGTGGCGCGGCCAGGAATTACCACGCAAATATTTTTGTTAAATAGTCAAAAAATTATTTGGTTATTCTAACTTCATTCATTATCTACTTCTATTTAGAAACTGCATAGGTAGGTACCTACACTTTAATTAAATGTGAGTTTTGAGAGCAGCACGAAAAACAGAAAAAACATATTTTTTACTTGAGCAATTATATTATCTGTCGATTAGTGCCGTTTGTGGCGAAATAGAGAACTACCATGTATGTAATGTACTAGCTTTAACACTTGACGCCTAGCGCCGCCATTTTATGTTACGTCTGCATTGATCGTGAATGGTGACCTGCGCAATGCAGTAAGGTTTTTCTAGACTAGAACTTCTTTACTTAGCCGGGCCAGTCTACCGCCCGCCCTCGACCAAGCGCGGTTGACGGCGGGCGGTGAACTGGGTGCTAGCTACAATTGCTCCTGCGAACCGCCATCGGGGCTCTAAGGCTTCACAGCCCTAACTGCAGGTGAGTATTTCTTTTATTTGTTCAACCGTTTTGAACTTTGGGATAGTCTTATTACATAACGATTGAAAAGTAAGGTGGGGCTGTAATTTTGTGACGTAATTAATAATCTGCTGGATGCGAGAAGCACAGGACGGGTCGATGTGATGGTGACGCTTGGGGGAAGCTTGTGCCAGTTGTGGACGACTAAAAGCATGCTGTTATGCGCCTGTAATGCGCCTTAAAAGTTGTGTCATTCTGTTTCAGATACCTAGTGGGCGAAGTTCCAGCCGGGTTGGCATGCAAAGTGTGCGCGTGTCATGTTGACCTGACCGAGACTCAGCCCATTAGGTCTATAAGCGTTTCACTATTGATTTTTAAGTTTAAAGTGTTTCGAAAATTGTACAGACGCCAGCACATCAACCTACTCCAATCTGTCAAATTTTCCCAATCAACATTGAACCTTATTCTTTAGCAATAAAGTTGAAAATCTATTAAAGAAATTTGACAGATTGTAGTAACTTGCTGTACATGGCATGACGCCATTTTTATTTTCTTTATCTTAAATTCAAAATGGCGACGCGCGGTCGCATAAGCCACCCGTCGCTACGGGTAGGGATAGGGAGGTAGGCAGGGTAAAGGCCTTTATTCGAATTCTTGGCACTAAACAAAGTGCATAGCTGCAAAGTGAAACATTTTAGTGATTCGTTTTGGGAAACAGAATGCCTTCCAAATGTCATCCAAAATGGGGGCCAAACAAAGGCGCTATGTGAATGTGCAAGTGAGAGGGCATGATTAGCATCGCCATTTTAACTTACAGGCGTGGGTTATAAAATAATTAATTGTGTTTCGGGGTGTTTTTATCGGAGTATATTCTTTATAATAGTAAACAAGCCTTCAGCTCAACCGATAGCAGTTATTTGTTACAACCGATAGCAGTTATTTGTTACAATTATCAACAAGCAACAAAAAAAAATGTTCTTCTTACTTCTACAACATTTACGAGGTCTTAATTTTTTTTACCATGATGTTTTCTACTTTACAGGTCCAAGATAGATGAGAACCTTCCACTCGTCTCTCACTGCAGCTGATGTTGTGTCTGCAGTTTGCAGTCGGGCCAAAATCAACCTCAACCTTCGTTGGTTTACTTAGCTGGCTTACTTCCAACCAATCCCTATATACCCCCACTTGAGCTTACGCCGATGGGGTGTAAGTGGGTCTACCATCACCTGCGGAGCCAAACTCAACCTCACCTGCCCGGGTTATGCCCGTCCTGTTGAATCACCAACGACGAGACGAGAATGACCAACTAGCCCTGAAGTCGGCTGAAGATTTTCGCAGTCGAACAACAACTCAAGAATTGTAGCTTCACGACCAACCAGGTCGTATTTACATGATCAATTGAGCAAGCACCGGGGTGTAAGTGGCTCTGTCATCACCTATGGAGTCAAAGTCAACCTCACCTGCCCGCGGTACACCCTGCTGGATTACTGACGAGGCTCTGGCGAGGCACAATAACCTGCGAGAAAAGTGTGTGCGATAACCAAGACACACTTTTTGAGTTCATCCACCGTGTCTCTATAGTTAGTAACGTAAATTCGTTTATTTCCTATAAATAGATTATGTATTCGACCTACTATTATAACAAATAATAACCTAATGCTTCGTTTTATTTACTTACGTAATAACACCATGGGTGATCGATCAGCTGGGTGACCATCTTTTCATACCAAGACCGTGCATCGGAAAGCTCGAGACACGGAAACATTTTGACTAAGTAATGAATATAAATTGGTTACATTTTGGAGTTGGAGGAACAAAGTATGAAGTTTCTCAGGGAAGGCAGGATCCTCCAACAATATAGGTATTACTTACTCGTATGTATTGGTAATTGTAGGACTGTATCTGGATTGTTCAAAATAAAGCAAAGCATCATGGTCTGGCACCAGTCTTAATCGGGGTATCGTGTTACCAATCCCGTAACTAGGTTGTAGAGGTCAGTCGCTCCATGTAAAATTCTGATAAACAGCTGCATCCGGTTATATTGGAAGCCGACTCCAACATAGTTAGGAAAGGCTCGGCAGATTGATTTTGTGCGAGCTGTAAGTAGGTATACAATATGTTGTTAGGTTAAATGAGGGACATAATTCAAGAGTGATACTTTCAGAGTTGGTCCCATACAAAAAATTGTTGTTCATTTTCATGAGTACTTCACTCCATTAACAAAGTATATCTCTCGTTTAACTTAACACCTTATAAAAGCTGCATCCCCATTTCTCACATCAAAGTATTGATACCTGCACGCGTAGCATGACAACCATAGAAACGGGTTGTCTACGGGTTTTGTCGAGGGAAGCATAGACAAAATGACAGATTGTGATTATTTATATGTTAGTTCATGAGCAGTGGTGGCCCAGTTGTAACGGTCCCGACTTACGAGTTGTATATATAGGTCATGGGTTCGAACCCAACCAGGCGCTTTACTTTGTTTAAGTAAATAATTTCATCACCACAGATATAGATAGACATAGATAACGCAAGAGCAACTACTTCGCGTGCCCAGCTTACGTACAATAATCGTAAGCTGCCACTTTCGCGCTCAGTCTGCATCGTTGTGCCACGCTAGACGGACGTCAGTAAAATAATTTAAAATGGTTAATTGCTCAGTTATACATTGTAAAAACTTTACAAATGTGAGGAGAAAAAATAAAGGAAACGATTCCTTCCATCGATAAGTCATTTTGTGATTAATCATATGCGTATTTAATATTAAAATCAATTATTTTTAATCTAATACTCTCTGTAATACCAAATTTGAGAAAAACATAGGTCATCAAACGTAAACTGAATATTCGTATTACATTGCGGCTTTTACTTGAAGCGGTTGATGCGACGTTTTGTTTTAACAAGTGATGAATATCGAAGCAAGTGATACTATCGTATATCGCATCGGTTTCGTAGTACAGGAGCTTTTATCATTTTTCTGTCAATTTTAGCGATTAGTGCTGTTCATCGTATGCAACACAAATCGATTCTCAAGAATCGATTTCGGAAACAGAGGAATGATTTTGTATTTTATAGGTAGTAATTATGTAGACAATTTTAATAAATTATCGTAACGTTTAGTGATTTTTTTAGTTTCCCACATAAACCCAATTTAAAAGAAAAATGGATTGAGGCGACGGGAAATAAAGATTGGTTCCCAACAAAGCATAGCACTATAATATTTGTTAAATACATTTTGAGGAAGCATGCTTTGTTGAAGGGAAAAAGTAACGAATATTAACAAAAGCAGCATATCCGACTATTGATGTACTGAAGATCACAACTTTCTTTATCTTTTTGCTGTTGTAGCTCAAGTAATTTTGCATCCATTTTAATTTTATTATATCGTATTTTACTGGGTTTTCGTTTACCTTCTAAAATTTCTTCTCTGGTTTTTTTTTTGTTTCTGAAAGATAATCTACAACAATTACAAGGAATAAGTAGGGAAATACTAACAATTTAAAGAAATTATTAATCCCTAACTGCCTACTAAGCAGATCAGAAATTTTTATTTTCCTCTGTTTATCTCATTCCTCTGTCTATCTCATTCCTCTGTATATCTCATTCCTCTGTCTATCTCATTCTTCTGTCTATATCATTACTATGTCACAAAATCGATTAACTAATCTATTTAAGCGATTCTCAATAATTCTTTACTGTACACGATTACTCAATAAATAGAGAAATGGTATAATAAAAAGGCGATCTTTATTCAAAATTGAGATGAAAAAGGGTAGAATCTCGTTGCTTTTGTAAACATTAGAACTAAATTGAATATAAGGTATTTCAATCGAATATTCACGTATTTATAATGGTAAACTTACTTGAAATTTTGGAAAAGGTATCCAAAAACGACGTGTGAACGTCGACGGAACGCGCACGAGCACACAACCTCAGAATGCGAAGACTTTTAGTTAGCGTACTGCTGGCTGGGTGAGCGAGCAGTATCGATTCAAAGATAATAAAATCGATTCAAAGACGCTGCCGCGTGCGGCGGATTTTATTTTCCCATCACTAAATAATGCTTGTGACGTCATAGTAGGTAGTCAAAAAATGGCACGCTTGGTTTTCATACAGATCGTGATACTTGCGTTATCTATGTCTATCTATATCTGTGTTCATCACCATCATCACTGCTCTCAAAACGGTGAAGGAAAACATCGTGAGGAAACCGTCATGTCTTAGAACAAAAAATTCGAAGACATATTATGTGACATCTACCAACCCGCACTGGGCCCGCGTGGTAGATTACAGCCCACTCCCTTTCACAGAGAGGAGGCCTGTGTCCCAGCAGTGGGAACATTAATAGGCTGATTATGTATCTGTCATTTTGTCTATTCTTTGGCTTAAGATATTTATTTCTCAAAATAAAAGAACGTTACAGTTCACTAAACATATTGAGAAAAGTAGGATAAAAAAATAAAAGTAAGTGCGATTCTCTGTGTTCACAATATATATTAAGAAAACTGAGTTCAAGATGACAATGTAGTTTATTATACAGTTTTGCTCCCTCGTACAGTATATTTTTCCTTAAATAGTTAGTTCGTAAATAGCAAATAAAGGAAGAATTCTCTTGGAGCAACACATTCTTCTGTTTCATTCATCGACCAGCATCCTGGTGAATGTGTTGCCCAGTTAGTTGTGAGTCGGCGAAGGGGCTCACATTCATGCTGGGTTGTCTTAATTCTTGTTTGTCTCGTCGTCTTGCGTTATAATGTGTAAGTTTTCTATTCTTCCGTTGACAAAACCCGCTTGTATTGTAATGATACTAAGCCGCACATAAAATGAAAATTGATCTCAATGGGTTTCATTTTGACAGTACACTTACGTGCATTACGTTATTTACGTTGTTGAGCTACATAGTTGCATCGTACATCCCACATCGCTGTATTGATTGTGTCCTGCGCAGTGTAGTCTTTTTTTAGACTAGACTAGTTCTATTGTGCAGTGCTGCAGTGCGCCACCCGTCGCCTTTCGTGCAGGACGACTTGGTCCTTGAGTCCTTCGGGGCTTGGGGCTCTGCAGCCTGATCGCGTGCAGGATGGTTAAGGCTGTTCAAGTTGAAGGTAATTTTTACCTTTTATCTTCCATTTCTAAACTCAACAATAAAATATTGAGATAATGTTAGTTCTTGGCAATATGGGCGCAGGTACGAAGTTCAGACTTTGAGATAGAATTAAGTCGTCATAATGTTGATTGCAAGGATACTAATTATTCCGTTGTAGTTTTCAGGTCCTGGTTGAGCAGCGTCATCCATTCATCTCTGAAGATGGCCATGGGTTCAGTGCTTCCATCATCAGCCCTACAAATGGATCCTTTGAGTCTCCGAGACATGGGGCCCGGCAGCCCTGCATATCCCTGAGTTAAAATGAAGGTATGTGTTCTAATTTTATTTATTTGTTACCGTTGTAGATTAATGTCGATTATGATTACGTAACAGGTTGTGGCTGCAAAGAGCAACATTTGAGAGATCTTTGTCCCGGGTTAGCACTCAGTTATTTGTGATCCAAACGTCTGCTTTAATTGGTTCAGAAGTAAAACCCTTCTATTAATATTGAATGTTGACGGATTTAGGGCTCGTGTAGACGGCACCCCAGCCGGACCGAACCCGCTTTGCGTAACCATGTAGACTGAGCCGCTGCCGCGCGCCATCGCCGCTTGATTTTGCCATATCACTCTATAATCAGCAGAGATAGCCTAGTGGTGTCATAGGATTCAAGTTCGAACTCTAGGCACGCTACTCTGACTTTTCGGAGTTATGTGCGTATTGTCATGGGGTACCAATTCGAACAAATTATAATTAGTCTTGAAAAAAGATCATAGATGGCAGCATAAGTAACAATTATGAAATTAACAGTCACTAAAAAGCGATAAACGGAAGATTTTGGCTGAAGTAAGATTAGTAAAAATCAAAACTTCCTTGTTAAATGCTGATTTGTCTATTTTAACTCATAAATCTCGTATTTTCAACAAAAAAAGATAAAACCTTTTTGTTTAGGGCTCTTTGCAATAGATGGCGTTTTACTCAATTTGTCATAAATTTAGTACATTTGCCAGTCAATAGCCCGACTAGGGAGGTCTCATTTCTTTGTATGGGATTGGGTATCTGTACGTAGTATTATATTATCTGTGGTATTGTATAATTATCACTTGCATTAAAAAAGGAAAACATCGTGAGGAAACCGGCATGCCTGAGAGATATTTCTCGACGGTATATGAAGCCAAGTCAGTGGCCCTAGGCGGCTTTAAAACTCTGACACCTGCACGCGTAGCATGACGCTTTCTATGTCTACGAAGAATAGACATAGCTCTTTCTATAAAAAGTGACATTTGCTTTCTTCATTTTTGACATCGCACTGTAGAAATCTTTCTACAATCTGTCATTTTGTCTTTCGTTTCTAACTCTCTTTTGTCTAGGTCCCTTTCTTTATGAAGAAAGTTTTCTATCCCAAATTGTCAAAATCATACTGACATCTGACAGTTGTCTAAGATAGTGAAACTTTCTAGCTAGTCGACGGTCACAAAGTATAAATATATGGTTATTTGCAAAATCATGATTTTACAGAAGAGCGTTTTAAACGCAAAACTGTGATAACTAATTATATATAAGAACAAAGCTATCTTCTCCTATTTTACATCATTTAGTTCCAAGGAAATGGTTAAACATATTACAGTAATATTGGCCAATATTACTGTAATATGTTTTTGTTCCAAAACTCGGTACTGTCGAAGTACCGTGTTTTGGAAAAAAAAATGTAGCTGTGTTTAAATACGTGACTTAATATCAGTAAGAGAGAATCAAACAGAAAGACATTCTATGACGAAACAAAGAATTCTGAGTCGAATTATGTAAAAGAATGAATTTCGTAAAAAGTGCAGTTGACTCTTTCTACTTTGCTGCCGTCGTAATGTCTACACGGAACGTCATTTTTGTCTTGTTTTCCGTCGACAAAGCGGTGTTCATGCTACGCGTGAGACTCTTTAATTACATATACATAGCATAGAGGTGCGGCGACTGGGTCCTGTCCTTGACCACTTATAGTTTTGTCCCAAGACAGAAATATCTGAGTGCGGTGTAATAATAATTCACTTTCTCCATGCCGAGGTGCTTCTGTTCATACTTCAAGCACACAATGTAAAGAGGCGGATTTAATAATAACTTTGTCTTTCTTTTCAGGTCCCTGTTTGAGGAGCAGCATCAGTCACCCACTCATCTTTGAAGGTAGTTGATATGACTGATGCTGCACTTCTAATCAAGTTCCACATAGATCCCCTTGAGCGTACACCAATGGGGTGTAAGTGGTTCTACCAACACCTGAAGAGCCAAAGTCAACCTCACCTGCACGTGGTGCACCCTGCTAACTCACCAACGAGGCTCTGGCGAATCCCTGGTGTCCTTCACGGGTAGATGATCAGGGTAGGCAATCGATTTAATTTATTTTACATGAATTGTAATTTTAAGATGTTAAGAATTTAAGATTCTATGTAATTATAAGCTTAGGTAAGTTTCTACTCTTTTATAAAAAAAAACATGATATGTTATCCAACACTTATTTAGTTAAATCACAGTAAGAACATTAATTAAGTCCCTAGACTCTAAGTAAATATAAGTTAGCATAGGAATATGTTTTTTATTTAATAATACCTCATTATCCCCACCTGTACTTCGGAGAGTGTGCGCAAGAGCTCCACGACCTGATCCCACCATATCGCTCTTTTATCACCGGACTACCAGGCGTACTGCAGGGTACCATCCGCACTTGGTTGATATCCCGTCCAGTCGTACTCAGCGCTTGTCCTCCACATTTATAATGCACACAGCCAAAGTGTGGAACTCTCTGCGTATTCCCTTCCACATATAACCCGTTTGCTTTTAAAGCAAGAGTGAACAGGCATCTTCTAGGCACGCTCGATTCATCATAGACCTCATCCATCGCTTTTCATCAGGCGAGATCGAGGTCAAGAGCACGCCCATTCAGAAGTAAAAAAATAAACAAAAAAATGCCTACCTAATATAGAACTTTAGAGGTATCAGGAAAGTTCACTCATCTGACTCATTCTCACTAGAAAAGGGTTCCTCCCTTTTCTAGGCAGCCAGACGGGTGTTATGTCTGGCGGGCAACTGCCCTTAAGTTGATTTCGGATAGTCATATCTATGTTGTTCGTGCGGTAAACTTTAACTGCGCGATGCATGATTTTTGTTACGTCATGTCTTTGCTGCGTAGTTCGTATGTGGCGGTCTAACTACTACAAAACTGTCTCGTGGTCCTCTAAAAGGTGACCGAGGATTGATCAGATTGTTGAGCTGAGCTCCCTAAGATAGGGTTGAGCTCACGATGGCTGATGTGCCGTCTGCGGGCCAAAAGGTCATTCCTGTTCCTACCGCTATTTTATTACACGATAATTTTATCTGAACTTTAAAAGACACCTTGAATGCTGAGTTATTTTCGCCATTTCTTCTCAGGGGTAGGGAGATAGGAAATGACAAACGCACAGTCGAACCCATCAAGCATAAAAAAAAAAAATTGGGCAGTCTTTCGGGGACTGTCGATAGAAGTGAAAACTAAGTAGCTTTTTGACTCTCGCGTTGATGTCTTTCGTTCGATACATATAGCCTTCGGTGACGATGACGCGAGTTCCATGATTTTTGTTCACCCAAAAAGTGCTCAACGCTTAAAAAAAATGACGTATACCTAAAAGGGAATAGGAAATCATTTCAATTCATGTTGTAATCGTCTTCCAGTCTAATCGGATGCAGCTGAATACCAGTATTTTACATGGAGACACTGCCTATATAACCTCCACAACCCAGTAACTGGGTCATACGATACCCCTTGGTAAGACTGGTTGTCAGAATTTCAGGCTCCTGTAGCGGTTACAACGCCACATACAAACTACGCGACAAAGACATGACGTCACACAATGCCTGCATCGCACAGTTAGAGTTTACCGAGCGAATAACATAGATAAGACTATCCGAAATCAACTTACGGGCAGTTGCCCGCCAGAAATAGCACCCGTCTGGTTGGAGGATCCTCCCTTTTCTATGGTGAATGAGTGAACTTTACACCCTGTTCCTCATACCCCTAAACTCCTAGTAAAATAGTAGAGTATTTTTTAATAATTTGGCAACACTGTAGATTTAATTGTGGTGTTGCAACATTGTGCATATAGGAGCCGTATTTAAAAACTGCATAGGCGTATCTGACATCGCAGTATTGATTGAGACCTGCGCAGTGCAGCTAGCTATCTAGACCAGATTTATTTTGTGCAATACCGCAGTGCGTCGCCCGCCGGCTGCTCGTGCATCTAGAGGTAAGGCTGCAAGTCTCCGCCGGGGCTTCAGGCTTTTCAGCGACTGCACCACTACTTCATACCCTCAGGTTTAAGATAAAGGTAAATGCTAAAGGTTAATGTGGCCCAAAGGGGCGACCGCGTACCGGAAGACGTATCGTTGGAAGGCCTCCCACAAGATGGACCGATGACATTGTAGGTCAGTGGGTCGAGATCGTCTTTTACTGATAACGTATACCCATGTTGATTGCAATGTCACTTATTTGATTTTATGGTATTTTTCAGGTCCCTTGTGCAAAAGCAGCCGTACACAATCGTCTCTGATAGCAGCTATGGCGTCAGTGCACGCAGAGTTGTTCCTTCGAGCAATTATACTACGCTGGCAGCCCTACAGCACCACGGCACCCAGAGATATAAATTAAGGTAAGAGTTCCAGTTATAATTATTACTTCTAAACTTTATTTTTAGCTAGACTATCTAAGCAAGAGCAGTGGTGGCCCAGTGGTAACGGCCCCGACTTACAAGTTGTAGGTCGTGGGTTCGAACCCAACCAGGCGCTTTACTTTGAAAAAAATATTCATCACCACTGCTCTTAAAACGGTGAAGGAAAACATCGTGAGGAAACCGGCATGTCTTAGAACCAAAAATTCGAAGACATGTGACATCTACCAACCCGCACTGGGCCCGCGTGGTGGATTACGGCCCACTCGCTCTCACAGAGAGGAGGCCTGTGTCCCAGCAGTGGGAACATTAATAGGCTGATGATAATAATCTAAAGTAGAAATTCGAGATTGTCAAATTACGAAGACGTAGTTGCAAAGTGTATTTAGAGTGATTCTTTTGGGGTGTGAGGGGGAAGGGGGTAACTATGCATTCATTAAGAAGTATTATACCTTCAGTGTCTACGTTTGAACCAAACATAGCCACGCCTGTAGTCCCCGAATTGGTAGGTAGTTATATAAAAGAGATAGGTACACATTTCGCCATTTATATTTAAGAAAACTTATTTAAATAGAGGCGAGAGTATTGATTGTCTTTGATCGAGCTCTAATTCAGTCTCCAGGCTGCCATAGAAGAAAAAACCTAATAACACCCTGGCAATCCCGGCCGGTTGAAGAATTTTCTGGGAGTCGGTCGCCCGGACTGTCCGGGACCGACTACGGGAATCTTCATTGCACGGCGATTTTCTGGTGGTCACCACTGTTAATTTTGGCTTTCAGGAGTTGCAGTAGTAGGGAATAGTGAAGCAGGCTTGCCCCAAATGTAACAGTCATGGGTATCAATTAATTATATTTCCGCATTAAAATTTATTTTTCAAAATTTAACAATTATAATCTCTTACTTTTCAGGTCCCCATTTGAGGGCATCACCCCTGTTCGTTCAAACCTCATTTCCAATTCCAACTATGTAGCAGACGACCCCTGCACTTGAGCGTTCACCGATGGGGTGTAAGTGGTTCTACCAACACCTGAAGAGCCAAAGTCAACCTCACCTGCACGTGGTGCACCCTGCTGACTTCACCAACGAGGCTCTGACGAAATTCTGATCTCCTTTAAGGGGTAGCAGTTACTCTAAATTATATGTGTCTTGTGATGTTAATCGTTTCCAATTCAATGCGTGTGTACTACGTAATTGTTAGTCCTGTTAGTTTACAGATACGGTTTTATTCTTATTTAAAAATAAACTACGATATCTGTTCGATCCAAACGTGATAGGTAATAAATAGGTTTAAGTTAGGTTAGTTTTCTGGTGTTTTATTTATGAAACTTCATCATCCTTTATCTAAAAAAACTTTTTCACAAAAAAAACAACGGACTTCCACTATAAAGTGAAAAATAACTAAAATTTCGGAAGTCGGTGGCAAAAACGAAAATAAAAAACCAACGACACGGATATTTGTTATATGCCACCGACTTCCGAAATTTTAGTTATTTTTCACTTTATAGTGGAAGTCGTTTGTTTTTTTTGTGAAAAAGTTTTTTTTTCTCGTTTTTTAGTGGGTTGGTTTGTAATTAATCTAATTTACAATAGCCTAATGTCAACTGCTCATCACCTTTTATCAAATATTGCTTTTCCCGATGCAGGGACGTTCATTGTTGAGGAGTTCTTCTGGTACTTCGCCATCAGCTCCTCTTCACCCTATGCATTGCGACGGGCATAAATTGCTGGGCAACCATAAAGTAATCGAATCGCAAGTTCGCAACCCGTAAAATACGTATTATTGCGTAGTTCCGGTGGCCATCTGTGGTCTTCATCATCAGTTCCACTTCACTAAATGGTGCTTTCCAAGAGCAAATTCAAGAGTTACTATAAAAAATACCTAAATCGCTATAGGTGTGCCTATAACATTTTAAGAGTTCCCTCGACTTCTCCAGGATTCCATCACCCAATCCTGACTTGAAGACAATGGGACCAACTGGAAAGTATACCCTTTCGAACAAAAAAAAATATTTTGAAATCGGTCTAGCCGTCTTCGAGTAATCGGGGAACATACATAAAAAACACACCGACGAATTGGAAACCTCCTCCTTTTTTTGAAGTCGGTTAAAAATAATATTATAAAGAGTAACGACAACGATTAGATTTTTTGTATGTTTGCATGTTAAGCTTTCCCACAAAAAAAAAAAAAAAAAAATTCAAAAGTCATTTATTTTAACTTGGCTGAGAATCAGCACTTTTCGAACGTCAAAATTACATAAGACAGTCCACCAAAACGCCCGCCATTCACCACCTCCTAGTGCTTTAGCTGGGAAGAACTGGCGCAACAAACTCCCCAGCAGCACAGCTGTAGGTATGTTCAGTTAGAAAAACTTGTTCAAATTACAGTTTAGTGGTATGAGGAACAGGGTGTAACGTTCATTCTTCCACCATAGAAAAGGGAGGATCCTCCGACCACACGGGTAATAATATGTTAGTTATTTTGCTGGGGGATTTTAACGCTCGTGTCGGCACCGAATATGCAACTTGGAACGGAGTCCTCGGCAAACATGGCATGGGGAAATGTAACGATAATGGACTAAGGCTATTGTCGTTATGTGCTGAATTCGATCTCAGCATCACTAATACATGCTTCCGACTTGCTGAGAAATACAAAACCTCGTGGATGCATCCAAGATCTAAGCATTGGCATCTTTTGGATTATGTCATTGTTCGCCAAAAAGACCTGCGTGATGTTCTCGTGACGAGGGCAATGCGTGGCGCTATTGGCTGGACTGATCACCGTCTTATTCGTTCAAAGATGTACTTGCAGCTAAAAGCACCACGACGAGCACCCAACAAAATACCACCTAAACTTGCCTTTTCAAATCTAATGACATCATCAGAGGTGGGTAAAGCGTTGGATTTAAAATTTGCTGCGAGTGCTCCACAGTAGGAGCCATCTACCATTGATGGTGACTGGAGATCTTTTGCCAAACATCTTCATGCCTGTGCGATGGAAATTTTAGGAAGACCACAGAAAAACAACCAAGACTGGTTTGACGCATCTGACAGCGAGATCAAAGCGCTAGTTGACAAACACAGGCATGAATTAAACATGAAGTTTCCAGATCCACGTACGAGCAAGGAAGCGCAACAAATACTTAGAACGAAAGTTCGCGAACTGAAGGATAAGTGGTGGAAGGAGAAAGCTGCTGAACTACAGCACTGCGCTGATACTCACCAAACTGGCAAGTTCTTCGACGGTATCCAAGCTATTTTTGGTCCAAGAGCAAGGAAAATAGCACCGATGTACACAAAAGACAGGCAACACCGAGTTACAAGTACAACTGACGTAATAATGCGATGGGCAGAACATTTTAATGATGTATTGAATCCCGATGCACTCAGCGCTGATCTGTCGTACATAAATACACTAGATGAACTGCCAGTTTGTCAAGATTTAGAAGACCCACCTACTTTTGAAGAGTTTGCAGAAGCAGTCATGCGTCTCAAAAACAACAAAACACCTGGAATGGACAAACTTCCAGCAGAAATCTACAAGTACAGTGGAAAACACATTGTAAATAAGGTCTACCACATAGTCAAAAGGGTGTGGGAAAGTGAAGAAGTTCCTCAGGACTGGAGAGATGCCGTGATCTGCAAGCTGTACAAAGGGAAGGGAGATGTCTCCGATTGCAGCTCCTACCGAGGCATATCACTTCTATCTAGTGCTGGTAAAATTCTTGCCCATATCATCAATAGCCGCCTTAGCAAACTTGCTGAAAAATACCTGCCTGAGAGCCAATGTGGCTTTCGTCCTTGCAGAGGTACTATCGATGCCATATCCGTCGTAAGACAACTCCAGGAGAAAAGCTTGGAATATCAAAGGCCTCTCTACATGTGCTTTGTCGATCTAGAGAAAGCATTTGATAGAGTTCCGCGTGGGGCTCTTTGGCTTGTTCTCGAAAAGTCTGGATACCCAAAGAAGTTTGTCAACCTCATACGCCAGTTTCATGTTGGCATGAAAGCCCAGGTTCAACATGAAAACGAACTTTCTGAGGAGATCAAGATCACAAGTGGAGTAAAGCAAGGTTGCGTCATGGCCCCCACACTCTTTGCCATTTACTTCGCAGTTGTTATGAGAGACGCCCTGCAGTACTGTGGTGACCAAATTCAACTGAATGTCCGGACTGATAAGGGCGTCTTTGATATTTCTAGGTTTAGAGCAAAATCGAAACTGCAAAAGATTTCCATTCTGGAGATACTTTACGCTGATGATGTGTGCCTTATGTCTGACAGCATGGCGCATCTCCAAAGCTATGTCGATGCACTACAACAATCCTGTCGACGATTTGGATTAGTGATCAGTGCTTCCAAGACGCAAGTCCTCAAACAACCACCCCGAGTCTGCGAAGCTGATAAAGCCACACTTATTCTAGAAGGGAAACCACTAGAGGAAGTCCCGCAGTTTAAATATCTTGGAAGCAACATACGGCATGATAACACCCTTTCATCGGAGATACCATCGCGCATAGCAAATGCCGCAGCGACCTTTGGACGACTCAATGATCGTGTCTGGAAATCCCATGACCTCAAGCTAGAGACTAAGGTTAGTGTTTACAAGGCATTAATCTTACCTATTCTTCTCTATGGCGCAGAAACATGGTGCCTCTACAAACCAGACATTAGGAAACTGGACACATTTCATCTACGGTGTCTCAGATCGATCTTGAACATTAAGTGGCAGGACCATGTTCCTAATACGGAGGTCCTGCACCGTTCCGGCTTGTATGGTATGGAAGCCCTACTCATGGAGCGTCAACTCAGATGGTGTGGACACGTCCTTCGAATGAAAGACAACCGTTTACCCAAAGTGGTATTTTACTCTGAGATGGCAGAAGGTAAACGGAAGCATGGCGGTCAACATCTCCGCTATAAGGATGTACTCAAGAGGCATCTTAACGCTTGTGCTATTGATCCTACAAGTTGGGAGAGGCTCGCTTTACACAGGTCGAGTTGGCGCTCAACTATTCACAAAAGCATTAAAGCTTTCGAAAAAAAGCGACACGAAGCTATTTTCGAGAAGCGCCAAATACGCAAAGAGAGACCTAAGCCCTCCTACACATATACATACAACATTGCAGGCCAACTTTATTGCTCTAGTTGTGACCGGGTGTTCAAAACGAAATTCGGTCTAGCGAGCCATCTAAGGGCACACGCAAGGAAGTGATTTCGAAGGGTCGCCGTTATCGAAATCGGTAAGGAGCATATAATAATATGTCTGGCGGGCAACTGCCCGTAAGTTGATTTCGGATAGTCTTATCTATGTAGTTGGCGCGGTAAACTCCAACTGCGCGATGCAGGTATTGTGTGACGTCATGTCGTTTTGTTACGTAGTTCGTATGTGGCAGTGTAACCGCTACAGATCAATAAATTATTTTTCCGTATCAATGTTTTTCTTCAGCATTTAAGAATTATTATCTCTTACTTTTCAGCCCCCCAATTACGGAATGCACAATCAATTTTAAATTGAAACCAATTGAAAAAGATTGCCAGTCCATTGCTTCATAAGTTCGACAAAAAAAATTGAGCAGATGTTTGTTGTCGTGCATTACGTAATTAGGGTGCAGGTCGCCGTTCGAGGGCATCACCCTTGTTCGTTCATTTCGTTTATTTTTTGTATGTTTACAGTATGTTAAGCATTCACGCAAAAAAAAATTAAAAAAAATTCAAAAGTCATTTATTCTAACTTGGCTGAGAATAAGCACTTTTCGAACGTCAAAATTACATAAATGACAGTCCCCCAAAACGCCCGCCCTTCACCACTTCCTAGTGCTTTAGCTGGGAAGAAGAAGTGGCGCAACAATCTCCACAGCAGCACAGCTGTCTGTTCAGTTAGAAAAACTTGTTTATGTACAATAGTACTAATGCAAAATAATTTACATTAAGCAATACAAAAACTAAAACTGTATTCGGCATATGGGTAGACCAAGACTTTTTATTCCGATATTCCTACGGGATGGAGACATAAGCGCAATTAGCGCCTAAAGCATATTGCGCTATACGAGTTGTCAATCTATTCTGTAAAACTTGTATGTAATATCGCCTTGAAGACTTAGATGAAGTGAGCTTGAAGAGAACTGTCAAAGATGTTACAGAGCTTCTTTTCCGACCCCGAAGGTCAGAACTTCCGATTGAAATTACACCTCCGACTCCGATAATTTTTTTTGTCCGTTTAATTGAGAAGGGCGTAACGAGTCCGCGGATCGCGCTTAATCGATCTCGCGTAAGCATCAGAGGAGCCTGAATCAGGCAGTCAGTTCCATTCAGACCGCGAGATCGACTGAGCGCGACCCGCGGACTGGTTACGCCCTTCTCAATAAAAAGTCCGCGGACAAAAATCCGTCGTCTGCGCAGGCCTTAATGGCCTGCGCAGACGACGGATTTTCGCCCAGATATTTTTTTTACACGGTCGCGCTCGAAGTCTCAGGTTATTGTTTTTTGTATGACAGACGTGTCACGTTCATCATCTGCCTAGCCTTTTCCCAACTACGAGTATGTTGGGGTCAGCTTCCAGTCTATGCGGATGCAGCTGAAGTGAATATACCAGTATGAAATGGAGTTGTATCTGACCTCCACAATACAGTTCCTAGGTAACACGATACCCCTTGGTAAGACTTGGGTTGCAAAAATAATAAATAAAAAAGGAAATAAAAGCTTGTAATATCACCACATAACAGGATTAATTGTTGGGTTCTTCAATGCCACATCCGGACAACAATTTTCGCTTTGGAGAAACGGGTAAAATCAGGAGTATAAATCTATAGACATACCTACTTTAAATCTACTTGTTTGGAGTTGATAATTCCCAAAAATTCTACCCTGAAAATCTACGAATGGAATTTTAATTCAATGCTGGGCCATAATACGGTCAAATGCGTTTACACGTAAGTAAAATAACGTGTTTATTAACGGAATTAAATTTTAGTATGGCTCCACCCAGTGGGGCAACTGTGTGCCATCGTCAACTGAGATAGATGTCAAACGCGACCCTAGAATCTTTTGGCTCATCTTCTATCTTCTTCTATCTGCTGGGACATCATCATCAGCCTATTAATGTTCCCACTGCTGGGACACAGACCTCCTCGCTGTGAGAGGGAGTGGGCAGTAATCTACCACGTGGGCCCAGTGCGGGTTGATAGATGTCACATGTCTTCGAGTTTTTGGTTCTAAGATATGCCGGTTTCCTCACGATGTTTTCCTTCACCGTTTTGAGAGCAGTGGTGATGAAATTCTTTACACAAAGTAAAGCGCCTGCTTGGGTTCGAACCCACGACCTACTACTCGTAAGTCGGGGCATTTACCACTGGGCCACCACTGCTCTTCTTCTAAGTATCTATCTTCTTCTTATCTCTTATTACATAGTAAAACATTAGACTCCGGTGTGTCTGTACATTGAAGAAAAGTGATAAAAATAGAAAGGGAGTAACTAAAAAAGAAACATAAACCAGAGATTTTTTGAATTCTTTTCTGTCTATCTGTCTGTTCGTTTGTTCGCGCACATCTTCGGAACTACTGAACGGATTTTCATGTACTTTCCACAGATGGGCAGAGATTAATTTGGAAGAGAATATAGGTAGGGACACTGTATCGAAAAGAAAGTATCGATACTGTACTCATGAGTAGTATCGAAAAAAAAGTATCGTACTCATAAAAGTATCGAAACAAAAGTATCGATACTTCAAGGTATACATAGAGTACTTTTCTTAGGGCCTAAGGGGTGGCGCTGCAATCGAGGTTCAAGAAAAAAAGTCTAGCATACAAGACGTTGTACTGTTCACGAAACGTTGTGCACAATTTCTGAGCATTAGAGCTAGTTTCACCATACTCTGTTAGTTAATTTTAACGTCCAATTAAATAGATAATGGCCTGTTAGGCGTAGTGAGTGTTTCACCACGTACTAACGAATGGTTAATTATTCTCTTAACATGGCGTTAAATTTAATCACTGCTCACTGCTCCAAAGGTCTGCTAATGCTTGTAACGGGTCGTCAATTGGTTGTCAGTTGGTAATAATTTTATTTTTTAACACGAATAAGATGATATTTTAGAAAATTTAGAATTTAATAATTGATATTTTAGAAAATTTAGAACTTAATATTTGATATTTTAGAAAATTTAGAACTTAATATTTGATATTTTAGAAAATTTAGAACTTAATATTATTCGACGTTCTAAAACATATAAAGAGCGACGTCGTAACTATTTTGAAGAATATGACCATGAAGATTTCAGGACAAGGTTTCAGTTATCGAAAGAATCTTGTAGCTATGGTTTTGCGAATGATTGAAGATAAACTTGAATACATTATGTGAATTGTAATAAAAATATGCCTGTTTTGTTATTTAGTACAACTTCTTACGTAAGGTGTTAGGTACTTAGTATAAATATTTGGATGCTAATTTGTAACCTAGTTTTAAGCTCACACTAATGTGTGAGCTTAAAACTACTAGTGGGAACTAATGTTCCCACTAGTAATAGGACCACATCATCATCTCTACCGTGAATGTTACACAAAGCGTACGAGATGTCGTATAAAGCCGCCCTCCCACGGTGCGCCATATCGCGGACGCACGCGCACGACGCACCGTGGGAAACCTAGCGTGCGTGGTAGCGCAGACGCGCTTTGAACGCGTGCGTGGCGGTGCGTCCTCGTGCGGGCTGGTGCGCGTCCGCGATATGGCGCACCGTGGGAGTTGGCTATAAGATGGATGAAGCAAATCTGAAATTTTGTTTGCTTACAGAAACAAGTCGATTTCGCTAATAAACCAACTTTTATTTAGTTGGTATTTCGGACATTGAAACTGCTCCGGGAGTTGAATTCTTCTGTGAGCAAAAGAGGTCCTGGGTGCGATTCCTAGGATAGGCAGTGTTATTGGGTTTTTCTATCTGGAATGTCTCAGTAGCAGCCCGGAGTCTGGATTTGTGCCCGGTTGATGGCAATAGGCTCGCCCCCTATTACATGGGACCATAACTGGTGAAATAAGGATGTACATTTCTACCCAACCTTTCGGAAACAAGGCGTGATACTATGAGTTTAAAATCAAAAACAAAATTTTATAAAAAAATCTTTATTTTCAAAATATAAAAGTAAATGACTGATACATAATTATTATATTAAGTAAATATTTGAGCATTTTAACAATTATTTTTAATAAAATAAAATGTAACACGGTAACATTTTTTTCTTATTTATTACTTATTTATTTATTACAGCATGGAAGACTTACAGCTACATAATAATAACAGTAAAAAAAATGGAAACAATTATCGAAAGCCAATTACAAGTCTTCGCGTTTAGACTTATGACAGAATTTCTGTTGTGAACATAAAAGCAGTAACATATTACTATAAACTATATTTATTAGTTAAAACTATTAAAATAACCACTTGTCTCTGCAAGTGAAACAGAGAGAAAAAAAAAAAAAAAAAGTAATATCTATTACTGACTTTTTAAATAGCTGCTAGCTATTTAAAAAAATATTATGGATATTACGCTATTGTCGTATTTTAAAATCTCTTCATAGAGGGCCTGTTTCTTAGTGCCCAGTTAAATGTTATCTATGAGAACGGGGAATTATCTGCCAGGAATGTCAGGTGGAAATTTATGGTTTTATGGTTTTTTTACGATTTTACAATTTGCAGATCAGTGTCATGTTGTATTTTGATCTAAATATGATTCGCGGTGCTCTGTGAAGGTCATTAATGCAGTACTAGAAGATGTCTGATGAAAATGATAAAAGTATTTACTTTAAATTTTTAATAATGTCAGTAGAATGAGAACTTTTTGTCATAGTTTTGAGTAGCAATATTATTAGGTAAAATCGTTATAAATTAGTTTTAGGGTCGCGACACATCTGCGGAACGTACGGCGCCGACACTTCAGCGACTGAATTATCGGTCGTAGTATTCGGTTGGCATGACTTTCGGTCGCTTAACGCATCGCCGAACTTTCGGTCGCGATGCGTCGCGTGATGTGACGCTTGCTCATGAACGCAACGTAAATTTCGGCTGATGTGTCATAAGGAACTTGAAAAACACTACGAGCGTATTCAGCCGAACGTTCGGCACCGTACTTTCTGCAGAAGTGTCGCGACCCTTATGCGCTAGAGTCGAGTTGACGCAACGTTGGCGTGGCGCCTGCGCACCGTTAATCATCTACAAAAATCAAATTATTTGCGTCGTTTTTAGCATGCATTTAGAAACTATTAAAAATGTCCAATTCACAACCCGTCTCAAGAGTTTCAACTAACAACATGAAAAGAAAACTCGTCAAAATATATATTTAATACAAGCTTAAAGACATTATTCCGAGATTCTGTACGATGTCGCTTCAAGTCCCCAATTCGCCATCTTGTTGTCCACCCACTGTCTGAAGAGTGGGACATTTGTGTAGACAGCTGGGACATCCTGTTGGCCACAGCCTATGCCCCAGGCTACCAGGCCGGTGAGCTTGTACCTGTTGTTGCCGATGGGACACGCTAGCGGGGCGCCACCGTCGCCCTGAAATAGAGAGGTAACGTTTGTAAACAGTCAAATAATTTATTTCAAAGAGGCCCTTGTAAAGCACTTTTGAACGTAAAAATTAACAAAAAAAAATTATCCGCGCATATAAATAGTCCGCGCCCCTTCTAAACGGTAATTTTCGTATGGAGAAGAATAGGCAAAAAACTCCTTTTAAAATGTTTTACAATATTTTTTATAGGTAGGTACATTACTCGTATGTTAGAGTAGTTAGCCTAGTCGCTAGGTTGTCAAAAAGGGGTTAGCTTCGGGTTGGTCGTTTTGTCATCAATTAGAATCTGTACTTTATGAACTAGAGTGTCTCAGGGTCGCTCTGTCTTAGTTACGATTTTTTTTTTTTTGCCTTTAAACTGGGGTCTTTACTCTGGTCATACTGGGGCGAATCCCGCCCGGGATGCGAGACGAAATTCGCATGTATCAACTAACTTGTATGGAGTTATTTAAAGTGGGGTGAATAGTCGCGTGATTTTCTTATCATTAAAATAATCGACACGTGCAGTATTCGCGCGGGATTTGCCCCAGTTTAACCAATCCGTTAACCATATATCGACAAACGTAAGCATACGTTTGTCGATATTACTCGACAAACGTAAGCATACCTACGTTTGTAGATGTTAAGTGCTGCTTTGCCGTAGAAAAAGGTATGGACTTCCCATCCCGGACGAGCTCCATCATAAATAGTAATAGGTACTTTATTTGCCAAAATCTATACCTATAAAGAAGTATGATCTTATTAAAAATGTGGCCCATTTACATTCTACCATTATATGTGGTGTGCAAATATTTAATTCCAGAATACTTTAAATTATTAAAAATGTCATAATATTCCGTCAGTTATCATTAAAAACGTTAAAAAGCGTCTGATTAAATAAATTAATTGCAAATATTTAATTTCACAATACATTACATAATAAAAAAATGTCATAAGTTCATAACATTACCTACACCAGTTACCAATATGATTGTTATAAAATTTCAGATTTGATGTTTTAATTGAAATGTTTCAATTAAAACATCAAATCTGAAATTTTAAAATGTCTAAATAAAAATAATAATAGTAAGTAAATGTCAAATTAGAAAATAAATGAAATATAAACCAAATAAAGAGATACATTGCAACTTATATATACTTATATATATTTTACCTGGCAGGTATCCTTCCCGGCTTCTCCACCAGCGCAAACGAAGCTGTTATGCAGCTGGAACTTCTCTCCCAGCCTGGTCCTCTTAAGCAAGGTGTTACAGCGGCTGTAGGGCACCATGTCCTGCTCCACCTTCTTCAGGATCTTGGCGTAACGGTTTGATATACCTGAGAGAGAAGCGAAGAGAAGATTTTTGAAGTGAAAGCTTCTTTAGGCGCTTTGAGCACTTATTGGTTGATCAAAATACATGGTACTCGCGTCATCGTCACCGAAGGTGCGTTGAGCACTTTTGTGTTGACAGCGCACTCTTTTTTATTTTTTTTATGGAGCTACAGCTTTCGTTCTTGTACTGACGCAAGCCACATAAATTCCTGACATTGTCGTTAGATGGCGTTACTTAGTTTTCACTTCTATCGGCAGTCACCAAAGGGGAACTACCAGTCGGATTTGTTTAACTCGCGCTACGTTCCATATGAGCCGAGCAAAAAGTAAAAAAAAAGTCAGAAAGAACCAACCTCTTTCCCACTGGGCACACTGGGCACGTGCCCAGGGCCCCGCGATCGATGGGGCCCCGTAGTTTCTGCTAGATCACCAAATCATAAACGATATTTATTTACCGAAAAACAAACCAAACGATTATGACTGACTACAATACCTACTAAACTTGCTATTAGGTTTTACTTTAACTTTTGCTCTCGCTCGAAAATCAGACTTTCTAATTTCAGCATGTTTAGATAAATTTAAAAACATAATATGTAAAATATGTACAGTTAAAGGTGTACTAATAATAGCCCAGTCATTAACAACATCAAACAACGCGAACGCGCATGTAACTACGATTCTTTCGTAATGTTGTTAGGTCTCCTGAGAGTTGGACACGCCACAATTGCGGCGATAAGTCCCCTCTTTGAGGAGTTGCTAGAGAGGCGCCACGGCGTCCTCACCTTCCGCCTGACGCAGGAGGTTCTCACCGGACACGGTTGTTTCGGGAGGTTCCTGTTTAAGTTTATAAGGCGGGAGGAAACGCCCGGGTGTCACCATTGTGTGGATCGCTCGGAGGACACAGTGGAGTATACAGTGGAGATATGCGCGGCTTGGGCAGAGCACCGCCGCCGTGTCGTCGTGGGAGCGATCGGCGGCGGTGACCTCTCGCGTCTGGCCCTGGTCCAGGCCATGGTACGGAGCAAGAGGGCATGGCGAGCCGTCACCTGCTTCTGAAATGCAGTAACGCTCGCGAAGAAGGAGGTGGAGCGCGTGAGGAACAGGCAAATTTCGCGCCCTCACGCCCCTAACCCGCCGCAAGAGACGGCTTCGGCGTCGGGAATCGCGAGCCGATTTCCAACCATCGTAGGCGCGGGCGGGGACGGAGAGCAATGGGTAGCTCGCCGTCCGATAAGGACCAGGCCCGGGTCGGCGCCTTGTGTTCCACGCGCGCCTCAAAGAGATGTCAGCACAACTGACGGGGTCCGCTAGGGCCGATGCCTGCCGGGGTTGCGGGAATGTCCTAAGGGGAGACCGTGGCCCCTGGCAACGTACAGGCAACTGAAGGAACAGTCAGGTGGGTTATAGTCAGTAAGAGTCTGACACGCCCTTCCGCTCCGCCCACACCGGGAGAAGTTATTTGATGATTTCCCACCAAAAAAAAGGTCCCCTGAGAGTAGTTTATACCCAAGTTGGTAACCCTGAAAACCGAATAATTTGTATGTTTGTAGGGGGTAACCTCCGGAACTAGGTACCTGGCGGTTTAAAAAAATTGTTTGTGCAATCGATAGCCCAATTCTTGAGGAAGGCTCGCGTACGAAACCGCGAGCAGAAGCTATAGTTGCTGAATTATTTAAGAATTTTGCTTATCTACTCTTATCTACTCTTATACAGGGGCCCTGTGATCCTTATGTGCCGAGGGCCTCCAATAGGTTAAAGACGGCCCTGGAAAGAACGCTAAGCGAAAACGAAGCAATAGCGCTGGCGGCTGATAAGACGCAGTGGGACGAACAAGAAATTTCACGCAGACGAAGTCGCGTTCTGCAGTCAACTTACCGAACTTGGTCATCCCCCATCCGTTGGTGACACAGTTCTTGCTGCTGTCGAACACCTCGTCCTGGTCCGGCATGCAGATGACATTGATGTACTCAGAGATTTCCAGTGGTTGGTCAAGCAGCAGGAGGGCTATGTCGTTCTTCAAGCTTTTAGGCATGAAATCTAAAAAGAGAAGGTTGAGGTAAAATTGTTAATAAGCTGCACGCTAGTATCACCAAAGGAGTAGACAGAGGTGAACGGTCACATTTCGCGAGTGATCTATACATATATAATAAAATTGTTACGAATAATTTTTGTCCGTTTGTCTGTATGTGTGTACCTGGGTATTCCGAGACCCCTTGGTAAGACTTGGTTATCAGACTTTCGGGCTTCTGACGACCCGTAAGGACTGTCAAAGGCAAGAATGACTGCCAGGACCAACGGCTTTACGTGCTTTCCGAGGCACGGGGGAGTCTCGGTCTGTAAAGATGGTAACTCATCCACGGACCAACCCCGGCAAGCGTAGCTTAACCTGATGGATCGACCCGTGCGGCTGTTATTACTTAGCCACGAGCTCCTGAAGACGACTCCAATATAATATGTAGTTGGGAAAAGGCTAGGCAGGTGATGGCTGACTTACCTTCATGAATAACAGTGGTCTGCACATTTCTCTCTACGTACGGATATATCTCTTTGACTGTCTGTGTGTCCCATTCACCAGCCCTGACCCTCAAGGCCCCGGAGCCGTACCTGAAAAAAATAAAATTTACAAAAGTGTCCATGGAGTTTCTTGTCCGTTCTTCTCCATAGGAACGTACTACGCTTTGGAATGGGCAACTAGCTTCATCTCTCTGACTGACCGACGGGCGACCCCTTGACAATAAAAAAGTAGGTACCTGTAATTTATGTTGATATAAATGCTTTGAATTTGAGTTTGAAATAAAGAAAGAAAAGAAAAATAGGTTTATTTATCTATCACAGACACGTGCATACAAAAGACAAGAGTAAACAAAATAGAGAACAGAAATAGTCGGCTGCTGCACGTCATGACTGTGACAAGAAGGCTTCCACTCAGCATAATGCTGTGCTGCGGGTCCAGCACAGAGCTGTTTGAATATATCAGTCAACTTTTATGAAAGGGAATGAAGGCTGCAGCCACTAGGTATCCGCTAATGTTAATTATTTTCCAAAATATTCATCACTGTCTTAAAAAATAGGTATATTTACGGAAATAAACATTTTATTTCATATCCCGTTTCCCACGCGGGATCCGCCTCAATGTCCCGTTTCGCACGCGAGTTTCACCTCAGTGTTTCGTTTTCCACGCAGGATTCGTCCCAATATGACCAGAGCTTATACTTACCTAAATATTACCTTATTATACCATAAAAGAAAAAAAGGTATGGCATTCCGGGAATGACAATTACCTACGTCACTATCCAGTTGCCACTTTATTGCAACAAAACACGAATTAAGTAAAGATTTTAAGTCGCCATTCTATTAAAAATATATACAAAGCATTTAAACTGTTTTTTTTTTTTTATTATTTATTTATCTTTATTCAAATAAATGGTAAGTATAACTAAGCCCCACAAAACCGTAGTAATGGTTTGACTGTGGGGTCGGTGAGTCTAGACACTCAATAAACTTTGTACTTAAAACTAAACTAACTAAACTAGGCAGTTATTATTCATAGCAGATACACCCACATTTGTTTCGTTTGTTTGTTTCGTTTGTTTCGTTCATTTGTTTCGTTCATTTGTTCATTTGTTTCGTTCATTGTTGTTTCGTTTCGTTTGTTATCAAACGAAACAAATCAATATCATATATCAACGTAATTATTAATTAAAACCTCATTGTTTTATCGGATTCGCACAGGTAATAAAGGAGGTTGGGGAGTTATTATTACTCAATACTTGTAACACAGATGTGATGACGTAAGTAAGTGTCACCCACGTGACCACTGTGTCTCAGAATGCCATACCCTTGTTTTCTTAGACCATGGCTAAATATAACTGGCGAAATGTGGGCGTACACTAGACAGACCTATGGCGTACGAGGAACAAAAGCAAGCTGTTACTTACTTCTCAGCGATATGAGCTCCTGTCATCACGACCTGAGGATGAATGAGCACACCGACGCCAGCGTATGAGGAGTCGTGGTTGTCTAGTAGAGCAACGACCCAGGGGAATTCGCCGAATTGCGACTCTGCATCCTAGGAAGAAGAGAATGTTGAGATTTTTTGTAAATCGACTGTATCATAAAGTCATAACTTCATAAGGTATTTTTAGGTATTTTTTTGTAATAGTAAATAGACACTATTTAATTAGTAATTTACAATTCACGCCACCAGTACGCGCCATTTTGACAAGAGGTCTCCCATTTCGACTATGAATATAAAATAAATGATGAAGTTCATCATTCGTTCATCATTCAGTCACGGCTTGAGAAAATATAGGCGCTGTGACACTTGACACGACTTGGTGTCTCAGAGCGTCTCAGTCCCAGTGAAGCGTCTCAGTCTTTTTAGAAAACTCTCATTACGGCAAGAGAAAACACTAGCGCCATCTGGCAGCAAAGTTTTTAAGAGGGCTATCACAAAATTGCGTTTTGACCACAGATATAAATCTAACTAGATGACGCGAGTGTATGTACTTCGCGTGTCAAAAAACTCTTTCATTGTTATCATCGATCACTTATAAAGAACTAGATACACAATCCCAAACAAAAGTTCTCTTAAAAGTGTCACCAAATTGTGTTTAAGTAATAATAGTTTAAATAAATATGCATTAGTGTAAATTCAACCTTAAACGCAATGCTTAAAGTTTATTTCACAAAGCTATGTTCAAAACGCAATAAATTTTTACGACCGATAGTATGTGGCATGTTTACCGTCGGAGCGTTCGAATGCTACTAAATCAAAAGCGCACCCAAATGTTCAAGTGGGTGCTCATTCGGTGAGGACATTTTTTGCCGCTGATTGTGTATCTAGTTCTTTATTAGTGATCGATGATTGATAAGTAAAGGATGATCGGCAAAAATGTATGGAAGCTGGTCCAAGCACCAATAACAACCACACATTTATGTCATTAGATAGGCATTTTAATATAGAGCAACAACTACTATGGCAGCTCATTTCAAATTGCTGTGTGAAAAAAGTTGTGGCGATATTTCGCAGCCCTGACCTAGACGGTAGATAACGGAACACTTGAATAATTATCACTTCTGGTGGTAAATAAAATAATATAAAATAAAATAAAATAAAAATCACTTCTGGTGGTCTAGTTTGAATATTTTCAAATGTATGCCTGGCGATGATAATACAATAATATGGTACCATTGAGCTGATCTGATGATGGACCTGGAAGCTAGATAATATAACTCTTGAACAGCCACTAGTAAACCCATCGACTGTGGGCTCATTAGAATTTTCTCCACGAGTCCTGTTCATTTTACCAGATGACGAGGACCTGATGACTGGTCTGGACGCTATATAATAAAACTCTTGAACAGCTACGAGTAAACCCATCGAGTGGGCTCATTAAATGTGTCTCAACGAGTACTGTTCATTTTACCTGATGACTGACCTGGATTCTTTGAATGGCTACTAGTAAACCCATTTAGTGTCGGCTCATTAGATGTGTCAGAACGAGTACAGTATGTAAAGCACTTTATGGTTGGCCTGGATGGTGCATAACGAAGTTCTGAATTTTACCTTGCACATCAATACGTTTTTACGATTATTATGGATGATGGTATGTAATTATAAAACCGTGTACTATTCCACTTGTTTTTTGTTATAAAAGACTAATGAGCAACAGCACCAAACGCAAAGTAGATAGGGGGTGTGGTGGAGGTTGAATTTGTCCATGGGTACTGAGTAACATATACCTCGGCCAAATAGTCCATTCAGACGACACAAGATAAAGATATCGCTTGACGCACAAAGAAGAGAACGCCTAGAAGAGTTATTGGTCAATGAAACACCTAATGAAAGGACCAATTCCACTTTCAATTAAAACGAAACTCATGGACATGTGCATCCTTCCCGCCCTCACGTGGAGCTTAGGGAGCACAAACGTGGTCATTAATGAAGCGTCACAAATCCGCACTTGGGATCAGCGAGCAATGGGACGAAGTAGGTATTCTTGGAGTGAAACTTACTGACCGTATAAGAAACATTACCAATACTTTGTCACAAAACACAAATCGGCGTAGGCAACCCAAACGTCCAATTAAAAAGAAACTGGACAGCCCACATCTGCTGCTTGTCGCATCACAATTATTAGGCAAAAGTAGCTACAGATTAAGTTCCGAATTACGAAATCGGCGACTCCTACCTAAAGGATTGGGCTCTAATTGAAAACGAGAGAGAAAATGAAAAGACGGCAGGAAGGCCCTTGCTCCTTGCCTAGCTCAAATGTCACTTGCAGTGGGATACAACAGGCTCATAATAATAATTCGCCGTATCTCTACGTTGACGTCGTGGTGGGGTTTGCGCGCTCCTATGTACTCTAGGTCTGTGCCGGTAGAGTTTACTTTGGCAAAACAGGTCTGGGGTGAGGAGCCAGACCAAGCCAGATACATAACCCGCAAGACAGCATGTGGCGATCTGTTGGGCAGTAGCGACCCCACGTACCCTATCTCCCGGGAGAAGTCTTGTTCCTCATGTCTGTCTAGCCTTTATGGGCTGGCTTGAATGGAGATTCGCAAGAGTAAACGTGTTCAGAGCAAGGAAGTATTCCAGTAAGATGCTGGCAGGGATCTTGACCGTATTTCCGGGATTGTTCTAATAGCCGTGACATACCTCTCCATTCCTTCAAGGGGCCCAATAATGAGTTTTCAAGTCACCCCCTGTCATTTTTTCTGTGTATATATAAAAAAAATATCAAACAGGGGTCATACCGCTTCTATCTAGCCACCCAAATTCATGATCTTTGTTTCGATGGTGCAATAATCCTGCACCAACCGGGGATTGTCCTTGGGTGCCTTGCATAGTGCATATAGGGATAATCGATAGTTGGTGCTTCATCAGGCCATAGTCATCAGGTAAAATGAACAGGACTCGTTGAGACACATTTAATGAGCCCACACTCGATGGGTTTACTAGTAGCCGTTCAAGAGTTCTATCATCTAGCGTACAGATCCGTCACCAGGTCCTCATCATCTGGTAAAATGAACAAGACTCGTTGAGACAATTCTAATGAGCCCACACTTGATGGGTTTACTAGTAGCTGTTCAAGAGTTCCATTATCTAACGTCCAAGTCCATCATCAGATCAGCTCGATGGTACCATAATATTGTATTATCATCGCCAGTGGCCAGGCAGACATTTGAAAATATTCAAACTAGACCACCAAGTGATTAATATTCAAGTGATCCGTTATCTACCGTACAGGTCAGGGCTGCGAAAAATCGCCACAACTTTTTTCACACAGTGATTCGAAATGAGCCGCCATAGTAGTTGTTGCTCTATATTAAAATGCCTATCTTATGACATATGTGTGGTTGTTATTGGTCGTGGGGACCATTTTGTCCGGTCCTCCTTTGTTTTAAATGTGTGTGCGAAAAAGTAGCACGCTTGGTTTTCATACAGATGGAGGGACTTGCGTTATCCAGTTAGATTTATATCTGTGGTTTTGACAGTTCGAGCGCCCGATGCATCGCATAAGTAGCAATTTGGCAGTTGTAATTAAGCTTATTATGAGTTATATAATAAAGTTTTTGTTTTTTAAGTATGCAGTTCTAATTTCCTATGAACCAACGTTTATTCTGGTATAAATTTTACGTAAAAAAACGAATGTAGAAAGGAGAAATTTACATTTAATTCTAAGCGTTATTTATGATTTTGAATTGGATTTTTTTTAGATATCCCATAAATATTTCAAAATTCTGAGGCCGCTATGCACTACAACACTTTTATCATTTCATTTGCTATATACAATAGTTCTACCCACGAGCTCAAAAATGTGCCGTCGCGCATTTTTTGAAAGACTTGCTTCGAATTTTTACGTTATATAAACAATTAAGAAAAGAAATGCAAAAAGCGAGGCCACTATGCACTATACTAATAACTATTCTCCACAACTCAATAAGTCATAGTTGTCCAAGTCTTTCAGTTACTCGGAACAAGAACGCCAAAGTTGCCCATTTAACACAAAAATCACCGTCGAAATCAGTCGAAATGTAATAGGGCTCTTAAGGCTCCGTGCACGAAAAAAACCCATTTTCGTCAATACCTTATCTAATTGTAAGAAAGCTTAAAAAAATTGAAACATTAAGTCTGTGTAAGTATAAAAGTACAGTTTACGTAGTGCTAAACCATTCGTGTCAGTCACAGCACCTTTTAATAGTTGCATCACTTCTGCGCTCTCGAAAATATGGTTTATTTCGCCTTTGATTTACTTATAGAAGATATTGTATAATCATAAAATAAACTTTTGATTTTATTTTAAGGATAGCTGAAGACTAATGTGTGTTTTTTAAATTTCTTGATATGGTTTGCTAAATAATAGGAAAAAACATTACTGAAAGGGTTTTTAAAAAAATATGGATTTTTTCAACATTATTTTTCTGCTATATTTTGTATCGAGGTTGAAAAAAGTGGTTCCGCTACATGCAAGTAGACCATATAACAATGTTGATGATATTTTTAAATGTTCAAAATCAAAAGTAGTTTCTTGTAAAATAGTGATCAAACGTCAGTCTCGCGTCAAGTTTCGAAAAACCAGTTGCGAATATTTGTGATTTTCCATGAATACTTAATTTATTTGAAAAATCCCTTTCCACCACATGCCACATGAAGCAAGCTATCATTTTACTTGATGCTATGGGATTGACACAATTGAAAGTCACTCCTACATTTTTACGGTGGGATTATTACAGAATAGATTCACCTCGATCCTCTCAAAGACAATAAAACTCATACTCACGGTTCCACCAGTAACAGTGACGGACAAACCCTGAGGGTTGCGGTAGCCGCATCCCTTGACCTTGGTGGGATCTGGTTGAGGCTGTGGTTTCGGTGGGTTTGGCACGTCACCTGGGATGACACAGCACACCTCTGTACTCCCCTGGCATTTACGGTCTTCTCCGAACCTGAGGGTCCTGTGGAGAATCATTTACGATGTTAAGGGTACGCTAATCGGTCATTCTTCCATACAAACTCTTTCTTTCTTTCTTTTTCTCTGATATAAAATTTGCAAAATAGAAACCGTACATCATCATCATCATCACCAGCCTCCCACTGCTGGGACACAGGCCTCCTCTCAGTGAGAGGGAGTGGGCCGTAATATACCATGCGGGCCCAGTACGGGTTGGTAGATGTCACATGTCTTCCGTAACACTACACAAAGTAAAGCGCTTGTCAGGCAGGGTACGAAACTACGACTCGTAAGTCACGGCCGTTACCACTGGGCCACCACTGCTCTCGTTTAATATCATCAATTCAATTTGGTAATATCCTTACCAATAATATATATAAGTGTCATATCCATAAATACGAGTAGGATCATTGACATCAAATCTCACGTTGGTATATTCACAGAGATAGTAAGGGACACACTGACAGTCCTGGCCATCTCTGTCAACGAACATAGATGTCCCTTCTGTGGCCTTCACGGTGATCTGAAAAAGGTTTAAATAGTTATTAATATTTTTTGACGTTGCGGTATGTACAGTACTCAGGCGTTAATATGATGCGTCGAGCTGTATAAAGAGTATCATATTAGTATATGAGTGACGACCATAGATATATGTATATTTCTATGGTGACGACGCTCTAAAAGGTTAAAATAAATTAGCTAGCAAAACTCCACATGACTTGATGGGTATCAAAACATGACAAAACGCTCGGTCCATCATAGACCTCATGGTGGTCGATGGCCTTGGCCTACCGCCACGGCAAGTTTGTGCTCCGTATTATTAAAAGTTTAAAAATAGTAAAACCGCATAATCCTTACATAGAAAAACAAAGTGCCTCGCCGCGTCTGTCTGTCTGAACGCGATAAACTCAAAAACTACCGAACGGATTTTGAAACGGTTTTTACCAATGAATGGGGTGATTCATGCGGAAGGTTGTAGTATATAATTCATTAAGATACTGTGTAAATTGGCTGAAACATGACGATTATTGACGAAGATGTCGGAAAAAATCATGCCGACTTCCCAGTTGGCATGATTTTGCTTACCCAACGCACGCCAGTAAAGCTTTACGCCCCGCCCGTGCGTTGCGTAAGCCGTAAGAGATTTATCAAATTTATGTTGTACAGGATTAGATCTCAAAAATTTCAACAAAAAGTCTATTTTTAAGAATGACCCACAGTAACCATTATTATCTTCCAGAATTTGATAAAGATTTCATTGTTATTTCTGACGCTATTTTGACCGGGTTCATATTAATCCTTATTCAATTAAATAAGCTATTTAAATTAGCTATTTGATATAAATTAAAATATGCCTTGACATCATATCATTTAAATTAATAGTTTATAAGATATCGCAGATTCAAAATTACACGTAACAAAATAATCATGGTTGACGGCAACGCGGGCGCAGCGGTAGGTGTCATTGACCTTTTCCACGGCTATTAGAAATGTAATCCCGGTAGTACGTTCCCGTGGGATAATGGTCGACATCCACGTGGGTGAAGCCACAGGCAAAAGCTAGTCTATTATAAAATTAGAACGATAACAAACTAAACTGTGTTGTATATGTGGAACTGTTATAAAAACTTAAATACTGCAGTGAACATCAATATTAAGTAGATATTTATCTCTCCTACAAGTTTATCAAGTGCTACAATTTGTATTAGTGTTTAATGTGCAATACATTTCAATAAAAAACTCAACTTATACACGCAAAAAGTGTTATAGAAGTGATAAAAAGAAACAACAAAGTAAAATCACAGTTTTCAAAACAAACAAAGAAAATCCTTTGGACTTCGTTAAGACATTTCAAATAAAAAAGAGGCACAGTAACCGATTTACTGTAAAGTCGTATTTTTAATTAGACGAAGTCCACTGACGTTTACTGTGTTGTCAGTTTTTGATGAAATAAAAATAGTGTTGTGACAAAGTGAATGATTGAAAAAACTCCTGAATGAATGAAATTGCCTCGATTGTCTAGTGAACAGTTAGTGTGCCGAACGGGTACGGGGTCCGAATTTTAGTCGTGCTTTGTACATACCAACGAGTTTTCGACGATTATGTTCCTATAGTATCTACCTATACTGAATACCGAGTGTATTATATCAGAGTACTTTTATACAATTGTAAAATAAAAATAATATTCTTTTATAGTTTGAAATGATTAACTATTCACACTCATTGTTCATTCATCTGATTGAACGAGAACTGAACGCATCACTATTACTTTAAATATAGCAACATTATTTTACAAAGTGACATTAGCTACTGTCAGTTGGCTTCGTCTAATTAAAAATACGACTATAGGTATTTGAAACCAAAACCGCCTAGAAATTATACCATAATTTCGTCAACAAACTTAATTAGGTGTATACCTACCGTGGCCCAACTGTCCACACGAGCCCGAAATACAAGGGTTTGGAACGAGGTGCCGCACGTTCGATCCTCAATTAATAACCTACTTTTAATGACTTTATACTGAACATTACGTCTAAACGAGTACTTAGTGTTTATGATTTGGAAATGTTAAATTAGAGCATTTTCTTAATAGCTTAATATACGAATATTTTACATTATGTTTATATTACATAGTGAAATTAATTTGTAAAGTTATGTCTAACGCGGATAAAAAACTGAAAATTACGCAAAAGCTATCAAGCGTATTTTTCTGAAACCTTCACTAATCTTTTAGTATACGTGTTTTATTAAAATACCTTTTATTTGTTGTATAACAAATTAATAAAGCGTCAAATTGGTGACAGCGCTCCTTGATGCGCGAGTTCTATTACTGGCTAGACGTACGACGCGTTGCGTGACCTCAGTACAGAACAAGCTAACCACTCAAGGTCACTGCCATATATCTGCGTCTTGTTGTCTTTTTGTATAATTACATATATAAAAAAATATAACTCTTTTGTCTTAATTTTTTTATTTATGTAATCACTCGCAGTAAGAAATTTCCGTGCAGAGTTGTTAGCAGAACTCAACAGAGGGCGCTACGGTGCATTTATATATTAAAAATTTAAAAACCCCCGACACAAACAAAATCCTTTAAGAAGTTATAAAATAAAATGAACTGGCTTTAAGTTTAATACAATACAAGTTGTAGTTAATGTTTTGTCGTCGCGTCGGGGGGCGGCATGCTATTGTAGAAAAGATATTATCATTCGCCGTCCCCCAAACTGACATTGCATTATCGGCGTATTATGAACGCGATTATAGCAAAGAAAATATTGAGAAATTTAAATTTACACAATTTAAATTTCTCAATATTTTCTTTGCTATTACGCTCGCAAATCATATTTTAATCAAGATACAACCTGACACTGACCTGCAAATTGCAAAAAACGTTAGAAAATTAGAATTTCGCGGGCTACCTTGGCGCATCGCCCTTAAAATATACTTAACTATACCTTACATGCTACACAGTACGCCCTTGTGAATTCACCCAGTGTACAGTGACAACTGTTACATTAATTTTTTAGATAAAACTTACTTCTTCAAGCGGCTGCGTGCTCGTGGTCATGGGGAGTGGTGTTCCAAATATATCGATGAGGACTGAGGGGTCGACGGTTATCTGAGCCCCGGCCACTGCCAGGAATCCGGCTATGATGAGGACACGCATCTTTCCTGGAAAGGTGGAGATGGAATTTGTTACTAAATATTTTGGAGGTGGTGAAGAAACTCTAAAAACCATACAACCTGAAAATGAGTCATTGTACAGTCACAGACTTTAATTGATGAGCCACTTTCAAACTTTACAATTTTGCAGTTTTATAATAATAACTAGCTGCCCTCCCCGGCTTCGCACGGGTAGCAGTACTTATCTACGGCGCACCTACCTATCTACCTACCCTGCCTTAGCTACCTACCTACCCTACACTGCCCGACCTACCTACCTACCCTGCCCTACCTCTCTACCCTACCCTGATCGACCTACCTACCTACCCTACCTACCTACCTTCACCTATCTTCCTATCTACCTAACCGTGTAATTACTCTACCCTGCCCGACCTACCTACTTACCCTGCCCGACCTACCTATCTACCTACCCTGCCCTACCTAATTACCCTACCCTGCCCGACCTACCTACCTACACTGCCCGACCTACCTATCTACTCTGCCCTACCTCCTTACCCTAGCCTGACCGACCTACCTACCTACCCTACCTACCTGTCTACCCTACCTTCCTACCTTCACCTATCTTCTTATCTACCTACCCTGCCCTACCTAATTACCCTACCCTGCCCTACCTACCTACCTACCTACCCCGCCTACCTACCTACCCTACCCTGCCCGACCTACCTACCCTACCTACCTGTCTACCCTACCTACCTATCTACCCTATCTACACCGGTAGACGCCTGACGGGAATAACTGATCGAGTGGTAACTGATCAATTATCGACTGCCAAGAGTAGAAAATTATTAAAGTACTAATATCGCTATTAAAAAATAGGGGTTGGTGGTAGAAAGATGAAAATTTAGGTTTGTATGTATTTTTTAATGCTTAATCATAAAAAAAATACATTAAAAAAATTTGACCAAAAAAATAAAAAAAATAATTTGGGGTGGACCACCCTTATCGCTTAGGGGTACGAAAAATAGTTTACATCCTATTCTCAAACCTACCAAATATACACAAAAAAAATCATAAAAATCGGTCAAGCCGTTTCGGAGGAGTTTGGCAACAAACACCGGCTTCGCACGGGTAGCAGTAAGTACTTATCTACGGCGCACCTACCTACCCTACACTGCCCGACCTACCTACGTATCCTGCCCTACACTTCCCGACCTACCTACCTACCCTGCCCTAACTACCTACCCTACACTGTCTGACCTACCTACCTACCCTACCCTACCTCCCTACCCTACCCTGCCGAACTACCTACCTACCCTACCTACCTACCTTCCTATCTACCTACCCTGCCCTATCTGCCTACCCTACCCGGCCCGACCTACCTACCTACCTAACCTGCCTTACCTACCCTACACTGCCCGACCTACCTACCTACCCTACCTACCTATCTACCCTACCTACCTACCTTCCCCTATCTTCCTACCTTGCCCTACCTACCTACCTATCTACCTACCCTGCCCTATCTACCTACCCTACCCGGCCCGACCTACCTACCTACCTAACCTGCCTTACCTACCCTACACTGCCCGACCTATCTACCTACCCTACCTACCTATCTACCCTACCTACCTATCTACCCTACCTACCTACCTACCTACCTTCCCCTATCTTCCTACCCTGCCCTACCTACCTACCCTACCTACCTACATACCTACCTACCTACCTTCCACCCTACCTTCACCTACCTATCCTAAGATCCTTCTCCTTACAATAACGAAAAAAGAATTAGTGAAATCGGTCCAGCCGTTCACGCGTGTTCAAATAGGGATTCATTTTAGGCCCTAAACTTTAGTGAGTGAGACAGAGAAAGCTTATTGTGAGAGAACGACAGGAGACCGGCTTCGTTCTCATCCTTACTCTGTGCTGTTTACGGGATGAGAACTATTGAGAAGTGACACTGGTAGACGCCTACTGACGGGAATAACTGATCGAGTGGTAACTGATCAATTATCGACCGCCAAGAGTAGAAAATTATTCATCATCATCAGCCTATTAATGTTTCCACTGCTGGGACACAGCCTCCTCTCTGTGAGAGGGAGTGGGCCGTAATCTACCACGCGGGCCCAGTGCGGGTTGGTAGATGTCACATGTCTTCGAATTTTTTGGTTCTAAGTTTCTAAGACATGCCGGTTTCCTCACGATGCGATGTTTTCCTTCACCGTTTTGAGAGCAGTGGTGATGAAATTATTTACACAAAGTAAAGCGCCTGCCTGGGTTTGCACCCACGACCTACATCTCGTAAGTCATGGCCGTTACCATTTTCTCTAAAATATTTAAGGTCCATTTTCTCTAAAATATTCGAAAAAAACATATATAATTGCCTCTACCCATTTTTCGAAAGTAATAACATATTTACCCCATGTCAATATGGATTTAGGAAGAATAAATCTGTTAATATAGCAATGTATAACTTTTTACACAAAGTCCTTTTAAATATGGACACTAGGTCACCAGCCATAGCGCTGTACATGGACATGTCAAAAGCATTTGACCGAGTCAACCATAAAATACTCTTGAATAAATTATATGTATCTGGTGTTAGAGGTAACGTATATAACTTAATTGAATCATATCTCAGTGACAGAAAACAGATGGTAGAATTAAAAAGAGTTTCTCTTTAACTACCAAAACTGAAGAAACGGTTGTTTCTGAGGTTAGAAACATCTTTTCCGGTGTCCCTCAGGGCAGCATTCTAGGCCCACCATTCTTTCTAATTTATATAAATGACATGTCAACAGTTACAATGCACCATATGACCTTATTTGCCGACGATAGTACTATATTGTTTACCGGTAATGACAAAACTGATTTAAAAGTTGACTTAAATAGCACCTTAACAACAATTATAAAATGGCTTGATGAAAATGACCTAAAAATAAACCTAGAAAAAACAAAAATCATGAATTTTAAACAGCGAGTTAAACCAGATACCAATTTAAATGTATGCTACTCTCAAACCAGCATAAAAGAAATTGATGCTACCAAATTTCTGGGTCTTTATATTGATAGCAAAATAAATTGGAAGTCACATATAGAGCAAGTTTGCAAAAGACTTAGTCAGAGCTCATATGCTCTTTACAGATTAAGGAGCACTGTCAATCAGTCTGTATTACTAACTGCTTATCATGGATATGTTGCTTCAATCATACGCTACGGTATCATTTTCTGGGGCAACTCTGTAGAAAAAGAGCGTGCTTTTAGAGCTCAAAAACGTTGCATTAGGTCGATGTGCAATATACACCAAGAAGATTCATGCAGACCACATTTTACAAATTTAAAAATATTAACTCTCCCTAGTGTATACATATATGAAACTGTAATTTTCATAAAATCAAATCCAAATTTATTTGAATTTTGCACTAGGGCCAGACACAAAGACAAACTGCGCACCGTAGCCAGTAAAACAAAGCTTTTGCACCAAAGCATCTTTTGTATGGGCCCACGTATCTTTAATAATCTTCCACCTTTTTTCAGAACCATGAGCGATATAAATACCTTAAAGAAAATACTACGCGAATTATTGATAAATAAATGTTATTACTCTATAAGAGAATTTCTTGATGACAACACATTGAAGCACCAGGTTTATTACAACAAACCAAGGTGAATGTAAAAACTAGACGCTATGAACTAAGGACTGTGAAATTGACTTGTAAATTATTTTGTAATATGACTAGTTTGTAATTTTGACATAAATAATGTATTATCTCAATATTAATGTATCGCATGACAATTTGATTATTATTGTATTTTAACTGTTGTAACATTATGAATTTTGTATGCCTCAATGGCGGGACATAGCAGACCTTCCTGTAACTGACACAACATCTTATGAACCTATGATCCACAATAAATGATTTGAATTTGAATTTGAATTTGAATTACCACTGGGCCACCACTGCTCTTTAGAAAATTATTAAAATACTAATATCGCTATTAAAAAATAGGGGTTGGTGGTAGAAGGGTGAAAATTTAGGGTTGTATGTATTTTTTAATGCAAAATCATAAAAAAATTACAATAAAAAAAATTGTCAAAAAATACAAAAAAAAAAACTTGGTGTGGACCACCCTTATCACTTAGGGGTATGAAAAATAGTTTACATCCTATTCTCATACCTACCTAATAACCACAAAAAAATTCATAATAATCGGTCAAGCCGTTTCGGAGGAGTTTGGCAACAAACACCGTGACACGAGAATTTTATATATTAGATAATCATTTTATTTCGGAATAAAAAACATCCATAATTTGTTAGTAAACATTAACCTTAAAAACTATGTTAGTAAACATGCAGGTTGCACAAATAATGGATGAGCGGGCAATCAAGTTTCCCCGCAATGACATTCAGGAGACCGTTCGAGCTGCCCCGGACCTCTGCAGCAGCGACGCGGCACGCTTACGTCTGATCGCTGCGAAGCAATCAGTGTGCGCATCTGCAAACATTCCCGACGCACTGCAGAAGCGTGGTAGCCTCAACAGCATCCTGAACGCATTGTTGTATTGGACTCGAAGAACATTGATGGCTTTCTGCGTAAAACTTGCGTTTTATACATTGACGATATTACACGATTAAACACAAACACAAAGCGCATGCTCGTCAACAAGATGACAAATTACTAATAATCGAAAATAGTCTTATCCATAGAGGTTGATCGTTGACTAAAAAAGCAAGTTTAAAAACTAAAACCCGACTTCTGAAAAATCACGCTCTAAAAAGTATGAAACAAGAAAATATTTCGGACAGAAATCAAGACATAGGTACAAAAATGGTCAAAGTAAAGCCGTAGTCGCATGCCATTATAATTTTGTAGCCGACAGGCATGCGACTACGGCTTTACTTTGACCATTTTTGTACCTATGTCTTGATTTCTGTCCGAAATATTTTCTTGTTTCATACTTTTTAGAGCGTGATTTTTCAGAAGTCGGGTTTTAGTTTTTAAACTTGCTTTTTATTTCATTTGTTTTGGGGTTATAATTTCGTATTATGTATTATGTCTTTCATTGACTTGACTTGAATGTGCCCTGACAGCTGAGAGTATGTCATGCTCACTCAGATGTCTCGCTGATGGTGGCGTGTGTGTTGGATCATTTAGCTCCCTTCAAAATGGTTGAGCTGAATGGTGCTAATACATGCGTCATGTTCGTGAACGGGCGCCGTCAGTTGGGACTGGGGGCCTACCACAACCACTAAAAGCAGTATTATTTTAATATTACTTTAGTGTGGGAAAGAGATGAAGCTCTACAAGACGTAAAGCACCATCTCTTTCCCCCACTGAAGTAAGATTAAAATAATACTGCTTTTAGTGGTGGTGGTAGGCCCCCTGGTCATCTCTTAGCTGCCGTGACTTATTTTAATTTATTTTAATCTTTGAATTGTTTTTATCTTTTTATTACGGACGCTTTTAACGTGCGCAACTTTTTACATTGTTCTTACATGTATAATTTAAACATGAATGATTTAACCACTATTTTGTAACAATTATTTATATAAAAGAGTGTCCGTGGAGTTTCTGGCCCGTTCTTCTCCATAGGTACCTACTACGCTTTGGAATGGGCAACTAGCTTCATATTTCTGACTGACCGACTCCTTGACAATTCAAAAGTGCCTGTTAATTGAAATAAATGCTTTGAGTTTGAGTTTGAGTAATAAAGTATTTGCAGAGCCGCTTTATTTTTTTTTTTGTATAGGTTTAATTGTATAATAGGTATTAACTTTTACAGTTGCGCCGTACGTAGCACAGTCTCACTTTTGCATGTTTTTAACAATTTAAACATATTTATTTACTTTGAAAATATGATATATATACATATTTGTAATGTGCTCGTTAAGCCCTTTCATTTGATACCAAACATGGTATGATTATAAAAAAAAAAATTTTCGTTCGTCACTTTATGTTCTCTAGAGGGCGCCATATTGAATTTAATGTAACGTCTTATAGCCTATAACCAGCGGACGATCAGAACGCTTCCAACGATACCTCATTTGTCAAATTATGATCAGTGGTTTAGAAGTTATGAGGTTACAGATGAACATACATACATACATACATACATACATACATACTTACATACATACATACATACATACATACATACATACATACATACATACATACATACATACCGGTCAAAATCATAACCCTCCTTTTTGCTTCGCCGAAGTCGGGTAAAAAGTTGTTACTTGTTAGTATACTATAGTAGACTATTTCGTTTAATCGTGTAATATCGTAAATATATAAAACGGCAAAATTGTAAAGTTTGAAAGTGGCTCATCAATTAAAGTCCGTGACTGTACCTACTTTTACTGCGTGACTAATAAAAAATTAATCGCAAAAAAATATTGAAACTCCATACACTGAAATAAGTAATGTTCTGTGTGTTGGCAGTTCGCAAAACTCGATAAAATGGAGTGAACAGCTGAGTTAAAATTATTTTCGCGATTTCCGGCTTTTTCCGAACGTGATGGAAGGGAACGAGAAATTAATATGTTCTTAAGTTTTTTGCAATTTGCAGGTCAGTGTCAGGTTGGATCTTGATCAAAATATGATTCGCGACCCATAACAACTAATATGTATTTGCAGAATTATATTATTATCATTAGAATCAATAATACTAAGTTAGATTTGTTCTCAAAAGTCACGAAAGTCATTCAATGGAACAAATCTAACTTAAAGAGATGTTCGAATATTGAAATATTTGAATATCGCGGGCTGCCATTGCAGCTTAGTTTTTTAATTAACAAAACTTTTTTAAACTGAACTTCTGAACTTCACGGATCTAGGTAGATTAAGAAAACAGCTCCCTAAAAATACCTCTCGTCACCTCTTCCTAATGGCTAGAGCAAAGAAGCCATTGGTTCTTGTAGAGTTAGGCTTATATTTCACTAGGACACCATGGTAGCGCAACCATGGTCACGCTGCCAGCAAAATATACACAGCTTTATGGTGCTAGCTGGTAGCTCACCAGGCGTCCGATCGGTTGCGCAACCAAGCACACATTTTGTTGGTAGCGGCGACTGGTTGCGCCGCCATGGTGGGGAGGTGAAATATCTCTCGTTTGTCCACTATCTCACTCACCAGACGGTAAGCAAAGATGCGGTCGACGATGTGCTACGTTTGCCTAGAAGTAGTAAAGTTGAAGACTCGCAGGTTTTATAGTGTTATGGTCAAAGGAGTTCAACTTTTTAGAGACGCAAAATAATAATTATAAATAAGTATCTTTTTCTAAAACATGCTTGGAAATTCGAACATTTTTTTGACAACCTTCTTGAGATAAATCGAAATTGCTGGTCAAAAACAAGCGAGCGAGCGGCCGGCAATCTTAGTATGAAAATCCATATCTGTCGTGTTTAGCGGCCAAATAAATTACTATGAAAACTCATATCTGTCGTGTTATTTAAAAATGGAACTAACTTTTTATTTCAACACGTGGCAACCAAGGATGTAACTTATCAAAGATTTTATTTAAATTTCGAACTGGCTTAGCAAATGGAGCTGAAGAAGAAAAAAATGAACATACCTACGCCGCGTGAAGCTTTGTTCGACATTGATTCTAAAGGTGAACGGCAGATTTCGTACCGCATACTTTTTTTGTTGTTCTGTTATAGAATTTCTACCACTTATTAAGGCAACTAAGACATTTATTTTCATGTAAGCGTTCTATTTTTAGAACTTCGGATTAATTAATAATATGAATAAAAATATGTTCATAAATAAACGTAATAAAATCGTAAACTAAACGCAGTTATGTTTTTAGAAGTTGTCATAATGTAAAATAACACAGATATTGAAATGATAATTAATTATTTAGAAATAGAAATAAACATTAAATATAATTAAACACTTTTCTATTATACCTATGAACGCATAAAATCATTATAGTTAACGATTTAATGATAGTAATGATTTTCGTCATCAATATTTTTAATGTTCATATGGATATTTACGATGCTCATCCTACGACCTACTTAATGGTAACTAAAACACTACAAAGATAGCGACAAGCAATTTAAAACATTTATTTTATCACCAAAACAATGCTTAAGTACCTATCAGTAACATCTACTTTGGTACACTAGTACATAATGTGCGTGTGGTGTGAGGGCCCACTTTGTTAAAACTCTTTGAAAATGTGCTTAGGATTCAGTGAAGATTCCCAAAGAATTGTGAAAGTTGGAATCCGATTTTGTGAAAGTCAAATAACCGAGTTATGGTCTGTAAAGTTGGGCCCTCAGTTCTCACATAGAGGATTGAGGGCCCACCTGAACCCATTTTATTTGCGTAATAAACTTTTGCGTGTATGAGAATTGAGGGCCCATTTTGTACGAAGATACACAAAGTAGGACAGTGTTTTGCGATAATATCTTGTTTTCACAAATTTTGTTTGGCATTAGCTTAGATTTTGGCATAAAAACTTTTTCTGTAGTGTCCATAGTTTATCAGGTTCAGGTGGGCCCTCAATCCTCTATGTGAGAACTGAGGGCCCAACTTTACAGACCATAACTCGGTTATTTGACTTTCACAAAATCGGATTCCATCTTTCACAATTCTTTGGGAATCTTCACTAAATCCTAAGCACATTTTCAAAGAGTTTTAACAAAGTGGGCCCTCACACCACACGCACATAGTACATAACCTTAACAAATAAAACTGGTTATAACTTTTACTTCCCAACTTCTAAAAATCTAAGAATTTAAAAAGGGTTTGTCTATCATATTATCTACCAATTAAAACAAAAAATATCCCAAAACACGAAATTTTATTAGCGGTACGAAGTTCCCATACAAGCCTGCCGTTCGCCTTTATAATTAATTTACTTAGTTTGAATTTCCGCGCATTGTTTGAGAAAAGTACTATTTCATTTCTCATGCTCGGAAAGTAGTGTTTGTTTGATCCGAGTAGCGGGTGGAAAACGTTTCTTCCCTCTCTAGGGCGGGAAAGACTCATAGTAATTGCTTACCTCTCTAGGGCGGGAATGAATTTGAAAAATAAAACTTTTGGTTAGGTAGTCGGCTACGATACTTTTTACATGAAAATTTCGAATAGAATAAAAAGGTCTTGTGAGTGTATAAACAGCCAGTGTGAATTAAAAAATAGGTACCTAATACGCGGGACGGCCCGCGGAAGAGACGCGTTGCGATTCATATTTAAAAAAATCACGAATTGTTCTAACTTCTCCGTTAATTTTAAATAGGTACTTCAAGCTAAGATTAGACGTGTTTTCGCTGAAGTTAATCATTATCGTGCGTGGTGTCTAAGGTCAACCGACTGATATTCAAGCAAAAAAACCCAGTAACTGACGTGGTATTACAGTTCAATAAAGATATGAACAAAATAGTAGATTGTTATACAAGGATCGAAAGGAATTGATGTCTTTCCTCCGTGTTAAACACTCTACTTTTCATTTCGAATATAAGGGATAGGGAAGGGATGGATCAGCACCATCCAGCTCAACCATTTTGTAGGGAACCGAATGATGTAACACACTCGACTATTACTACACTACATGGTAAACTAAAATTAGACGAATTACAATCATTACAGTCATGTTTCAGGGAATCCCCTTTATTCAATCGGTGGTGCCATAGAGTAAAGTAGTAAATGGTGCTGCCTAGTATAAACAATAGGGCTACCAACTCAAGTTCAATTTTCCCTAAAATTCCCTAGATCCCTGCCAAAATAAAATTTTCCTAAACCATACTTATTATTGGCCATTTTTCCCTAAAAAAGGAAGAAATCCTAAAAAATAAAAGTGGAAACACTGGGCTCCGGTCTTGTGAGGTATTTTTTTTTATTCACACTGGCTGTATATAAAACAGCCAGTATGAATTTAAAAAAATACCTAATACGCGGGACGGCCCGCAGCGGTGACGCGGTGCGTTCCATAGTTAAAAAAAAACACAAATTCGTCTAACTTCTCAGTTCATTTTAAATAGGGTACTACTCATGTTATTTAATATCAATACAATACCCAATGGCTTGGCACGCGACGATGGGAAGAGGCCAGACGGAATGACCATAATGCCTTGGAAGATGGGTAGGCCTTTGGTGTGGGATGCAACCTGTGTCGACACCCTCGCGCCATCCCATCTTCTCAGCACGGCGGGCTGTGCCGGGGCGGCTGCTTCTGGTGCAGAAAACCTCAAGCGGCGGAAATATAACAACCTTATTGGTAGCTATATTTTTGAGCCGTTTGGGGTTGAAACACTGGGGCCGTGGGGTCCGAGTGCTCATCGAGTATTTCGGGACATCGCCAAGCGGCTGGTCGACTCCTCACGTGACCCGAGGGCTGGCCTATTCTTCGGCCAAAGAATCAGCATTGCCATACAACGTGGCAATGCTGCCAGCCTTTTGGGCACTTTTCCTGTTGACAGCGATGCGGACGAATTTTTTGATGCCCTATGACCGTTTCCCCCCCCTTTTTATATACTTGTACATATTACTATTATTATTTTAATTCTGTTAGATTTTAAATCATGTAAATATCTATGGTCACTATTATTTAAATATCAATACATATTTTAAACACCATTTTTTACTTCCCTTATATTCGAAATGAAAAGTAGAGTGTTTAACACTCTACTTTTCATTTCGAATATAAGGGATAGGGAAGGGATGGATCAGCACCATCCAGCTCAACCATTTTGTACGCGTGCTGATCCACGCGTCATGTTCGTGAACGGGCGCCGTCAGTTGAGACTGGTCATCTCTTTTCTGCCAAGACTTATTTTAAATCTTATATTTTGAATGGTTTCTGTTTTTTTTTTACATTGTTCTCACATATAGGAGCAAGAAGAATAATGTACCCAGGATTTTGTAATATCTTTATTTAAAAGAGTGTCCTGGGAGTTTCTTGCCCATTCTTCTCCACAGAGATCAACTTTTTGGAATGGGTGACTAGCTTTAACTTTCTGACTAACTGACCGACTTTTTGACAATTCAAAAGTGCCTGTAAATGGTTTAATAATTGTAATAAATGCTTTGAGTTTGAGCTTGAGTACTAGTTCCGTGGCTAAAGACGACATCGGAAATAAGTCGCATTATACCTACAGTTGGTTTGTTTCGTCTTTCTCGATAAATAATGAATGTTTTCTAGGTATTTCCCTAAACCAAGGAATTTTTATATTTTTTTAGGGAATTTTAGGGATAATTCATTAACAAACTGGGGAAAAACAAAAAACGTTAGTGGAAACACTGCCGCAGCTTTTTTGTTTTTATTCTATTCGATATTTTTCATGTAAAAAGTTTCGTAGCCAACTACCTAACCCTATTTTTTACTTTTCTTACATTCGAAATGAAAAGTAGAGTGTCACATCATCATCATCATCATCATCAACATATCAGCCGAAAGACGTCCACTGCTGGACATAGGCCTCCCCCAAGCACCGCCACTTCGACCGATTCTGTGCTTCCCGCATCCAGCAGATTCCTGCGGCCTTTACAAGGTCATCGGTCCATCTTGTGGGAGGCCTTCCAACGCTACGTTTTCCGGTACGGGAGACATCAATTCCTTTTGACCCTTTTATAACAATCTACTATATTTCCAGTTATACAATTTACATAATGTATGCCACTTAGTATAACATAATAAAGTCAAAAATTGTAGGTTAATACAGAGTTATACCTCTGACACCGAAGCTAAGATTAAACGTGTTTTCGCTGAACTTAATCATTATCATGCGTGGTGGCTAGTGGGTAAGGTCAACAGACTGATATTCAAGCAAAAAAACCCAGTGGCTGACGTGGTATTACAATTCAAAATAAAGATATAAACAAAATAGTAGATTGATAAACAAGGGTCAAAAGGAATTGATGTCTTTCACCCGTGTTAAACACTCTACTTTTAATTTCGAATATAAGGAAAGTAAAAAATAGTGTTTAAAATATGTATTGATATTAAATAACATGAGTAGTACCTATTTAAAATGAACTGAGAAGTTAGAACAATTTGTGATTTTTTTAAGCTATTGCATAGCTTCTATCGCGGGCCTTGAGCGTGGAGACCGAATCCAGAAATTCCGTAACGAAAATAACCTAACATAACACCCCTGTCTCTTCCAATGCCACCTAGAGGCGAGTTGCTGAACTAAGCAACTCGCCTCTAGGTGGCATTGGTTGTATTATAATTGCATAAGTATGCAATAGCTTTACCGTGGCAGTCTCCGAGTGCCACACGTCTTTTTTTAAATATGGAATGCACCGCGTCACCGCTGCGGGCCGTCCCGCGTATTAGGTATTTTTTTAAATTCAAACTGGCTGTTTTATATAAACAGCCACTGTGAATAAAAAGAAATACCTCAGAAGACCGAAGCCCAGTGTTTCCACATTTAGGGATTTCTCCCTTTTTTAGGGAAATTGAACTTGAGTTGGAAGCCCTATTGTTTATACTAGGCAGCACCCGATGTACTACTTTACTGTATGGCACTACCGATTGAATAAAGGGGATTCCCTGAAACTTGTAATTATTGTAATTCGTCTAATTTTAGTTTACCATGTTATTGTTAATAGTACTATTTCCGAGGCTAAAGACGACATGGAAACACTGCCGCAGCTTTTTTGTTTTTATTCTATTCGATATTTTTCATGTAAAAGTTTGGTAGCCGACTACCGACTACCTAACCAAAAGTTCTATTTTTAAAATTCATTACCGCCCTAGGGAGGGAAGCATTTACTATGAGTCTTTTCCGCCCTAGAGAGAGAAGCAGCGTTTTCCACCCGCTACTCGGATCAAACAAACACTACTTTCCGAGCATGAGAAATGAAAACCTAGTTTATTACTTTTGGCTGGATGTCGGAAAATATCCCACGGGAACGTACTACCCGGGATTAAAAGTATCCTAACGCATAGGATACTTTTAATCCAGGTTATTTAAAACAAATCCGTTCAGCCATTTTTGCGCCAATCGGGAACATACCTACCTACATTAGACAAACGGAAAAAAAATCAAATAGCTAGCCCCTTCCCACTCCTCGTAGCAATTACTTTTTTCAATAATATTCAATTGACTTCGTTACTATTTTATTAACCGACTTTCAAAAATGAGGAGGTTCTGTGTTCGTAGCGTATGTATGTATGTATTTTTTTTTGTACGTCCACCGATTTCTCCATCAATTGTAAACCGATTTTGAAAACTATTTTTTTGTTTGAAAGGGTATGCTCCCTTAAAATTTTTATTAACTTTGCTTGGATAGTTTTTGAGTTAGCTACGTATTTTTCCCACTTAGTTTATATGGATGATATGAAAAATTCGAACCTGATATGGTTCGAATTTGTGTGGGGTAGGTACAACAACTAAAAAATAAAAACTTCTTACAAAAAAAAAAAAAAACAATCGACTACCAAAAAAAACACTACGAAGTGAAAATTTGTTTAATTTCGGAAATCGATGGCAAAAAACGAAAATTCAAAACCAACAACACCAACTTCCGAAATTAAAGTTATTTTTCACTTTGTTGTGTTTTTTTTTTTGAAGCCGGTTGATTTTAATTAAGTATCGATTGACTCGTGAAAAACTTTACGGGACTTCGGTGAACCATTTGATTTGAAGAAAGGGGTTGGGGAAGCCTTTAGTCCATTTTTTTGTCCAAAGAATGTCAATGGTCAGTGTTGGTCTCGAATCGACTACATTTTATTAGGTATACTAAAACAAAATTAATGATGTCACTTTTGCGGTCACAGACTGACAGATTACCTATTATATTATCTTCGTAGATATAATTATTTTTATTGTGTGGTACCTAACACTTTTGTTTTTGTAACCGACTTCTTAAAAAAGGAGGACGTTCTCAATTCGTCATGTAATTATAGGTACGGGGTGGATTTTTGAGATGGGGCAGCAAGTACAGCTACCTTAACCGTTGTAGCTACAGGAAAACGGTCTTAGGAGACTGTACTTAACTTTTTGAGACATTTTGATCTGCATTCACAGATTTTGAAAAAAAAATTACAGTCAGCAAGGAATGGCACAGTTTTCACAAAAACTTTTTTTGATGCCAATCGATCCTGTTTCGTATAAGGATCAAAAACCTCTGTTGGACCAACTTTTAAAAGGTTTAAGTACTAGAAAAGTCAGAAATTACAAAAGTCTTTTCCCAGACATTTCGTAGGCAATGAGACTCCAACTTAGTTTTTTATGATGGATAGATTGACCACTACAAAAAACACAATAAAAAAAAACTTCGGATTTCGAACTTATACGCGTCATAATTTAAAAAAATAAACTTTATAAAAAAAAATATGACAGTGTTCCGGAACTCAAAGATTCACTTACCGTGTTTTGAAAGGTCCATATCCTACACATTATCAGCTGCTACTAGCTCTGTAGTAAACACTAAAACTATGCCTACGTCAAAACGGCTTCCATCTTAGAGCATAAAAGTAAAATTTCTAGGCGAGTCCAAATGTTAAATAAAATAAATAAATAAAAATAAAAAAGTTTTTAATTCTAATGTCAATTATTACCTAAAGTAGAAGTTATTGTTTTTCATTTGTTTTTCGATCAGTCTTTTTTGTAGCGGCCAGTAAGTATATCGATGGTAAAAAATGTACACACATCTTTTTAAATTAATTTTTAGTTTTTTCTTGTAATTAAGTGAGATAGAGCCTAAAAATAAAAGTTAAACAAAATTTAACACTGTTAAGTTTTTGCCTGAACCACTATTGCAAAAAAACTTTGATAATACTTGCGCTAGTACAATATGTTTAATTTTGTTGGATATCGTTTTAAAATATTTAATTAGGTAATTGAATGCAGAAAAATCGTTGTTAATATTTTTGCTTGAAGCACAATAAAAAAAATCGTAATTTAATTTTCCGTATACGAAAATGTTTAATTCTGTAATATATTGGTTGTACCAATTCTATATTCACTGTAGCAAAATTTTCCTGTTAACTATTTTGCCTCAATTTTTATTCACATAAACGCGCATTTGATTTTTTTACCTTGATGCGGTCCTGAAAAATGTTTAATTTTCTATTATTATTTGGAGAGCTAAGTTCAAAAAGACGAAAAAAAAAATTGCTGTTAAGATTTAGTGCAGGGTTCACACCTAATTTCCCCGGACAAAGAAACAAGTCGATTAGGTTCTAAGTTTAAAAAATAAAATAAAAAAGGTGACTCGTAAGTCGTACGTACCCTTATTATTAAAAATCACAGCACTTTTAAAAACTACTGAAACGAGCGTCAAAATCTAAAGGTAATTTGGTGATAATAATTGTTTAGTAAAAATAATATCTTTAGTAATGACTTGTGTTCATAATGACATCTATAAGGCAACTGACATGATGTGCCCGCTGCGATTGATTAAGAAATAAACTAGGCACACTGAGATTACGTCATGTGAAGGAAAACTTTTAATTCCCCAAGGTTTTTGGAACTGATAAGACTTCTTGGGTTATTAACGTCGCTAGACTTGAAATATGTGGGCCCCACTGAAGTTTAGCATCTAGTTATGCCCAGAAAAACTGCCGAGCCCACAGTTTCAAGCACCTCTTTATCTAAGACGATGTTGGGTCCTAGATTTCTAACATTCGGTAAATTAGATTAGAACTAGATTTATAATATTCTAAATTCTTATTTACTTAATAGGTCCCAATGTGTAGATGTTAATGGTGTGAAATCTTCCGGGTTACCAGTTCAGTTAGGTGTACCTCAAGGCTCAATACTGGGTCCATTCTTGTTCTTAGTGTATATCAATGACTTACCATTCTTTTTAAAAGGTATCTGCGAAGTTGTACTGTTTGCAGATGATACCTCTCTTATTTTTAAAGTACACAGGAATAGACATGATTTTGACGATGTAAACGCACTGTTTACATCGTCAAAATCATGTCTATTCCTCTCAATGGTTACGGATTGGTTTACAACAAATAACTTAGTTCTCAATTCCAAGAAAACGAAATGTATAAAATTCGGTTTACCGAATGTTAGAGAACCCTGACTGGACGTACGACGCGTTGCGTGAGCTCAGTACAGAACACGCAAGCTAACCACTCAATGTCACTGGCATGTATCTGTCTCTTAAGTCACAAGCCCCTAGGCAGCAGTTTAAGCTCCTCGTTAGTGGTCGCAACCGCTACTGGCATGAGGTCCTGTCCTGTCCTGCCCAGTCCTGGGGACGATTCCAGGTCGGCCAAAGTATTATTGGGTTTTCTAACAGGAATTGCTCAGTAGAAGCCTGGTGTTGCGGACGGCTACTATACCCAGTGAAGCTACCTCAGTCGCCCTGGGAATGGTTGATCTAGTTTATCTTTATTTCTAGTATTAAAATTATGTCTATCACTTATTTTACTAAAAAGATGTCGATTTTTCCTTAGATAGGTACATAATATTTTCATAAATGAATTGGTAAGGAACGGTCATAATATTAATCCTTTTAAATAGTTCCCTGAGAGATTCGCGACGACGGATATCATAAATGGCTCTGACATGAATGAATCTGAATGGCTATGTCGTGCGGTATTCCACAGTGCTCGGTCCTGGGCCCACTTTTGTGGAATATCGATTACGACTGGGTGCTGAGGGGCGAGCTCCAATCGGGAGTGGACCTGACATGTTACGCAGATGACACGCTTGTCACGGCCCGGGGGAGCTTACACAGGGAGGCAGCGCCAGGCAGCGCTGCTGGCGACAGTTGCAGTTTCACAGGTGGTGGGTCGCCCAACTCTATCACCGCGAGCGCTCATTGGTTAAACCAAATAGCGGGCGCTTCTGTTACACATCGAAAATGTGTAACAGGAAGGCGCTTTTCACGTAATCACTCCCACAGACGAGTTTAATACGATAGCTCCTTAGCGAAAACAGAAATACGTCCATTCAGTCAAACGTGGAAAGTCTTTGAATTGAGGAAGATTTCCTTCCATGGCTACAAATCAAGAACGAATTATGGTTACAATCTGAATTATAGTTGTAATCTTTTATTGTGTTGCTACACAGCAACAGAATCGCAGCAGCCATAATAAACGCCTTTTATTGTGTTGCTGTTGACAACACTGTCAACAGCAACACAATAAAAGGCGTTTATTATGGCTGCTGCGATTCTAAAGTCACAAAATATGTGATGTAGTGCTCGATTGAAATACGTTTGTCGCAACAGCCTAAACCTATTTTTTTACTTTCCGTTCACCGTCTCTACAAGTGTGCACAAATCGGGATCAATTGGGATTTATTTGCCTGGTCTGGTGTAAGCTGACTAGCGTTCCGATCATTTGTAGGTGGAATGTAGGCTTCATAGCTATACGATTCGATATCATTAATGCTATCTTTAAAGCATCTACTATGAAAACATCCCCACTATTCAAAAACAAATGCAATGAATTTTCTTCATTCATCAATGATTGCACAATTGTCGCATCATGCAGAGGACCCACTTCGTCTAATAATATAGCCGTCACTGCTTACAATAAAAAACGGTTTTAATAGGTTCCAAAACTTGTGATGGCTCTATGATTGACGTTGAAATAAAAAGTTGGTGATTTATCAATATAGACAATAGACATACGTTCCATCTAAAATCTAAAAAACTCCGTCAGTATTAGTAAGTAATATTTTTCATATATGCGTAAACGTGCAATAGATTGCCGTATTCATTCTAGAATGACACTGTTAAGTTTGGTTAGGTTAGGTTAACCTAACCTAAGTAGCTGTTTTCTTTTAATCATTTGTACAATTACCCAAATACGCAAATGCTGTTCATCATTGAGGAGTTCCATGTTACGATCAAAATCCAAGATGAATTTCTTATTTTTTGTTTTCACAATTTTGTTAGTTTTTTTTTTTTTTTTTTCTAATATTATTATTGTTTTCATGATTTCGTTCGTTTCATTATTCTTTTTTTTTATTGTTGTGTATCCTGTGTGTGTCGCAAATAAAATGTTTTACTTTCTTTTTTATCACTGTTACTGGACGTCGCCACCCTCCAACAAGTTAGATACTTTTTCCAAGTTTAACACTGTTAGGTTTGGTTAGGTACCCGAGATGGCGGCGCGTAGTGTTCCACGCGCGCCACCCTAACACGTAACGGGGGGAGTTCCAACACCTCACTCCCCCTACGGGACGGGGCGCGCAGAGTGCGGGCCATCACCAGTCCGGGGCACCGGAAGTTGCTATTGCGCCCGCAGCCCTCGACGCAAGTGTGTGAGGGAACATCGGGATGGTTTTAGTCAGTAAGAGTCTGACAGACCCCTTCGCCCACCCCAGGGCAGAGGACATCCATGAGCATTTCCATCCCAACAAAAAAAAAAAAAAGGTTAGATTAGGTGACGTTCAGAAATATCAAAAATGTGATTAAAGAGGATTTTCCACCCCGGAACTAGCCTAACCTAACTAGCTGTTTTCTTTTAATCTTTTGTATAATTACCCAATCACAAGAATACACAAATACTGTTCATCATTCAGGAGTGCCATGTGACCTTCAAAATTCAAGATCAGTTTATCACTGTTAGGTTAGGTTAAGTTAGGTTATGTTAGGTTACTTCATCGGTGGCGCGAGGAAGCCACAGCGCGGGGCGAGCGACCGATGCAGCGACACATGGAGCTGCGTCGGTCTCAGCTTCGCGAGGTCCTGGTGGCGGAATGGCGGGAAAGGCTTTCACGCCCCACCGCCGGCCTCGTCACCATCGAGGCGGTCCGGCCGGTGCTCGACGACTGGCTCGGGAGGAGGCACGGCTCCCTGTCGTTTCGGGTGACGCAGGTGCTCTCGGGGCATGGCTGCTTCGGGAAGTACCTGTGTCGCATAAACAGGGAGCCGGACGCTCGGTGTCACCACTGCGTCCATTGTCGGGAGGACACGGCGCGGCATACATTGGCAGAGTGTGCCGCGTGGGAGGAGCCGCGCCGTGCCCTCGTTTCAGAAGTTGGAGCCGACTTGTCACTGCCGGCCGTCGTTCGTTCGATGGTCGGGAGTGCCGAGTCGTGGGACGCGGTGGTTTCCTTCTGCGAGACAGTCATCTCGCAGAAGGAGGCTGCGGAAAGGGAGAGGGAGATCTCGTCCACTCACCCGGCCCGCAGCAGGCGCACCGGGCGTCGGCGGAGGGCGGATAACGCCCTCTTCCAGCCCCCCTAAATGGGTCCAGGGGCGACGGATTCGGGGACATCCGTCGCCCCCCATCACACAGGACCCGAGATGGCGGCGCGTAGTGTTCCACGCGCGCCACTCTAAGACGTAACGGGGGGAGTTTGCACACCTCACTCCCCCTACGGGACGGGGCCCGCAGAGTGCGGGCCGTCACCAGTCCGGGGCAGCGGAAGTCGCAATTTGCTCCCGCAGCCCCCCGACGCAAGTGTGCGAGGGAACACCGGGGTGGTTTTAGTCAGTAAGAGTCTGACAGACCCCTTCGCCCACCCCAGGGCGGAGGACATCCATGAGGATTTCCACCCCGAGAAAAAAAAAAAAAAAAAAAAAAGGTTATGTTAGGTTCCGGCCGGTGCTCGAGGACTGGCTCGGGAGGAGGCACGGCTCCCTGTCGTTTCGGGTGACGCAGGTTCTCTCGGGGCATGGCTGCTTCGGGAAGTACCTGTGTCGCATAAACAGGGAGCCGGACGCTCGGTGTCACCACTGCGTCCATTGTCGGGAGGACACGGCGCGGCATACATTGGCAGAGTGTGCCGCGTGGGAGGAGCCGCGCCGTGCCCTCGTTTCAGAAGTTGGAGCCGACTTGTCACTGCCGGCCGTCGTTCGTTCGATGGTCGGGAGTGCCGAGTCGTGGGACGCGGTGGTTTCCTTCTGCAAGACATTCATCTCGCAGAAGGAGGCTGCGGAAAGGGAGAGGGAGATCTCGTCCACTCACCCGGTCCGCAGCAGGCGCACCGGGCGTCGGCGGAGGTTGGATAACACCCCCCTAAATGGGTCCAGGGGCGACGGATTCGGGGACCCCAGGGCGGAGGACATCCATGAGGATTTCCACCCCGAGAAAAAAAAAAAAAAGGTTAGCCTAACCTAACCTGCTGTTTTCTTTGATATTTTGTACAATTATGCAATCACAAGGATACGGTGATGCTGTTCATCTTTTAGCAGTTCCATGTAGCTACCTTGAAAATCCAAGATCAGTAAGTTAATCACTGTACTGTACTGTCACTAACCTAACCTAACCTATGGGTGGGATGGGTATGGAAACATTTTGTTTGGCTAACCTAACCTAACCTAACCTAGGTTAGGTTAGCCAAACAAAATGTTTTTTGTTATTACATAAAAATCCCATCGATTTTGCAATTGAACAAGACAGTAAGTCTTTTTCTGGATCCTTATAAACATATTGGCATGTATCACATGGCTGTTGGAGAGGGGGGACGGGGTCCATACAAAATCGGTCATGGTCCTTTCCTTTGCTTACTGTTGATGCTTCAAATGAGAATGACAACATAATTATAGCATGAATCTAATTGGAATCGACTTAGAACATTACTTAATAACAAATTATATGGAATAATTCCTTAGATTTTGCAACTTTAACATAAAAAATTTAGTGATTTTCCGTGTTAGCCTACCCGCTAGTTGCGCCCTAGTGCCCCAGATAGGGTCTCATAAGAAAATTTTATAACACATTCTAACTAAAATATACATGAAATGGTAAACATTATTACATAGTTTTTACGTTATTGCGCTATATATAATATTCGTGTAGGATCACCTGTTATTAGCGCCTTGGTGCGTCGATAGAGTCTCGTCGCCGACAGTCTCCCCCTCGTGCGTCGCACAGCTCTCCTGGCTCGGCGACACTCCCGGCACCAACAGCACCACTCTCGAACTGGGTCTCCGCAGCACTCCGCCTCTAGTCTCGACGTCGACGATCCGGATCCGCCCATCTGGTCCTGGATACACCTGCTTGATTCTGCCGCGTGGCCACGTACATCGTGGCAGGCTGTGGTCGACGATCATCACGATGTCTCCGACGTGCAGGTCCGTAGCGCTGGCTCTTCCCGGTGTCTTCCTCGGCAGCAGGGTGGGCAGGTACTCGCGCAGTCAACGTTGCCAGAAGTGGTCGGCAAGTCGCTGCGTCGCCTTCCAGGTGTGTCTGCTCACGAGCTCGCTGTCTTCGAAGCTGCCGACTCGCGCCGCGCCGCATGACCGCCCAAGGAGGAAGTGATTTGGAGTGAGTGCTTCCTCCTCAAGGCTCTCGGAGAGATGGGTGAGGGGCCGAGTGTTGACGATGTGCTCGGCCTCTAACAGGAGGGTGTGGAGTTCCTCCTCTCGTGGATGCTTCTCGTTGAGTGTGGCGCCTAGTGCGGTTTCGATGGATTGCACCATCTGTCAAATGTGTTTTCAGAACCAACCCGCATAACTACAAATACTGCTACATGTATTGATAATGTTTTTTGTTGCTGCAACTACTTAGATAAAGCTATTGTAAATTATCTCCCTTCGGATCACAGCGGTCAAACTGTTGCTTTCAAGTCCAACACACCATTACAAAGATTTCAGATACAATCTAGACAAATAACAACCAGCAATCTAAGTAAATATAATAACTTAATTAGTAAGTTAAGTATACCGGGTCATATTAAAAACAATGTAAATGAATTATATGAGGAATTCTTTTCGGTAGTGCGCACCGAGTTCGATAATACTTTAAAAAAGAAAACTAAACTAAAACGATTTGCCCAAATTTTCTGTTCAGTGACTGGGCAACTAAGGGTATTAGAAAAAGTAGGGAAAAATTGTTTGAGCTGTATGGCCTTAAGCCTTTTATTAACTCTGACACTTTTAATAAATACGTTGCTACTTACTCTAAAACTTTTAAAAATACCTGCAAGGCAGCTAAAGCCTGAGTCAAATACCTACACTCTTTTGTCAATTTGTTATCTAATCTTCGCGAGTGGCGGGTGATTTGCGTCCACAGGTACCAGGCGGCTCGTCTGCCTCGCATCGCATACTTGCAAGTCTTCACATAAACATAACGAGCACAACACCAAATCCAATTGTCTCCCATTGCAGTTAGGTACTTTATTCATCTGGGCGAATTCGCAAAAAGACATAAAAAATCAAAATAGTTTTTAGTATTTTCATTACTTACTGTTATTGTATTAGGTGTTTTTAATCTAAACTAAGATTAAAAACACCTAATACAATAACATTCCTATATTTTACACACAATTATTGTTATATTATTCTAAAAAATATCATGTAAGAAAGAAGAAAGAAAGAAAGAAAAAGTATTTATTGCGACAAGCACAGGAGATCACAAACTAAACTAAGACACATTGAAACATCAAGAAAAAATCAAAAACAATAAAAATAAAACAAAGTAAAAAAGAAGCAGAGTCCTTTGCGAGGCCAAAAGGCTCCTATCTCAGCACGATGCTGCGACATTTAATAATTAATTTCGCAGCACTGGTATATGTACTCATAATCATTAATCCGGCAAAGAACTTGGTTTTAAGTTTGTTTGGGTTCGGGACGGCAAGGTCTTCATGAAAAAAGACGAGTCTTCACAGAGAATTGTTTTTAATAGCCTAGATAAGCTAAAATCCTTAGCATAATTTTTTTCAACTATTGTCATAAGTTGCAAGTTCCTATTGTTATTATTTAATCACATTCAATTGTCCACTTCAAGTGTACTATCAAAATGTACGAGGCTTAAAAACCAAAACTATAAATTTTTACCATAACATATCTATTCATAATTATGACATTGTAGTGCTTACGGAGACTTAGTTGAACAGCGGTGTCTACGACTCTGAGTTGTTCGATGATAGATATGTAGTTTACAGGCGCGATCGTGAGTCAAGTAGATATAAAACTCGTAAAGACGGAGGAGGGGTTTTATCGCTGTTTTGAAAACTTTGAAATCGTGTAGATTGTCCCACTTTGAAAGTGACATTGAAGATTTATGGATAAGTGTTGATATCAGTTCAGCTAAAAAAAATTGCAATAAAATGTATGTCAGCGGAGTATACCTACCCCCACCAATTCATCGAGATACACTGGAGTTGTTAAAAATGTTAATCATTTGTTTAATGATAATGAACAAATCTTGATTTTAGGAGACTTTAATCTCACTAATGTTAGATGGGTTGCTAATAATGACCACATATACTTATACCCAGAACCCAGCAACTCTGATTTAAATGCGATACTCTCCGAGTTCTTAACTTTAAATGGCCTAAATCAATACAATAATATCTTAAACAACAAGTCTAAAGTATTGGATTTAATACTCTGTAACACCTCCATTACGAACATCACTCGGTGTAACCACAGTTTATCGAAAGAGGACCCTTTACATCCCCCACTTGAATTTACTCTACCAGTGCTAGCAGAGCGTTTTATAGAAGCTAAAAATGTGCAAAAACCAAACTTTCCTCGAGCAGATTATGAAAACGTCCAACGACATTTGTTAGCAATAAAATGGGAAAGTGAGTTCAAAAACTGTTCATCTGTTAACGATATGGTGGACGTTATTTATAGCTTAGTAAGACATACTATTAAATAATGAAGAACCTATGAAAAAAACATCCAGCGACAAACACCCACCTTGGTACTCACGAGATCTTATACGACTTCTAAAAGAAAAGTACAAATACCACGTTCGTTTTAAAAATTACAAAAATCCATTAGACCGGGAGCACTTTGAAAGATTACGGGATGAATGCAATGATTTAAGTTCTACATGCTACAAGAAATATATCTCTATAATGGAAAACAATATAACAAAAAACCCGAAAACATTCTGGGCTTTCATAAAAAAGAAAAGAAAAGGTAGCAGTACATATCCGGCACAAATGTCTCATAACAACAAAATCGCATCAGGTGGAAGCGATGTTTGCAACATGTTTAGTGAAAATTTCGCAAGTACCTTTAACGTCCCTACAGATACTCCAAATGTCACTTACATTGGTTATTCTCTCACGTCTGCAGCACTGTGTAATTTGAAATTTGATAGCAAAGAATTGTACCATGAATTAATTGGATTAGATGAAACTAAAGGCGCGGGTAGCGATGGTATTCCTCCTGTATTTATCAAAAGATGTGCAAAAGCCTTAGTATTGCCCCTACAAATAATCTTCAATAAATCTCTGCACGATGGTATCTTTCCGGAGACCTGGAAAGAAGCTCTCGTCATACCCATATTCAAGGCTGGAGAAAAGCATTTAGTGGCTAATTATAGACCAATCTCATTACTAGTGACATTTGGAAAAGTATTCGACAAACTTGTTAGCAGACATCTGATGTGGTACCTTATAGGACACATTACTGAATATCAGCATGGTTTCATTAAATCTAGATCCACCAATACTAACCTGCTATGTTTTACATCGGCTTTGTCTAAGTACCTTGACAATCGCATTCCAGTGGATGCAGTCTATACTGATTTTAGCAAGGCATTTGATAAAGTAGATCACCACCTTCTTATTAATAAATTGGCTTAACTGGGTGTGGCTAGAACGTTGATAGAGTGGTTTAAATCTTACCTGGAAAAGAGAAAATCAAAAGTGGTAGTAAATGGTCATTTCTCTGATAGCTATATAGCAACCTCTGGAATTCCACAAGGATCGCAGTTGGGGCCGATTCTGTTTAATGTTTTCATAAATGACATAACTGATTGCTTCAAACACTCCCGTGCTTATTTGTTTGCAGACGATTTAAAGATAATGAAGCCAATTCAGAGTAACTTAGACTCCAAAATGCTACAGGATGACATCAACAGACTAGTAGAATGGTGCAAATTAAACAAAATGCTTTTAAATATTTAAAGTAAATGTCACTACATCCAGTTTACTCGTAATAAAAAAGTGCTAGAGAACAAATACTACGAGGGAGTTGAAGTAAAGAAATTGAGGAACATTCGCGACTTGGGTGTCCAACTCGATCAGGCGCTAAAATTTGATGTGCTCATCCTAAATATTGTCTCAAGATCTTTCAGGGTACTGGGATTTGTTTTGCGTAATAGTAAGGAATTTAAAAGGCCCGCTACAAAGATAAAGCTTTTCAACACTTTAGTCCGTCCAATCCTAGAATATAGTTCCGTGGTATGGAATCCGCATTACGAGGTTTACTCCAAGCGATTAGAGAGTGTCCAAAAGCGGTTCCTTTACCACCTGTGCTACGGAGATCATTTGGCTAAACAACTCACTAGCTACACTGACAGGTTGAGACACTATCACATGGATACACTAGCTAGTCGTAGGAAGAAACTAGACTGCATCACGCTTCACAAGGTATTTAGTGGAACTATTGATTGCAGTGAACTTTTTAGCTCATTAGAGATTAAAATTCCTACTCGGATTCCCAGGCTTAACACATACAATTTATTTTACATTCCTGGCTCAAAAACAAATCTCGGTCATTACGCCGCTGTGCCAAGACTTTGTAGGCAATATAACATGTTAGCTAAAACTACGAACTTAGATATCTGCGCGTCTCTCTCCAAATATAAAAAGTGTTTATCAGACTTAATTTAATAAGTATCTCTAAATTTTATATTTTATTAATTTGTTATTGTCTTTTAAAAATGATTTTATTTTCAACATATTTTTTACCTATTATTGTTAATTTTTTACCGATTATTATTAATTTTTTACCTATTATTATTAATTTTTTACCAATTATGTATTATTAATTTTTTAACTTTGTTAGCTTAGTTGTTAACTATAATATAGTTAACAACTAAGCTAACAAAGCTAGACCACAGCATGCACAATATTATTGTGCATGCTGTGGTCTCCTGTAAGTGAAGGAGTACACCGACTCAATACCCGATGTTGCCCTTTAATTGTGTCATTTATTGTGTACATCTTTTGTTGGAGATCCTAAATAAATAAATAAATACATTCAGTCGTTTTTTCATAATAAATCTAAATATACGCCCAAAGGTCAGTTCATGAAATTTACGCGCTCATTTTCTTTATAAATCATCGTCTGGTTAACTTAATAAATGAATAAAGATAAAAAAGTTCTTTAAGCTCCAAATAAATGTTTTTCTTTCTTTCTAACAGTTAAGCGGATTAAGTTATTAAATATACGTTGTCTATTGTATTTTATCATGGATTTCCGCATAGTCACGCCTGAGTCAATTAACTGTACTATAGGTACACCTCTGCCTTACCCTTCCAGGAATACAAGCGTTATGTTTTGATATATATTATATTCTAATGTGCTTTTGTTTTCAGGAAAGTATGCGAGCCACAAACGCGAACCTCACTCTCGCCAGAGCTCGACTGAAGCAATTGCATGCTGAATTGGAAAAGGCTAACTGCAGTGCAGCATTACCTACTGTTAAAATTAAATAAATTATGTTATACCCATTGTGTTTTATTTACGGCGAAAATATCAGATTATTTATTTATTTCCAAAACACATAATCTATTGCCTCACTTAGCAAGTGACAGAGGACCCCTTTTTTTCTTGTGAAACAAATTGAGACTTATAGAGAAATTAGTTAAAAATAGTAAAAACTTAAAGCAAAGGTACCTAAATACAATTTATACCATTCCCCCTCTAAAAAGCTTATTTTATTCACTGAAAACAGTGAATAAAAAGCTCTTTTAATCACTATTTTGGTGTTTGAATTTAGAACACACCAATGTATTCGACCTCGTATCTCAATGCTATACAACCTCCTTAACACTTTCGACTCCACCCATTTTCATAGAACTCATAACTCATCATTTCGCCATAAAAGTCTATGACTTTTATTATTCGTAGTTGGAAGTGAAACCTCCGGGAGGTTTCACTTCCAACGTCCACGAGGGCTCCCGGCATCCCATACCCAAGTAGGTGAACCCTCCAGGAGGGCTCCCGACACTGAACGTCTACATTTAAAATGAGCCCTCCGCGAGGGTTCCCGGCATTCCATATCGAAGTAGGTGAACCCTCCAGGAGGGCTCCCGACACTGAACGTCTACATTTAAAATGAGCCCTCCGCGAGGGCTCTCGACATCCCATATCCAAGTAGGTGAACCCTCCAGGAGGGCTCCCGACACTAAATGTCTACATTTAAAATGAGCCCTCCGCGAGGGCTCCCGACATCCCATATCCAAGTAGGTGAACCCTCTAGGAGGGCTCCCGACCCTGAATGTCTACATTTTAAATGAGCCCTCCGCGAGGGCTCCCGTCATCCCATATCCAAGTAGGTGAACCCTCCAGGAGGGCTCCCGACACTGACCGTGTTAACCTTTTATTAAATGTCTATTTTCGCTTAAATCTTTCTTTTTCTCGTAGTCATGGTATAAAGTATAGTATGCAACTCTTGAATAAAACGGATTTATATCGAGGGCCATGAATCACTCGCGTCGCTCAGGATTCTAACACTTGAATCACTCGCTGCGCTCGTGATTCAATCATCATGAATCACTCCCTACGGTCGTGATTCAGTCGTTAGAATCCTTCACTTGATCGTGATTCATCTATGGCCCTCGCTTTAAATCCGTCCTTTATTCATTAGTTGCATAATATACTATTATTCGAAAACGTGAAAAAAAAAACTTTTATGAACAAATGATTTAAGGTCTCAATACCAAGGCCCAGACGCTTGCGTAAATGCGTATAGTGGCATAGCATAAGGGTCGGGCCACACCTGCCGAACGTTCCGCCGCGGAACGTTCGGCAGGTGTGGCCCGACACTAAATCTTAGAAAGCACTATACGTATATGTGTTAATAACTTTATTTTAGAAATTAGTAATTTTTTTCTTAAATCCATTAAGGTGCGATTCCCAGGACAGGCAGTGTCATTAGGTTTTTCTATCTGGAATTTTTCAGTAGCAGCCCGGAGTCAGGAATTTTGCCCGGTGGATGGCAATAGGCTCGCCCCCTATTACATGGGACTTAAACATAACTGACGAAATGTAGATGCACATTTCTATCCAACCCTTCGGGGAAACAAAGCATTATGCTGAGTTTAAAATCATAAACAAAATTATAAAAAAATCTTATTTATTTTCGAAATACAAAAGTAAATGACTGATACATAATTATTATATTAAGTAAATATTTGAGCATTTTAACAATTATTTTTTATTAAATAAAATGTAACGTGGTAACATTTTTTTTCTTATTTATTACTTATTATTATAGATATACCACGAACCAACCTGCTCAGTAAAGCGCCCCTGACGCGAGCCTTGCATACACTGAATGACACTGCTGATAGGATAGATTTATTTAATTGCTCCCTGAATGAATTCACAAAGGTAACATTGTTTGTATTATGTTATGCTAATATATAACTAGTATCTTTAACTGTAATTTAGAATGTAACTAAAGACCACGCTACCGCATTAGGATTATTGCCTGTAATGATAGTTGTGTTTGTGATAAATAAATAAATAAATAAATATTGCGCTTTAAATCGGTATTTTAAAAACTCTTCATAGAGGGCCTGTTTCTTAGTGCCTGGATAGATATTATCTATGAGAACGGCAGGGCCGTAGCCAGGAATTCATTTCGGGGGGGGTTTGGGTTAAGATTTTTTTATAGAAGAAATAAAGTATTTCTGATTTCGAAAGGATAAATAAAGAGTATAGATTTGTAAAAAATATACATTATCGGCAGCCCGGCAATCTAAATGGGGACCCGGGGCCCGGGTATGCAGAAAACTTTAAGAACTAGAAGAACATAGAATATATGAGCGAGCAAAGCGAGCTCGAAAATTTTGTACCTTACACTGCCGCGGAATAAGGGGGTTATTCCGCTATAGAGAATATAGGATGCATGAATTGAAATATTTTGCATGACATTCCATTCGAATAACTTAGGTTTTCTTTGTCTTTGTAGAGAAATAAAAGTAACTTTATCGACTTAAGCAGAAAAGTTTGAAAATTAAGAGAATAATTATTATGATGCAGGAGCGAGCGAAGCGAGCTCGAAAATTTTTGCATTCCGCCTTGGATAGGTTAGGTTCTCTCACACAATGCTGAAGTTGTAGGAATGCATTCAATACAAAGTCAGACTCGATAAAAATACAGATGTACCGCTTTTTTTGTAGATTATAAAGTCCTCCTATGTGAAATAGATTACAAGATTTTGGTTTCTCACATTTCAGGGGGGGCGTTTGAAAATCAAGTTATTTGCTTCGTTTTCAGCATGCATTTAGAAACTAATAAAAATGTCAAATTCACAACCCGTCTCAACGAACAATATGAAAAGAAAACTCGTCAAAATATATATTTAATACTACATGCTAAAGGACATTTACTCCGAGATTCTGTACGATGTCGCCTCAAGTCCCCAATCCGCCATCTTGTTGTCCACCCACTGTCTGAAGAGTGGGACATTTGTGTAGACAGCTGGGACATCCTGTTGGCCACAGCCTAGGCCCCAAGCTACCAGGCCGGTGAGCTTGTACCTGTTGTTGCCGATGGGACACGCTAGAGGGGCGCCACCGTCGCCCTGAAATAGAGAGGTGACGTTTGTACAAAGTCAAAGTCAAATAATTATTTCAAGTATGCCCTTGTAAACGTCAATTTTAATAAAAATAAATAAATGATTCTAGTCGCCCCAAAAGGTAGTTTTCGTATGGAGAAGAATGGGCAAGAAACTCCACCGTTACTCTTTTAAAATGTTTTACAATATTTTTTATAGGTCAACTATGTTAGAGTATCTAGCCTAGTCGCTAGGTTGTCTAAAAGGGTTTAGCTTGTAATAGATCGGGTTGGTCGTGTTGTCATCAATTAGAATCTGTACTTTATGACCTTGAGTGTCACAGGGTCGCTCTGTCTTATTCACCAATTTTTTTTACAGATGCCTTTAATCTCTGGTCAAACTGGGGCAAATCCCGCGCGGGATGCGAAGAAATACGCATGTGTTAACTAACTTTTATGGAGTTATTTAAAGTGGGGCGAATAGTTGCGTGATTTCCTTATCATTAAAATAGGTAATAGACTCGTGCAGTATTCGCGCGGGATTCGCCCCAGTTTAACCAATCTGTTAACCATATATATCGACAAACGTATGCTTGTATCCGGCAATTAATTGCTTGGCCGTAGAAATAGGTATGGATGAAGTACTTCCCATCCCGGACGAGCTTCATCATAAAGAGTTCTCATCATAATCAGCATATTAATGTTCCCTGCTGCTGGGACACAGGCCTCCTCTCTGTGAGAGGGAGTGGGCTGTAATCCACCACGCGGGCCCAGTGCGGGTTGGTAGATGTCACAAGTCTTTGAATTTTTGGTTCTAAGACATGCCGGTTTCCTCACGATGTTTTCGTTCACCGTTTTGAGAGCAGTGGTGATGAAATTATTTACACAAAGTAAAGCGCCTGATTGAGTTCGAACCCATGATCTTCAACTCGCAAGTCGGGGCCGTTACTACTGGGCCACCACTGCTTTCTAAAGAGTTCTACTACAACTTAATTACACCTTGGCGTTGTTAAAACCACTCCATAATATCTTACCTGGCAGGTATCCTTTCCAGCTTCTCCACCAGCGCAAACGAAGCTGTTATGCAGCTGGAAGAGGTGTCCCAGCCTACTGGTACTCTTCATAAAGGTGTTACAGCGGCTGTAGGGCACCATGTCCAGCTCCACCTTCTTCAGGATCACGGCGTAACGGTTTGATAGACCTGGCAAGGGAAAGAAGATATTCCTTAGATAGTTAGATTGGAGCTAGTGATCTTTGTTTCGTAATCAATGCATCTATAGGTACTAATAGTATATAAAGCTGAAGAGTGTGTTTGCTTGTGCGCGCTAATCTCAGGAACTGCTGGTCCGATTTGAAAAATTCTTTCAGTGTTAGATAGCCCATTTATCACGCTAAGACCAATAGAAGCGGAGCACCAATGATGAATGTTTCAATATCGGGAGGTTTTTTTAACGGAGTCGCGGGTTAAAGTTCGCCTTATAGCCCAAAGTAACTAGTAATTCCACGCAGACGAAGTCGCGGGGTGGTGCTAGTAGTTTATAATAAAGTAGTTTTTCGTGTCTGTGACCGTTTAGATAGAGGAGAGATTTTTTTTTTTGTTTGTTTGTCTGTCAGTTGTATTTGAAAAATTCTTTTTGCATTTGATAGCCTTAGTCTTGAGGAATGTAATAGGTTATTTGACATCACACTACGACTCTAAGGAGCCGAGCAAAAAGAAAAAAAATCAGAATGAACGCTCAGAGAAAACGAAGCAATAGCGCGGGCGGGCGATGCGATGCGACGCGACGAATAAAAAGTTTCACGCAGACGAAGTCGCGTTCTGCAGTCAACTTACCGAACTTGGTCTTCCCCCATCCGTTGGCGACACAGTTCTTGCTGCTGTCGAACACCTCGTTCTGTTCCGGCATGCAGATGACATTGATGTACTCAGAGATTTCCAGTGGTTGGTCAAGCAGCAGGAGGGCTATATCGTTCTTCAAGCTTTTCGGCTTGAAATCTGAAAAGAGAAGGTTGAGTTGTTAATAAGCTGCACGCTAGTATCCCCAAAGGAGTAGAACGGTCACATTTCGCGACTGATCTAAACATACAAAAAAAAGTAACGAAGAATTTTTGTCCGTTGGTTTGTTTGTCTGTATGCATGTACCTGGGTATTTTGATACCCCAAGGGGTACCAACATCTAGTCTTACCAAGGTAAGACTTGGTTGTCAGACTTTCGGGCTTCTGACGGCCCGTAACAACTATTAAAGATCCACGAATGACAGCCGGGACCAACGGCTTAACGTGCTTTCCGAGGCACGCAGGAGTCTCGGTATGTAAAGATGGTCACTCATCCACGGACCACTCCGGCAAGCGTTAGCTTAATCAATTGCCCTGTGCGGCTGTTATTACTTAGCCACGAGCTCCTGAAGACGACTCCAATGTAATAATTATGTACCTAGTTGGGAAAAGGCTAGGCAGGTGATGGATGACTTACTTTCATGAATAACGGTGCTCTGCACATTTCTCTCTACGTACGGATAAATCTCTTTGACTGTCTGTGTGTCCCATTCACCAGCCCTGACCCTCAAGGTCCCGGAGCCATAACTGAAAAAAAAAAAAAATACAAAAGTGTCCATGGAGTTCCTTGTCCGTTCTTCTCCATAGGAACCTACTAGTTAATTGCCTCAGGCGTGACTTTGCGGAAATCCATGAGGGCCTAGACAAAATCCCTTTTCTGTAAGCGTTAACGCCAACGGAAAGATCAAATCGTATGGAGTTGACATTAGCTTTAGAGAAGTCACGTGACTGCTGCTAAATTGGTAGACCAAGTCGTATTTCCTCATACGGAAAGGAACGTTGAAGTGAGCGTGACCTTTAGACGCCAAAAATATTCATCAAAATCGATCAAAATGGTAGACAAGTGCCACTTTTGACAAACGCAAATGCTATTTAGGCGTTTCCGCAACACGCTACATTGGCGGGAGCTCGGACCCTGACGCTAACAGTGTCAAATAGTAAACAGTGTAATTTTTCTGTGTGTTTATTTCAAATTAACAGTTAAAATGCATAGTTTGAGATTAATATGGGAAGCTTATAATGAAGGAGCATTGCAAAGACGTCAAACAAGACTAAATCGTCGTAAAATGGAGCAAATTGTGGAGATGCCGAATTGGAATTTGTTCATCGTTTTAGGCTAAAAACAAAGCTTTTGGCATCTTTGTCATGATCTTCAGCGTTTAACCTCATTAAAAGGCACTCAGGAAATGAGTTTATTAGGTAATCAAGGTGAGCTTTGTTCCTACTTGTAATCCTACAAGTGTGTGTGCTCTGAACAAATAATTATTTGTGCTAATTTTCATTTATATATTTAAGGCGTTTCTGGGTATCCGCAGCGGCCGTGGCTGATGAATTCTATGTTAAATGTAGCCAGGGGCTCTGTTAAAGACACATATTCTGAGCGACATGTACAAGCAAGGAACTGTATAGACCGCTGTTTTGGGCTGCTCAAGTCACGTTGGAGGTTTTTAAGGCACAGAACCTTGCATTACCATCCTATTGTTGCTGGGAAAATTGTACTTGCCTGTTGTGTGTTACGCAATATGGCTTTAGTGGCAAATTTACCACCTTCATCTATTATGGAGGTAGATGAAGACGCAAAACATGATAATGCAGCATCTGGTAGTGTTGGTGTTGTTAGTAGTCAAAGTGAGCTACTCCAAGGCAGGGCAGCATTAAATAATCTTTTGTCTAGATTTTAATATAATGTAGTTATTAGTGAATTATGGTACCTATATCTGATTTGTGAAAGCAAAAATTAAAAATGTTTTATTTTCTATAATAGTACATTATGATACGAGTGTGCTGTATTGGTTGAGCGCGATAATTTAGCCGAGTGGGTAATGAACAATGCACACGCGTTTCATACGACGTTTTTCAACACATTTGCGAGGAAAGAAACCGTCTTGTTGTAAGAACTTATGCTACAATAACGTAACTTTAGAGAAATGATACATTTAGATTTATAAAGTTCAACTGCCCTTTGTTGCCAGGTAACGACTATCCACTTCCTGTAAAAACGTTTCTACGTCGGTTCGTATTTTTCTTAATATGTAACCTGCAGTAACCACACAACATATACGATAACAAATATTTATGAAAAATGGCGCGCTGGATTTTTTTTCGGGTAGCGATGCGCGCGCAAGGCACTGACAAAACCGCTGAACAGCCTACCATCACGTTCGGTCGGAGGTGGAGACAAAATTTAAAAACTTGAAAAAATTAGATTTCGCTGCTATTACTAATTATTCTCTATCGAGATTCGAGAGAGAGTGAGAGAGAAAGTGCGAATTTGGTCAAATGGAAAATACAGTATGGCGATTGTGAAAATTTTCTCATTTTTCGTCATGGGTGGCGTTTTCGTAATTTTCGATCATGCTAAAACCGATAGTGAGGTCAAAATGTTAATCCAAGATGGCGGCTGTGAAAATTTTCGTCATTGGTCTCGTTTTCGTAGTTTTCGATGGTTCTAAAGCTGATAGTGAGGTCAAAATCAAAATCTAAGATGGCGGCTGCGAAAGTTTTGTCATGTTTCATCATGGGTGTCGTTTTCGTAGTTTTTGATGGTTCTAAAGCCAACAGTGAGGTCAAAATGTAAATCCAAGATGGCGGCTGTAAAAATTTGTCATTTCGCATTTTTCTCACCCATGACGAAAAATGAGAAAAAATTTTGCAGCCGCCATCTTGGATTTACATTTGACCCCACTATCGGCTTTAGAACCATCGAAAACTACGAAAACGACACCCATGACGAGAAATGAAAAAAAAAATACAGCCGCCATCTTGGATTTACATTTTGACATCACTATCGGCTTTAGAACCATCGAAACCTACGAAAACGACAGCCATGACGAAATATGAGAAAATTTTCACAGCCGCCATCTTTGATTTACATTTTGACATCACTATCGGCTTTAGAACCATCGAATATCAGCCTTAGAACCATTGAAAGCTACGAAAACGATACCCATGACGAAAAATGAGAAAATTTTCAGAGCCGTTATCTTGGATTTCCATTTTGACTTCACTATCGGCTTTAGAACCATCGAAACCTACGAAAACGACACCCATGACGAAAAATGAGAAAAATTTCGGAGCCGCCATCTTGGATTTCCATTTTGACCTCACTATCGGCTTTAGAACCATCGACAACTACGAAAACGATACCCATGACGAAAAATGAGAAAATTTTCGCAGCCGCCATCTTAGATTTCCATTTTGACGAAATTCACACTTTCTCTTTCTCTCTCTATCGAATTAGAAAAAGACAGACGCAAGAATGAAGCCGCGTTAAAGAACTTCGTTCCAAAAACCTGTTTACTTTGTCACACTATACGTATTAAGTCGCAATAAGAAAGACATGTCGTGCCTTGATAGTACTTAATAATTCCATACTGCCAGACTGCCATGTCATTACTCCGACTAGTAAATAGTTATCTATGGCGCACATTACCGCACTAGTGCGATGTAAAGAAAAAAGCACGTGTCTATAATACACTGCATTATGAACCTAAAAACGGTTAAATAAGAGCCACTTTACGAGCAACTGTGTCGAAAAATATATTTCATTTATTATCAACGGGAAATAATAATGCCTCCGAAAAACAAATTAACTTCCAACGATCTGTGGTTGACCGTAATACTACCTGAAAAATTTACTTATACAGAATTATCCAACGCAATTTAAGCTTGTGGAAAAATATTACGTCAGCAAATGCTGCATTGATTTTTCGGAAATTTCAGTATTTTATTTGGTCGTTTCTTTATTTGTATTCGCATAAAAGTTGTCGGAAAATTTGTATGTAGAAAGCAGTAAGTATCATATTTTGAGTATGCCCTAATTTTTCTTTTTTCGGAGCTTTTATTACTTCCCCTTATCAACTTAATAATTATAAGACATAACACGGATTACACACTGGACACTTCCCGCGGTCTCATTAGCGATAACATCGATGTTGCTCAGGAATTTGTAACTTTCTTTACCAATATTCCAATTAAAACTACAGAAACTTTAAACTCCTCCCCCTCACTTGCTATTGATTTATTAAGAGCGAATGTTTCAGCCTGTCCTGTGGAATTTAAATTTAAACATATAAACCCTGTGGTCGTTGTAAAGACTTTTAAGCAACTTAAGATCAAAATTACCGAAGATCTGTGGGGCATGTCTACTAAAGTTTGTCAATCAATTATTGAGACAATTGCACCCTATTTAGCTTTAATATTTAATTTATGTGTAGATCAAGGGGTATTCCCGGATTTAATGAAGTACAGTAAAGTTATTCCACTTTTCAAATCTGGTGACAGCAAAGATACTAATAATTATAGACCCGTCTCGGTTTTGCCGGTTTTCAGCAAGGTGTTTGAAAAAGTAATGTTAAATCAAATGCTCAATCATTTTAATCGTAACAACATCCTACACGATCAACAGTATGGTTTCACCAAAGGACGTTGCACAACCGACGCCGGTGTCACCTTATTAAAACACATCTTTAACGCATGGGAAGAAGCACAGGATGCAATAGGCATCTTTTGCGACCTTTCCAAGGCATTTGATTGCGTGAATCACGAAACACTGCTCTTAAAACTTGAGCATTACGGATTGGGTAAACTTGCGCTTAGCTTAATAAAATCATATTTGAATGATAGACTGCAGCAAGTTCAAATAAACGGTGTAAATTCATTGGGTTTAAAAGTCAAAATGGGTGTACCACAGGGCTCGATATTGGGTCCATTCCTCTTTTTAGTATATATAAATGATTTACCTCATTTACTGCAAAACCGACCACAAATGGTGTTATTTGCTGATGACACATCACTTATTTTTAAAGTTAACAGACATGCACAGGAGCTTGACGACGTAAATAACGCTATGCTTAAGGTCCATAACTGGTTTACTGAAAATAATTTGGTATTAAATGGGAAGAAAACTAAATGCATAAGATTCGCGTTACCGAATGTTAGAAGTAGTGAATGTCACGTTGTATTGAATAAGGAGACACTAGAATTCGTCGAAAAGACGGTTTTCCTAGGGATTACGCTTGACTCAAAACTACAGTGGGGTCCTCACTTAACATCACTTGCAGGGCGGCTAAGTTCAGCCGCTTACGCTGTTTGGAAAATCCGCCAACTAACAGACGTGGATACCGCGAGACTGGTCTATTTTAGTTACTTTCATAGCATCATGTCTTACGGTATTTTGCTGTGGGGACGGGCTGCAGATATTGAGTCTGTCTTTATTCTGCAAAAGAGGGCTGTCAGAGCCATCTACAACCTCCGCAGACGCGAATCTCTAAGGGAACTGTTTAAGAAAATTAACATCATGACGGTACCTTGTCAGTATATATATGAAAACATTATGTATGTTCGAAAAAATCTACATCTTTTTCGTAAGATAAGTGACAGGCATAATTTTAACACTAGAAATAGGAACAAATTAGATCAACCACGTTTTAGATTGTCTAAAGTACACACTTCTTTTATGGGGTACTGTGTAAAATGTTATAATAAAATACTACTCGATATTCTTCAACTTAATGAGAAGAAATTTAAAACATGCATTAAACGCACACTATGTAGACAAGCATATTATAAGTTAGATGATTATATCGTAGATAAAAATGCTTGGCTTAATGCTGGTCCTGCTCCACAGCCACTTGGGCTCACTAGTTGAAATTATTGTATTTGGAAGAGTTGCTACCCCTTTTCTTATTTTCTTATTTTTTTATTTTTATTTATATTGTTTTTCTGACATTACGAACAACATGTTTATTTTATTTTTATTTTTAATTAACCAATTTTTTATTGTTGAATGTTCCAATATTTGATAATGATTATCTTTCTTTTTGATAGTATAATACATTGCAAACTATAGTTTTGTATAATTTAGAAGCATTTTTTCAGTTTTTGTAAATGTGAGTACCATGGGGCTGTTTATTCTGTTATTATATTATGTTTTATGTTGACTTGAAAGAGCATGGCAGTTGAGACTTTGTCATGCTTACTTAAATGTCTCGCCGATGGTGGCGAGTGTGTTGGATCATTCGGTTCCCTACAAAATGGTTGAGCTGGATGGTGCTGATCCACGCGTCATGTTCGTGAACGGGCGCCGTCGGTTGAGACTGGTCATCTCTTTTCTGCCAAGGCTTATTTTAAATCTTATACTTTGAATTGTCTCTATTTCTTTTTTTCACATTGTTCTCACATATAGAAGCAACAAGAATAATGTACCCAGGATTTTGTAATGTCTTTATTTAAAAGAGTGTCCTGGGAGTTTCTTGCCCGTTCTTCTCCACAGAGATCTACTTTTTGGAATGGGCGACTAGCTTCAACTTTCTGACTAACTGACCGACTCTTTGACAATTCAAAAGTGCCTGTAAATGGTTTAATTGAAATAAATGCTTTGAGTTTGAGTTTGAGTTATAAATGCACAAATAAAATATGTATAACTATATGTAACATGCAATGTGTACTTAAACTTATAAATGCTAATTTGGTCTTGTATCCCGATTCTCTAATAGGGACATTATTGCTTTTAGTGTTAAGTTCATCTGCTGGTTGGAGTCGCAGAGTTCTGCCTCTCTGGGGTTGCGGATAAGTCCTTAGGGGAAACCGTGGCCCCGGTCTAGGCAAGGGAAGGAACACGGGTGGGTTTTAGTCAGTAAAAGTCTGACACGCCCTTCCGCTCCGCCCAGAGCGGGAGAAGTCATTTGATGATTTCCCACCCAGAAAAAAAAAAAAAAGAGTTCTGCCTCTAAGCGGGTACGTTGTTCGTCGATACGAACACGTTCTCTTTCCACTTGTGAGTCGTTCTCTGTCGAGTTGCACACGCTGTACCTCTATTTTGAGACGTTCAGTTTCTAATTGGAATAGACGCGCATCCCTCTCTCGTTCCAAAGGCAACCGATTTTTCTTTATCGCCACAAACTCACTGGTGGATCGGTCGAATGGTGTTTGGCGGAGTCTTCGCTGCCTGATACGGGGACCACGACGCGGCGATGAAATAATGGATACCGGCGATAAATGATATCGCCGGTAAAACCACTTACTTTCTTGGTATTTTATTGAAACACTTTTAATTACTTTCAACACACCACACTTTTAAAATTAGCGCGCTGACAGTTTGACCTTGGTCTGTGCGTTTGACACATATTTTGACAACTGCTTCACACTCAGAGTCTCAGAGTCGTCAGAGTAATAACTTATTACTCTGAGGGCTTCACACTATTCCATAGACCATGGATAGACTAACTAAAGAGTGTTTCGTGCGACGCTGCGGAATAGGCGTATCGCGTTCCATGTGTAACTTGTCTACCATTTTGGTCACGCTAACGTCAATTCCTTAGCGTGAAAGGAATAAGCGTGAGCGGAAAACGTGTACGTCTAACCAAAGATATCCAAGCAAAAAAAAAGTGATTTTATTTTGACCAAAAAAAATTAATGGCATTGGGTAACCAACATTTTTGGTGTATTATCGTTAGCTGATTTATTTTTCTTGTAAGTATCTAATGCGTTTTTCTAATTATTTCTTTACCATTGTCCTTATTTTGGTGGTCTGAATGATTACTAAAAGTTTGTCCATCTATTTAATGGGACCTTATATAATAGACAACATATATTTAGTAACTTAATCCGCAATCCTATATAAGTGGGGGTGTCGGGGTCACTTTGCGTTCGGCTCTTGTCGTGGCAACACGTCGTGTCCGCGTTCGCAACAAGTCAATCGTCATCCTGAGGATGCGTCGTTGAGAGGTGAAACACGTGTCGATTTCTTACAGGGTTTTTTATGACTCTTGAGGAACAGTTAAGCGGATGTTACTAAATATACGTCGTCTATTGTATTTTTTAGGAACCTACTACGCTTTGGAATGGGCAAGTAGCTTCATCTTTCTGAACGATCGACCCCTTGACAAAAAAAGGTTGAAAATAATTAAAATAGGTTTATTTATCACAGAAACACGTGCATACAAAAAGACAAGAGTAAACAAAATAGAGAACAGAAATAGTCGGCAGCTGCACGTCATGACTGTGACAAGAAGGCTCCCACTCAGCATAATGCTGTTTGAATATGGGTCAATCAACTTTTTTTTGTTTTCGTCTGTCCTCATTATTTATATTTCTGTACTTTATGAATTCAAGCATTCATAGTATTATAAACAATGCTATCTATAAATTAGATCATGAAGGAGTATATTAATAACATTATGTGTATTAATTATTAATATATTTTTCTTTATTTAGTTGGTCACCCAGGAGACGATTTAAAGCTTTCATACAAATATTGACTGTCCCAATGACTACTACTACGTATATTTTGTACTCTAGCTAAAAAAAAATATATTGCCTGTTTCAATTTTATGTTTGCATTAGTAAAATAAAGTGCTTATTGTTCGTATTTCGTAATAAAACATTTCTAAATTACTTTTTATTTTAATAGTTGTCTCTCGTAATTTTGTGTCCCTAGAATGATAGATTTATTGTTGTCTCCTGACTAACCGAGCAACTGTTATAATAAGTTAGAGTGAGATGGGACCATATTTTGTTTAACCAATCAGAGCGTTCTAGTTCTCGCGTGATCCATTCAACGAATCGAAATACTTTACCTTGGCTCAGTCATTTCGTCTGTGAGTCTTAGTGAGGCAGGTTGGGTTTATTGCTGGTCTGCTGGCTGACTCTGAATTTTCGTAAGTATTTTATTTTATTATTGTATTTTGACGCTTTCTAAAATAGGAATGTAGTCTAATATCAATCGTAGGTATACGTTTGTGTTGTTCAACAAGTAATTTTTGAGTAAAAATTGTTTTAATATTAATTGTCTCCTGAGTAACTGGTCCCCTGGGTTACTTTCAGGGTGACCCAAGAGACAACTATGGTGACTCAGAAGACTATTCATTGTTTTTGTATTATTTTGATTTAAAAATAATAATATATGGAATTTTTAATGAAGTATAATGCAATGTTTTGTTTCTCTGTTTTAAATTATAAGGAAAATTTTATAAATAATTTATGTTTTTTTTCCCTTTGTAGAAAAGTAACTTTCAAAGTGAATTTTAATAATTTAAATTACTAGGGTTGTTTAAAATGTTAAATAAGTAAGTCTTCCAAGTCACTGAATATAATTGTACAGGACCTACAATACACTGCCAAGTAATTTGCATGACCTCTCAGTATATAAATTGAAAACTTTTATTAAAAAATGAATCTTGTCTCTTGAGTCACGGATTTTGTCTCCGGGCTAACCAAGTTGTCCCAATTATTGTTTAGTTTATTTTTGTATTTTTGGTGTTATAAATGACAATTTCCAATTCTTTTTTATGTGATTATTTATAGTTTAATGGGAGAATTATGTCCTAGTTTTGTTTTCATTATTAATTAATTTGAATAAAAATAAAAGGAAAATTTCCTGTTGTAGTTTCGACTGGTGACTCAAGAGACGTATTTTATAAATTTATTTAAAGACATTGTGATACTTTTGTGCATGTGATCTCAATAAACTTACCTTTTCTCCAAGTTATTACGAATACACTGATTTAATCTTTAATTTTGTTTTATTTTATTTAATATATGACAGTCACCCAGGGGACCCGTTTTTGGACCCACCTAAACATTGAACCCAAAAACTAGCAATAAATGTATGTTAAGTTCGTGGCCATATAAAAAAACCTAAAGTGCAATAACAAATCTTTGTAAATATTATCAAAATCAATGGAAATATTGAGGTTTGTTTTTTAAATATTTTTTGTCGATTGTTACAAGAAAAAGTTGATTGACCCATATATCAGTCAACTTTTATTAAAGTGAATGAAGGCTGCAGCCACTAGGTACCTATCCGCTACGTCTATGGTAATTATTTTCCAAAATATTCATCGCTGTCTTAAAAAATCTATTTACGGAAATAAACATTTTATTTCATGTCCCGTTTCCCGCTCGGGATTCACATCAGTGACCCGTTTTCCACGCGAGTTTCACCTCAGTGTCCCGTTTCCCACGCGAGTTTCACCTCTAGTGTCCCGTTTTCCGCGCAGTATTCTCCCCAGTATGGCCAGAGCTTATACTTACTTACCTAAATATACCAAACTGGCGAAATTTGGGCGTACACTAAACACCTATGCCCTTCGTAGAACAAAAGCCAGCTGTACTTACTTCTGAGCGATATGAGCTCCTGTCATCACGACCTGAGGATGGATGAGCACACCGACGCCAGCGTATGAGGAGTTGCGGTTGTCCAGCAGAGCGACCACCCAGGGGAACTCGCCGAATTGCGACTCTGCACCCTGGGAAGAAGAGAATCTTGAGATTTTTTGTAAATCGACTGTATCATAACTTCATAAGGTATTTAAGGTGTTTTTTTGTAATAGTAGATAGACACTATATATTTAATGAGGGTTTTCATGGGAATTCACGCCACTAGCTGGCGCCACTTTGGCAAAAGGTCTTATATTTCGACAATTAATATATTATGAAGACGTTCATCATTCGTTTTATTCATTCGTTCATCATTCAGTCACAGGCGTTTTGACACTTTTGACAGGACCTTACGTCCCAGTGCTGCCACCTAGTAAACGTCTTTATAGAAAACCATCATTAGCGGCAACACACAACACTAGCGCCATCTGGCAGCTGAGTGAAAGTAACAAACACGTAGCGCCATCTACGCGGAACTAATTTGACAGTTTTCTTCACCATTGCTGAATCTGAAAACTTTGGTGAAGCAAGTGGTCATTTCACTTGATGCTATGGGATTGACACAATTGAAAGCTCACTCCTAGATTTTTACGGTGGGATTCGCCTCGATCCTCTCAAAGACAATAAAATTCATACTCACAGTTCCACCAGTAACAGTGCAGGTCAAACCCTGAGGGTTGCGGTAGCCGCATCCCTTGACCTTGGTAGGATCTGGCTGAGGCTGTGGTTTTTGATCTGGCTGTGGCTTTGGCACCTCCGAAGCATCTTCAGGGATTTTACAGCACACCTCTACACTCTCCTGGCATATACGGTCTTCTCCGAACCTGAGGAGAATCATTTACGATGTTAAGGGTACGCTAACCGGTCATTCTTCCATACAAACTCTTTGTTCCTTTCTTTTTCTCTAGTATAAAATTTGCAAAATATAAAGGGATAGCCTAATGTATTCAATAGCTGTTTAAATAAGTTTATTTTGAGTAAATAAATTCAGTAGTTTTTTCATAATATCATGAGCGCCGATGGTCAATCAATCGGTTCAGTCATTTCGAAAAACAAGGGCTTGAAAGTTTGAATGAAATGCCGTACGTCGTAAACGCTCTTAACCCGTCAGGTAGTAGAAAATAAATCAAACAATATTTACGTATAATTAAGATTTATTATAATTTTGCCGTGACAAATTGAATTGACAAAACGAATTTTAAAAAGGAAAACAAAATTGAAATAGTCTGACCAAAATAGATCCAACCAAAACTGTGTTTGTTTGTTGATAACTTGGACAACACAGAAATTGTAATGTCAAAGAGTTTCGTTTTATAAACAGTGGGCGAATCCGTGAAAAAAAACGTACGAAAAAAGTACTGTCACAATATTTTACAAACAGTTTACAAGACCATCTCATACTCTATTGAATGCAGTTTTTTTTTAATGTACAGTATAGCTCATTAACTTTCAGAAAAAAAATATACTGGTGTCAATTGTTGTTAATTCAACTGATTAAAAATTAAAAATAAGAAGCAAAATACGTAATTTTTGCGTGTCACACATCCTGTCGCTAACTTTAACTAACTGAGGTTCATGGTTTTTTAAGATATATTTCAGTGTTTTTTGGGAGCTTTTACAGATTATTGTTTTTTTTTTAATTATAACATTAATTTTAATCATAAATCTTACTGTATTCCACTTTAGTCACTGCTGTTTTATTTGCTTTCAATAGTAAAAAAACTACCAAAACAAGTTATTTTATTATCATGGTAACATTATTGTGGTAGATCAGCCATTTCTTTTCACCCATCGAGCAGTTGTGACCTCAGAGTAATAACAGTTATTACTCTGAGGTTGTGACGCAGTGATCGGTGACGAAAGCCGTACTAACTACTATAGTCACAGCAATAACGTGATACCGATAAGTTCTTAAAACATTATTTTATTAGCGAATTATACTTACATGTATCTGCGAATGTCGTAAAATAATGATTTCCTCTAAAAGAACAAGGAACATTGAGTGTTGTCGTCATTATTTATATGAAGCGGAGTTCGTCACGTCCATTTAGTGTCGTGACTTATTAGTTAAAAAAAGAAAATTGTCCATATTGTCCCCTTCGTAACGGTACAATTTTTCACGGATTCGCCACCCGTCTAGTAACGCCATTTAATAAGCATTCACGCAGAAGACGTGCGTTCGGTTCGGTCGCCGCGGGTCGGCGGCGGCGGCGCGGGGGGAAACACGGCGGCGGCGGCGGCGCGGCGCGGCGCTCATAGAATCTAATATCTATACGCCCAAAGGTCTGTTCATGAAATTTTACGCGCTCGTTTTCGTTATAAATCATCGTGTAATCAATAAATAAATGTATAAATAAATACTAGATAAATAAATAAAACTATATAGGGTGACTGGTAATTAGTGACCGATACTTAAACACGTGACTTTACTCATAATTATGAACAACTTTTACTATGGGACCATCTCTGAAGTATGACCTACCAAACAAAAAATGAATCATGAAAATCAATTCGTAATTGGCGGAGTAATCGCGTAACAAAGGAAAAAAAAAAAAAGACATACAGTCGAATTGAGAACCTCCTCCTAGAAGTCTTTTTAAAAATAAAAGTCATTAAATTTCACCATAATGATGATAATTATCCTTACCTAATATCTAATTTGCCATATCCAGTAACAGTAGCATTATTGACATCAACTCCCGTTTTGTTGGCATTACAGAGATAGTAAGGGACGCACTGACAGTTCTGGCCATCTGTGTCAACGAACATAGGAGTCCCTTCTGTGGGCTTCACGGTGGTCTGAAAAAGGTTTAAATTGTTATTAATATTTTTTAACGTTGAGGTATGTACAGTACTCAGGCGTTAATATGATGCGTCGAGCTATTTATAGAGTATCATATTAGTATATGAGTGACGACGCTCTACAAGGTTAAAATAAATTAGCTAGCAAAACTCCACATGACTTGATGGGTATCAAAACATGACAAAACGTTCGGTCCATCATAGACCTCATGGTGGTCGATGGCCTTGGCCTACCGCCACGGCAAGTTTGTGCTCCGTATTATTAAAAGTTTAAAAATAGTAAAACCGCATAATCATTACATAGAAAAACAAAGTGCCTCGCCGCGTCTGTCTGTCTGAACGCGATAAACTCAAAAACTACCGAACGGATTTTGAAACGGTTTTTACCAATGAATGGGGTGATTCATGCGGAAGGTTTTAGTATATAATTCATAAAGATACTGTGTAAATTGGCTGAAATATGACGATTATTGACGAAGATGTCGGAAAAAATCATGCCGACTTCCCAGTTGGCATAATTTTGCTTACCCAACGCACGCCAGTAAAACTTTACGCCCGTGCGTTGCGTAAGCCGTAAGAGATTTATCAAATTTATGTTCTACAGGATTAGATCTCAAAATTTCAACAAAAAGTCTATTTTTTAAGAATGACCCACAGTAACCATTATTATCTTCCAGAATTTGATAAAGATTTCATTGTTATTTCTGACGCTATTTTGACCGGGTTCATATTAATCCTTATTCAATTAAATAAGCTATTTAAATTAGCTATTTGATATAAATTAAAATATGCCTTGACATCATATCATTTAAATTAATAGTTTATAAGATATCGCAGATTCAAAATTACACGTAACAAAATAATCATGGTTGACGGCAACGCGGGCGCAGCGGTAGGTGTCATTGACCTTTTCCACGGCTATTAGAAATGTAATCCCGGTAGTACGTTCCCACGGGATATTGGTCGACATCCACGTGGGTGAAGCCACAGGCAAAAGCTAGTCTATTATAAAATTAGTACGATAACAAACTAAACTGTGTTGTGTATATATGGAACTGTTATAAAAACTTAAATACTGCAGTGAACATCAATATTAAGTAGATATTTATCTCTCCTACAAGTTTATCAAGTGCTACAATTTGTATTACAGTGTTTAATGTGCAATACATTTCAATAAAAAACTCAACTTATACACGCAAAAAGTGTTATAGAAGTGATAAAAAGAAACAACAAAGTAAAATCACAGTTTTCAAAACAAACAAAGAAAATTACCTTTGGACTTCGTTAAGACATTTCAAATAAAAAAGAGGCACAGTAACCGATTTACTGTAAAGTCGTATTTTTAATTAGACGAAGTCAACTGACGTTTACTGTTGTCAGTTTTTGATGAAATAAAAATAGTGTTGTGACAAAGTGAATGATAGAAAAAACTCCTGAATGAATGAAATTGCCTCGATTGTCTAGTGAACAGTTAGTGTGCCGAACGGGTACGGGGTCCGAATTTTAGTCGTGCTTTGTACATACCAACGAGTTTACGACGATTATGTTCCTATAGTATCTACCTATACTGAATACCGAGTGTATTATATCAGAGTACTTTTATACAATTGTAAAATAAAAATAATATTCTTTTATAGTTTGAAATGATTAACTATTCACACTCATTGTTCATTCATCTGATTGAACGAGAACTGAACGCATCACTATTACTTTAAATATAGCAACATTATTTTACAAACTGACATTAGCTACTGTCAGTTGGCTTCGTCTAATTAAAAATACGACTATAGGTATTTGAAACCAAAACCGCCTAGAAATTATACCATAATTTCGTCAACAAACATAATTAGGTATACCTACCGTGGCCGAACTGTCCACACGAGCCCGAAATACAAGGGTTTGGAACGAGGTGCCGCACGTTCGATCCTCAATTAATAACCTACTTTTAATGACTTTACACTGAAAATTACGTCTTAACGAGTACTTAGTGTTTATGATTTGGAAATGTTAAATTAGAGCATTTTCTTAATAGCTTAATATACGAATATTTTAAATTATGTTTATATTACATAGTGAAATTAATTTGTAAAGTTATGTCTAACGTGGATAAAAAACTGAAAATTACGCAAAAGCTATCAAGCGTATTTTTCTAAAACCTTCACCATTTTAAGGATAATTAAAATATTAATCTTTTAGTATACGTGTTTTATTAAAATATCTTTTGTTTTATGTATAATAAATTAATAAAGCGTCAAATTGGTGACAGCGCTCCTTGATGCGCGAGTTCTATTACTGGCTAGACGTACGACGCGTTGCGTGACCTCAGTACAGAACAAGCTAACCACTCAAGGTCACTGCCATATATCTGCGTCTTGTTGTCTTTTTGTATGATTACATAAATAAATAAAAATAACTCTTTTGTCTTAATTTTTTTATTTATGTAATCACTCGCAGTAAGAAATTTCCGTGCAGAGTTATTAACAGAACTCAACAGGGGGCGCTACGGGACGGTGCATTTATTTATATTAAAAATTTAAAAACCCCCGACACAAACAAAATCCTTTAAGAAGTTATAAAATAAAATGATATATTTTCATTCGCCGTCCCCCAAACCGACATTGCATTATTGGCGTATTATGAACGCGATTATAGCAAAGAAAATATTGAGAAAAAAGGACCATGCGTCATTTTGGTACCAACGCTCAACAGTGATGAAACTCATGCCATTTGAAAGCTTTTGGGGTATTTAATTCATTCTATGGCAGCTAAGTCGAAATCGAGCGCGAACATGGTGTTTTGGAACTTTAAAAAAGGTTAGGTTATGTTTGGTTAGGATAAGTTAGGTTAGGTTGATCTCATGATTCCCGGTCTAAGTGTGGGAAGGGAACAATGGGGTGATTTTTAGTCAGTAGGATTCTGACAGATCCCTTCGCCCGCCCCAGGGCGGAGGATTTCCATGAGGATTCTCCAACCCGGAAAAAAAAAATTAGGTTAGGTTAGGGTATGTAGGTAGATAGGGTAGGTAGGTATGTAGGTAGGTAAGGTAGGTAGGTATGTAGGTAGGTAAGGTAGGAAGGTACCCTTTTTGATTAGGTTAGGTTAGGTTCACCGTGCCGTGCGGAGGAAGCGGAATCCCGGGGCAGGGTGATGTCGTCGGCGGTGTCGTTGGACATCTCTAATGCATTCAATACCCATGCGTCATTTTGGACGCGACTTTCAACAGTGATGACACTTATGCCAAGTGAACACTTGTGGGGTATTATTTCATTCATACTATGACAGCTAAGTCGAAATCGAGCGCGAACATGGTGTTTTGGAACATTTTTAATAATGAGAAACTAGAAAATAAAATTCATAGTAAATAGTAAAGTTTTTCTGTTTTTTTTTTGTGTACATGCGCGTGCGCTGTGCACGCAGGCACAGTATAATAAAGTAATAGTAATAAGTCTCAGCAGTGACCTTGAAATAATTACCAAGGTAGCCTGGAAACGCTACGACCGACGTTTAAAAAAAAAATGTGGTTCATCTCTAACAGGAATGTTTTTAGCCGCACGTTCTTTGACGTCGTGTATTTCTAAGATGCTACGTTCCTCTTCGACGTTTTGTGCAGCAGCAGCATCGATCCTTTGCCAGCAACGATGACAAATACTTTGTGTGTCAAACACAACCTGCAAAGACCTTGAAATAATTACCTACGGCCGCTCAGTAGATAAACCTTCCGCGTCCAGGCATAACTCCGCGTACTGAGACTGTTGCGTACTGATATACACTGAGACTTCGAAACTTCGCTTCGACCATTTTCTATGATAACCATAATACTGTTATTTATTTTTGTTGTATGAAGAACAGGGTGTAAAGTTCACTCATCCTCATTTGAAAAGGTCGAGGATCCTCCGGCCAGACGGGTGTGGTGTCTGGCGGGCAAATCCCCGTAAGTTGATTACGGATACTCTTATATAAGTCGTTCGCGCTGTAAACTCTACTAGTGCGATGCAGGATTTGTGTGACGTCATGTCTTTGATGAGTAGTTAGTACGTGGCGGTGTAACCGCTACAATTTACTTAATTATACTGTTACGCAAGTAGCTATCTACCTTATCGCCTTTCCCTGCCCCTTCCCCTCCGGCTTCTAACATTACCATTAAAAACAAATATACTTTTGTTACCTTAAATGTTATTAGATAGGTAATTATTTTCTAATGTTAAGCAAAAATTATTAATTAGTTATTTAAGCGTTCAGAGATGTTATTAGTATTTTCATAAATATACAATGCTTACTGTTTTATTTGTCCTTCATTTTATCCTTTTTTAAGGGTTCCGTACCAGAAGGGTGACAAACGGAACCCTATTCATAAGCCTCCGCTGTCCGTCTGTCTGTCAGCGAGCTCTATCTCATGAACCGTAATAGGTAAGCAGTTGAAAATTTCACAGATTGAGCATTTCTATTGCCGTAAGAGCAACAAATAATAAAATTAAAAAATAAAGGGGGGTCGCCATATAATAAAATTAAATTTTGAAAAAAAAATTATCTGACCCTGGCATGTGGGGTATCATTTTCTAGAGCTCATCGAGTAGAGAATAAATATAATTTTTATTTGTTTTTATCTTCAAAAATGATGAATTAGGGGGCCGTAGAAGTTGTCTGTTTTAGACCATTTTTATACGAGCTCTATCTCAACAACTAAACAAATAAGGAATTTGAAACTTGTGTGTATCATGTAACATATACTGTTTATAATCAACAAATACTAAAAACGCCGATTCATAACGTATTTTATATAATATGGGCGATTTTCTGCAACTTAAAGTAATAATTTTGTATTTCATGCTAATATTATGCGATATAAATTCCACAGATAACTATTTAATAGTCGGAGTAATGACATGGAATTAGTAAGTACCTACTATCATGGCAGCATATACTATTTCGATCATTTAAATTTCGATCATCCAAAAAGGTCTACAAAATAAACTTTCTTCACAAGATTTTAAAACCGGCCAGTATTTTTTGATTTAAGAACTTTATCGACTTTTTTCAAAGTATCCCTAGACGGTGTTGATGTGTGTGTACCTCGTGTTAAAACTACACTCCAATAGACAATATATTCAGTAACATTGAAATGAATGCTGGCACATACAGTGTACTATTCAGTTACCTAGCTTAAACCGTTGTGGATACAATTTCATATTAAGAAAAATTATTGGTGTAAAAATATTCGGTCATGGCGGCCAATCTCAACGGAGACTGGCCTTCGGCGCGGGAGATATTATAGTGCACAAGTGTGTGCGCAGACACGAGTGCACTCTCTCTTCCCTCACTCTCATAGTCCGATGGGATGTGTAAAAATAATAAGTAAGAAATAATAGATTTCTGTATGACTATCAAAAATAACGTAAAGAAATACCTGTATTGACCCGTGCGTTTGCACTGGCGAAACATCACGACAAAACATGTTGAAATCTCTAGTTCCTGTCAAACATTGTATGAACAATTGACAGAAAATAGAGATTCCAACATGTTTTGTTGTGAATGTTTCGCCAGTGCAAACGCACAGTTATAATAAAAATTTGGCGTACTACTTACATTCTATTTTGTACAATATAGTCTGATGTAGCAAGAGAAATCCTTTTATTTATAAGTAACTAGCTTTACCCGGCCTGGCTTCGCACGGTTAGCACTAAGTACTTATCTACGGCGCATCTACATTTCCTAATTACCTATTTCTACCTAATTACCTACCCTACCTACCTACCCTACCCTTCTTACCAGGGTAGGTAGGTACCTAACCTACCCTACCTACCCTACATATCTACCTGTTTTTTTTTTTTTTTTTTTGGGTGGGATATCATCAAATGACTTCTCCCGCTCTGGGCGGAGCGGAAGGGCGTGTCAGACTTTTACTGACTAAAACCCACCCGTGTTCCTTCCCTTGCCTAGACCGGAGCCACGGTTTCCCCTAAGGACTTATCCGCAACCCCAGTGGACATATCTACCTGCTTACCTACCATATATACCTATTTATACCTACCAATACTATATTAGTAGCAAATAAATAACTTTGACTTTAGTTAATGCATGTTACTGGATAAAGTTAACTTAATATTTTTCTCTTAAAATAAATGAAATATACTCCTACACCTATATTTTAATACAACAACATTTTCTCATTAAAATTAGACAATTTCTTTACAAATCTTTGTTTTTTTATAGCGCCTCTGTTGTTACCTTTACGAAAGTATTACAAAAATTCATAGTGTTAAATCTTGTACGACATGGTATGGAACCCTTCGTGTGCGAGTCCGACTCGCACTTGACAGATTTTATTTAATATTCAAAAACACCATGTTCGCACTCGATTTCGACTCAGCTGCCATAGTATAAATTAATTGATACCCCAAAAGCTTTCATCCCTTGATATGCTTTTTTGTTGCGACCTTGAAAATCCTCATGGATGTCCTCCGCCCACCCACGGATGTCCTCCGCTCTCTCATGAATGCGCTCCGCCCTCTCATCCCACCTAACCTAACCTTTTTTGAATGTTCAAAAACACTCAGCTGCCGTAGTATAAATTAAATGATACCCCAAAAGCTTTCACATGGCATGAGTTTCATCCCTAACCTAACCTAACCTTTTTTGAATGTTCAAAATCACCATGTTCGCACTCGATTTCGACTTAGCTGCCATAGTATAAATTAAATGATACCTATTAAATACACATTTTCATAAAACAAATCAAATAATCGCGTTCTTCATTGTCCCACTCACCGCACAGACTTCATTCATTCTTCCTTCTTCGTTCAGTCTATCTCTTTGTGGAATGCTCTTCCCCAGGAAATCAGGATGGCAACCAACCGATTATCCTTTAAAGTTAAAGTTCGCGAGCATATTCGTAAGAAGCTGGCAGTATCATCACAACGTTAATGTTTTCCCATTGTTTGTCTTATTTGTTTTAGTATATTCGTGTATTTATGTATATGTATTTATATGTACTTATATTTATATGTAATAGGTATATGTGTTTCTTTATATTAACTTAAATAAAATAAAACATCCTCAATTTTTCGTAAATTGCACCTACCACTGTTTGTCTCTGCACCACCCTAAGGTTGACTGGTAGAAAATGCCTATGGCATTAAGTCCGCCTCTGTACATTCCTGTGCTTGAAGTATTAAATAAATAAATAAATAAACAATAATCTTTATTTCCAAATTAATTGAAGATAGACAGGCGTCACCAACTGTCGGCGCGACGGAGGTTGCAACTTTGTGGCCAGTATATATCAGTCCTCCGCCGCCATTCCTGGTTGTCCCACGCCCGGGGCTGGAAGCAGCTGTTCCAGATGTCTACGCCACACGACGCCATCGTCAGTCTGCACTTCATAATGAAGCCTGCCTAGGCGACGCACTATCGTGCCGAACTCCCATCTTCGTCTCTGGTCGGAGTAGGCTCTAGCCTGGACTCGATCACCTACGGAGTAAGTCCTGATGGGAGGCGGTGTGTTGTTTGGGTTGAACGTCTTCGGGGCAGATGTGTCTCTAAACATTACATGTAATTTTGTTCTCACATCCCGACTGAACATCAGTTCATAGGGGGACTGTCCGTTCAGGTTCGGTGTGCGTCTGAGCCGGGTCTTAAGGACAAGGAGCTTATCCGTAAGGTCGCCCCTCTCCCCCTCCATTGCGCGTAGTGCCTTTTTTATTGTTTGCACGTAACGTTCAGCTTTACCGTTAGTGGCTGGGTGGTACGGGGCTGACGTCAAGTGTGTTACACCGCAGCAGGAAAGGTAGTTCTTGAATTCTTGAGATACAAACTGTCGTGCGTTGTCGGAAACAAGTGTATATGGTGTGCCGAATGTACAGAATAATTCCTTCAACTTAATAACACACCAAGCACTTGTTGTGATCTTTGTTGGGAAGACTTCCACCCACTTTGAATAGGCATCCACGACTATTAAAAGTTGATGTCCTAAAATAGGACCTGCAAAATCTATATGGAGACGTTGCCATGGCCCTGTAGGTTGTTCCCAATGGTGTGGGGGTGCTTTTGGTGACTCATTTTGCTGTAATCGGCATGCTCTACAAGATTTTACTTTGTTCTCGATATCTTTATCTATATTTTTCCAGTATATGTAGCTGCGAGCTAGTAATTTCATTTTAAGTATACCAATGTGTCCGGTGTGCAGTTCATCAAGTACACGTATGTGTAAACTTCTGGGTATTACCACTCGAGTTCCTTTCAATATGCAGTTGTCTTGAAGTGTTAATTCATTATCACCGTAGCCATGTTGTCGTAATGAGTGACCTGCTTGTAACGATTCCAGTAATGTTTTAAGTTCATTGTCTTTTTTAGTTTCATTTGCTATAACTTCCGGTCGAATTTCTAGGACGTTAATCTGCTGTAGTTGGTATGAACAATGTTGGTCTATTGAGTTTTCTTTTGCTATTTCTACTGGGAATCTTGATAGGTAATCAGCGTTTGAATGTTTCGCTGAAGCTCTGTATTCCACGTCGTAGTTGAATCCCGATAAGAAATGTGCGTAATGAAATAATCGCATTGTGCTCAATGCTGGTAATGTCTGGTGGGGATGAAAAATTGAGGTAAGGGGCTTATGGTCCGTCACTAAAGTGAATTTTCTGCCGTAACAGTAGTGAAAGAATTTTTTTATGCCCCAGTAGATCGCCGTAGCTTCTTTGTCAATTTGACTATATTTTCTTTCACTAAATGAAAGTGATCTAGAGGCGAATGCGATTGGCCTATCAGAGCCATCAGGTAGTTTGTGAGAGAGAACAGCACCCAAGCCCGTTGGTGAAGCGTCAGTAGCTAGTATCAGTGGTTTTCCTGGGTCAAAGTGAATAAGAACTCTTTCGCTCAAAATCTCCTTCTTAATGTTATTAAAACTGTCTTCGCATTTAGAGGTCCAGTGAAAATGTTTCTCTTTCTTCAGTAACTCATTTAGTGAGTTTGTTAAGGAGGCAAGGTTCGGTATAAATTTGTTATAGTAGTTTGCCATACCAAGGAAGGTTCGTAGTTCGTTTGTATTTGTTGGTCTTACAGTGTTCACGATGGCCTTTACTTTGTCTTTGTTCTTATGTAAACCCTCTTTATCGATTGTATGTCCGAGGTAGTTAATGCTACGTTTAAAAAAATGTCATTTTTCTCTGTTAACGTGGAGGTTACTCTCTTTCAGTTTTTGCAAGACTGCTCCCATTTGGTTTCACAATCGGTACGATGGGTGTACCCCAATCTGAATGGTCTACTTTGGTGATCACCCCTTCTGCACATAGTCGTTCAATTTCATTATCGACTTTTTCCTTTAAAGCGTACGGTATTCGTCGCGGTTTTATAAAAATCGGTCGTGTATTTTCTTTAAGGTTTAAGTGAGCTTCATAGTTGGGTATTTTTCCCAAGTCTGATCTAAAAACAGTTGTTGCAAATTCTTCTAATAATTTATCAAGTTTGTCGGATTGTTCAGAAGTTTGTAAAACCCTTATGTCTGCAATTTTCACATTCAGTTCTTTCATCCAGCTTCTTCCGAATATTGGGTCAACGTTTTGATTGATTAAGTATAATTTTCCGTTGAAGGTCTGGTCTTTATAAGTGCCTTTTACGTATGTCACTCCTGCAGGCTTGATAATTTCTCCAGTGTAGGTTCTCAATTTAATTTCCGTTTTGAAAATTTTGTTTTTTAATTTTAGGCTTTTGTATTGTTTGAGTGACATTGAGGACAAGGTCGCTCCTGTGTCGAATTCCATTCCAACCTGTTTGTTCTCTATTTTTACTGTGATCATATATTTTTCAGATATCTCACTTTTAATTAGGTTGATATCTCCCCTACTTTCGTTACTCGTGTTACTTGTATTGCCATCTAGTTGATTGTTATTTAAGTTCCGCTGTAAACAGACTCGTGCCAGATGTCCAGTCTTTTTGCATTTCAGGCAGGTAGATTTGATGGCGCCACACTCATTAGATCGATGGTCGTCTTTGCCGCATCGGAAGCATTTTCCCTTTAAATCTCTTATCGTTATCGGAGATGAAGACGATGGAGAAGTTAAGTGCCCGCTCGGTGGAGAGTATGAGGATCGTGGATACTTAACTCTTTTTATTGAGCTCGTAATTCTGTTTACTGTGTCCGAATGTTTGTGCATGTCTGTGGATATTCTTAGGTTCTCCGATTTTCCCATTTCTATGGATGTGGCCATATGTACCAGTTTTGTAAAAGGTAGTCTCTCCCTTTCTTGAAGAATTTTTGTTCGTATATCACAGTCTTTCAATCCCCGAATAAATTGTAGGGCTAGAAAGCTTTCTAATGTAGGTTTTTGACAATTTTGACATTTAAATTCGCAGTTCAAGGATCTTTTTTTTAATTCTGAGGCATATGTTGCCACTGTTTCATCTTCGCATTGTGTGCGCGTAATAAATTTATGTTGTAAAGCCCATATGCTAGGTTTAGGGTCAACGTATTCGTCTAGTATCTGTGTGAGCTCCTTAAAATTCATGTCAATTGGATCATCCGGGGAGCATAAATCGTGCAATTTTTCATGTAATTCTGGTGATAGAGAAGAAAGTAAGGTGTAAACTTTCATTTTAGCGTCTTCGATCTTGTTAAGTAAGAAGAATACAGTTAGTCTCTTAGTAAAATTTGCAAAGGTCTCTTTTTCTTGAAAGGGCTGGAAAGGGGAATGCCAACTCTCCATAGACACTTCGGCCTCAAGTGCACACAATTCAAAGTATATGGATAGGATAATATACGATTTAAATAATGAAACGGTCAAGGTCTTGGTTTAGAAAAAAGTTGGGGTTATTTAGATAAAATCGTTTTTTTCAATGAGGCAAAATCTTCAATTTGTGCTGCACTAAATGTTTTAATATGATTATATATTGATTCTAAAAGTAGATTCCAGGGGTTAGGTACTACTTAAATGGTAATAACAGATTCTACAATCCGGCGGTACATAGTAATTGTACTTACAAAAAAGATGTACCCGCAGTGCTGATGGGATAGCGAGCCGATTGGTCTTGTTACAGCCAGGAAAGAAACACTGATTTTGAGTGTTTGGTGCTCTTACATAATAAGGCAGCAGTATACTGTTGGATGTGTTCAAGCTTTGTTGTCCCGCTTGCTATGCACTGTCAGCTATTTCAGATTGCACCGAAGGTAGGTTGGATGGTTCAAATTGCTCCATAGGCAGACTGGATGGTTCAGATTCCGGTTCTGTAGTTGAACATGATGCTGCTCTAAACTGCTCTAACGAGATGATGATGGCAACTGAAATAATAATAAAAATTAAAGCTCAGTGCATAAAGACAGTAAACGTGAATTACTGTGGTTTTGGTACAAATAAATACACAATCAAAAAAATATCTATCACATTTTATATTATTATTAATTAATTTCTAAAAAATCTTTCTCAAGTTTCTAGACAATCTGTACTATGTGAAATATAACTTGTGCGGACACGAAAGAAGTTGAATATTACACTATAGACTCAGAAGTATGTCAGTATCAAATCTCAGAACTACGCTTGTATTAATTCTAAACTGTTGATAACTTACCGCTCTTGGTACAATCTGACAGGCAATCATTTCGAGTTGTTCATGTGGAGAATCAGACCTGAGTGTATGTGATCTTATTCTCAAAAGCAATCTGCCGCACGCAGCTGATGCACACTTGTCCATGACCATCAATCTGTACATTTTGTTGTTCGCACACTAAACTGTCACTCAACACTTGTACCTAATAAACAAGTCATAATTATTAGATATCCTAAAACAACACTAACTTTGATAGTACTCTGTCTATTTATTTAAAAATCATTTCTCAAAGGAAAACATGATACTGACCTGTTGTGTCGAATTGTTGTATAACATTTTGCTCTTTCTGCTATTTCCAAGAAATGCCTTCGTATTCTCGTGACGTTTAAACCACAATTAACACAGCGTAAATGACCTTTTGAATGAATTACTTAGGGAACGGAAGTACTCGGGCCAGTGACAATGCCGGGGTCTTCATAATTTGTGGATATCGAGTCAAAGTTCGTGCTGAGGTTATCGTTAGAAGCGGGAGCGGAATCCATGTTCAGGCCGTGGTCGTCAGGGCTCAGGGTTCAAAGAATCTTCGGAGTCCATTTAATAAGCGTATTCGATGGTTAAAATAACAAATTCGCAAGAAAATAAAGATATGCAAACGAAAACAAAGAAAGTCGATTTGTGATTTGACATTGACATTGACTTGACAGCCGGCCGGCATAATTCAATGTTGCCACACCACACACAAAAAATTGATAGATCGATATCGATTTTTTTATCGAATCCTAATTTTAATACAAAATTATAATCGCCACTGTGACTCTTTAATCTTAACGACGTCAACTCTGATGACGTAACATTATTTGGTAAAAAAAAATGGATAAACAGTGTATTTTAGTTCAAATAATAAAACGATTAAGTACTGTAGAGGCTTTATTCCATTTGGTTTGAGATGCAACCTTTGTGTGCGCATATTGATGGCAGTTAAAGGAAGCAAACATTGAGTTCATAATTAGAATAGGATAAAATAATAGATAGTCGGCTGACGGCTGTCAGGCCGTTGGATGTAAAATGTATTGTAATAATTTGTAGTTCCAATTCTAGAAATAATTATGTTATGCGATGCCAATATGCGTTTAATTTAGCATCATCCCGGTACAAGTAAGCCTTAGAGCTTACAAGTGGTGGAGGACGCCGTACGAAGCTGCCACCCATTTTTCTTTTTCAGATAAAAAGTATTAAATGAAGAAGGGCAATACCCTTAAATAAATATTAAAGCGAAGCATATCGCATGGAAGTGTTGTTTTAGGCGAACAAACGACGCCTAAAGAATCGAAAGCTAAGTGGTCTTTATTAATTTTTATAAAAATGGAATATTTCTCGGGCTACAACGGCGTGTGCCTGCAAAGCTTTCTAAATAATTTTAAGCTCACAGCCACCTTCAACGAATGGGAGGAAAATAACTGGGCACTGATTCTACGCGCATTTCTTGTGGGTCCAGCTATGATTTTCCACGGTTACACGTACCATGACGGTATGAATTTTGAAACGTTGTGTGACAAACTATGGGCCGAGTTCTCGTGCAAATGTCACAAAGGAGAATGTAGGGTGCAAGAGAAGATTGTACAAGTTAGAGAAAGCGAACAGGAAGAGATCGCGACGGTAGATATTGATGCAAATTTATTTTCTAGCGGAAAACAAGACGAACCGCTAGTTACTGAGCAAAGCTGTAAAGATGACGATGATATTGATGACGAACTCAGCTGCCAAGGATGCAGCATCGCCACGGACGAGGAGGAGTCGATCGAAGTGTTCGAGAATGAACACAAAGAGGAAATTGTCGAATCGGGTCAGTCCAGTCCATTTATTAATTCTGTTAGTAATGTTTCAGAACAACAGAGCATATGCCTATCTATGGAGAATGATGATCACGATGATGAAAATCTTAAATATAACATCATCGCTGATCAGAATTATGAAGATGATAATGTTGAACAATCTTCTGAAACAAAGGAGGTTGACCAAATCACCTTGTCTACCAAAATAAAGGAGAATGAGCAGTTATCATTGGTACCAGACAAAATTATTGAAGTTAAGGCTGATTTGGAGGTAATTGTAAACAACAGTCATATTGTCGAGGATGACGTCGAGTCTTATATAGTCGAGTTTGACGTAGAATCACGGTCAGTCGGAGTTATTATTAGTAATGACTTTCCAGTGAAAATTTATAATAACAAACATAAATATAATGTGCCATCGCAAGGTTGCTTTGCCATAAAGTTGTCATTCATTTGGAAAACAAAGTTCATAATATTATTATTATATTATATTACTACATTATTGCAACAACAACGTGCTACAAACAATGTAAGTAAAACACCAATAAAGTTAAAGGGCTCATATGTTGGGGGTACTCAAATTAAAAACTTCGTACCAAAACCAAATAAATTAAAAAGGTTGAAACCTAATGAAATTTGTTTAAAAAAATGTACTATTATTAAATATAATTTTTTTAGAAATATTTTAAAGAGATATAAAGATATTTTTATTTACATAAATAGTTGGAAACTTCTTCTTTTAAGGATTTTGTAATTTTTCAAGCTCATCATTTTCATTTTATCATGTCGCTGCATTATTTTTGTAAGATCAGCAGGGCATGTAGGATTAATCATTTTATTTTGTTTCATATCCTGATGTTATGGCGAACGGAGGAAGAGAAAAAGATGTCCACTACAACGGCATCATAGTATCTTTTTTTAACTTAGGAGGAACGCACTCCAAGGTTATTGATTAATGTCGATTAATGTTTTGATGGGGTAATAATGTATTTTGAGAACTGTGATCCTTCTCGAAGGGGGGGTGATACTTGGTCTAGGCTGAGACCAACTTTGCTAATGGGGCATAGCCTCGCAAAGTGTGTCGATTTGACACAATTGGTTTCTGCTGATGATTGAGGATCGACAGTTCAGACAATATGGACTTGTAAGAAGATTTGGGGTTTAGTATTGTCGACGTGATGATTTTTCTAGAGGTTTACCTTTGGAGTGAGTTCATGAGTTAGGAGCGTTCGATCTTTTGCAGTTCTGACTTTCTCCTCCTCTGACTTTATAAGGTTGAATGAAGTTTAAGCCATTATTGTTTGAGGTTTCAGTTTGATTAACCCTCTCTGGGCAGATATGAATGTTGTCATATCATTTTATTTGTTTTTAGGAGGATGTGTTATACGTTTTTCGCCAGTTTTGGTGTAACGAGATTTATGCAGGATGTAACGATAGTTTGTGTGAGTGCACATCGGCACCTATTAATATTTAAATTAAATAGTTGACACTTGTCGTGGTGTCACATTATCGCGATTAGTTCATCCTGACGTAAGTCTTCTCCTGCAAGAGACATACCTCATATTGTTAATTTTATTTCTGGCGTTAGGCAAATATTATCTTAGATATAGGTAGGTTAATTTAATGTTTGTTTCATATGGATAAAATTGGACACTACGTTAGCCCTATTTTATCCAGTAGGGGCGTAGCTGATGTAGAGGCTTTATTCCATTTGGTTTGAGATGCAACCTTTGTGTGCGCATATTGATGGCAGTTAAAGGAAACAAACATTGAGTTCATAATTAGAATAGGATAAAATAATAGATAGTCGGCTGACGGCTGTCAGGCCGTTGGATGTAAAATGTATTGTAATAATTTGTAGTTCCAATTCTAGAAATAATTATGTTATGCGATGCCAATATGCGTTTAATTTAGCATCATCCCGGTACAAGTAAGCCTTAGAGCTTACAGTACCTAATATTAAAAAATAAAATAAAGTCTTACCAGCGATTACACGACACGAAACACACACAAAACTCAAAATAATCACATTCACTTTTTCACTCACGGGTTCCCGACGTTTTTTTTGGTCGGATCAAAATAGGTATTTAATAAACGATGCTAGTTAGTGCAAATATTTATCTACCACGATGTATGTAAAAACTACTTATGGAAATAACATCACTTCCCGTCGATTTACACACAAAAATAATAAAAAATAACGAAATACGATGCCGAGCGCGCACTCGTGACTATAACGTTTTACCTGCGTGCGACATCAGTCAGTTTCAAATTTTTTTTCCAATATTGGCTATTGATATTTTTGGATATTGGTTTTTATGATAAAAATCGTTAAAAAAGGGTGTATTCCCGTTCGTCCCACTGCCGTCGTCCCCCTGGTGGGACGAACGGGAATTTAATAATTAAATGATTTAGTTGACGAGAATATCCGTCAGGCCATAGAGTTAAATTGCTCACCGACCAGTTTAACCCTAATTTCATAGTAGAAATAGAGATTTAAACCGTGTGTACCTGCGTCGGCCGTATGTCCGCCTCGGGGTTTGAAGGACAAATAGTTTGCGGCAGCCTTGCGGCTGCTTCGGGAGTTTAAAGGTTAAGAAGTTATGAACGTCTTTGTAAATATGTTTTCTTTAACATATTCTATCTTTATTGTGCTGAACAGCTAAAGAATTATATGTAATTAAAATGTGTAGTAGCGTTTTTGATATGATCCTATGCATTCATTATTATATCAACTATCAATTCGCTTGTTCATTTAGTATCAATAGTAAAAACATAACACCGTATTTGTTTGAATACATCGAATAATAAGCATTACGGATCTGATATTATAAATAAAACATCCATGAAAACATAATCGATTATTTCGTGAACGGAATTAATAATTATTGGCAACACTGCTGATTTTATCCACAAAAGGGAATTATTTTCACGTATTTATCGTTTCGGTACTTTTTATTTGTGCAAAAATGTTCCCATCTTGTTCGGATAAATGAATATCTTGTTAGATAACTAGAAATAACGATGTTTTTTTTACATAAACGTAAATTGGTGGGCGTTCTCGGGCCATAAATGGGCATCCTTCTTTATTTTTGCGCCTCGTTCTTGATGTGTATTTGTACTTAGCTGTGATGTTGATGTTTGTAGCGGTAAAACGCGTCGATTGTCTCTATTTTGATATATTAGAAGTTTTGTCTTTATGATTATACATTTCTCTTCGAAATCGTACCTGGTTTCTATCTCTTGGTCTAATTGTTCGTCTGGAGTTTATGCTGTATTTCTTGTAATTTCTGTAATGTTTCCTGTAGTGATTGAAGTCTTGACTCTGTTTCTTCATACGGTATCGTATCTTGATTATTCACGTAGTTTTCGAGTTTTGTAATTATACCACGCAATGAGGCGCGGGTTTTCTTCAGTTTTTTTTATATCATTAGTCGACATCCTCGTCGCCAATTTATTAAATACACAATTTCATAAAACAATAATCTTTATTTCCAAATTAATTGAAGATAGACAGACGTCATCAACTGTCGGCGCGACGGAGGTTGCAACTTAGTGGCCAGTATATATCAATACCCCAAAAGCTTTCACATGGCATGAGTTTTATCCCTAACCTAGCCTAACCTAACTTTTTTTGAACGTTCAAAATCACCATGTTCGCGCTCGATTTCGACTTAGCTGCCATAGTATAAATTAAATTATACCCCAAAAGCTTTCACATGGCATGAGTTTTATCCTTAACCTAACCTAACCTAACTTTTTTTTAATGTTCAAAAACCCCATGTACGCGCTCGATTTCGACTTAGCTGCCATAGAATGAATTAAATAATACCCCAAAAGCTTTCACATGGCATGAGTCTCATCACTGTTGAGCGTTGGTACCAGACTCCATACAAAGTTGCCCTTGGTCCTTTACACAATTTAAATTTCTCAATATTTTCTTTGCTATTACGCTCGCAAATCATATTTTAATCAAGATACAACCTGACACTGACCTGCAAATTGCAAAAAACGTTAGAAAAATTTGAATTTCGCGGGCTACCTTGGCGCATCCCCCTTAAAATATACTTAACTATACCTTACATGCTACACAGTACGCCCTTGTGAACTCACCCAGTGTACAGTGACAACTGTTACATTAATTTTTTAGATAAAACTTACTTCTTCAAGCGGCTGCGTGCTCGTGGGCATGGGGGGTGGTGTTCCAAATATATCGATGAGGACTGAGGGGTCGACGGTTATCTGAGCCCCGGCCACTGCCAGGAATCCGGCTATGATGAGGACACGCATCTTTCCTGGAAAGGTGGAGATGGAATTTGTTACTAAATATTTTGGAGGTGGTGAAGAAACCCTTGAAACCAGACAACTTGAAAATGAGTCATTCAGTCAGTCGTTTTATACATTTACGATATTACACGATTAAACACGAACACAAAGCGCATGCTCGTCAACAAGATGACAAATTACTAATAATCGAAAATAGTCTTATCCATAGAGGTTGAACGTTGACTAAAAAGTTGTTACTATACTATAGTAGACTATTTCGTTTAATCGTGTAATATCGTAAATGTATAAAACGGCAAAATTGTAAAGTTTGAAAGTGGCTCATCAATTAAAGTCCGTGACTGTACCTACTTTTACTGCGTGACTAATAAAAAATTAATCGCAAAAAAATATTGAAATTCCATACACTGAAATAAGTAATGTTGTATTTGCAGTTCGCAAAACTCGATAAAATGGAGGGAACAGCTGAGTTAAAATAATTTTCGCGATTTCCGGCTTTTTCCGAGCGTGATAGAACATGTTAATAAGTCATCATGTCAAAGTAAGTGTGTGTAAGTGTCATGTTCTTAAGTTTTTTGCAATTTTATCTGTCGTGTTTAGTGGCCAAATAAATTACTATGAAAACTCATATCTGTCGTGTTATTTAAAAATGGAACTAACTTTTTATTTTAACACGTGGCAACCAAAGATGTAACTAATCAAAGATTTTATTTAAATTTCGAACTGGCTTAGCAAATGGAGCTGTTAAGAAGAAACAAATGAACATACCTACGCCGCGTGAAGCTTTGTTCGACATTGATTCTGTTTATAATTAATTTATTTAGTTTGAATTTCCGCGCATTGTTTGAGAAAAGTAGTATTTCATTTCTCATGCTCGGAAATTTGTGTTTGTTTGATCCGAGTAGCGGGTGGAAAACGTTTCTTCCCTCTCTAGGGCGGGAATGAATTTGAAAAATAAAACTTTTGGTTAGGTAGACGGCTACGAAACTTTTTACATGAAAATTTCGAATAGAATAAAAATAAAAAGGCTGCGGTCTTGTGAGTGTATAAACAGCCAGTGTGAATTAAAAAATAGATACCTAATACGCGGGACGGCTCGCGGAAGAGACGCGTTGCGTTTCATATTTAGAAAAAATCACGAATTGTTCTAACTTCTCAGTTAATTTTAAATAGGTACTTCAAGCTAAGATTAGACGTGTTTTCGCTGAAGTTAATCATTATCGTGCGTGGTGTCTAAGGTCAACCGACTGATATTCAAGCAAAAAAACCCGGTGACTGACGTGGTATTACAGTTCAATAAAGATATGAACAAAAAAAAACATACAACCGAATTGAGAACCTCCTCGTTTTGGGGAAGTCGGTTAAAAATAGTAGATTGTTATACAAGGATCGAAAGGAATTGATGTCTTTCACCCGTGTTAAACACTCTACTTTTCATTTCGAATATAAGGATAGTAAAAATTGATGTTTAAAATATGTATTGATATTAAATAACATGAGTAGTACCTATTTAAAATGAACTGAGAAGTTAGAACAATTTATGATTTTTTAAGCTATTGCATAGCTTCTATCGCGGGCCTTGAGCGTGGAGACCGAATCCAGAAATTCCGTAACGAAAATAACCTAACATAACACCCCTGTCTCTTTAGTGCAGCAACTCGCCTCTTGGTGGCATTGGTTGTATTATAATTGCATAAGTATGCAATAGCTTTACCGCGGGAGTCTCCGAGTGCCACACGTCTTTTTTTAAATATGGAATGCATCGCGTCACTGCTGCGGGCCGTCCCGCGTATTAGGTATTTTTTTTAATTCACACTGGCTGTTTTATATAAACAGCCAGTGTGAATAAAAAAAAAACCTCACAAGACCGAAGCCCAGTGTTTCCACATTTAAGGATTTCTCCCTTTTTTAGGGAAATTGAACTTGAGTTGGTAGCCCTATTGTTTATACTAGGCAGCACCCGATGTACTATACTTTACTCTATGGCACTACCATCTAGCTTCATCTTTTCTGACTGACCGACCCCTTGACAATTCAAAAGTGCCTGTAATTGGTTTATTTGAAATAAATGCTTTGAGTTTGAGTTTGAGTTTGAGTTTACCGATTGAATAAAGGGGATTCCCTGAAACTTGTAATGATTGTAATTCGTCTAATTTTAGTTTACCATGTTATTGTTAATAGTACTATTTCCGAGGCTAAAGACGACATGGCATCACTGCCGCAGCTTTTTTGTTTTTATTCTATTCGATATTTTTCATGTAAAAGTTTCGTAGCCGACTACCTAACCAAAAGTTCTATTTTTAAAATTCATTACCGCCCTAGGGAGGGAAGCATTTACTATGAGTCTTTCCCGCCCTAGAGAGGGAAGCAGCGTTTTCCACCCGCTACTCGGATCAAACAAACACTACTTTCCGAGCATGAGAAATGAAAACCTAGTTTATTACTTTTGGCTGGATGTCGGAAAATATCCCACGGGAACGTACTACCCGGGATTAAAAGTATCCTAACGCATAGGATACTTTTAATCCAGGTTATTTAAAACAAATCCGTTCAGCCATTTTTGCGCCAATCGGGAACATACCCTACATTAGACAAACGGAAAAAAAATCAAATAGCTAGCCCCTTCCCACTCCTCGTAGCAATTACTTTTTTCAATAATATTCAATTGACTTCGTTACTATTTTACTAATCGACTTCCAAAAATGAGGAGGTTCTGTGTTCCTAGCGTATGCATGTATGTATTTTTTTTTGTACGTCCACCGATTTCTCCGTCAATTGTAAACCGATTTTGAAAACTATTTTTTTGTTTGAAAGGGTATGCTCCCAAGTTGGTCCCATATAAATTTCATTAACTTTGCTTGGATAGTTTTTGAGTTAGCTACGTATTTTTCCCACTTAGTTTATATGGATGATATGAAAAATTCGAACCTGATATGGTTCGAATTTGTGTGGGGTAGGTACAACAACTAAAAAGTGAAAAATAAAAACTTCTTACAAAAAAAAAAACAATCGACTTCCAAAAAAAACTACAAAGTGAAAAATTTGTTTAATTTCGGAAATCGGTGGCAAAAAACGAAAATTCAAAACCAACAACACCAACTTCACGACACCAACTTCCGAAATTAAAGTTATTTTTCACTTTGTTGTGTTTTTTTTTTTAAGCCGGTTGATTTTAATTAAGTATCTATTGACTCGTGAAAAATTTTACGGAACTTCGGTGAACCATTTAATTTGAAGAAAGGGGTTGGGGAAGCCTTTAGTCCATTTTTTTGTCCAAAGACTGTCAATGGTCAGTGTTGGTCTCGAATCGACTACATTTATTAGGTAAGTATACTAAAACAAAATTAATGATGTCACTTTTGCGGTCACAGACTGACAGATTACCTATTATATTATCTTCGTAGATATAATTATTTTTATTGTGTGGTACCTAACACTTTTGTTTTTGTTACCGACTTCTTAAAAAAGGAGGACGTTCTCAATTCGTCATGTAATTATAGGTACGGGGTGGATTTTTGAGATGGGGCAGCAAGTACAGCTACCTTAACCGTTGTAGCTACAGGAAAACGGTCTTAGGAGAATGTACTTAACTTTTTGAGACATTTTGATCTGCATTCACAGATTTTGAAAAAAAATGTACAGTCAGCAAGGAATGGCACAGTTTTCACAAAAACTTTTTTTGATGCCAATCGATCCTGTTTCGTATAAGGATCAAAAACCTCTGTTGGACCAACTGAGGTTTAAGTACTAGAAAAGTCAGAAATTACAAAAGTATTTTCCCAGACATTTCGTAGGCAATGAGACTCCAACTTAGTTTTTTATGATGGATAGATTGACCACTACAATGATGGCTGGCCAAAAAACACAATAAAAAAAAAACTTCGGATTTCGAACTTATACGCGTCATAATTAAAAAAAATTAACTTTATAAAAAAAAATATGACAGTGTTCAGGAACTCAACATTGACACAGTATGCAGTAAACTGAACCAGTACTCATATGCTCTATACAACTTATCAAAAATTGTCGATCTTTCAGCTCTATTAACTGCCTATCATGCCTACGTATCATCAACCCTAAAATACGCTATTATATTCTGGGGCAACGCCACAAATAAAGAATCAGTATTTAAAGCGCAAAAAAGATGCGTTCGCGCAATGGCTGCTATCTTTGTTCCTGAATCATGCGAACCATATTTTTAAAAGTTAAAAATTTTGACCTTTCCATCAACCTACATCTATGAAGTTACAGTATTTGTAAAACTAAATAAAAATCTATTCGGTGAACTAAAATCAAAAAGACATATTCTGAAAATCTCTAGTATACCACATAGAACTGCTCTTCTTGGCAAAAGTTTTTTTGGAATGGCGTCTAAAATTTACAATAAGATACCTGTGGACATTTTAAGCACCAAGGAACTCCCGCTATTCAAATATAAATTGCGTAATTTTTTAATTGACAAAGCTTACTACACGATCTAAGATTTTCTTAACAATTAGTATTGTAGCGGTTAGACCGCCACATACAAACTACGAAAGTACGAAGCAAAAAGACATGACGTCACACAATTCCTACATCTCGCAGTTAGAGTTTACCAAGCGAAAAACATAGATAAGACTATCCGAAATCAACATATGGGCAGTTGCCCGCCAGACATAATACCCGTCTGGTTGGAGGATCCTCCCTTTTCTATGGGGGATGAGTGAACTTTACACCCTGTTCCTCATACCCCTAAATTGGTGACCCCGAGTATGAACGTCAACGCTGCAGCCTTCGTGCAACTACTTCAGCGTGACGTCATCATCATCACTCCCGCAAGCTTTCGTGAGGCGAGTCACACAGCCAGCCAGCACCCACGGCTTCAACGGGTATCCTGACCACCAGCATGCAGCGAACGCGCATTCCTGGTCATCACCCTCAGCCACATCACCCCGACTCACTGGGGAATCACTGCAATCACCGCAAACAGTTCCGACCCACCGTGAACTATGCGGCACCCGGTTCCGACTCACTGGAACCACAGCTGGCACTGTGAAGCATCGCAAGATCCAAGACTCAGCCCACTATCGACCTTCGGTCTCCGGAGGGGAGTGATGTAGCGGTTAGACCGCCACATACAAACTACGAAAGTACGAAGCAAAAAGACATGACGTCACACAATTCCTACATCTCGCAGTTAGAGTTTACCAAGCGAAAAACATAGATAAGACTATCCGAAATCAACATATGGGCAGTTGCCCGCCAGACATAATACCCGTCTGGTTGGAGGATCCTCCCTTTTCTATGGGGGATGAGTGAACTTTACACCCTGTTCCTCATACCCCTAAAGTATCTACTACAATCTGTCACCATACATACAATAAATTGTTATTTTGTAAGATTTTCTATAAAAGTGATACCTGAGATTTTAATATTTTTTTATATACTGCATGTTGACATAATTATTGTATGCCTATTAGGCAGGACATATTGGAACTGTAATTTACCTAACATCTGTCTGTATAACCTATGCCCACAATAAAAAGATTTGAATTTGAATTCAAAGATTCACTTACCGTGTTTTGAAGGGGCCATATTCTAGCACATTATCAGCTGCTAGCTACTAGCTTTGTAGTAAACCTATGCCTACGTCAAAACGGCTTCCATTTTTATTACCCGACGAAAAAAAAGGAGGAGGTTCTCAATTCGTCACGTATTTTTTTTTTTATGTATGTCCACGCATAACTTTTTACTGAGTAGTCCGATTTGAACAATTCTTTTTTTATTGGGGAGGGTATACCTCGAAGTTGGTCCCATAAAAATATAAAAATTGAAACCCACACCTAAGTGTAAAAAAATGGGGTTGATTGATGTTTCACGTACTGAATTTTCAACTGTGAACCGATTCTGTTATACTTTCGCACACATTATATGCAGTTCTGCTTCTGATGATACAACTACACAATAAAGACCTGGAGTTGATCTGATAATGAAGTTGGAAGACAGTCGCGAGAGCTCCTCGCCAATTTACTGCAGCTACACCGTGTTTGGGCTTCTTCGCCCTGATGAGAACTTTACACCTAGCTGAGGGATGACTAATCGACGGTCAGAGGTTGAGGCAAACATTAAATGGTAACTTAAAAGCGAAAAATAAAAAACTTTTTGCAAAAAATTAAACCGACGAAAAAAAACTGAAAAGCGAAAAATAAACATAGTAATTACATATAGGCGCCGCCTCATAATTTGTTATTTGAAAGTCATCAATTTGTCACTAAATAGACTTTATTTTTTATTTTTCGCTTTTAGGTTTTTTTTCGTCGGTTTCATTTTTTGCAAAAAAGTTTTTTAGCACCTCTTATCTTAGAGCATTAAAGTAAAATTTCTAGGCGAGTCCAAATGTAAAATAATAAAAAAAAAAGTTTTTAATTCTAATGTCAATTATTACCTAAAGTAGAAGTTATTGTTTTTCATTTGTTTTTCGATCAGTTTTTTTTGTAGCGGCCAGTATATCGATGGTTAAAAATGTACACACATCTTTCTAAATTAATTTTTAGTTAAATTATTTTAGTTAAATTTTCTTGTAATTAAGTGAGATAGAGCCTATATATAAAAGTTAAACAAAATTTAACTCTGTTAAATTTTTGCCTGAACCACTATTGCAAAAAAACTTTGATTAATATCTTGCGCTAGTACAATATGTTTAATTTTGTTGGATATCGTTTTAAAATATTTAATTAGGTAATTTAATGCAGAAAAATCGTTGTTTATATTTTTGCTTGAAGCACAATAAAAAAAATCGTAATTTTTTCCGTATACGTAAATGTTTAATTCTGTAATATATTGGTTGTACCAATTCTATATTCATTGTAGAAAATTTTTCCTGTTAACTATTTTAATTTAATTTAATTTATTTATTTAAATCAGATACAATGATCCATATTTTTGTTAGTAAGTATACTTAATAACTATGTTAGCAATCATTATTCATAAACACACCACAATCATATTATTCTATCTAGAAAATTAAACATCAGAAGTAGGTACATTACATAAAATACAAAACTATAAACATAAATAAATTATAAAACTGTTCAAATTCATCAAAATCATTAAAATATCTATTTTGCCTCAATTTTTATTCACAAAAACGCGCATTTGTCATTTTTACCTTGATGCGGTCCTGGAAAATGTTTAATTTTCTATTATTATTTGGAGAGCTAAGTTCAAAAAGACGGTTCAAGAAAAAAATCGCTGTTAAGATTTAGTGCAGGGTTCAACCTAATTTCCCCGGCCTATTATTTCGGATCAAAACAAGTCAATTAGATTCCAGGTTTAAAAAATAAAATAAAAAATATAATTAAAAAGGTGGCTCGTAAGTCGTACGTACCTTCTTATTAAAAATCACAGCACTTTTAAAAACAATTTGGAGCGTCAAAATCTAAAGTTTATTTGGTGATAATAATTGTTTAAAAATAATATCTTTAGTAATGACTTGTGTTCATAATGACATCTTTAAGACAACTGACATGATGTGGCCGCACTGCCCGCTGTGATTAATTAAAAAATAAACTAAACACACTGAGATTACGTCATGTGAAGGAAAACTTGTAATTCCCCAAGGTTTTGGGAACTGATAACACTTGTTGGGTTATTACGTCTATCTTGATATCTTCTTCTTCGTCGTTCCCTCAATGCTGAAGATCGCGACCACATACGACGCGTCTCCTAGCTATGCGGTCTTCTGCAGTGTGGACCGCTTGGTAAATGCTGCCTCCAACAGCCTTCTTGATCGCGTCTGACCATCTCACCGGTGCTCTGCCTTGAGCATGTTTTCCTTCCACCCTGCCTAGTAACATAAGCCTTTCCAAACCATGTTTACTATGTTTAGGTGAACGTATAATATGTCAGAAAAAGCCGAGGGCACGCTCCTGGCAACGTTCATGTTTTCCCATTGTTTGTCTTAGTATATTCAAGTATCCATATACAGTGTGTCCGGACATGGACTAGCGATATTCTCAATACTTAAATATAAACTATTTTAAAGTACAATTACACACACTGTATATTATTTGTGATTATTTGCGTATAATGTATATGATTAGGCTTATATATTATACTAGCGGCCCGTCCCGGTTTCGCACGGGTGGACATAAGATTTTTTTGTTACTAAAGTTTTAGTAAGGATCCCTAATCTTTTCTAGCAATAAATATAGCTTAAGAAATTAAATGAAATGAAATCTTTTATTGCCAGATATGAAATCCACATAATATAAGTTTCAATAAATACAAACATATATAACATATCAAATAAAGGATAGCATAAATATTACATTCACAATTCAAAAAACATTCACATTACACACACACACATTTATCTATGTAATCGGCGTGTCACGGACTGCCACCTTTTATGTAAGGGGCTTTGGTTCCATTACCTTACTGCGGCCACCAAACAATTGACCGATCGATGTATGGCGGTGCGTGCGGCGGCCGACCGGCTCCTCAGCAGCGCCTGCCAGCAAGGCGCGCGGCCCGCACAGAACATGGCGCTCGCGCTGCACCACCGCCGCATCGAGGCAGTCGAAACATCGCTCGCCACGCGGCGTTATACTGGACTCGCATGTTGCTCAGTGCTGCTTTGGTGTAGTTTGTCCACAACTCGACTGTGTAGACGCTTGTGCAGTAACAGCGGCTAGACCGCTTAGCTAGCATATTGCCGCGCACCGATATGGCTCGTCGCTGTCTTTCTATATCCGCATGATCGGAGAGGTCGGCTGATATACGTGACCTAAGTATTTGACCACGTCGACTTTCTCAAGCGCAGTGCCGTAAAGTTGAAGTGGCGGCAGATCCGACCAGCTGTTTGGGCTTTCAAACACCATGTATAGTGATTTGTCCGGGTTGTACAACATGTTGTGGTCTTTAGCATAGTTTTCACACACAGACAATAGTTTGCGCATCGCCGATATCGACGGAGCTAGCAGAACCATGTCATCTGCATAAGAAATATGATTTGTCAGAATCCCGTTAATCGAACAGCCTACACCAGTGGGGCTAACACGGGCGTACCCAAGATGTTTGTGACAAGACATGATAAATTTTATCATGTCTTGCAATTTGTCTTAAATGCTAGCACGGGTCAACCATGTGATAAAATCTAAGGCGCGACATACCTTTCTTGTTGCTAACTTCATAGTGTGACACAGTAAATTAAAAAAATTAAAATGTCTATGATCAGTGAATATGCGACCTCATAAAATAATACGTTTTTATAGTGCAGGTTCATACAGTTTTACAACTTTTTAATTTTGTTGTGAACTAATTCACTTTTGACGTACGGACGACAGTCAATAGGTGGCATTTGTGACAAAATTGGTGCGCCCATAGTAGCAAACAAGACATAGAATCCCAAATAAACGTCAAGAAGTTATGTCACAAGTCAAGAGATTATCTCACGCCGCCGTGCTGGCATTTGTGACAAAACTGTTTTATCGCCCAAATTGTGATAAAATGTGTGACTTAAGCTATCTCACAGTAGGCCATGCTCGGTGCGCTGTTTGGTTGAGTTTGTCCGATAGCCCGTCCATGTAGACGTTAAATATTGCCGGGGACATGCTCCCACCCTGTCTCACGAGGGCGCCGATAGCTCATTCTTCCATCGCACTCGATTTTCCTGCTGCTGGTACCAGTTTTTCAGTACCCGCAACACCTCGCTGGGAACTTCACGGTCGGATAGCTTTTGCCACAACAGATCATGGTCAACACGGTTAAAAGCCTTGCTGAGATCTAGATAACAGGCTATTACAGAGGTATTTCTACTCTTGTTATATCCCACAACCTGTTTGAGTACATATATAGCAGTACTGGTAGATACGTGGCTCTTAAAGCCGTATTGGCAGTTCGAAGATCTTATAAAAGGAGCTGCTTGTTTATGTAAAATCTTCTCCAACAGTCTGGCTACAATATTCGCAAGTGCAATGGGGCGATAATTACTAGCGCTAGAGATGTTATTTCTTCGGTTTTTGCATATGGGAACAATAACTGTGTCTGTGAGAGTCTTCGGCACGTATCCAGATTTTAAAATAAATAAAATAAAATAAAATTCATTTATTTCAGGCAAAACCCATATTACATAAAAATAAATTTCACAATACCGCAACAGAATAAAAAACAGAATAAAATGTCAATGCAGTTAAAATAAGTACAAATTATATAGGTCACAGAATTAACATTAAAAATAAAATAAAATTAATAAATTTAAATAAAATGTCAAATGCAATTAAAATTAACGAATGAGTTGTATAAATTATACGGGTCACAGAATCAATATTAAAATTAAATGTCACATTATAACAGAATAAAAATTAAATAAAATGATATGTTATGTTACTCAGGTATGCTATGTTACTCAGGGTGAATGTAGCTTCCTAAAGGTGAAAGAATTTTGGAATCGGCACAGTAGTTTTTGAGTTTACTCATTACAAACATACACACACACACACAAAAATACAAATCTTTCTTCTTTATAATATTAGTCTTGATTTATAATTTGTAATAGGAATATTTTATAATATGTATCTTTGTATTTGAATAAAATTTTATAATACTCGTATTATTTTTATTCCTAAATTTTTCGTAAATGCACCTACCACTGTTTGTCTCTGCATCACCCAAAGGTTGACTGGTAGAAAATGCCTATGGCATTAAGTTCGCCTCTGTACATATCTGTGCTTTAAGTATTAAATAAATAAATATTAATTAAACAAAAAACCAAACTTTAGCTTTAGACCAACACATTAATTGATTTGTAGCATCACAAAACCTTTTTTGAACATGCAACTCAGTAGCTTTTCAGTATGGCAACATTCTATACTGCATTGCAGATACATCGGAAGACAAAGGAATATCGGGACCTACGCTGTGCAATTCAGAATGTTCTCGAATACTCCTTTGTGTACCTAGGTCCTACATCTCCCAACGAAGTAGATGGGAAATGGGACCTGCGCACTGCAGTTTGGAACCTTCCCGAATGTTTGCCTTTGTAATAACATTGCAGAAGGCCCATGTCTCTCAGACTGCGAAAGCAGGCTTCATCATCATCATTCTGCGCTGCAGTTTATACTTTTGCAGCTATCATCGTTTTATTGGTTGTACAGTGTACTCTTGTGTCATGTGTTATTGTTCCAAAATAAACTTTTTATTTTTATTTGTTGTGGGTGTTTTTTTTCTCAGTTCTTAGGCTGGTTTTAGCTACATTTACGGGCCAAAACCAAGTAAATGTAGCGTGTGGTGTGTATTTAAGTTGAGGGTGTGTTTTCTTCCTCTAACTGCATGAATTTCCTAACTATTCTGCAGGTGTTTAAGATGGCAGCTTTGTGTAGGTTGATATAAATTGATTCTTCTAAATCTTTTAGTTTCAGGCTACGGAGAAGATGGTTGGGGATAACACCTGTCGTGGAGAGAACTGTCCCTATAGTTCTCTCCACGAAATAAACACTTTTTCTTGTCTCCCGATTCTAGTGACTTCTTCTTTGTTATTTTTATATTATTAAGTTTTTTTTGTGTTCATGTTTAACATATGGGTGTGAGACATGGGCACTCACCAAATCGCTAAGAGGAAAGCTTGCCAAGTGTCAAAGGGCAATGGACAGAAGCATGGTAGGCTCAAAGAGACAAGATAGAATAAGGAACACAGATCTCCGGGCCAAAACAAAATTGACAGACATTCTAACAAGAATAGACCAACAGAAGTGGAGGTGGACAGGCCATATGATGCGAGACACTAAAGGAAAGTGGAGCAAGGCAGTAACAGAATGGTATCCAAGGGATGGAAAAAGAAATCAGGGAAGACAGCTTTCCCGATGGGAGGATGAAATTAAGATGACAGCAGGTCCAAACTGGAGGAGGATACCTAGCGACAGACAACAATGGAAATTGTTAGAGGAGGCCTATGCCATGAGGCACACCGAAATTCGAGACATTTTGTGATTATTTATGTAAACTTTATTGTAAACTATGCTGTCTAGTTTCGGAATAAAATGCTTTATTATTATTATTAAGTTTTTTTTATCATCATCATTTCAGCCTGAAATCATCCATGGGTATAGGCTTCCCATATCTTTTGCCATACTTTCTGGTTAAATACTGCGTTCCTCATCGAGGTGTTTCTTGCGAAGTTATCGATTTAGTCAATCCAACGCGACTTTGAACGGCCTTAGTTTCTTTGGCCTTACCTTGGCCACCATTTGGTCACAGCTTTACTCCATCGGGTAACTCCACGTCTAGCCAGATGTCGGCTCAGCAGTTACACAAAACCGACAGCTTAAGTTTATTCAAAACCTTGTATCTAATTGTTACAATATTGTATCTAAATCTATCTACCTAGCCTTTTCCCAACTATGTTAGGGTCGGCTTCCAGTCTAACCGAATGCAGCTGAATACCAGTATTTTACATGGAGCGACTGCCTATCTGACCTCCACAACCCATTAACCGGGTAATAAAATACCCCATTGGTAACACTGGTTGTCAGACTTTCGGGCTTCTGACGATCCGTAAGCACTGTCAAAGATCCACGAATGACAGCCGGGACCAACGGCTTAACGTGCTTTCCGAGGCACGTATGAGTCTTGGCATGTACCTAATGAATCAACTCATGCGTCTATTATTACAAAGTTCTCTATTGTATCTCAATGAATTCATCGACTTTTTTTTTACATCGAGTTCTTAGTGATTATTAATTTGAACTATGAAATGGCGCTTCTGTATCTTTTCCTGCATGGCACAAATATGATGTTCTGCATCGTATATCCCACATCGAAGTACTGCGTGACCTGCGCAGTGAACACCAAACTTGAGTTGTGCAACGCCGCAGTGCGCCACCCGCCGTCTGCCGTGCATGGTTGGATTGCCAGATTGGTCCACCTGACTACTATTTGTTTGGCATAATACCAAGACAATAGTAGCTAGAAAGACTGGTTCTGAGCAGCTCTACAGTTCTGCGTCTTTCAAGGTGTGCTGGAAAGCAGTCAAGTGTTTTTTTGTAAGTATTTCTTAAATCAAAATGGCGTCACGCCGCCAAATTACGTCACATTTGTAAAAAAAAAAAAAAAAATTCAGCATCGTTTGCTTGTTACATAGTGTTGCTTCTTCTTCTTTTTGTGTGGTGAGTGACTACCCTCAGTCAGAGATTTAAAGCCGCCCATGGGCACTTGACTTGTCTTCACATGCCGTGGAGAAATAATTTCTCAGGCATGCAGGTTTCCTCACGTGGTTTACATACTTAGTGCTAATAATTAGTGACTGTGCAATGAGTGATGAACTGATGACTCATAATTTTCGCAGGTTTTTGTGAATACAAGGAGTTGACATGGGATGGGTATGTGATGCAGAGGAATGTGGAAAATGTTGTGAGGAAAGTTTTGAGTATAAATATGTGGATGGGTTTATGAGTAGGGGAAGACGAGAGATGGACTGTGTGAAAATACAAGGAGTTGACATGGGATGGGTATGTGATGCAGAGGAATGTGGAAAATGTTGTGAGGAAAGTTTTGAGTATAAATATGTGGATGGGTTTATGAGTAGGGGAAGACGAGAGATGGACTGTGTGAAAGATGATGTGGTTAACAACCGACTTCCAAAATTAAAAACACTACAGAGTGAAACATTTATAACTTCAATTTCGGAAGTCGGAGTCTTTGGTTTTGAATTTTCGTTTTTTGCCACCGACTTCCGAAATTGAAGTTATAAATGTTTCACTCTGTAGTGTTTTTAATTTTGGAAGTCGGTTGTTAACCACATCATATTTTTCACTTCGTAATGTTTTTTTTTTGAAGTCGGTTGTTTTTTTTTTTTGTAAAAAGTTTTTTTTTTCACTTTTGAGTTGTGGTAATTGTGGTACACTTTGTACCTTAGGTAGAGTAATGCTTGCTAAAAAGTTTAATTTAGAATACTATCAAGTTCACTTTAAGATTTCTCACGGAAGAACTCAGATGCTTTTGGGGGGCTTGAGCCCCCATAGCCTGGATCCACTACTGCAAAGGTCTTCAAGCCGCAGCCCTCTGTGACTTCCTTGGCGACCCGGCAATAGCTTGGTTAAATAAAAATGATTGATTTAAGTACTATTCATGTGTAGAAATCTAAATAAAATAGACCAGCAAAACGTGTCCGTGCGGATTGAGGAGCCAGACTCATAATTAAACGCGGGTACTACCAATATTTAGTAGTAAATTTGCCGATTTTGTAGGCCCGATCCTGGAATTTGTAGTAAAACCCTTTAGAAGTTACATGACTTTAAAGGTGGCTCCTCAATTCGCACATGCGGATTGAGGAGCCACCTCAGAACTCGAAAACTAGACGACGGATGAAAATGAAAATTTGGTAGGATTTAGTAGTACTTATGCGTAATCTCTACAAAAAAAATGGGGTTTGTACGACTGGATTTGAGAGAGCTACAATGCTTTGATTTTTCATAAAAAAACGTAAATTTCACCGCGCTGTTTCTCGGAAAGTTATTAATCAATTACAACATATTTTCAGTATGATTTAGTAGTAAATTAGTTTGATTTAAATTAATTATGAGTCTGGCTCCTCAATCCGCACGGACACAGCAAAACTCCATCAAAATACATCCCCATTTCAGATTTTTTCCTAAAATCTGAAATTATGCACGGAAAATTACTTCACTTTTTGGCTCCACATTATCTATGCGAGCAGTTATTTTCTCGAATGAAAAACGTACAGTCCACATGGCAGAGACCAGAATCACAGTTTGATGAAAACAGTGAGAATTGCAACAAGCACTATTGGGGCAGATATTGATTTGGTTAAAGAGTAAAATGTCAAACATCTCATTGATTGAATTTTATTAGTATCGTTTGCTATTTCTAGTATTCTGCGTCCTAACATAGAATACTTTTTATTCCGATACTCCCACGGGATCGAGGCTTATGCGGGTGAATTCTCTCACTTTTCAGGTTCCTGTCTGACCAGCAGCCTTACCCAATCGCCTCTGAAGTTGTTGCTGCTGCTGTCTGAATTCCAGCCATATACCACATGGCCCTACTTGAGCGAACACCGATGGAGCTCTACCAACACCTGCTGAGCCAAAATCAATTTGACTAGCTAGTGGTGCAGCCAAAAAAAGGTGAATATAAAAAAACTGATAATCATTTATTTAAGTTGGCGACTTCAGAGGGTCTAGACAAACAGCAAGCGCTTTCAAAGCGTTTCGTATTTCTACTACCACTTTCAACAGAATTAACATAAACTTTTCGGTAGCTTATGTCATTGTCAACTGTATACATTTTTATATTTGATGTGTAGCATCCCGTGGCTAAGATAACAGCCGCACGGTTCGATCCATCAGGTTAAGCTACGCTTGCCGGGGTTGGTCTGTGGATTGGTGCCACGGAAAGCACGTTAAGCAGTTGGTCCCGGCTGTCATTCGTGGATCTTTGACAGTCGTTACGGGTCGTCAGAAGCCCGAAAGTCTTGACAACCAGTCTTACCAAGGGATATCGTATTATCCAGTTACTGGGTTGTGGAGGTCAGATAGGCAGTCGGTCCATGTAAAATGCTGGTATTCAGCTGCATCCGGTTAGACTGGAAGTCGACCCCAACATAGTTGGGAAAAGGCAGACAGATTGATTGATGGGTAACATCTTTCCTCTCGCTTTCCTGTAATCTGAGGGAGTAATTTCGTGAAAAGGGACGGAAGTGTGTAACAGGAAGCCGGGGAAGGGCGCGCTATTTGATTTGACCAATGAGCGCGAGCGGTGCTAGAGTTGGCCTTCAGATGGTACCAACCCATTTTCCGAGAGACATACATGTACCTATACCTCAGCCAAGATATCAGAAGGCCAATTCTCGTACTTAAAAAACGTTCACATTAAAAAACGCAATCTGTCAAAAAATTTGGTAAAATGATTGGATTTTTGACAGATAGCGAATGCGAACGTTCTTAAAAAATACGGGAATTGCCCCTCTGATGTTACACATCTTATACGACTGCTGTAAGGTTCTCTCGTTTTTACCGTCAAACTCAAACTCAAAGCATTTATTTCAAATAAACCAATTACAGGCACTTTTGAATTCTCAATGAGTCGGTCAGTCAGAAAGATGAAGCTAGTTGCCCATTCCAAAGCGTAGTAGGTTCCTATAGAGAAGAACGGAAGAACATTATCGCTATCGCTGACAGAATGTCACTTTGTCATGTGTTTTACATTTTTAACCAACTTCAAAAAGGAGGAGGTTCTCAATTCGACTGTATGTTGGTTACGCGATTACTCCGCCAATTATGAATTGATTTTGACGATTCTTGTTTTTGTTTGGTAGGTCATACTTCAGAGGTGGTCCCATATAATTTTTATTAAGTTTGCTTTGGTAGTTTTTAAGTTAGCTTCATTATTACGTATTTTTCCCAGTTAGCCTATGTGGATGGTATAATGATAAGTTCCTGTCACTGTTATTTACATAGCAGGTAATGGTATTCGAATTTGTCGGGTAGTAACACAATTATGTCAGCAAAACTGACGGGGTCCGTTAGGGCCGATGCCTGCCGGGGTTGCGGGTAGTCCCAAGGGGAAACCGTGGCCCCTGGCATGGCAAGGGAAGGAACACGGGTGGGTTTTAGTCAGTAAAAGTCTGACACGCCCTTCCGCTCCGCCCAGAGCGGGAGAAGTCATTGGATGATTTCCCACCCAAAAAAAAAAAAAAAAAGGTAACACAATTAAAATGTGAAAAATAAAAATTGTAAAAAAAAATCTTTTTTCAGGTCCCTGAGTGACGAACAGCTTCACCGATGGGGTGTAAGTGGTTCTACCAACACCTTCAGAGTCAAAGTCAACCTCACCTGCCCGCGGTACACCCTGCTAAATCACCGACGAGGCTCTGGCCAATCCCTGGTCTCCTCTTCAGAGATGAGGAGATCAGGGAGAAATTACTTAAGTTTAATAACTTTTTAGTAACAAAATACGCTATTTACGGTTTATTCTTAAGTATAGAAATAAGTAGCATAAGGTCTCAAATAAAATACGGGAATTAGTTTTATGAGTGAGTTTCATATATGTATTAGGTAAGTATAATAATAAATAATTAAGGTAAGTGATCAGTGCTTAGTTTTATTTTGATAATCCCTAAACTAGTGTCCGACCGAAACAGGAGTTTTAACCGAAACTGAAACCGAAATTTCGGTATCTGTCTCAGGTTCGGCCGAAACCGAAACTTTTGTTGACAGGTTAAAAATCTATTGTTTACTGTTCTGCCTGCCTCGTGGGTCTAGTGGTAGCAAGCGCTACTGCTGACAACGAAGTCCTGGGTTCGATCCCCGGGTCGGGCAAAGTGTTATTGGGTTTTTCTTAAACATAACTGGCGAAATGTGGGTGTACCTCCTACAAGTACACCTCTGCCCAACCCTTCGGGAAAACAAGGCGTGATGTTATGTTATGTTATGTATGAGAAGAAAAAAAGTTAACAAAACATGTTAACTACTTCTTGGAACAAGTATATAACAAGGTGATGAGGGCGGGTGAAACACGAGCTACGAACTCACCCGAAGACAGCCGAACGACGCGCGATTTTTCACGAACGCAGAATTTCGGTGCGGCCGAGGGTTGGGCAGATTTTCTGCCGAAACCGAAACTGATGCCGAAACTATATTTTTGCCGAAACCGAAACCTAAACCGAACCTTTGGTCGGTCACTACCCTAAACGCAGTCTTAATTGGTCTGTCTGGTTCTTGTAAGCGCTACTGCTGAGCACGAAGTCCTGGGTTCGATCCCCGGGTCGGGCAAAGTGTTATTGGGTTTTTCTATCTGGAATTTCTCAGTAGCAGCCCGGAGTCTGGATTAGTGCCCGGTTGATGGCAATAGGCTCGCCCCCTATTACATGGGACTCAAACATAACTGGCAAAATCTAGGTGTACCATAGGTACACCTCTGCCCAACCCTTTGGGGCGTACAGGTGTGATGTTATGTTGACATAACAGTATTTTTCTCGTGGTCCTAAGAGGCCACTGAGGTGGTTCAGATGGTTGGCCAGTAGCATTCATCTGAACTCGGAACACAAGTCTGCCAGCCAAGTCTTCTTTCCTTCATTGCATAGTCAATACACAGTCCATATTATATACCACATATACATAGACTTTTGCCTTTCAAAAGTCTATGAATATTATGAACAACTTTCATTAAGGGACCAACCCAGAAATCGCGAAAAAAAAATGTTCTCTACATTTACCTATGTTCGCATAATATCTCGTCAAAATGTAGGGAACAGCTGTTTTTTTCTTCGCGATTTCAGTGTTGGTCCCATAGTGAAAGTTGTTCATAATGATGAGTACAATTAAGAGGTATCGCATGAATAATTTTTTTTCGGGAAGGTACCTCGTTCCTCAAAACAAAAATACATCTCACATCGAAGTATTGATCTGGACTTGCGCAGTGCAGTTAGACTATTCTAGAGTTCTGAACCTACTATACTATCTTTGTGCAGTGCCGCAGTACGCCACCCGTCGTCTGTCTTGCAGGTCGAGTTGTTCTACTGCGTACCCAAGGGTTAAAGCATAAGGTTAGTGCATAGATATACCTACTCTCTAAGTTTATCAAGGACATCACTGACATCGGCAAAGAACAACATCTTGAGGAAACCTGTATCCTAGTTACGTAATGCACGATCAATAATAAATTGAAAAGATTGCCAGTCCATTGCTTCATAAGTTCGACAAAAATAATCTGCTCAATTTTTTTTGTCGAACTTATGAAGCAATGGACTGGCAATCTTTTTCAATTGGTTTCAATTTAAAATTGATCGTGCATTGCGTAATTGGGGGGTAGTTGTGATAAAATTAATGTGTTAGGTTGTGTCTCTGGGTGCTTTGCCCAAACGTTATTCGTTTTATGAGCACAATATATAAAGGTCACTTAATATTCGATTGAGCTAAAAGTTATTAAGCGTTCATCTCACGAATCCTCACAAGCGACTCTGAGCTTGATGTAATTAGTCTCATACTTATTACATCAACTATTTCCCCTAACACACCTAGAACATATACTTATAATGAATTGCAGTTGTAACATTGAATTTGATGTTGTACCCGTTTTAGGTGTAAAAAGGCATTTGGAAAGTTTCCTAATACTTTTTTTACAACTTAAACTAAATATTCGGTGTTACGATATTAATTATTGCATTTCATACTTAATCAATATTCTAGTTCGCTAGTTAGTCACCTGTCTTATTTCCATACAGTAATATTGCCAAATTAATCAAAACATCGTCCATTAAAAAGGGGGAGGTCTGAGGGGGTGTATATCTACAAACAATAAAAATGTGACGTCATTCTATGTTTCTATTGGCATAGACACGGGCATGGCTGTAGAATGTATATGTAAGGGTAAAAAGCCATTAACGTGGCAAGCAGCGAAGGCGATAGTATTAACCAATGGGGTGCTAGTATTTTCTCCATGGATTGACGTGTTTACGGACCGTAGGTATCCGCCACGCCCCCGTATTACCATAAAACCTTTGAGTTTTTGTGATTTATTGGTGGGCTTAGTTTTGGTCCCGTAACTTATTATTATAACATTAGATTCCGCCCAGTTTTATTACCTGAAACTGTCTTAATCCATTTTAGGAATCACTTGCTATTCTGATAATATTTTTAAGGAAATAAAAATATTAAGTAAATAAAATGTTAAGGTGAAGGTCAGGTCCCGCGAAATTCAAAATTTCTTACGTTTTTTGCAATTTGCAGGTCAGTGTCAAGTTGTATGTTGAAATTTTATGTGTTACAAGTATTATTATTTTGTTTTTTATTGATATGTGGTCTGCAATAAAGAATTTTATTTTTATTTCCTTTATTTCATTTATATACATATTATTTACATTTTTAAATATTTTTATAAAAACAAAATAAAATAAAAACATTTAAAAATATAAAAAAAATATGCCGCCCACTTGACGCCCTGGATAGGAGGGTCCGCACACTACTGACCGCAAATCGGATGCATCACCCACGCTCATCGGTGATGAGACTGTATATCCCACGGAAGTGCGGAGGTCGAGGCTTCTTAAATGCTAAGACCCTGCACAACCGTGAGGTATGCAGTCTCAGGGAATATTTCCTAGAGACCGACGTGGGGATGCACCGAGATGTGGTCTCGGTGGACAAGGGCCTCACCCCGCTATCCTTGGCTAACGAGAACTGGCGCAAACCTATAGTATTAGATACTAATGACCGCAGGGAGGTATGGCAGAGCAAAGAGCTTCACGGGCGCTTTTACCGGGCCTTGCATGGGCCCGATGTAGACATGTTAGCGTCCGTATCCTGGTTACGATTCGGTGATCTCTTTGGGGAAACCGAAGGTTTTGTCTTTGCGATTATGGACGAAGTTATGATGACGAACAACTACCGGAAATATATTGTGAAGGACGGCACGGTTGACATCTGTCGGGCATGCCACCGTCCGGGGGAATCAATCCGACACATTATTTCCGGCTGCTCTCGTCTGGCTAACGGAGACTACTTGCATAGGCACAACCTTGTAGCCAGGATTATCCACCAGCAACTTGCTCTGAAATACAGTCTTGTGGAATCGGAAGTACCGTACTATAAGTATGTGCCCGACCCAGTCCTCGAAAATGGCAATATCACGTTGTATTGGGATCGATCTATCATCACTGACAGGACTATTGTTGCCAATAAGCCAGATATAGTCGTGATAGATCGATCAGAGCGTCGCACAATGATTATTGATATAGCGGTCCCGCATGACGAGAACCTCGTGAAAGCAGAAAAAGATAAACAGATTAAGTATCTTGATCTGGCTCACGAGGTTGTCGACATGTGGGATGTGGATACAGCAGTCATTGTGCCGATAGTCGTGACGGCCAATGGCATAATAGCCAAGAGCCTCGACCAACACCTTAGGAGGCTCTCGTTAGGCAGCTGGATCAAGGGCTTGATCCAGAAAGCAGTACTATTCTGGACACGGCGCGTATGGTTAGGAGATTCCTCTCTCAGGAGCCCTGACCACCGGTAGCTGTTCCCGATACCGGTGGGCTACTATTTTTTATATTTAGGCCGCCATTATTTTTATTTATTATTAAAATATGATTCGCGACCGTAACACATTACGGCTTTACAGATTTATAATCATTACAATCAACAATACAACTGCTTAAGTTAGCATAATCCTCAAACGTCATGATTTCATGAAATAGTCATTCAATAGGATTACATGTACTTAGAGAGTTGTATTGATGATTTATAAGATTATGATTTTATAAATAAACATTTGAAACGGCCGCGAATCATATTTAGATCAAAATTATACTGACCTGCACCCTAATTACGTAACGCAAACTCAATTTAAAATTGATCGTGCATTGCGTAATTGGGGGGCTGATACTGGTAACCTGATACTGACCTGCAAATAGCAAAAACGCAAAGACAGGCCTCGAGGCTTTGCATTCGACTCTTGTCGTGGCAACACGTCGTGTTCGAGTTAGCAATAGGTCAATCGTCATCCTGATTGCCGGATGCCTCGTTGAGAGGCGAAAACTGTGTCGATTTCTTACAGGGTTCTCTCAGAGTCTTTAAGAACAGTTAAGCGGATTAAGTTACTAAATATACATCGTCTATTGTATTTTTTAACTTCTTAATATGACTTTTTCTTACTTTTCAGATCCCTCTTCTATAAGCAGCAACTCATCAGCTGTTGGTCACACTCAAACTACTTCCCTTGCAATGAAACTTAACATCATTCCACCTTCCTATCCACCAACGGGCAGAGGCTCTACCAGGACCTTCTGTAAGATCCAGACGGCCCCAGTCCAGCATTCACCAACGGACACTGGATCTGTCTTCACCTCTTCCCAGCTTGAGGTGACCCCAGTCAACCATTCACCATTAGACACTACTTCTACTAACACCCTTCATCAGAACCAGGGAACCCAAGACCAGCATTCACTCACGAGTACTGGTTCTACGAGTTCCTTTTCTCAGCTTGACGTTGCCCTAGACAACCATCCACCATCAGACATTGCCTCTTACAACATTCTTCATCAGATCCAGGCGGCCCAAAACCAGCATTCACCAACCGACACTGGTTCTACCAGTTCTTCTTCTCAGCTTGAGGTGGCTCCAGTAAACCATTTACCATTAGACACTGCTTCTACTAACACCTTTCATCAGATCCAGAGGGCTCCAAGCCAGCATTCACCAATGGACACTGGTTCTACCAACACTTCTTGCCAGCTTGAGGTGACCCCAGTGAACCATCCACCATCAGACACTGCCTCTTACAACATTCTTCATCAGATCCAGGGGAATCAAAATCAGTATTCACCAACAGACACTGATTCTACCAACACCTCTTCCCAGTTTGAGGTAGCCCCAATCAACCATGCAACATCAAACACTGCCTCTACCAACGCCCTTTATCAGATCCAGGGAACCCAAGACCAGCATTCACCAACGGAAACTGGTTCTTCCAACTCCTCTAACCAGCTTGAGGAGTTCAGTTGGAAATCCCCCTGGATATTCTCCTGGAATATGACTAGGATGACGAAGATCTTGTCTCCTCTAAGAAAACGAGTCGGGTTACTTCCAATATCTACGTTTCTTGCACATGTATGTATAAGATTGTTGTCCATACAACCAATTTGCTTGTAACATCTTAGTATTAAGTACAGGCTAAAATTAAATTGATTGGTGAAACTCCACAGACGTGATGGGAATCGGTAACAAAACGTGATAAAACAAAAAAAAAATGTTATTCTACAATCACAATTTCAAGTAACTGCAGCTTTTCTACCCGACTACGGTGAAGCGAAAGGGAGGGTTATGATTTTGACCGGTATGTATGTATGTATGTAAGTAAGTATGCAGGTATGTATGTATGTTCATCTGTTACCTCATAACTTCTAAACTTCTGATCATAATTTGACAAATGAGGAATCATTGGAAGCGTCTGGTTGTCCGCTGGTTATAGGGAATGTGACGACACATTAAATTCAATATGGCGCCCTCTAGAGGAATCAGAATCAGAATGCTTTATTTGTAAACATAGGTCAAAATTACAAGTGTGTGAAATGTTACAGATTGGTACATACTCTATGTTTTCCTAGAGGCGTACAAATATATTTAATTAACATTGTCGAAATTTTTACTTTTTTTTACTTAGGACATAAAGCCATGAACTAAAAAAATTGCCATGCCATTAAAATTATGTGGGTGTACAGGCATGCGACCACGGCTTTACCTTGACTATTTTTGTGCCTATTTCTTTATTTCTGTCTGAAATATTTTCTTGTTTCATACTATTCAGAGCGTGATTTTTCAGTTGTTAGTTTAGATTTTGTTTTTTTTTCGTTTTGTCACGTTTGTATATCGATGCCCATCAGTCTGTGAAGTTTAGCTCGCTAATTTAAATTGACCCTGTTTAATATCAGCATAGGTTAAGTTTTTATTCTTATATAAAATAGATTACTGTAAGGGGTAAATATGGCAAGACATATTTATATTATCTTCTTTGTTTATAAGTATAAAGTAGGTTACGGTAGGCAGTGTGTTTTTTTATTTTGGACCCTCACACACTAAAACCCAACCAATAAAAACGTGTACGGACCCCTGTCAGGAACGACAAGTTCCTAACTGAGAGAGAGAGAGAGAGAAAGTGGCATAAAGGGAGTATAATAATGCTTATTCCTCACGTGACGATTTCTACCAGTCAACTCTTTCCGCATAAAGAAACTTCGTTCCAAAAAGTTTTTTTACAGCTATATGGTGGTTTATGGTATGAGATGGTTTGGTGGTAAATGTTGTACGTAAAATAAAAAAAAAAGCTTTTATTTCTCTACAACTTATATGAATAACAGTACTTACAATTAAGTATAAGAAGTACCTTTTAAGCAAAAATTGCTTGTACCTATTAGGTACTTCCACTCTTCCGGTTTATCAACATTACATAAGTGAGAAATTTAGCAATAAATTAAGTAAAATCAAATAAAATAATAATAAAATATGTGAGTATATCTCGCTCTGATCGTGAGCTAGCGAGGCTAGTTTTTCAATTACATATTAAAAATCAAAGTGTGAAAAGTTGTTTTGTTTAATTTTGTAAACCTGTATCCTAATTACGTAATGCACGATCAATAATAAATTGAAATGAATTGAAACAGATTGCTAGTCCAATTGCTTCATAAGTTCGAAAAAAAATCTGCTCAATTATTTTTTCGAACTTAGGATGCAATGGACTAGCAATCTGTTTCAATTCATTTCAATTTAAAATTGATCGTGCTTCGTACATTCGTAAGTTTTTTCGGAGCGAAGCTGCGGGAAAAAGCTAGTTCTATAATAATTTTGGTTAATTCACTACCATAATCAAAATCTGAATCGAAAACTTCCACGTAAAAAAAAATATTAGAGTAATTTTTGTCATTTGTGAGTTAGTAAATGGTAGGTAAATGGTCAAGATCACAACAAATAACCTACAACACACTACATGATCTGCTTTGCCAAGTTGAGATTGACATTAGTATAACATTGCCATATAAAGAGTTTGCAAATAATTCGAGTGTCTTCTTTTGTTAGCTCTGACTCTATCTTCATTTAGCCACGCAGACATTATACACTGGCCTTCAAAATATAGTACCACACTTTTAAAACTGTAATTTCTCCTAAACTATAGAAGTCTAGAGTTTTGAAATAACAAACGTTTTATAGTAAATTTCATCCACTTTTTTTTTTATGTATACAGGATGGAAGGGTAAACACCGTTAAATTGTCACTCAAACTATGGGTAGTCGGCTTAAATATAAACAAAAAATCGAGTAAAAAAAAAATTACGTTATGTTCTTTAACAAAAATTAAAAAGGTTATTGTCCGACACCGTCCGCAAATTCATGGATATGCGCCCGCCCGAGTGACGTAATCGATCGCCGCCCGTCCTACCTACCTACACAACACATGAATAAATACAATACAACCTTTTCCTGGCTTAAGACAGGCAACAATACCTACCTTAGGAATTGCGTGACGATTCTAAATGTACATCTTTAAAAAAAAAAGTTGTGATTTTCCATTGAATTTATATTCTATAAACGAAACCAAACCACTGGTTTGAAGGATAACGGTGTTTACCCTAACACACTGTATACTTTGTTATACATTAGTAACGTTTTTACTTAAAAAAAGATAAAAACCAAGACCATCCAACCATCGAAGACGAGGTTTCGTATTCGATGTTGGCGAATATTCTCCCATCCTTCCATCAGGGCCTGTTTTAGGGCCCTAGGGATGATAGGAGGTAGTCTGTGGGTTCTGACCATAATCCCGAGCTCATCCCAGGCATGCTGGATGGGCATGAGATCAGGATTTCTTGATGGCCAGACCAACATGTTGATACCGACCTCCTGAATGTACTGTTGTACGGCCCGAGCGGCGTGTTATCCTGCATGAATATCGATCCATCACCCACATTGACTAAATATGGCCCTGCATAGTCAGTATGGATCTCTTGAGCATATTTTTCCCCAGTCAGGGTGTCATTTTCTATGACCACTAACTCTGTGCGACCTTCTGAAGAGATGCCAGACTATAGCTTCACCATATTGGACTCTTTCTGAGAAGCAGGCTTGAATGTATCGCTCACCAGGTCGCCTGTACACTCTTCGCCCTCCATCGGAAGTGAATAGTAAGAATCATCATCATCCATCAGTGAACTTTAAATATCTTGTATACTTTAATATTAATTGCTATTTCAAAAGTGTGGTACCTACTAAGTTTTGACGGCCAGTGTAGTTCTTAAGTTTGTAAAGAACACACATGCGTGGCAAAATGCGAAAATGTGGAGAACACGTAGCAAATAGCATCGTGGCTGAGACGAGGTGCAGATGAATGTCTCCTCCTTACGTCTTGTGTTTGATGGCAGCAGCTTGAAAGTCTGATAACCAGTCTTACCAAGGGGTATCATATTATCCTAGTAGAGTTGTGAACAGGCAGTCGCTCCGAGTAAAATACTGGTATTCAGCTGCATCCGCTAGGCAGATGATGATAGCATGGCGAGGATTAATAAAAAGTCAGATTCCTAGCCTAACTTATATTTAGCTTATAACTAGTGTTTTAAAAATAAGTGTTGGAAAACATATTATTTTTCTATAAGAATAAAAACTTATCTAACCTTACAATATCTACTAACAATTACACACAAGTACACGAACTACATATATTCCTAAGTGACCCTAAATGTATGCAGAACACTGCACACCTGATCTCCTCAACCCTCAAGTGGAGGAGACCAGGGATTCGCCAGAGCCTCGTTGGTGAAGTCAGCAGGGTGTACCGCGGGCAGGTGAGGTTGACTTTGACTCTTCAGGTATTGGTAGAGCCACTTACACCCCATCGGTGACAGGGACCTAAAAAGCGAAAAATAAACATGTTAAAAAATGAATCAGTCTTTGATCTTCCTTAGTTTATGGTAGTGGTTGTTGTTGCCTCATATTTCATCTATCAATCTATAAGGACTTTTTCAATACATCTGTATTACTCGTTATCTTGGTAGTCAACCCCTTTCTAGCCACATCATCTTTTTCACACAGTCCATCCATCGTTTCTTTGGTCTTCCTCTACTCTTATAGCTATCGACATTCATACTCAAAACTTTCCTCACGACATGTTCCTCATTCTTCCGCTTCACATGCTCATACCATGACAACCTGGAGCTGATTATTTAAAGCTGATTTCCATACAAACATCTCATACGAGTCTTATATCATCTCATACGAGAACGCAAAAATATATATTTGCTTCCTGATTTACAAAGCTCTACAAACGTCGCACCATACTTAATATACAATGTGGAGACTACCATACAACAAAAAATTAAAATACTGTCACTACTAATGCTTAAGAGTATTTTGGAACTGTCAAATAAATCCTAGCTATGAAAAAAAAAAATGAGTTTTTCAAACAAATTAAAAGTAATGTATGCCGGATCCGCCCTAAGCCTATAAATTCCGTTTATCCAACTAGGCCTTGGGTGAATTTTTGGGCATACATTTCCGAATATCCACCTAAGGGTGGATTTTTGGGGTGGATAACCGGAATAGCCCGAGCCGACTATGGATTTTGCCGAGCTATAATGACTAAACTATTATTTATTTTATTTATTTATTTATTTTTAGCCTGTGTTGTCCTAAACTATTGAATATATTCAATTGAATTTTTGTATACAGAATGGGAACGTTATTATAGGGACACGCTGTTTAATTTTTTGTTGTATTGTCGTCTCCACCTTGTATATGTATACGGTCTACAAATGTTCCTGTCCCTAATCAGATCACTCCCGAACACTCCTCAAAAGTAGCTCAAACGTCACTCCTCAGTTACTGTTACTGTTAGCCTAGATCATCCCACTGCTGAGCAAAGGAAAGTCCCCATAACTTACAGCTTTTTATAGCTTTCTGCTCAAAAGTTATAACGTGATGGAATTTGGCGCCATTAAAAAATTTGTTAAATCAGTAACTGGAAAGAAATGTCAAACACTGACCTTGTACTAATGGGCTATGTGGTGTGTGTGGTACATACTTGCAGAAGTGCAGAGCCTGGTGAGAAGGACCAACTCACAACAGACGATAAACGGCAGTGGCAAATACAAAGCCATTTGGAGACGCAAGCAGGGCTCGTCCACCAGAGACTTGAAAAAAAAAAACAAATAATAAGTTTTTTTGCATTAAGAGGGTGCATCCTAAAAGTTGGCAACGTCGTAAATAGCTGTCAAATATTTACCTGTTTCGATTAATTTGGAAATAATACTGTATGGAAATAAGAAATGTGGCTAACCAATTGACTAGAATATTAATAATGAATTGCAATTTTATTATGACATTGAATTTGATGTTGTACCCGTTTTAGGTGAAAAAAAGGCATTTGGAAAGTTTCCAAATACTTTTTTTACATCTAAAACTAACTATTCGGTGTTACGATATTAATTATTGCATTTCATAATCAATATTCTAGTTCGCTAGTTAGCCACATTTTTTATTTCCATACAGAAATATTATCAAATTAATCAAAACAGCGAAATATTTGACATCTATTTGCGACGTTGCCAACTTTCAGAATAAACACTCTTAACTTGTTTAAAAACTAAAAGATGACGTCGAAATATTCCTCCGCATCGCTGCCGATTGGTATTATAGGTTCTTATAAGACTGACGGCATTACACGGGGTATACACGGGGAGTCTGTGGGTCAGCTTTACCAAAAGATCGCTGGAGGTCCTGCGCATCCAATATAATAATGTTTTCAGAATGCTGTTGGGACTGCCCCGTTTTTGTAGCGCATCTGAGATGTTTGCGCTGAATCGAACTGACGACTTTTACGCGATTATGCGGAAGAAGATCTCGTCTTTAATAACACGTTTGCGGGACAGTGGCAACAGTATTCTGAGGACAGTGGCGGAGAACATCTACTCTCCTATTCTGAGACGTTTTGTGGGGGTGATGAACGAGTGAAGTACTTTCGCTTGTGCGTCAGCCGCATGAAACGAACTCAGTAAAGGTTGAAAATATATACTTAGATACGTAAGACGATTACTAACATTAATTATAAGAAATTTACTAACACAGTGGATTTTATGTTGTCCGAAAATAAAGAATTTATATTATATTATTATTATATTAACTCGTTGTAAGGAAATGATTAGCTTTTAGTCAAGGTTAAAGCCAGCCCCTTGGGTCACGATCATAATCCTAAATTTCCATAAAATAAAACCATCTGAAAGTGTGTACTTTTCTGCCGCGTTAGTAGGATGTTATTGGGCACTCTAAGCCACCTTACGTTCCATCGGTTCACTTCGTTCACCTCGTCACTTCAGGTGGCTTAGATTGCCCAATAACATATATGAAATCCATTCTATTCCACCTGATGAACAGAAGGTGGAGTACGAATTTTTGCATAGTGCAGTAAAACAGGTGGCTTAGATTGCCCAATAACATATATGAAATCCATTCTATTCCACCTGATGAACGGAAGGTGGAGTACGAATTTTTGCATAGTGCAGTAAAATAATGGTTCAGCGCCTATTCCACCCGATGGAACTAGTTATAAATGTCAATGTAATACATTAATCGACTCATTATTAATATATCCGTTTCAAGCAGTTGTCATGAAATTTGTAAAACAACCACAATCGTTACATATAAACAAACTTTGTGTTAATTCTCAGGAGACTGGTTTTCGCCATGGAGAATTATTACCTAAATCGGTACGATGTATCATTTGCGGGCCGTCAAATTGTGGAAAAACTAATTTATTAATTGGTCTTCTTATACACGAGAATGGATTAAGATTTCAAAATGTTTATGTTTATTCGAAAACCTTGCAACAACCCAAGTACGTTTTTTTAGAAAAAGTCTTGCAACGAGTACCAGGCGTTTCATTTCAGAAATATCATGAAAATGAGCAAGTACTGAGTGTTCAGACCGCAAAACCGAATTCTGTAATTGTATTTGATGATGTTGCTTGTGAAAATCAAAGTAGTATACGTGATTATTTTGCTATGGGGAGACACAAGTCCATCGATTGTTTTTATCTAAATCAGACGTATAGTAAAATCCCTAAACAGTTAGTAAGAGACAACGCAAACCTAATCGTACTTTTTAAACAAGATGAAAGAAATATGAGACATGTTTATGAAGAACACGTCAACACTGACATGACATGGACTGAATTTCGGGAAATGTGTTCAAAAATATGGAGTATACCTTTCAATTATGTTGTAATTAATAAAGATTGTTCCAAAAACAAAGGATGTTATAGAAATAAATTTGATACGTTTGTAGTCTTTGACTAAGAACACGAATACATATAAAAGGTTTATTACCTACAAAACATTATTATTCACCTTACGACGCTAGATCAATTACAACCTATTTTACCAATATGGAAAAATCATTGAAACGGCAAATTGTTGATGCGGCAGAAGCTGTAAAGATAAAAGTACGAAAAATGAGAGATACTGAGATTGATAATAAACAAGCACTAGAAACTGTTTTCAAACCTGTTACAGATCCTCTCAACCTAATTGCTAATGCTAGTAAACAAACTGCTCTCCTGGGTGCTAGTAATGATTTTGTTGATGTTCCGTTTACTAACGAAACTATGTCGAAAGAAGGAACTGGCAGCGCAAAAAGTAATGATAATAATAGCGATGAAGACAAATATGAATCCGATATCAACAGTGACTCTTCTTATGAATCAGTAGTTGAAAGGAATCAAGATTATGATACATCATCCTGGTCAGTATCTTCAGAAGCGTTGGTAGATATTCCATTTGGGGTTAGAGCAGATCGCGGGAAACTGATGCTAGGTTCTGCTTGCATAACGATCAACGATCAATACATTACCGTAGCTGAACGTAAATACCGAAATACACCTGGTTTAAAACAGTTGTTGCTTAAGAAAGATGTAGACTTAAGCTTGGTTACAGATAATGATATGCAAAATTATAAGTCGATGTTACTTGATACAAATGCACATCGTAGAGATTATGATCCAAGTAAACCAATAAAAAGTAATAAAGGGCAAAAATATATGCAAATTATTAAACCTCTTTTTAAACTGAAGAATACAGTTCAAGGAAAGGGTCTACCGTTAATAAAAAAGTGGAGAAAAAACGTAGATTTAGTGTACTGGGATAATCCTAATGAATTAGTAGAAAGATTGAAATTATTAATTGCATCTAGAGATGCTGGCAACACAGGATTAGATAATGAAATTATATCTATCATTGAAGAATTGCGGGAAAGTAAAATTATAAATAAATAAATATTTAAAAATGTGTTTATTTTACTATCAGCCTTTCGATACAATACACCTTAAACATGAACGTAGACAAATTCGGACACTACATTCACAAAAGAATGCGTTTATCAGAGTTATTTGAGTTTAATGAGAATGCATTGTTAAAATCAGAAAACGGAGATTACGATATAAAAACATCAAGACTGAGAGGAATTAGATCTCCAGTAGAAGCTGACGATGCTGTGAACAAGGATTACGTAGATCAATTGAATGCTAACACGTTAAAAGAATTAAAGAATCTGGGTGTGAACAAGGATTATGTAGATGGATTGAATGCTAATATGTTTAAAGAAGTTAATAATCTGATTGGTATCTTGCGTTCTCAAATCATAAAAGATGCAAAGGGTACAGTTCAAGCTACTTTAAAAACAAGGTTACCAGAGGTTTCAACTCATTTGCAAGATAAGTTTTACACTAAAGCAGAGGTAGATAAATTACTTCAAAAAACTCCGTAATGGTAAAACAGCAGATTGTAAATGAAATACACAAAGCGGCACGAAGAAATTTCCTTCGACGTTCTGTTATTCTGAAAGGAATCCACGACTTATGGCAAGCAGACTTGATGGACATGCAAAACCTGAAAAAGTATAACAAAGGTTACAATTTCATCTTAGTGGTGATTGACTGCTTCTCGAAGTATGCCTGGGCTGAACCGTTAAAATCGAAAAATAAATTCGATGTTACTCGTGCATTCGAACATATATTGCTTAGTAGTCGTAATAAGCCTATGAACTTACAAACTGATATGGGAACTGAATTTTATAACATCACTTTTCAAACGCTTATGAAAAAGCACAACATTAACCATTACTCATCGTTTTCTACTAAAAAAGCATCAATTGTAGAGAGACTGATTAGAACTGTAAAAAATAAATTATATAAATATTTTAGTCTCAATGGAAACTATAAGTGGTTAGGTCTACCATTGGAAGATACATTGAAGAGATATAACAACACAAAACATCGTACTATTCGATTTAAACCGGTTGATGTGAATAAATATAATGAACAAATAATCAAAGAAAATATAAAAAAAATTAACAAACATGATTTAGTTCAGTGGAAGCCTAAATTCAAAGTTGGTGATTGTGTTCGTATAAGTAAATACAAACATAATTTTGAGAAAGGTTACACTCCTAATTGGTCTACTGAATTATTTATTATAAAAAAAGTAAATAAAACCTTACCAGTTACTTATCACATAGAAGATCAACGAAAGCAAAACATATTAGGAGCTTTTTACGAACAAGAACTACAAAAATCGAATTATCCTGATGTTTATTTGATAGAAAAGGTTTTGAGAAAGAAAGGTAATAAATTGTATGTCAAATGGTTAGGTCTAAACAGCGCAGAAAATAGTTGGATTGAAAAAGCTGCAATAATGGAATAATATTATTATATAACCATTTTTCATCTGAAATCCTATCATTATTATTTGAGTAATGCAAGGGGGTGGACTAGTTAACAACATAATTAATAATCTACCTTTCGAAGTTCATTTACCAGGATACAATTATTGCGGACCAGGAACCAAACTTCAGAAACGTTTAGCGCGAGGTGACCGAGGTGTAAATAAGCTAGACGAAGCTTGCATGCAACACGACATTGCGTATACAAACTATACAGACTTATCAAATCGTCACAAAGCCGATTTACAACTACTTAACATGGCGAAACAAAGACTTAAATCAAAAGATGCAGGGAAAGGTGAAAAACTAAGCTCTTGGGTAGTGAACAAAGTTATGAAAGCGAAACTAAAGTCGGGATCTGGCATTAAAACATTTAAAAGCTTAGTTTCAAAAATAAAATCAAAAATTAAGAAACTCAAACGCAAAGATAATAAGACTTTAATAAAAGCAGCTTACTTAACCGCAAAAAAGTTATTTCCAAACATTCATCATCGAATTCGAGTACCCCGAGTAATACCCATACCAAAGACTGGAGGAGTTTTACCTTTAATTCCAATTTTCGCTGGTTTATCAGCTTTAGGAACTTTAGCTGGTGGTGCAGCTGGCATTGCAAAAACCGTCAATGATTACAAAGCAAGCAAACAAAATTTGCAAGAAACAGAACGTCATAATAAAGCTATGGAGGCATTAGTGTTGGGTAAGGGTTTATACATTAAGTCGTATAAAAGTGGTAAAGGATTGTTTATAACATCTTCAAAAAACTGAAAAATATGCTACCTAAACGCCCTCTAACAAATGTAGACATCCGAAAGTTTTCAAGTGACATCCCATATTTTCGTGGGGTCTACATGAAGGATCGACTACCTCGGAAGCCGAAATGCATTGAATGTGGTATCGTTAACTTAGACGATTCTAAGAACGAAGGAACGCATTGGGTAGCTTATGCTAAAGTATACAATCACTGTGAATACTTTGATAGCTATGGAAATTTAAAACCTCCAATGGAATTGATGCAATATTTTAAAAATTGTAATGTGTTTTATAACTACACAAGATATCAAAAATTTAACGCAGTTAATTGTGGTCATTTATGTTTAAATTATTTGTGGACTTTTTGGAATAAAAATGTATTATAAAATATATGCTTTTCTTTCATTTCAATCATTTGCAAGATGTCGCTCACTTTGTCGATAACTGGAGACTCGTCAGTGTTAACTACATACTATCCTAATACATTGCAACTAGATGGAGAGTATGAGTGTGCTTTATTGCACTTTTCAACATTTAATTCTATTCCAAACATTGATATAAGTAATAATAAGTTCTATTATGGTTTTAATCAAGTTATTGAAATACCGGAAGGCACTTATGAATTGCAAGATATCGGCGATTATTTAAAATCTGAAATAAAAGATGCAGCGATCAAACTACGGTGCAATAATAATACTTTAAAAACTACAATATTCTGTACAAAAGACATTAATTTTATTAAAGAAGACTCTTTTAGAAGACTGTTAGGATTTAACAAACAAATCTTGAAAGCAAATAAATGGCATGTGTCACAGTCTCCAGTCAACATTCTACCTACGACCGTAGTCAGGATTGAATGTGATATTGTAAGCGGTTCATATATAAACGGTGAACCAAGTCATATTATTCACGAATTTGCACTTAATGTGCCACCTGGATACAGGATCATAGAAATCCCGAAAAACGCAATATACTTTCCAATCAATCAAAACAACATAAGCTGCATACATATCAGGCTGTTAGATATAAACAAACGATTAATCAATTTACGAGGTGAAGAAGTGCAGGTATATCTGCATCTTAGAAGAAAACAATGATTGACTACAATAAAAATGTGTCTCAACAAGTAAAGAATATCAGTTCTGCTCGAGCTAGCTCTCAAATAAGACCTCTCTTTAAGAAGAAAATAAAATTAACTAAAGACAATAAAGCATTCCTTAGAGCGATCGGATTATTAAAATGAATATCTTAGATGTTTTATCCGCTCCGACATACGACAATACTATAGAAGGAATCGAATTTCATTCCTACAAGCCCTATGTAACGAGTTTTAACAGGAACGATGAAATCCGCATACCTATCAACCAACAGGACTTGTACATATTACCGTCAGCTAGCACCCTATATTTGGAAGGAACTGTTATCGTTAGCAAAAAAGATACGAAGGACAAAGCTACTAGTATCAATTTCACGAACAATGCTCTACTCTACTTGTTCCAAGACATTAGGTATGAGCTAAATGGTGTGGAGATTGATAAAATAAAAAATGCAGGTATAACAACAACCATGAAATCACTCATTTCAATGAACGAAAGTGAATCAAAAATGTCTAATGCCTGGGGCTGGAATATTGATGGCATAAAAAATATAAATGGAGGAAGATTTTCTGCTTCTATACCACTTCGTAACCTCCTCGGTTTTGCTGAAGATTTTAAAAAAGTCGTGATAAATAGTAGACATGAACTGATTTTGTTACGTAGTAATACTAATTTGAACGCTGTAAAACTTAATACTGGCGAAGTTGTGGATGATGTTCAGATTAACAAAATCATATGGCGCGTACCGCATGTTAAAGTATCAGACAAAGAAAAAATTGGTTTGTTAAAAGTATTAGAAAAAGATCGCCCACTTCAAATGATATACAGAAATTGGGATCTGTACGAATATCCAGCTTTGCCTAAAACTACAAAACATACCTGGTCCATCAAAACTTCATCTCAAATAGAAAAACCAAGATACATTATTATTGGGCTACAGACAAATAGAAAAAACAATGCAAGTTCCGACATGTCTCAATTCGATCACTGTCATATTCGAGACGTTAGAGTGTATCTTAATTCAACGTATTTTCCATACGAAAGCTTAAATGTGAGTTTTGCTGATAACAGAATCGCTTTATTATACGAGCAATACACCAGATTTCAACAGTCGTATTACGGACGTCGTTCGGAGCCCATACTAAGTGAGAAACAATTTAGAGATTTAGCACCGCTGTTTGTAGTCGATTGCTCTAGACAAGCGGATAATCTAAAGACAGGTCCGGTTGTGGATGTGAGAGTAGAAATTGAAAGTGATTCAGAGATACCAGATCAAACTTCAGCATATTGTCTTATTCTGAACGATTGCATTGTTGAATACAAACCATTAAGTAACATTGTTAAGAAGATATCATGAACTCGGATACCATTATAGTGGAACTCCAAGGATTTAAAGATTCTATAAATAATTTTATTATCAAAGAATTAAGCATTGCGAGTCAGGATCATACACAGACGTTCTTGGTAAAACCACCATATTCATTCCATTACCTAACACCAGAAGAAAAAAAGCAGGTGAGGTGGCTAGAAAGGAATCGAGGAATTTACTGGAGTGAGGGGTTCATAGACTACAAAGAGTTTCAACGCGTTATTTTACCATATTTAGAAAATAAAAAAATTATTACCAAGGGTTTGGAAAAGATTAAGTGGATTAAAGAGTTATGTACAAATTGTGAAGTGATCGACATAGGTGAGAAGGGATGTCCTAATTTTGCAATATTAAAAAAAAAGTTTTGTAAAAATAAAACTGATTTTAATTGTGTGAACCATAAAATGAATTGTGCATTAAATAATGCGGTGTGTATTAGAAAATGGTATGTTGATAATAATATGTCTGTTTTTAATTTATTTTAATTCATTATTGTGTTGAAAAGTTAATAAAAAATGTTTATCTACTTAAGAGTGTTTCATTTAATATAATCAGGGTAACCTACTTATCAAACTTTAAATTAGCTGCAGCAAAATTATTATTTCTTAAAAATTTTAATATATAATTTCAAATGTACTATGATTTTAAATGAATTATTCTAATAAAATATACTGAAAGAAAATAACCTATAATACACTACACTAGAGCTAATTTAGAGTCCGAGTATAAATAAGTAATACAAAATAAAACATAATTTAAATGGTAAAATAATGTATTTTTATTTATTTTTTATATTATTTACAAGTATTACAAACTAATTATACCTACCTACCCAATAATAGTAATAATTGTCTCCACATACTTAATTTTACAAACTTGTGATGTATGAACATTATCGCAAATAAATTAAACAAAGAACTTAACATTATATATTATAATTATTTTATGTTTTATTATTATAATTTTTAGACTATGTACAGGATAAAATACAAAAGGTTAATTACTATAAAACTTACATATTTAACATTTTAATAATTTAGATATACTTACATTCAAAACTTATACAACATAAAAACCTAAGATGTTTAAACAGTAAAAAATACGAAAACAAATAATATGTTCTAATAACTATAATATAACTTACATAATTTATTATTGCTTATTACTAAAATCTTATAAAGTAAATACTTACAAAATAATGACACCAACTATCAGCTAATAATAACAACTGTCCCCACAAAGTTTTTTTGATATTTTATTAATTAACGATTGCGTCTCCTCCATAACATGATCCACCGATTCAGTCACTACATACTGCGCACTTAACATTACCCCGTCCTGATTGTCACTTGCAGGCTCTTGTTCACTAATATCCAACACTTGTACCTGGATCAGCCGTAAACCTTTTTTCTTCTCATTGTTTATAACGAATGATTGACATGTATGCAGAGATGACTTCTGTTTTAGACACTCCCGTCTTGTTCTAGGTTTTTTGATGGCAGGTCCGCAGTTTTGTCTTGGTCTAGGCTCCTTGTTGACAGGTCTTTCTTGTTCTGGGAAATCTGGGATATGCCAGCTTAGACTCGGAGTCGGAAAACCTTGAGCGTATTGTGAGAAGTCGATAATATCTGGAGAATCACACATTATCAATGATCTGAAACAAACGAAATAATAATTAATTATAATTACATAAACAACATGATGAAATAATGTTATAAGTAGATGGGTACTTGTACAATACTTACAATTCGTTTCGTTTTTATTCGACGTGATATGACCGCTCCGGCTGAGTGGTTGACTGTCTAATGATGGATGTTCTACCCAATATAATAATGTGGAACGTGGCTAATATCTAATTACGCTCTATAAAGCCTTACGTTGTGCTGTGATTCAATTTCATGTTTCAACATGTTCAAACTCGTGCATAAGCACCTGTTCGGTGTCGAATTCTACACCGCGCGCGTCCGAACTTCGAGCTATGTCAGCTTCGTCTTCGTGCTTTGTCATCAAAAATGAACATTACAATGTTTTATCAAGTTAGAGCCTGTATCCTCATGCGCGACTCGCTGCGAGCGCTGTATGCTTTGTCATCAATCAGGAATAGAAATGAAACAGATATAATTATAATTATAAAATACTATTTATTACATTTACGTACTACAAATAAAAGAAAACTTATCACGTTTATGGGACAGCATTTCATACAAATTTTAAAATCTAAAGTTTTGGCAATGAATAATATGATTTATTAAAATTTAGACGTCTAAGCAGGATACGATATAAAAAGTTAGTAGAGAATATTTTAGTCATTTTTACGAAATGCTATGTCACATAAACGCTTTTAAAATTAATTAAGTACTAAATAAGTTCTAATATTATTTAATACTAAAAATAATATTTGTTTGGGGCACCAAGAAAATAAATGTTTTACAATTACATTACCCATTACTTATGTCTGGATCCTGCTATAGGTAATAAGCATTAGTAGGTTCATAATATTTCCTATCTTTACATTTAAGACGTCCTCTAAAATACATTAAAAATGTATCTACTATAATTATTTACATTTAAAAATAATGTTAATGCATTACTTAAATATAGTTGCATTACCCCAGGCTAAAGTAGATACCTTATCAAACGATAGCAACCGCTTATCATCATTACTTGATAGTGCTATTTTATTTACGTCCTGAGTGAATATTTCATGTTTTATTGACTTAAACAAGACATTTTTTTTGCGAATGACATTGCAATTGTACAAAACGTTTTTATAATCTAACATATTTAAATTTTTCGTAACACATTTTTTTGTACCTTTTGCTTTCTTAATTGTTTTGTCGTTAGTTTTAATACAATAAAGCTTTGAGCGCAGTCCTACAAATTCTTTGATAATTTTGCCACTCATTTCATCCTTAAATAGCCCTGGAACCTTCTTATTAATAATTGGCAAGTTAAATTCGTTGTCTATGTCATAGTTGCTGGTATCAAAATATTTTAGAAAATGACCATTGATATCTTCGTAAACATCGTCGGTATTTACATCATAAACTAAACTATCCGTATCAGTATAACACAATTCTATTCGGTTACCATAAAAAGGTTTTATTATTGAATAGTGGAAGTCATACATGTGACTCTTAGATAATTCCAATACGGTAAATCCTATATATATTGGTTTATTAAGAATAACACGCGAAGGCTTCATTTGGATTGCCACTAGATCATCAGAAAAAACAGAAGCGCTATGAAAATATGGACTGCCGATCAATTTCTCAGCACAAGTAGTCTTTTTTGTTTTATTGTTCAAGTCACACCACTTGTTTACTAACTTAACATCTATTCGATGTTCATTATTTTCCAGAGTCTTTCCAAAAATACTATTGTTTAATAATTTGAAAAAATCTTGTTCAAACGTTGACTCTGCTTTTTGACGTAACTGAGTGTTAATATCAATATATTGTTTTAAAAAACAACTTTGCTTGAATACAATAGCGCGATGGATCCTTTTCAATATTAAACCGTGTTGTAAACACGTTTTTAAATGTATGTAATGAATAACATAGTGATATTTATCATATAAATTCGGTATTAGTTTTTTATTCTTACCACCGGGTGGCAAACATTTTTCTGGACAAAATGGAAAGTCATTATGGTCAATATGTAAATTATCTGGATATATTAAATCAACTTCTAGAATATAACCGTTTTCCGCAGTATCGCTAATATCCGCCAAATTCAATTGTAAATTATCTATTTCTTGTCTATTCATAAAACTGAAATCGGAATAGGGCAGGGATTGACACATGCTATAACCGTATAAATTGTTACAGTCTAAATAAATGATAAATGAATTTGAACGAGATGGGTTGTAAGTATCTAAATATTTATGATTGGCTTTGACATGTCTTTTGGAACACATGCAAACACCACCTCGAATACCTTTTTGGATCATCCTAAAAATTTCAATATCACTAATCAACTCTAATTGTATTCCTGTTTTTAAAAGCATTGCATCAAAAGATAGGCTTGGTGCTGTAAGATAGAACGCGGGATCGAGATTGTAATGTTGTTTACATGTTTTTCTAAAATTTTCAAATACATCTGTTAACAACAGTACGTCTGTTTTGAGATATAAATCTGTATACATACCCATGTTACGAATATTAAATACTGACCAAACGGACTGAGCGTGTTCATAGTCTTCATCAGTAATTGGCTCATTAGTTAAAGAGTTAAAAAAAAATGATTTAGGAGGTAAACACGTATCTTCGTAATGTTTCCATTGAGACATATAGTCGTACGGATAAACACCTTTACGGGTAAGTAAGTCAAATTGTGTTTTATTAGGAAAATAGGATTTTAATTGTTTAAACTCTTGTTTTTTCATTGTACTAGCTAGTTTTTCTAAGCTTGTTCCTAAAAACTTGAAAGAATCTACAAACCGAACCTGCATGCTTTCCTCGGTGGAAATAGGAATAAACTTTGTAAAAGAAATGTAGTTTTCTTTTGTTTTAGGTACCACTTTAATAGATCCAGGAGCTTCACCTAATTCTTTTATAAAAAGGTGACAATCATAACCAGACAAGTTATGAAAAAATACAGGCAAAAATTTTGGTAGCTTATTTTGCATGTTACAATAACAATGAGCTGCGCCGCGATATTTACCAGTCAAGTGACAATGATCGCGAACCCTGTCGCCGAACAAGAAGTGATCACAAATATGACAAGTCATCGCGTTTTCAAAGTCGCGAGCATTGTCATCTGAGTATATCATAGGAATATTATTTTTTAAAATATCGTAAATTTTTCGGGCATCTTTATAAATAGACTTCACAAAATTAGATACACAATCCGAGCCGCGATAAGAAACGTAACGATTGTAGTTTTCGTCTAGCACACACGTAATATGATATGCGTAAGCTATAGGCACATGTCGCTGCCGCGTAACAGTACCCGCCTTAGTAGGATCGGGGTTACAAGATTCATACCGTTCTAACATTGTTTCAAAATCTGCGTATACAACAAATGGTACAATTTGCTTTCTGTTATAATTTTCAAACTGTATGAAAGAACCCTTTGGAGGTAGTTCCGTGGCGACACCTCCACAATTATGTGAACTAAGAATATCGCAAGAATTAAAAAACATTAAACAAACATCACAAAAGTATAGTTTACCGTGATGCTTTGTCATTTGGTTCTTAACAAGTCGCGGCAAGTCTTTAATCAGACAGTAATGTGATAAATCATCACTTTCTAAATAAAGTAAATGAATCACCTTTCCGTTCAAGGTTTTTGGTTTGTATAGAGGTCCTACGATGGTATTATTTTTTAAACCATAAATGTAAATACAAATTTCAGGGTTATTCACTTCGAACCGCGTAATATCTGAGAAATTAATTGGGAATGATATATCCTTTACATTTAAGACTTTTCGAAAATCAGGGTAAGACGATACTCTTTCAGGATGACTTTTAGCTGGATATAAAGCAGCAATAACTGACCATAAAAAACAATACTCATCATTATTGCGGATATTAACACATGCTTTTTTATATTTTAATGATGCAGGCAATTCGATAAAACCTGAACCGCGCAAAGGTTGATATTTGTTAACATTAATTTCCAAATGGGAATTGTTCAAGAACGTCCATCCACTATCTCGATCCTGAAATTCTTCTATCTTTTTTGTTAAGGTGTTTTTGACTTGAGACAGTAATGAATCCAATTCATAATTCTGATGCAAAGTAAAGTTTTTTGTGGCAAATGATTTCATTTCTTGAGAATCATTTTTAACCATTAAAAACAAAGCGAAATATTCGAAGTTAACTTTTAGACAAATGTGTTCTTTAATAGTCATGTCGATTAAGGTTTTAATTTTGTTTCGAATATTATTTAAAAATGATTCTGTTGAACAATTCTCAGACGGGTCGACAATTCTATAGGAAGCTATACGATTACGAAATGCAGAATGTATTATTTCTACACCTTCACAAAAATGCGAAATATTTTTGTTTTTATGATTAGTACTACGTAAGTGACCTGTCCAGTGACTGCGCTCAAGAGATGTGTTACAAACGGTACAGAAAGGCATTTTAGTTTTATTTTATGTCAACTAACCTGTACGTTAAAATAATTTTAGACTTACTATAAGATGTCGCAATATGGATTATCTAAGATCGCAAAAGATATCAAATAATAAATTATCTTGGTACCCCAATATCGAAAAAGAAATTATATTATTTATTCCTATCTATCTATCAGTATCTATAAAAAACTGGCTCAGAATTATCAAATAACTGATGAGTCCGTCTCATAAATATTTGTAGCCCGTCCCACTGTGGAGTGTCTCTATTAAGTTGCACTTTAAGTGCAACCGATGCCTTCTTCCACCGATCCTCTTTAGGAGTGGAGACAACTTCGCTCTTATTATATACTTTAACCTCTACATAAAAGTCCCCAGTCAAGTCCGCCGTTCGCCGCACTTTCCCGTTGGCGACACGGCTTACGAGGGACGAAGCGAAGTCTTCGGTTGAGGTTGGTGGTGGAACGCTATCGCATTCCTCCAAACCAAAGAGGTTCGAGCTGCATCTTTTACTGTCAAAATAAAAGAAAAATACCTCTTGAACTAATTGTATGTTTTGCTAAATACAATCTAAAGTTGTTTTTATATATAAATCCACTAACCACTGAAATTAACGTATCATATTCGACAAGAAGGTATCTAAAGATATAAACAGTAATAGTAAAATTACCTCGATTTATATTCTGATGGCTTGATGGTGCTTTCAGAAGCTTTAAGCTTTGTCGGCTTTTTCTTCGGCTGCACCTTTGCAACCTCAATTACAGCAGCTGAGCGCCGTGGCTGCTGGTACTCTGACTCGGAGTCAGATCTGAAATGGAACACAAAACATTAATTTAAAATTTTATGCAGCTATGACTTAAAAGAAGACTGATGCAATAAAATGAACACGTTAATAATTGCAGAAGAAATTTAAAGAAATATCAATCGCTCGAATATGATAATATTTACACCACCCGGCAGACAGAAACCGGGTCCGTAACTGGGTAGCAATTACGTTCTACTGCAAATTCAGTAAACTAATAGAGTACTTACTTACATTTCATAAAAATAGTAGTATATAGAAAGATATAAGCAGTAAATGTAAATTACCTTGATTTATATTCTGAAGGTGTGGTGGTGCTTTCAGAAGCTTTACGCTTCGTCGCCTTTTTCTTCGGCTGCACCTTTGTAACCTCAACTACAGCAGCTGAGCGCTGTGACTGCTGGTATTCTGATTCGGAGTCAAACCTAATGGAACACGAAAGATTAATTTTATAATTATGCTACTATGAATTAAAAGAAGGTTACAAAACTCGCTCTAAATGATAATACGAGTAGTTACACCAGTCGGCAGACAAAAACCGGGTCCGTAGCTGGGTAACAATTAAACACATTAAGAAATGACGAGAGTTACACCAGCCGGCAGGCAAGAACCAGGTCCGTAGCTGAGTACCGATTAAACATTAAAATATTCAATAAACTTAGTAGTACTTACTCACATTTTATAGTTGTAGGATGACGTAATATGTAACGAAAAAGGTAAGTGAATCACTGGAAGATACTGGAGCGAATGTATTATATGATCGAAATTGCTTGGTTTATATACATAAAAAATACAATTTCAGCAATATTTATCTCATATCAAAATTAAACCTTAACTACATGTCCTCACAGGTGTATAACTAAATTATGTTACTTACGACAAATTAAACCGCATTGATTGAAAACCCTTCTGTCAAATTGCAATTTTATCGTGAGAAACGAAATACAAAACCAGCTTCTGTCAAATTGCAATTTTATCGTGAGAAACGAAATACAAAACCAGCTTTAACGCTCGCCGACAGGCGAAACCGACACCGGGCTGTTACTTATAATGTATACAATATGTATTATAGTAAAGAATGTATGTTTGTTTAATAAACCGTCTTAGAAAAACTCTGTATGATAACATAAATCCATCTGAAATTAAAAAAAAATAAAAAAAATCTGCAAGTTATCAAAAAGTAAGTTCACAGATATGTTGCAGTAAACTTTAAATTGATAATTAAGAATCATCTTTCAAACAATCCTAGATTGATAGAACTAACACCTTATTATAAACATATAAATATATGTAAACGAACCCGTGTCATAAAGTATGTTCACAGGTATGTTGTAGTAAACTTTAAATTGATAATTAAAAAGACTGCAACATGCGCGACGATCATCTTACAATGTTATCGCTGAATACATGGAAGTTACTCACACATACACCTCACGTAATAACGATAAAGTTCGAATTCAGCAAATTTACATAATGCAATTTTGCAGTCTTTGAGATTTTAAAATGTGGAGTAACAGCAGAGTAGCCAGTCGTTGATTGTTAGCGTGTAACTTGGTAGTGTTAGCTGTATGAACGAATTAAATTAAAATTTGGATGTATCTTGGTGCCCAATCTGGGGTCATGGACTTGGAATAAGCGTGTGCCTGTGCATGTTATTTCTTGCTCTGTGAAGAGACATGAGACAATCTGTCCTGAATTTTAGTTTAATGTTTACGGTAGCCTAAAATTCAGATGTCCTCGGTACCAATCTGGTCGCATAATCTGAGTGCGCGTTGAACCTCTGTGGTAAGGCGCTATCTCTAACTTTGTGGAGAGACTAGGGACAATCTGTCCTGAAGTTTAGGTCATCGGTTCAGACAGCCGACGCATTTACTTGTTTAATAAACATGTAAAGGACATGACCAGTTTTAGCCTTCGAATTCGGGAACATGCGCAGCATTACAACTTTTACACTAAGGTTTAAAAATAAAGATCTAATTTATCATGGTTATATTATTCCGACTAAAGCCCAGATTAAATTATCTGAAAAATCAGTATATTAATTGCTTCCGTTTCTCTCTTTTATGCACTTCCTGATTTTGACGTTCCATTGTATCCATATTCACCCGGTAACCAAAATAAGCTACACATAATATGGAAAAAAATAAATTAAAAACGAGCTATTTTCGATCAAGTGAATTTTAACGACATGGAATATACATGTTTTGTTTATAATTACTTATTTATTGATACGCCTACGGGTTATGTTAGGTTTTATTGACATGTGGAGTTCGAACACCATATTTTTTTTAATAATCACTGCGTATATAGGAGTGTTACTTCGTTGACAATGCATCTGACATTAGCAGACACCTGTGTAGGGAGGGACCAAAGGGGTAGTAGTTTTTATCGATTCGAGTCAAAGCATGAAAAATCGATTCACATAAAATGGATGTTTAATTGATATTTTCTTTGAGCGTTTTGAACTACTTATATTTAATTTGGATGAATAATAACATAACACCTTCATTTCGCCAGTCCCGTGTAATGCGGGGCGAGCGTTTTACCATTAACCGGATACAAATCCGGACTCCGGGCTGGTACTGAGAAATTCCAGATGGAAAAACCCAATAACACTTTGCCCGACCCGGGAATCGCACCCAGGACCTCATGCTCAGCTGTAGCGCTTGCCACCACTAGAACAACGAGGCAGTCAAATGTTTTCGAATTTTATGTGTTAGGTTCGAGAAAAAAGCAATTGACACTTTATCGATTTCAGATCGCCATTCACCATCCCTACTTGCTCATTCAATCTTGGCGTCACGTCAGGTATAATTTATTATATCTGTACTTTTTATGGTGTACATAGAATCTTCTATCTATCTATCATTGCAGTTCCTGACCCACGTTGTGTTTACGCGTTCGTTGTGTACTGTGCGATTATTGTGTTCTATTTCTACGCCCCTAAGACGACCCACTGACCACGACCATTGCTATTCTTTACGGACTGACATCTTCAAAACCCGATTACCATTGCTATTCATAAAGGATTCATCTGTTTTGCTCTACGATTCGGATAAACGGATATTATGATGAGGTGCCTAAACTATGGCATACCTGTAAGGCGGGTTAAAAGGCATATAATGAAGATTTATCAGGGAAATGGTGTTGTTACTTTCCTGTTAAAACCCATTTTCCCTCAAGAATCTAGGACAGCCGCTCGGTTAGTATTGCAGTATCCAGATCCCTAGGTGCAGGACGTCAGCGCTGCTTGGACTGGGATAGCTTTACAACCTGCATAATCTACGCGTCCAGCGATCACGCCCGTCCGGCACAGTTCGTCTTTCCTACATATTTTATTTTATTAAAGAATATTTAAAATAATTAATTCGTTCAAATAATAGTTTTATTTAAATCCTCATGCCTTCACAAATAATAATAACAATAGCCTTATTTTTATTTCCCGAGCCACGTAGAGCCTAGTTGTAGTCAATAGCTGACTGTAACTCTTAATTGGGTTGGCTCGGCCGGGGAGGTACCACACTCTTACAGAATACCAACGTAAAGTACCAACATTATGTTGCTGCGCTTCGAATAGTGAGTGAGAGAATCGGAAGCCCAGGCTTTGGGGTGGGAAAAGGGTGGCAGCGCATCGGCAGTAACCCTGGTGTTGTAGACTTCTATAGGCGGCGGTTATTGCTTATTAACATCAGGTGATCAGCATGCTAGTTTGCGCCCTTGATGGTATAAAAAAAAACCTAGCGCCTCGATGGATGGCGTGTCGAATAGTAGAAAATCATTCTTTAACTCGATTACCACAACGCCCAGCGCCATCTCTTAACGAAAAGCAGAGCTATTTAGTGAAAACTTATCTTTATTTTTCTCAGTTTCCTGATCTTTTGGAGTCGTGAAAGTTTTTTACCTGTAAACTGTAGAATACAACAATTGCAAAAATAAAACAATTTTTGCTGCACATTGATTTTTACACCTAAGCAGGCGCCCATCGCCCCACTGGTCATGTCTTTTTCATCTATATGAAATGAAATTAAATTAAAATTTCGGATGTCTAGCCGCAGGAAATAGAATGTGTGTGCACCTATGGGTATGCGCTATTTCTTTCTTCTGTGGACAGGCATAGTGACAATCTGTCCCAAGTTTTAGTTTAATATATACGATATTCTAAATTTCAGATGCCCTCGGTACCAATCTGGTCGCATAAACTGAGTGTGCGTTGAACCTTTGTGGTAATGCGCTATCTCTAACTTTGCGGAGAGGCATGAGGCAATCTGTCCTGAAGTTTAGCTTACCACGTTTCATATAGATTAAAATTAGGAATAAATTCAGTAGTGGTGAAATGTGTAGTGAAACTATGAAAGAATGACAGTAAAGTAGTGTAGTGAAACAAAGTTTAAACCGTAGATCTGCTTTTGTTAATCGAGGTAAGTGGTTGATATGAAGAATTCGTACTCCACCTTCCGTTCATCAGGTGGAATAGAATGGATTTCATATATGTTATTGGGCAATCTAAGCCACCTGTTTTACTGCACTATGCAAAAATTCGTACTCCACCTTCTGTTCATCAGGTGGAATAGAATGGATTTCATATATGTTATTGGGCAATCTAAGCCACCTGAAGTGACGAGGTGAACGAAGTGAACCGATGGAACGTAAGGTGGCTTAGAGTGCCCAATAACATCCTACTCGCGTTCTCCTTTGTAACGTTACATTATTCATCAGTCTCAATTTTTGGAACCAGCAATAATCCGTCAGTACGAGTATGACATTACTTTACCTTCTCAATTTATTAACATCGGTCTGCAGTTAAAGAGTCATAATAATAATACCAGAATATTACTGTTCCACTGGTGGGCTAAGGGCTCTTCTCATACAGAGAAGACACGAGCATTGATCACCATGCTTGCTCAAGAAGAGTTGGCGATTTCAAACTTAAGTAAACTATAAGTATATAAATAAATAATAAAATATATAATATTTTTCTCCACCGATGTCGGTACCTAATGTCCAAAATAAACACAGAAAGTACATTATGGATTGAAAATGTCACAGGTCATAAGTAAAACTTAAGGGGGATGCGCCAAGGTAGCCCGCAAAGTTCAAATTTTATTACGTTTTTTGCAATTTGCAGCTCAGTGTCAGGTTGTACGTTGATTAAAAATGATTCGCGACCGAAACAAATATGGCTTTACAGAATTATAATCAAATTAGCAATACAACTCCTTAAGTTAGCAAACGTGTCAAATGTCAGTATTGAATGAAATAGTCATTCAATACACTTTCATGAACTTAGAGAGTTGTATTGATGACTTTTATGATTACCTATAATTCTATAAATAAACATTTGATACGACCGCGAATCATATTTAGATCAACATACAACCTGATACTGAACTGCAAATTGCAAAAAACGTAAGAAAATTTGACTTTCGCGGGCTACCTTGGCGCATCCCCCTTAATAACTAACCTTCATTATTTAACTGTGCAGTCCGCACAGCCCGTAGCGACTCGAAGGACCAAACTCGTCAAGCACAGCAAGCAGCATGCGCACAGGATGCACAAAAGAAATCAGCAGGGCGTACCACGAGCAGGTGCGGCGAACACTCAATTGGGGTGTCTTGTCAGACGAGGGGATGACACTGCTGTTACCCCCGGGACCTGAAACATTATAACAATGATATTTTAGAAACCTCTTATTGTATTGATTGTATTGTAGGGGCGGTCTCAAATTATTTATTATTATTATTGTCTTCATTCCCCCATTTTGTTAATAGATTCCCCCTTTAGATCTAACGCCATGCTCGTTTCTATAGCCAATGGGGACACAAAATGGCGTCCTTTCCTCTAACCCCTCCCCCTGCGTCCCCAAACTCATGTTGGACGATCATCATAATCCGCCGAGCCTTCCTAACTACGTTGGGGTCGACTTCCAATTTAACCGGATGCAGCTGAATACCAATATTTTACATGGAGCGACTGCCTATCTGACCTCCATATGACGCCAAGCTTATGTTGGACCATTGTTACAAAGACTTGTGAAAAATATTAGTTTCTTTACATTTATGGAGGAAGAAAAACTGAATAACACAAGTACTAACCTTCATTTTTGTTACTCTGGAATAAAACTTGTTCCTCCTTCCTGGTATCCGGCTCGAAGGACAAACTCGTCACGCTCAGCACACTACTGGCGGAACACTAAAAGCACAAAGAAAGTCTAGTCTAGTCTAGATAGGTCTTACTGCGCAGGTCACGATCAATAGATGTGAGAAATGGCTAATATGGCCAACATAGATTTTACAAATCTGAATGTTGGCGGCTCGTTAAAAATATGATATGTGTTGCCAACTTATTTAGCAAAATACGATTAATTTTTAACACGCTTTTATTAGCTTGACCTGTATTCTATGCAACGGAATCTTTCAACGTAATTTTCACCAAGTTTTAACTGTCGTATCGAAATAAAACTGCATGTATATGTAGTTTGGTTATCAATACCATAATTTAGTATCTTGGAGCTGATTATGATAATGGAGCCAGGAGGTGGATAGTGGAACTCTTCAGTGACTACTAGTAAACCCCTCAAGTTTGGGGTCAATTATGATTCGTTTTGATGAAACTTTGTGTGTATATTTAGTTTTGATTGGTTATGAACCAAGTTCACATTAATTACTCTGTTTGGCGTTAAAATAATTAATGTGAACTTAGGTGGTAGTTTTTACAACGACATGATCATTGTCTGGCACAACAAAATAGGAGAGAGGAAGAGGGCTTTAATTTTATTAATTATTTGATATACCTACTATATTAAATAATATTACCTAATTATATTTTATAAAACATCTAAAATGTTCCCACTGCTGGGTCAGACCCCTCCTCTCTTCGAGAGGGAGTGGGTTGTAATCTAACGCGGGCTTAGTGGTTGGTAATGTAATTTAAAAATGTCTTTTGGATATCCATTTTAATACTATAATAAGCATTTAGATAATATAAACTGTTGGAGTTTATTTATGAATGTAAAAATGTTAAATTGTTTTAGGTAATTTACGTAACTTCTTCATAATAAATGCGAAAGTGAATTTGTTTATTAGTTACGCTTTCACGCTAAAACGGCTGAACGGATTTGGATGAAATTTGGCACATGGGTAGACCATGACCTTTCCTTACTTTTTATCCGTGATAGACGAACTCGCGGGCAACAGATAGTATATTTTAATTGGTATGACTAGGGTACTTGTTGAGTGCATTTTTACCTTAGAACTTGGTAGGTTTAACAAGGCTACGATAATCGATTTGGAAAAAAGATTATGTTATAAATTAGAGCATTTTCTTCATAACTTAATCTGTATATTTTAATTGGTATGACTAGGGTACTTGTTGAGTGCATTTTTAGCTTAGAACTTGGTAGGTTTAACAAGGCTACGATAATCGATTTGGAAAAAAGATTATGTTATAAATTAGAGCATTTTCTTAATAACTTAATCTGTGAATATTTTAGATTATACTTTTATATTACATAGTGTAATTAATTTGTAAACTTATGTCTAACGAGTATAAAAAACTGAGAATCACACAAAAGCTAAGCGTATTTTTCTGAAACCTTTGCGTATTTTATTAAAATACCTTTTGTTTTCAGTATTATAAATTAATAATGCGTCTAATTCGGGACAGTGCTCCTTGATGGGCGAGTCCTATTACTGGCTTGACGTACGACGCTTTGCTTGAGTTCAGCACAGAACACGCAAGCTAACCACTCAAGGTCATGTTTCTGTGTCTTAACACTTCGCGGGGAACTCAAGGCACGTTGGCATTTAGTGGTGTCTTAATTTATTTTGATGACGTAATGTCTGTCGTCATAATTGATGACTGTTTTTCTTCTGTCGTGTGAAAGTAAAAGTGTTGGTAATAGTACATTTGAACGAATTTACATATTTCTAATTTCAAATGTATAGGCAGGGAAGGGTTAGGAATTACTAAGTAAAACGAAGCAACGGTTAAATTTTTTGTTATTATTATTATCATGATTACACTTTGGAACATAAGTATTATTAATATTGATGTTATATATTACTAGATATTAATTAAAAGTGCTTCTTACTATTCAATTAAACAAAAACTTTACTGCCCCCTGGTCTCCCAACCTCAAGAGAGGAGAGCAGGGATTCGTCAGAGCCTCGTTGGTGAAGTCAGCAGGGTGTACCGCGGGCAGGTGAGGTTGACTTTGGCTCTTCAGGTGTTGGTAGAGCCACTCACACCCCATCGGTGTACGCTCAAGGATCATGTGGGACACTGCTGGATGTCAGCCAGCAACAGTGTCAGCATCAGAGACGAGTGAGTGACACTGATCGTCAAAAAGGGACCTGAAAAGTGAGAGAATATTATAATATGTTGAAATCAATGACCTCAATACGGTGTGGCGGCATCTACATCGCCTGACGTCACACAAAATCCTTAATATCTATTATAATCTATTTATAATCTATTTAGAGTTTACTGCGCGATCAGCTTAATAATAACTACCCCAACATCAATCGTTGTGTAGTTGCCCGCCAGACACGACACCGTCAGGTTGTAGGATCCTCCCTTTTCTATAGAGGATGAGTGAACTTTACAACCTGTTCCTCATACACTAAAACTGAAAAGGTGCACCGTCACACCGCCTATGAGGAGTTCGGCGACGTCGACCAGTCCTGTGCTTCTCGATTTTTCATAACCATCTTGCCAGAAACTACACTTGTATGCAGTATTTGCTGGTTTTAAGTAAAAATAGAAATATTGAAACACCTACTTATTAATATGCAATATTGAAAGATTGGCAAGTCTGGCTCCCCGATGGGGGCTCGAAGGGACATCACCATGCTGACTGCAAACATCAGCCGCCTTCAGGGACACTGCTACACCAGAGACCTGAAAAATGTAAGAATGATTTCCTAACTGTCAAAGGTTTTGTTGAAATTCTACAGATACGGACGGATTCTTCTCCGCCTAGAACCGTTTCAGCCCTTAGGTACCTAAGTTACAGACACAAAATGGCGTCAAACATTTATTTATGATTGAAATTCATCCTTTCTCAAACCCCCAGCATCATTCTCTTGCCCTTTTTCCAATGTATTAATGGTCGCCGCAACATGTCTCTTTCTTCCATATTTCTCTATTAGTCGTCATCTCGATAGTCACCCCCTTTCTAGCCATTATCTTTCAGAGTTTCTTTGGTCTTCCGTCACCGTTTCTTGGATTCTTGCTCAAAACATTCCTTACGGCATTACCCTCCCAAACTCCCATAGTTTTAATCTAAGATTTAGAAAGAAAAAAAAACAGTTAAACGTACCTTATTCTTTCATCCTGGCATATGCGGTACCGTAAGGCTGAGGATCTGGTCCTTCAAGCCATCAACGGGTACGGCGGAGTAGCCCGCGTCTCGAAGGACCAACCCGTGCTTCGTGGAAGACGGCGGGTGGCGCACTGCGGCATTGCACAAAGGACTAGACCTGTCTAGAAAACCTAGCTGCACTGCGCAGGTCTCGATCAATAATTTGATAGGAGATATACAATTCAGTGCTTCTATTTTATACCTCGCAATTAAAGATACAGTAAAGCCACTACTTCTAAAGTCGGTTTTATTCGTTGTTCTTTTAAAAATACGCAATGGATTGATGCGGCTTATGCATATGCTGAAACAAATTCGCCTAGCCTAACCTTTTTTTTTTGTTCCTGGGTGGAAAATCTTCATGTCCTCCGCCCTGGGGCGGGCGAAGGGGTCTGTCAGACTCCTACTGACTAAAAACCACCCCGGTGTTCCCTTCTCACACTTGGACCGGGGATCATGAGAGCTAATGCGTCTTCCACGATCCCCGACAGGACTGCCCGGTTTTGCGGGTCATCTCATGTCCGCGGGGTGAGTGAGGTGTGAAACTCCCCCTGCGACGTCATACAGGGGCGCGCGTGGAACGCTGCGCACCGCCACCTCGGGTCCTAGCCTAACCTAACTAGGTCGAGGTGCCTTAGTTACTGCGACCAATTCGGCTTGCGCGTGGTTGTTCTCAGTCTTAAAATAACCGTACCCGTTTGGTCGGTGTATCCTAGATTATTATCTGCACTAAACAGCCTCATTTATTAAAAAAATTGTACGCAACGACGCGCAAGCCGAAGTCACAGTAACGAAACTAGAGCCTCCGACTAAATGAATTAGGTAAGGTTAAAACTGCCTGTAAACATTGGTGCTCGGGTGAGACTTCGACCCCTACCTTCTGCGGCTGACGCTCAAGTTGATGGGCGCCGCGGGTGCGTTGTCAACGATTTATCCCAATCTGGGAGCCCGAGCATCGCCTGTAGGTGGTTGTACTTGGGGATCGAGCGATGCATGGCCCCGTGGTGGGCTTCTGACCTGATGGCCGGTAGCATCCCAATACTGCGAAAACTCCAGAGTGCGATATCTGCCAGAGCTATAAGGGGATATCGCACGATCTCCTACGAGGCTTGTGCTCTGGCTGAATCTCCGCCTTGGGAACTAGAGGCGAGAGCCCCGCTTCAGTATACCGGTTAGAACTGTGACCAACAGCGCCTCCATCCAAGTTAGTTAGTTACTTGGCCATTTAGTATTTTTAGGATTTCTAAATAGAAATAATTTGATTATCACAAAAAGGGGCGCAATCATTATATTAGAATGTTCAATAATATTTTAGGAGCGCCAAATGGGAATAATTTGAGGTTAGATTTTATATTTTTATTAAATTAAATTCGCAAACATATTGACCTTCTGCAAAGTTATTTCACAAAGTAAGATTTATTCTCGAATGTTCTCAACTGCACTGCGCAGGTCCCGATCTTCCTATGTCGGGAGATGTAAGACCTACCTAGGTACACAAAGTATGAAATTCTAGAACGTTCTAAATTGCAGTGCGCAGGTCTCGACTGTCAATACAAGCCAACACGATTGGACCAAACATGGAATAAGATTAAATTATCTAGCAAAACTCCGCAGACGTGATGGGTGTTGTTATTTAAAAACGATAAAAAAAAAGATATGAAGTTCTTCGGTCAACGACCTTTGGTAGTGTAGTTACTTGAAATTATGAGTAGTTTTTTATTTATCGTGTTAAGAAATATTTTATTGATATTTTAGGGAAGCAGCACTGAATCACTGCTGCATCATATTGCAAAAAAGACTTATAAATATAGAAGACATCGACTCGACAGCTGCAAACCTCATTTCCAAGAACATAAAATACTAACCTGAACCTGCCTATACTTTCTAGAGATATGCAAATTCGTTCAAAATTACCGACATTGTTTACGACAAGAGAAAATATACATTACGCCATAAAAATAGGTTAAACTTACCAAGCTCTAAGCTGAAAATGCACTCAACAAGTTAGTCATGTCAACAAAAATATATAAAATTAAAATAAATATATATAAAATAAAAATAAAATTCAATCAATTAAAATATATATTTCAGCTAATAATAAAAGCATCAAAAAATTCGCCCGCATCGCTGTCAGTGGAAAAAGTGACTAAAAGGCTAGCAGCATTGCCAAGTTCGATCGCAATACATTCATAACTACATTAAAATAATGTGTATTCTCTAAATACTATTATAATATCAATGAATATTTTAATACAATTTTAAATTACATGACATGTAAAATAATTACAATACAACAACAACTAAGTAGTCAAATAAAAGCTCTTTTCGGCTCTCCAAGTTTTCCTGTGTCCTACAGGGTCCACAATAATCATATTTTTGTAAACCGGCTGAGCTAATGGTCTTAGAGAAAGTGTTTAAGAGCGTTTACGACGTACGGCATTTCATACAAACTTTCAAGCCCTAATTGTTTTTCGAAATGACTGAACCGATTTTAATTGGCCTACACTGTCCTCTCATACCTATTATCACAGTAATTAAAAAAATCCTTTGTAAAAACCATTTATTTTTAAAAGAGTAACTGTGGAGTTTCTTGCCGGCTCTTCTCCATAGGAAACGACCATTTGGAACCGTGCACCTAGCTTCTGACGTTTCATAAGTGCCCTTGTTGGTTTATGTGAAATAAAATATTTTGAATTGAATTGAATTGAATAATGAAACTTCATACGCTTAAGCAGGATACAAAGATTTAAAAAGTTAGTTAAGAACATTTTCGAAATGTCTTATTTAAAAACAGATAACTGGAAATCTCTGTTTCTATTGAAAATTTAAAATCGGTTTAATTTGGCTGAAATACTATATTTTTCGAAAATGTTCTAAATTAACTTTTTAGACCTTTGTATCATGCTTATGCGTAAGAAGTGTCATTAAAATCGGTTCAGTCATTTCGAAAAACAAGGGCTTGAAAGTTTGTATGAAATGCCGTACGTCGTTAACGTTCTCAACAAGAGAGCTGTTGATCTCCTCAACCAACAGACCTTGAGTGCTTGGGTTGGGTTTAGATTCTATCAAAATTTGCTTCCTTCACAAAAATATAGAACAAAGCAACCTAAAAACTCGTCATTATGGTATATTTTTCAAAAAAACTGAAATAAATGCCAGCATTTTGTAGTTTTTCGAGCACCATGCGAGTTCCACAGGGTTTTCAGGTTGGGTATAAACTACTCTCAGGAGACCTAACAACGTATAAAAAAATCATAGTTACATGCGCGTTTGCGATGTTTCATGTTGTTATTGACTGGGCTATTTTTACCCGACTACGGCAAAGCCAAAAGGAAGGGTTATGATATAAAAAACACACCATTAATAGCTTTTATACTTTCGATTTTATTTATACCTAAAATACGCCGATTTCGTCACTAACTCACTTACTTATCAAAGCCTCTAAGGCACTTCCCGAAGTCCTAGAAAGCTAGATATTCAGCCTAGGATTTGCACATATCTAAACAACAACAAAAAAATAAGAAATCTATAACTTTTCCCCTTTAACCACCTTTAAAGGAGGTGAAAGTATGTATATAAAATTAAAAAACGTCTAGGGTGCTTCCCGAAGTCCTAGAAAGCTGTATGCAGGCTAGGATTTGCGCACAAGCAACAACAAAATTAAGAAATTTCTAACTTGCACTCTCCATCGGCTGCCTGTCCACTGGAGGTGCAAGTCTGTATTTCTTACGATTAATAGATACCCTACAAAAACAAATCATGAAAAGGCACTAATCTTAATTAAATTAACAATTATTCTTCATACATTCTTCTCAGTTGTCATTTTCATCAAGCAACCTTCGCACCAAGTCATTTCTGTCAAGTTTGTCACCAGCGCCTCTTGGCAGACGGTCTATGAAACGGACCCCGCCGGCTAAGCGCATCCTGAAGGTTACCTGGAAGAATATAGTATTCGTTTATTGCAGGGATCCAGCAGAATATCAGCGTCAGGTATATTTGCCTGACACATGCTGAGTTGGACTACCATTTGGTGCAACCTTGAGACGCACACCGCACTTTGTTTGTTGCATTTTAAAGTGTTTAGCCAATAGTGTCATCACAATGTCTTGTTTTCTTTATTTATTTTTTGTATATTGGCACTTTGCATCTTCATGTATTTAGTTATTATTTAATCGTGTTTTTGTATGTTGTGCTATTTCTTTTGTGTGCACCAAATAAACGATTTATCTATCTATCTATTGTTTTTTTTCTTTTAATCGTGGGAGAACAAAAAACTACCCGTGGTAAAATGATGGTGCATTTGTCGACACGTTTTCTAGCAGTGAGTGCACTGCTGGCCCTAATGATAGTCTAGTGGTGTTACCGTCGCGTTGGACTGCCAAGTAATCTCGAGTTCGCCCAAGGCCCCTCCGGAGCAACCGGACAGATTTGCAACTGGACAGATTCTCAGCTGAACAGTTTCTCAGCTGGACAGAATAGCAACTGGACAGAACGTGTACAGTCCATAACATAATTAAAGTGAATAAGTTCTTTCATCTATACCCGGCTTAACTTAGCAAATGGAAATGGCTGAAAGGTAGGTTAGGTTAGGTTAGAACTGTGATCACACAACGCCAGGGTACGTTTAGGCACAAGAGAAAGTAATGTTTTGGGAATGTGTTAATACCTATGTTTCAGTATTGCCATACAACGTAGCAATGCTGCCAGCCTTTTGGGCACTTTTCCTGTTGACAGCGATGCGGACGAATTTTTTGATGCCCCATGATCGGTTCCCCCTTTTTTATATACTTGTACATATTATTATTATTATTTTAATTCTGTTAGTTAAATCATGAGAATACGTGTGTACAATTAACTAGGCTGAGTTTGAATAAGTAATATGAAATAAAATGGTTTAATTGAAATCAATTTTTCATAGGTCATACAGTTATTTTTTCACACGATTATACTTTGTCCAGTTGCTAATGTGTCCAGCTGCAAAACTGTCCAGCTGAGAATGTGTCCAGTTGCGAATCTGTCCAGTTGCTCCGGAGCGCCCAAGGCACACTGACTTTTCGGATTCATGTGCGTATTGTATAATTATCACTTGCTTCAAAAACGGTGAAGGAAAACATCGTGAGGAAACCGGCGTGCCTGAGAGATATTTGTCGACGGTATGTGAAGCCAAGTCAGAGGCCCATGGGCGGCTTTAAAAACTCTGACACCAGGTTAATCACCAACCACACGAAAAGAAGAAGAACTATTGCTGGAAAAAGGCACAGCTCGATACCAGTGTCAGAGGCCTGGCTCGATACCAGTGCTAGAGTCCTGTGCTCGACTTTAGTGCCAGAGGACAGTGCTCGAAACCAGTGCCACTCGTGCCAAAGGGGTCTTTAATCTCCAAAGCATCGCGACATCACTGTTTTGTGCGCAATTTGGCAACTCCAGGCTATAATGTAAGTCCGTACTCACCCGACTATCCACATGCTGGATCAATTCCTCTTCAGTGGCGCTACACCCTGGCTGAAGGACGATGAAAGCTACAGGGACTTCACCGTGCTTCGGGTGAGGTTTACCCACTACTCCTGCTTCGCGGACTGACGGGTGTTGTAGAAGCAACGCTTCGAATTCTGCGGGTGGTATCTGGAGATAAAATAGAGTAAATTTTATGAAGTAGAGGGCTCACTGGGATGTTTATTCAAAGGTTTTTGTGAGAACAGTAGAAAACAAACAAAAAAGTTCTATGAAGTCTATTCAAGACCCTATTTCTTATTGATGTTATTTCCACATTAACAAATATTTAGAATAATCAGTACTTTTATAAAGAGTCATAATTTTTAGGTCTTTCCCATCGATCACTAATAAAGAACTAGATACACAATCCGAAACAAAAGTTCTCTTAAAAGTGTCACCAAATTGTGTTTAAGTAATAATAGTTTAAATAAATATACATTAATGTAAATTCAACCTTAAACGCAATGCTTAAAGTTTATTTCACAAAGCTATGTTCAAAACGCAATAAATTTTTACGACCGATAGTATGTGGCATGTTTACCGTTGGAGCGTTCGAATGCTACTAAATCAAAAGCGCACCCAAATGTTCAAGTGGGTGCTCATTCGGTGAGGACATTTTTTGCCGCTGATTGTGTATCTAGGGATCGGCTGTAGAGGTCCGCCTAAAGTTTTGAGTGGATCTCATTATAAATCCATACATCTTATATGCTATATTTAGAAATTGTCCGACCAACTTTAAACTATAATACGTGTGTGCTTATTTGCAGTGCAGTACTATTAATGCACCCCACTTGTGGAAGCTTTTAAGTTAGTTTCTTTTTTTTTTACATATTTCTTAAATTTTTGCACGACTCATAATGCGAAGCATTAGAGTGTGCTCTACGATCGAAAAATATTTTTTGCCCCATTTCTGCAACTGTTTTGATTGTTACACTCCTGCTAGTACACAGAACCTACTTCATTTATATACCATTGTATGGATGATTAAATGGAGATTAATACTGTACCTTTTAACAATTGATTTAATGCAGCAGAAATGGAAAAAGCATCAAAATAGTTGAAAAAAAATCCTGTCCGTCAATTTATGAACCCTGAAAACATTGTAGCTTGCGATAAAATCAATTAATTGAGTAATTTTTTTTTTTTACATTCCTTTCAGCCATAGAAGGAACCCTATTGAAAATGGCTCTTTTATTCAAAGTAGTTTAATTATAATTAATAAAATACTAACTAAAATATAATATCTTTATCTAAATATTTCCAACCTTGACTGAACTTGTTGCCTAGCAACCCACAACGTAAATATCTAAATAAATAGTCTTTGACATTACGTAAGGATTGCGAGGTTAGAAATTTACCCATATTGATGGGAAAATCAGCAGTCAAAACATACTTCATGAAAAGTGATAAATTGTTAATTTTTGTTAGAAACCATGTATTGAATTTCTTTTTCTTTTATGAATGAGTGATATGAGGCGTGCACTTTTGGATTTTCTAAACTTATCTTTTTAATATTTCTATATAAAATATAAAACCAAAACATAAAAAAAAAAAAAAAAATTGTGTCCCTTTGGCATCAGGAACACGGTCCAGGATGCCGGTGGTCAGGGCTCTAGAGAGAGGAACCTCTGCACTATGCGTGCCGTGTCTAGGAGTAGTGCTTTCTGAATCAAGCCTTTGACCCAGCCGCGCAATGAGAGCCTCCTGAGGTGTTGGTCGAGGCTCTCCGCTATTAGGTCATTAACCGTTACGATTATCGGTACAATGATTGCAGAGTCCTCGTCCCACATGTTGACAACCTCGTGTGCTAAGTCAAGATACTTCAATTTTTTTTCTTTCTAATCTTTCACGAGATTCTCGTCATGGGGGACAGCAATATCAACAATCATTGCACGGCGCTCTCGTCGATCTATCACTACAATATCAGGCTTATTGGCTACAATAGTCTAAGTTAGTTTATTATTAAAATAGTTGATAATATGTAAGAGTACAGAAGCTTGAATATTGGCAAAAGCAGAGAGAGACCTATGCCCAACAGTGGGCTTTAGTGGACCATGGACGTTGGTAATGAAATGCTTACGCTGCAAACTTACAGAGATATCATTAAACTTGATGAGCTCCTTAATCCTGTTCACGATGTAGAAGTACCCGTCGTCATCATAATAGCCAACGTCTCCAGTCTTCAGGAAGCCTTCCTCATCCTTACAGTTGGGGTTCACGTTGTTTAAGTATGCTAGAAAAATTAATTTAGAACTACTAGAGTACTAGAGTTTGAGTGAATCTAAATCGCTATTCACCTTACGGTAGACATTAATTTGCATGACAACGACTCACGCTGAAGGCCATGTTCAAAGATTTTACGGAACATCCCGTGAGATTTCTATTGGCAAAAATTCTGAACTTTCATCCGTTATTAAAATACTTTATGAATTTTCAAAACTGATAGTTCACCTCTTTATGAGTTCCCTCTTCTGCAAAATGTTCATGCTTCTAGACCGAGCACTTAAGGGGGATGCGCCAAGGTAGCCAGCCAAGGTTGTATGTTGATTAAAATATGATTCGCGACCGTAACAAATATGGCTTTACAGAATTATAATTATTAGAATTAGCAATACAACTTCTTAAGTAAGCAAAAGTGTCAAATGTCATGATTTCATGAAATAGTCATTCAATACAATTACATGAACTTAGAGATTTGTATTGGTGACTTTTATGATTATAATTGTATAAATAAACATTTGATACGACCGCGAATCATATTTAGATCAACATACAACCTGATACTGATCTGCAAATTGCAAAAAAATGTAAGAAAATTTGAATTTCGCGGGCTTCCTTGGCGCATCCCCCTTAAAAACCCACACATTTCAGAGCTGTTCCGTCAAGGCCCAAATATCGGTGTGTACATTTTACTCGTATATGAACTCGTTCACACACGTCCATGTTCGGCCAGCGATGGAGTTTCAGTGCCTGCACCTGCCTTGTGTGTGCCACGGCCCTGTCAAGTCCAGGTTACGGCTGATATGTGTGGCTAATAAGGCTGCAGGTACGTAATTGTCGGTCAGTGAGTGAATTAATTAATGAATTGTTCACCTGCACCTGTTCGGCCGCACTTTTGAGGGTATTGCGAATTTTCGACTCATCCACACCGCAGTGCGGTCGGACCGATTTTAATTAAGTATAAGATGTGCCACTGCAATTTCTGAGAAGACGCTAATAAAAATTGGTTGGTAACTTGGTACTTACCTTTCATAATACTAGGTCCCTTGATACAGATCTCGCCTTGTTGGTTAGGACCTAAAGGCTCCCTGGTCTTCAAGTCCATGACCTGGATCAAAAAATTGCGATAACGCTTTATAGGGCCAAGATTACTCCTCCGAAGACAAGGCGTAAAGATGCAGCGTAGATCATCAATTTTACTTTTCAATAGCTTTTCCCGCAGCTTTGCCTTTCTGAAGTCTGTAATTATCCCACGAGGTCGCACTACCGGGACAATAACTAACCTATGTGCTTATACAGGTCATGGTCTGCCAAATTTCATCGAAATCCGTTCAGCAGTCAAGGCGTACTTTAGCATTTAAAATAAAAAGGTATGGTAAGAATATGAATTCTAAGTATCTGACTGCGTATTTTCGCTAGGTTGTATTCTGAGAGTGGACTGGAATTACAAATGCTGAAGAACCATTCCTGGCAAAGGACAAAGTTGAGGACCAAGACAAAACTACCTTCTTACTTTTTTTTCATGTGGTTAATGATAAACCTGGTGTCAGAGTTTTTATGCGAGCCATGGGTCTCTGGCGTCTCAAGAGGAGCTCGTGGCTAAGTAATAAAAAGCCGCACGGGTCGATCCATCAGGTTAAGCTACGCTTGCCGGGGTTGGTCAGTGGATGGGTGACCATCTTTACATACCGAGACTCCTCCGTGTCTCGGAAAGCACGTTAAGCCGTTGGTCTCGGCTGTCATTTGTAGATCTTTGACAGTCGGTACGAGTCGTCAGAAGCCCTAAAGTCTGACACCAGTCTTACCAAGGGGTATCGTATTACCCAGTTACTGGGTTGTGGAGGTCAGATAGGCAGTCGCTCCATGTAAAATACTGGTATTCAGCTGCATACGGTTAGACTGGAAGCCGATCCCAAGATAGTTGGGAAAAAGGCTAGGAAGATTGATTGGGTCTCTGGCTTGGCTGCACACGCCGTCGAGAAATATCTCTCAGGCATGCAGTTTACTCACGATATTTTCCTTCACCGTTTTTGAAGCAAGCGATAATTATACAATACATACGCACATGAATCCGAAAAGTCTGAGGACTTGGTTTCGAACTCGAGACCTATGGCTTGGCAGTTCAACAGTCACACCTCTAGACTATACTGCTCACGAGTCACGACCTAATGACGATGGAGAATCAAAAAACTATTGAACTGATATATACAATGTCGCCCATGCGCATGTGACCGCCCGCAATTTTCTGAATATTCATGAAAAAATATCGAAAATAAACTTCAAAAGGGGGGGTCTATCTATAACATTTTTCATGTTATTCAATTTTTAATTTTTTTAAGATTTGCTTTCTGTTTTTTGACACATCTCCGAAGTTTATGGGTCAATTTGGATTCTGTTTATGATTTCCAAAAGCTTATGAGTTATTTTAACAGGATTAAAATTTTTGGACACATTGCCCGCAGAACAGATGGCCGATGGGGCCGAAAGGTTCTGGAGTGGCGACCGCGTACCGGAAGACGTAGCGTTGGAAGGCCTCCCACAAGATGGACCGATGACCTTGTAAAGGCCGCAGGAATCCGCTGGATGCGGGAAGCACAGAATCGGTCGAAGTGGCGGTGCTTGGGGGAGGCCTATGTCCAGCAGTGGACGTCTTTCGGCTGATGTGATGATGATGATGATGATGATTAAAATTTTTACAAAAAATTATCGACTACGAAAAAAAACGGAATCGAAGTCATTTTTTCGGTAAAAAATTGTGTATTTATTTAAAAAAAACTAGTGAAAAATGTTATAGATAGACCCCCCCTTTTGAAGTTTATTTTCGATATTATTTCATGAATATTCAGAAAATTACGGGCGGTCACATGCGCATGGGCGACATTGTATATGCTACCGAAATGAAGCAGTTGTAGAAATATAAAACGTTTTTAAAACAATTACCTGATATCAAGGCCCTCTGGTTCAGCAGAGCTGACGGCCATTCTCTTGTGCAGAGAGGTACAAAAGAAAAAGAATAATCAATATGCTTTAGGAAGTAAAGAAAACTTACTTTAATGACGAATCCATAGCCAGGCACACCAGAACTGCCAGCTCTAGATCCCATGGGACAGTCCAGCTCGTTGCAGATACTGCCACCTTCAGACATTCCGTACAGCTGGATGACTGACACCAGGTTCGGTAACCTGGAAGATAAATAGATAAAATTCGAAATTTTGAGGAATCCGATGAGGTAACGCGAAATCAAATGACTTCTCCCACTCTGGGCGGAGTGGAAAGGCGTGTCAGACTCTTGCTGACTAAAACCCACCCGTGTTCCTTCCCTTGCCTTGCTAGGGGCCACGGTTTCCCCTTAGGACTTCCCGCAACCCCGGTAGATAATGTAATGACCCCTTAAGAGGTGGTTGGTGTTTTACGAATAACCCTGTATAATGCTACTATACAACCAATAATATGAATAAATATGATTAAATAACATAAAAATAATTATCCGCGGGCATCACCGTGCGTGCATATATGTATACCGGTGGGTATATCGTCGCCCTCCCCGCTAACTGTCGTATCTCACAAACTGACGTATCTGCACTGACATTACCTACGTGTTCATAATTTTGTTTCGAATAAGTTCTCTCTAATCGTCGTATCTGTGTCATCTACCGTTTAGAAGATAATCACGTATTTTGTTTTGCGTATGTGCAAAAGAAGGGAAGAAATATTCTCACTAACTGTCGTATATGCACACATACTACAGTTAGTGAGATTTTTATTCACATAGGGCACTTAGCTAGAATTGTTGTCTATAATGTTTACACATTATTTTTTTCATTTATGTTATCCAAATCAAAAGCTTTTTGTACGAATATGAAACCCTTTTGGAAAATTGGCCCTTTTTGTCAAATCATCGCATTACTTATAGTTTAACATACCAAAATTGCCAGAAATATTAACACATTTTTTTTTTTACTTCTTGCACGTAACTTGTAGCTTTTTACGCTAACGAACGAACATTTTTATTACTTTTAATGAATTTATATAACATTAATAGAGTTTTATTTATATTTTTATACAAAATAATGAAGTCGTAACAGACACAAGTTTTAAAACAAATTTCTCACAGAGTGACGTATCTGTTTCAAATGAATATAACTAAATAAATGGATACCTTAGGGATTTAAAGAAACTACTAACTTAAAGAGTGAGCAAAGAGCAATATAAAAACGATATTAATTATTTAATAAAGCCACAACTAACGCCACTACAGTAACACGATTGTAGCGCCCGACCGAAAAACCGTTGCCCTGGAAAAATATCAATAGCTAGTTACGACAGTTAGCTGGGAGGGCGACGATATGTTATATGCACGCACGGTGATGCCTGCCAAAACACAATTATCATTGTACCTACAAGAATATTCAGTGTTTATTATGTGCTTTATGAAGAGTGTACGTGGAGTTTCTTGCCCGTTCTTCTCCATAGGTACCTACTACGCTTTGGAATGGGCAACTAGCTTCACATTTCTGACTGACCGACCCCTTGACAATTCAAAAGTGCCTGTATTTGGTTTATTTGTAATAAATGCTTTGAGTTTTGAGTTTGAGTTTGAGTGCCTTACCTCTGTTTAATAGCTTGAACCGCCTCTTCCTGGATATTAGTACTCGAGGAGACGATGTACTGCACCGTGCTGACGTCATAGTGCTCCAAAATGGACGATCTAATCATCTCCAGGATGATCATTGGTGATAGTTGCAAAAGTTTTATCTGGTAAAAAACAGAAAATAATTATAAATAGGTAACCCGACTAGCACAAATAGAATAGAATAGAATAGAATAATTTATTTCAGATAATTTAAATCCATATCTTGTTAGTATATTAGTATATTATTACAAAAAGCGAACTAAAAAAATTCATAATAATTGGAAGTCGGTTAAAGAGGGAAACAAGAGTTTGTAGAAAATTAAATTATGTGATTAACAAAGGGAAACGCAGGGACATTATTGTTATTTGAAAAAAAAACAAATAAAAACTTTTTACATAAAACTTATTATAAAACAACCGACTTCTAAAAAAAACACTACAAAGTGAAAAATAACTTTTTATCACATCTTTTCAAAACGACGTAGTTTAAATCCTCGTAAACAGGGACCAAAATAGCTTTTTTATCCCTAGAGATTAAAAGTGATTTGAACTTGGAATGTGGATATTGTTAGTAAAAGTTCTATTCACCAAAGATATGGTCACGAACATTGTATGAACAAGTAACAGGCTGGCAAGAGAGAGAGAAAGTGTGAATTTGATCAAAATTAAAATCCAAGATGGCGGATGCGATTTTTTTTAAATTTTTCGTTAAGGGAATCGTTTTCGTAGTTTTCGAGGGTGGTAAGGCCGATAGTGAGGTCAAAATGGGAATCCAACATGGCAACTCCGATTTTTATTTTTTTTAATCATACTTGTGTGTTTTTAATCGAGCTTAGTGTTGTTTTATTTTAGATTTTTTTATAAGTATTAGCCGTAAGTTGATTTTTCATTTTATTTGAAGTGTGTTTGCAAAACACTATTGTATTGGGGTCATCCTGTAAGGATAGTGTGTGTAATAAATAGATAAATAATTTAAAAGAAACATATTAATGATTTCCGTACCTTATATTTCTGAATAGCTTCTAACATGGCCTGTTCCCCGCCATTGGTATTGTACACTATTGTGGCACCAACTCTCAGACAGGACAGTCCATACATCAGTCCGTATGTATAGTAAAATTCTCTGGAGCTGTAAATTCTTTCGCCTGTATAGCTGAAAGTGTACACAATAGGCATGTTGACAAATTTCTTTTTTGTCGGTGACCTAGTTAATTAAAAATAATGAACACGTGTTTCCCTTTTTTATGCAATGAAAAGATTACGGCGATATAGTTATGAACGTTTATCCAAAAATTTGGCAACGTCGCAAATAGCTGTCAAACATTTACCTGTTTTGATTAATTTGGCAATATTACTGTATGGACATAAGAAATGTGGATAGCTAGCGAACTAGAATACTGATTATGAAATGCAATAGTTAATATCGTAACACCGAATATTTAGTATAAGATGTAAAAAAAGTATTTGGAAACTTTTAAAATGCTTTTTTACACCAATATCGGTTACAACATCAAATTCAATGTTACAATTGCAATTCATTATTAATATTCTAGTTCGCTAGAGTCTGGCTAACGAAAGTTGGCCCCAGAATATTGGCGGCAAATTTAAAAAATACATGCATGACAACACTAAATACACCAGAGATACCGAACGACAACCTTGTCAAATTGACGTTCACGTTCATACAGAGTTGCTATATAAAAAGTTCGCAAATAATTCCAGGGCCAACTTTCGTTAGCCAGACTCTAGTTACCCACATTTTATATTTCCATACAGTAATATTACCAAACTAATCAAAACAGCGAAATATTTGACATCTATTTGCGACGTTGCCAACTTTCAAATCAAAAACTATAAACAATATAAAGTATACCTACAACTACACGACAATCGTATAATATGCTCATCTCACAATACTCCAGACATACTGGATCCCTAAGCACTATGCGTGTCAGTTAGGCAACTCGTAACCTTAGAAATCTACATTTTTAGCACCAGTCTGTAGTTTTTAAGTCAAGTTCGTCATCTGTCAAATTTGTTAGAAATGAGTTAATACACACTTTTATGATAAGAAAGAATCAGGTGCTTCATATATAGGGTTACCATCATCTAAATTACGGAGCCCGGACAAAACCTTCAAATACCCGGACATTTGGGTGGAATAAAAAAAATTCTCCGGACGCCCTCGGGTTTTACCCGGACACTTCAAAATTCAAAATTCAAAATTCAAAAGTCATTTATTCAAATTAGGCTGAGAATCAGCACTTTTCGAACGTCAAAATTACATAAGACAGTCCCCCAAAAACGCCCGCCCTTCACCACTTCCTAGTGCTTTTGCTGGAGAGAAGAAGTGGCGCAACAAACTCCCCAGCAGCACAGCTGTCTGTTCAGTTAGAAAAAAAAAACTTGATTCTATACAATAGTATGCAAATAATTTACATTACTCAACACAAAACATTCAATAAAATATATGCCATAATGACAGCTAGCACGCGCCAATGTACCAACAAAAAAAAATATCGAAATCTAAACTCAAGCAAAAATAAAAACTAAAAACGTAAACAGAACTTAATACCCGAATTATAAAGCCTCCAGGCATAAAGGGCGTGCCCGCTTACATATAGCTAATAAAGCTGTAACTCGAAGTCACATAATTAGATATGATAAACTAGGACCATTGAAGTAAAAATAAATCAAAAATAGATCAACAGTTAGGCAAGAATAATATATAATCTACTGTCGAGGTCGCTAGCTAATCACATATTGCAATACAACTCATAGAAAACATTACAACAACACTATTAAAAAACCCCACCCGGACGCTCTCCGGACACCCTCCAAACTAGGTCAAATCCGGGGAAACCCGGACGAATGGCAACCCTACATTTAATTGTATTAAACGAAGAAGTATAAAAGTGACGTATTATTACTAATTATTATATTTAAAAGATCGAATGAATTGTAATGTAACTTACATAAAAAACTCACGCCTTCTCCCCATGGGGGTAGGCAGAAACTACAGAACGCCACTTGCTACGATCCTTACATACTCCTTTTGCCTCGTTTACGTTCATACATCTGGTCATACACGCTCGCCGGTTGCGAGTACTACGCACCTATCCTTTCTGAAAAACATCACCAATAAGGTCAGTATATGTCCTCCTAGGGCTCCCCTCCCGGCGTTACCAGTCACATCTGCCTTGTAAATACATTTTGTTAGCCGCCTTTCATTCATCCTCTCAACATGACCAAACCATCTCAGCATGCCCTATTCAATTTTTGTCACTACATCGTCTTTTAACTCACACCGTTGTCTTATCACATCATTTCTCAGCATACCATTCATAGTCAGACCACACATGCTTCGCAAAGAACGCATTTCCACAGCATTTATTCTACTTTCATGCTTCTTCTGCCACACCCAGCATTCACTTCCATACATAAGCGTAGGCACCAGCACAACATTGTGAACACCATTGTGAAATGTAACTTATTTTATTTTAATTGTACCTAATGAATTGTATGTAGTTGTGATTAGTATTGGACTTAGTGCCTTAGTAAATAAATAAATTACTAGTTTGGTTCAAGTGAAATGTTATTAGTTTTTAACCCCCGACGGAAAACGAAGGGGTAACGTCGGGGGCATGCTATTGTAGAAAATATATTTTTAATCTTTCATTCGCCGTCCCCCGACGCGATGTCAAAATAATATCTACAAATTATATTAAACTTAAAGGGCCAGGGCTTTTATTTTTATAACTTTTTAAAGGATTTTGTTTGTGTCGGGGGTTTTTTAAATTTTTAATTTAACTTTTTACAATAGTAAGGGAAATACTCACTCTTCCGTAATAGTATTCTGCGAATTTAGCAGAAAACCCAAATGAGTAACCGGAACACCTTTAGGTAGACCAGTAGTTCCCGATGAGTATACTATAAAAGCCACGTCTTCCGAACCATTGACAGGAACCGGTAGAAAGTCTTCTAACTTCGTGGTCTCGGTCAGGAAATCCTTGAAGAGGACAGCACCATCCTTTGTCTCGTTCCCGTATAGAATGTAATGTTGAATGCTCCCGACTTCGTCGAAGGTTGCTTTGTGAGTTTCGTAAGCGGAGAGAGAACAGAACATGATCTTTGGACGAACTATCTTGATTCGGTGGAGGAGAGGAACTGTGGAGGAATAAAATCTAATCAAGATTTCACAAAAAAAAAAAACCAACCTCATACTCTACTCATACTCTACTAATTTAATTAACTGCAATAACTGCGGTCGATGACCCCAAAAAGACATTAATTCATTTTTTTTACGTTTCACGTGGACAGGTAGAAAATGCCTACGGCATTATACAGGGTGGCAGGGACATCGACGCGAAGCCTGTTACCATGGATTTAGTACATGATTCTGAACGCCGCTGCGTTGAAATTTTTCGACGGTTGTTTAAAAAAAAACAGCTCATACAAAACAATTCATACAAAAGTGCAATACCTACGCGGTCAAAATGTATGGAACAGCTGTTTTACATGCATTATTAATTTATTATACATAAAACACGTATACCAAAAAATCTATAATTAAATTATCTTTCAGGTTAGTCATAAATCATAAATCATACTTAAATCATTTAATTTATTGGTTTGCAAACATGGGTAATTTTTGTAGGTACAAAGATATTTTATTATAATAATCCTCCATGTTTTACCGTCACATGGGCATGCAAATCATAATATTTATATTATATATAATATAATATATGTCGGAGTGAGCAAATTATAACGTAAAACGGAACGCAGCGTTTAGTGACATCATCGCCCCACTCAGTGAATCAGGCGAGTTGTGGAAGGGACCGGCCTTTATAAGACGACACTCCGAGTATTGCGGACAGTTCGAATCGAGTGAGCGCCCCGACTACAACTCTAAATGTGACATGGTTCACGCCTGAATCATATTATCAAAACGTTTTATTGTTAATTAATACTTTTAATTATGTAATTGTTAAATTAAATACATTTTGAGTTAAATATTGATTTTCTTTTAAATAATGGCGAATGAAAACCTTCAAGACCACGTGGACATTGTAAAAAGCGTGTCCCCTTCAACAATACTTCAATCCGGCCACACTTGCGCCGAAATCAGAAGTGGGATGGACCGAGGTATATCTTCGGTTCCATCCGCCCTTAATGATGAAGAAACGGAAGGCTCTAGCCAGCTCAAATCCTGTCATGACAACCTGGCGATCCTGTTACGGTGGAGGTCTGCTCGGCTAGGGCAGGGCACCGCCGTGTCCTCGTGGAGGCGATCGGCGGCGGAGACCACCTGCATCCAGGCTATGGTACGGAGCGAGAAGGCATGGGAAGCCGTCACCTCCTTCTACGAAGTAGTAATGCTCGCGAAAGAGGAGGCGGAGCACATAAGGGAGAGGCTAATTTCACGCCCTCACGCCGCTAGTCTCCGCAGAAGACGCCCTGTGCGTCGGGAATCCCAGGCCGATTCCCAGCCACCGTAGGCGCGGGCCCGCGGACGGTGAGCAATGGGTAGCTGGCCGTTCGATAAGGACCAGGCCCTGGTCGACGGCGCGTTGTTCCACGCGCGCCACTAAGAGATGTCATCACAACTGACGAGGTCCGCTAGGGCCGATGCCTGCCTGGGTTGCGGGAAAGTCCAAAAGGGATACCGTGGTCCCTGGCAACACACGGATCACATCTTGCTAATGAGTTCACACATGGGGACAGTGACAATAACAATCAGTGGCGGTTACTTTTTGAAATGCAAAACCAACAGATGCACGCGCTGATACAAACTCTAATAAAAACCAAGCCAGTAAATAGCAAGTTAGTGTTGCCGGAAATCGACTCCGACAAGCCCGATTCCGATGGATGATCATGGTGCGCTACCGCTGACTTGTGTTTCGACGGGAGTGCAGTGGAAGGAAGCCAGCTTATTTTGACAATAAGCAAGGCATTGAAGGGCTTTGGATCTACATGGTTGTCGCAGATAACCTATCCAGGAACCATACCATGCGATAAAGGGACTTGCTCGCGGCGCCTAGCAACGCCAATTGCCACACCTGAAGCCATATCGAGAGCATGTGCTGCAAGCAGTGAACGGCGAGTGGAAGTTTGCGTCACATAACTACCTTCAGGCACGTTTGAATAAAAAGGTGAGCTGTATTGTTTTGTTTACAATTCTGTGTTGAATGCTCGTTAGTAGTAAACGAGTTAATAACGCTCTGTTGCGTTGACTGTATTGGTCATACACGTGTATTCAGCACAGAACAAATCTTATGTAGCGTAACGATTAGCGAACACCAACTTGAGGTGTGTGTTTTTTTTATTTTTTATATCGTGTTATTAGAAAACAAAAAGCGAAATCAGATTAAGTTAAATCGGAAGTTCAGAGGTCTGTTTAATGTAGCGGAAGTTTTGAATGGTGATCGGTATACGTTAAAGCTTTAAATTCAAACCATAAGCGTACTTACAAATACGCTCATGACTGTGATCAGAAGATGCCCGAGGGCCAAGTACTAATTGAGATTGTAGACGAAATAGATGATGAATTAGCATCACTTTAGATTGTATAAACAGGGTTCTCGGTTTAGTGGGTCGGAAACTATACCAGAGTATCGTAGCCGTAGCCTGTTGGAAATCGGCATCTGCTCAATGAGTAATCCGTGCGTTCACAGTGGGCGGTAGCTCTGGGTGGTCCTATAATAGTCGAGTTTTGCCTTGAAGCGAAAACCGTAGAGACAAGAGTTGACTCGGTGTTCCCGTGGGGAATAGTGTGTAACAGTTCTTGACCATGAATAAGATATCTGTGGTTTTGTTTTCATTTATTAATTATGTGGAATCGTTGTGCTTGGTCTCGGTAATCCCGAAACTAGATAGTTCAAATAGATAGGATATTTTTTTTTAAAGATGCCAGCAGGTCATGTACCCGTCGAAGTAGATGGTGACCAAAGTGGTGATGAGCAAGTTTAAGTAATGGGAACCACGCGAGTAGGGTACTTTATCGGCCGTATTGTGTGCGACAGTACCAGTAGATACTGGCGGAAGTCGGGGTCTGGAGAGACCATGTGTGAGAGCAATGTGATTGCTAGTCGGCTAGAGAGCCGTGGCGTTAGAGTAGTTTACTCGTGTGTGGGTTTCTAAGGCTCTTAGTAAAAAAGGATGACTGTTAATTTGGAAAACGATGGTACATGGCTCTAGTTGGTGATATTGGCTATGATTAATCAAAGGTTGTTTAGTTCACTGAGAATTAGAAGTATTGTTTTGTTAAAACAATAAAGTGTTAAGGATTAAAGTTTCCTAATATCAAAGTTTAGAACCCGTAAATGGTCAGAATTAGCCGAGTCGAACAGGCACTGTTGTTGAGTTTTGGTTTCAGATTAACACACAGGCCACTGAGAGAACACGAGCTCAGGGCGCTGAACCTTAAAATACGCCACTGCAAATGACGTTTCCAATAGTGGAAGATGACACCATGCGATCTTATGAATGGAGCTGAAATCGTAAAGGGCACTGGCTTAAAAACGTCCTAATTACTGAACGAAGCACTAAAGTAATGAGGAACTCTCCTTCTTCAAACATTCAAACTACTGAGAACACTGACTCATGCCAGACAATGCGACCTGGACACCGATTTAACTAATGAAAAGGAAATACCCAGAACGCGTTGACGAGGATGCCGTGTCGGAGGAAGATGAAACTGCAACGTAGTGAGATCGTCCTTGCCATTGGAATGTTCTACAAAATAATCCATGTTCTGCAATCCAGGACAAAACCAACAGATGGGCGAATATTCTGATGCAAGGAATAACACACTCCAATAAAGGTATTAAAGTCTATTTCTGTTTGCTTAATGATTACTTTGCGTTTGTTGAGGACAAGAGTCTCAGTAGTACAATTTATTAAGGACAGTAGTTTCCGTATTCTTTTGGTGTTCCACATAATTTGTCGCAGTGTGGCTTTCAAATTGGTTAATGTTGCGCTTACGTTTGGTGAGGTGTGCCCTCCAGTTCCAAACTATAGTGTAAACTTACGTTTGGTGAGGTATGTCCTCCAGTTCCAAACTATAGTGTAAACTTACGTTTGGTGAGGTGTCCTCCAGTTCCAAACTATAGTGTGAACTTACGTTTGGTGAGGTGTGTCCTCCAGTTCCAAACTATAGTGTAAACTTACGTTTGGTGAGGTGTCTCCTCCAGTTCCAAACTATAGTGTAAAGTAATTTGTTAAATCAAATTCATTAATGTTATCGCTTGTGAGTCTTAAGGACGAACATGGCGTTCTCCTTACTACAAGCATGTGTGTACCACCAAATTCTGTTATTTTACACATAATGAAGAGGTGTGGCCTCTGAATTGGTTAATGTTACGCTTACGTTTGGTGAGGTGCGTCCTCCAGTTCCAAACTATAGTGTAAAGTGATTTGTTGAATCAAATTCATTAATGTTATCGCTTGGTAGTAGATGGACCTGGAGAGTCCTCCTACTACAAGCATGTGTGTGCCGCCCAATTATTTGTTACGCATAATTTGTGAGGTTGCGGCCTACTTATTGGTTGATGTTACGCTTACGTTTGGTGAGGTGTGTCCTCCAGTTCCAAACTATAGTGTAAAGTGATTTGTTAAATCAAATTCATTAATGTTATCGCTTGGGAGTAGATGGACCTGGAGAGTCCTCCTACTACAAGCATGTGCGTAGCGAATCATAGGCGAGGGTTTACCCAGTAACCGATCTGGTCATGTGACCATTGTTTGACGTTATGATACTGCGGGATTATTTCCTTGTTACAGGAAAGGTCAGTGACGACCTTTTTGCAGAATGGCCGTGTCGGAGTGAGCAAATTATAACGTAAAACGGAACGCAGCGTTTAGTGACATCATCGCCCCACTCAGTGAATCAGGCGAGTTGTGGAAGGGACCGGCCTTTATAAGACGACACTCCGAGTATTGCGGACAGTTCGAATCGAGTGAGCGCCCCGACTACAACTCTAAATGTGACATGGTTCACGCCTGAATCATATTATCAAAACGTTTTATTGTTAATTAATACTTTTAATTATGTAATTGTTAAATTAAATACATTTTGAGTTAAATATTGATTTTCTTTTAAATAATGGCGAATGAAAACCTTCAAGACCACGTGGACATTGTAAAAAGCGTGTCCCCTTCAACAATACTTCAATCCGGCCACACTTGCGCCGAAATATAATATTAATATATAATATAATATTAATATAATATATATTATATATATATTATATTAATTTTAGCTACTGTAATTGGCTGTAACACAGCCGTTGTTGCTAAATAAATAAATAAAATAAAAATAAAAATAAAAAATATTATTATTGAATTTACACAATGCTAATAAAAATTCGAATAACAATTAGGAAAATAAAATATTACAAAATAAAACGTAATGTCAAATCGTTTGAATCACTAAAAAAATAATCGTCATAATACAAAAAAAATGTCAACAAGGTTGCAGTACCTAATCAAGAAAATTCAAAAGTCTACAAAGTCACTGTAATAAAATTAAAAAATTAAATTAAAATGTCAACATGGTTAAAGAAATAATAAAAAATAAATTTAGGTAATGTCAAATGGAATAATAGCATGTCAATCAATCAGTGATTCATCATTTAGGTAGTCGTCAATTGTGTAGTAACTTTTTTCAATTAATATTTCAAGTTCAAAGTAAGCAAGTAAGTAAGTAAGTCAATCAATCTTCCTAGCCTTTTTCCCTACTATCTTGGGGTCGGCTTCCAGTCTAACCGGATGCAGCTGAATACCAGTATTTTACATGGAGCGACTGCCTATCTGACCTCCACAACCCAGTAACTGGGTAATACGATACCCCTTGGTAAGACTGGTGTCAGACTTTCGGGCTTCTGACGACTCGTAACGACTATCAAAGATCCACAAATGACAGCCGGGACCAACGGCTTAACGTGCTTTCCGAGGCACGGAGGAGTCTCGGTATGTAAAGATGGTCACCCATCCACTGACCAACCCCGGCAAGCGTAGTTTTACCTGATGGATCGACCCGTGCGGCTTGTTATTACTTAGCCACGAGCTCCTCCAAGTAAGTAAGTAAGTAAGTTTATTTTAAGTTCTTAAGGTTTCAGAAAAATACGCTTGATAGATTTTACGTAATTCTCAGTTTTTTATCCGCGTTAGACATAACTTAACAAATTAATTTCACTATGTAATATAAGCATAATCTAAAATATTCTCGTATGAAAATGCTCTAATTTGTACATATATTTTTTCCAAATCAATAGCACTACTCGTTTAGACGTTATATTCAGTATAAAATCATTATAAGTCAGTTATTGTCGCCTTAATTGTGATTTTAATTCTAATTTTGTTAGTTTTAATTTATGAGCTATTATTTTATTTTATTTTTTATGGATCATGACTTTGGTCTGCAATAAAGATTCTTATTATTTTATCATTATAAATACCACTTACAGCTTCCATAGGTTGGATCCGTTGGAGAAAAAGTAGCGCCTGCGCACATAATCCCCATCACAGTCGGCAGGTACTCAAAAATCTTCTCACTGCAAATACAGACTACCTCTCCCTTTTCAACGCCCATACGAGTGAGTGAAAGAGCGACATCAGCTGTCATTTGAGCTAACTCTCCATATGACATTTGTTCTTCAGTGTCAGCATTTATCTGGAAAAAAAAAAAACAACAAGATGATTTTATTATGTTCCCACTGCTGGAACACAAGCCTCCTCCTATGTGCGAGGGAGTGGGCCGTAATCCACCACGCGGGCTCAGTGCGGGTTGTTAGATGTCACATGTCTTTGAACTTTTGGTTCTAGCACCGGCTTCCTCACGATGTTTTCTTTCACCGTTTTGAAAGCAGTGGTAATTAAATAATTTACACAAAGCAAAGTGCCTGCTTGGGTTCGAACCCGCGACTCGTAAGTCGCGGTTGCACGCGGTTACCACTGGGCCACCACTGCTGCTAATATCGACGTATGTCGACCGAAATAAGTATGGTGAGTATTTTCCCGGACATGCATTACAGTATAGTCAGAAAGTCCAGCGGTGAATTGCAACTGGGCTCGTGTAGACCTTATTTTCAACCGAGTCCAGTGCTGACTTCGCGCCCTCAAGACAGTCCAGTTGACTAACCTACCCGTCTATTTTCGGGCCCAATAGCTTCCCCCGCCTGACTTACTGCCGATCTCTTCTACATGAACCTACTGACAGGGTCCAAAATTCCGAGTCACTGGGTCCAGCCCATAGATATAAGAAAGAAGATTTATATTTCTATGGTCCAGCCAGTACCTTCGTTTTATACGAAGGTAGTGGCTGGACCAGGCATAAATCTTTTAATAGATCGTAACGAAATTTGGCAGATAGGTAGCTTGATCCTGGAGAAGAAGTAAGGCTATTTGTCATCCTGGTTAATTGTATAAAAATTACTGAATACAAACAAATTGCTTTAAGAAAATGAGGCCGTAAAATACAATAGACATCGTATATTTAGTAACCTAATCCGCTTAACTATTCTTAAAGAATCATAAAGAACCCTGCGAGAAATCGACACGTTGCCATTTTAAGCGCCGAACGCGGAGACTGCGTTCGGCGCTTGAAGTTGCAACATGTCGTGTCCGGGTTCGCAACAAGTCAATCGTCATCCTCAGAATGCCTCGTTGAGAGGTGAAAAACACGTGTCGATTTCTAACAGGGTTCTTTATGAATCCTTAAGAACTTTTAAGCGGATTAGGTTACTAAATTACGTCGTCTATTGTATTTTATAATGGATTTCCGCAAAGTCACGCCTGAGTCAATTAACTAACTTAAATTAAATGAGAACTTACCAAAGCTGTTATATCTTTATTTTTGACCATGTTATCGTACACTTCTTTGGCAAAATTGAGGTGAGCAGGAACCCTTATATTCTCATTTCCATATTTATAAAGATTGTTTTTGAGCATTTTTGTTACTGGAGCTACGTCGTATTAGGTACTTCTAAACTGTTTGTATCTGCAAAAAAAGAAAATAAGTTTTTATTTAAGTAGTTAAAAGAAAAGAAAATATTCTCAAATTAAATAAGAAGAATAGGAGACTAAATAAGAACCAAACGGTTGACCATCTTAAACTAAATATTTGGTGTTACGATATATTATTGTATTTCATAATCAATATTCTAGTTCGCTAGTTAGCCACATTTCATATTTCCATACAGTCAAACTCAAACTCAAAGCATTTATTTCAAATAAACCAATTACAGGCACTTTTGAATTGTCAAGGGGTCGGTCAGTCAGAAAAGATGAAGCTAGATGCCCATTCCAAAGCGTAGTAGGTACCTATGGAGAAGAACGGGCAAGAAACTCCACGGACACTCTTTTAAATAAAAATTTGGTTACAAAATATTGGTTACATCATTCGTGTTGAACTTATACATGTGAGAACGATGCAAAACGTTAAAAGCGTCCGTAATAAAAGATAAAAACAAAAATAAAACAATTAAAAAATTAAATCAAATTAAAATAAGCCATGGCAGCTATGAGATGACCAGTCACAACTGACGGCGCCCGTTCACGAACATGACGTATGGATTAGCACCATTCAGCTCAACCATTTTGAAGGGAGCTAAATGATCCAACACACACGCCACCGTCAGCGTGACATTAGAGTGAGCATGACATACTCTCAGCCGCCAGGGCACATTCAAGTCAATGAAAGACATACCCAGTACCTAAATGGTAGCTTTATAGTCTGTACATAGTACTCACACATGTGCTATGCAATTATACAATGCTAAGAGATTGAATTTATACAATGCAAAGATAGTTTTTAAAATCTTCCTCAGCTCCAACAGTATTTTCAGATGCTATACAATTAGTTTATGTGCCCTTGTGGAGCAGGACCAGCGTTGAGCCAAGCATTTTTATCAGCGATGTAATCCCCCAACTTGTAATATGCCTGACTGCATAGTGTGCGTTTAATATAAGATTTAAATTTCGTTTCATTCAGCTGAAGTATGTGGGGAGGTATTTTATTGTAGCATTTTAAACAGTACCCCATGAATGATGAGTCTACTTTAGCCAGCCTGAAACCCGGTTGAACTAATTGGTCCCTATTCCTAGTGATATAATTGTGTCTTGAACCTCTTTTACTAAAAAGATGTAGATTTTTCCTTACGTACATAATGTTTTCATAGATATATTGACAAGGTACCGTCATGATGTTAATATCTTTAAACAGTTCCCTTAGAGAGTCGCGCCTGCGGAGGCCATATATCGCTCTGATGGCTCTTTTCTGCAGAATAAAAATAGACTCGATGTCTGCAGCCCGTCCCCATAGTAGAATACCGTACGACATAATACTATGAAAGTAACTAAAATAGACTAGCCTCGCGGTATCTACATCCGTAAATTGACGGATTTTTCTCACAGCATATGCTGCCGAACTTAGTCGTCCTGAAAGGGATGTTAAATGAGGACCCCATGGAAGCCTAGAGTCGAGCGTGATCCCCAGGAAAACAGTTTGATCGACGAATTCTAGTTTCTCTTGATTTAATACTATCTCACAATTACTACTTTTGACATTTGGTAAAGAAAATCTTATGCACTTAGTTTTTTTCTCATTTAATACTAAATTATTAGCAGTGAACCAATTTTGGACCTGCTGCAGGGCGTTATTTACGTCGTCAAGATTTGATGCACGTCTATTCATTTTAAAAATTAATGAAGTATCATCAGCAAATAACACCATTTGTGGTTGAGTTTTTAACAAATGGGGTAGATCATTAATATATACTAAAAAGAGAAAAGGACCCAATATTGATCCTTGTGGTACACCCATTTTTTCTTTTAAACCGAGTGAATTGACACCATTTATTTGAACTTGCTGTTGTCTATCATTTAAATAAGATTTAACTAAACTGAGCGCAAGTTTTCCAAGTCCGTAATGCTCAAGTTTCAAGATTAAGGTTTCATGGTCGACGCAGTCAAAAGCCTTGGAGAGGTCACAGAAAATTCCTATGGCGTCTTGGGCCTCTTCCCACGCCGTAAATATGTGTTTTAATAAGGTGACACCGGCGTCAGCCGTACAACGTCCCTTGGTGAAGCCATACTGTTGATCATGTAAGATTTTATTGGTATTAAAATGATTGAGCATTTGATTAAGCATTACCTTTTCAAACACCTTGCTTAATACTGGCAACACGGACACGGGTCTATAATTATTGGTATCTTTACTGTCCCCGGATTTGAAAAGTGGTATTACCTTACTATATTTCATTAGATCAGGGAAGACTCCTTGATCCACACACAAATTAAATATTAAGGCTAAGTACGGCGCTATAGTCTCAATAATAGAGGTACAAACTTTGATTGACATTCCCCATAGATCTTCGGTTAATTTGATCTTAATTTGCTTGAAAGCTTTTAATACTGTTATGGGGTTTATATGCTTGAATTTAAATTCAATCGGGCAGGATGAAACGTTGGCTCTTAATAAATCAATAGAACGCGAGGGCGAGGAATTTAAGGTTTCAGTAGTTTTAAGTGGGATACTGGTAAAGAAATTTACAAATTCTTGAGCAACTTCTTTGTTAGTGCTTATGACACCACGTGAAGTTTCTAGTGTGAAATCACTGTTATGTCTTTTATTCCTATTTGTTTCGTCATTGATAATTTTCCAAACCGTCTTTATTTTATTATCGGCTGATTTGATCTTGTTGCTAAGGTACAGGCTAGGCTTTAGCTACCTTGCAGGTATTTTTAAAAGTTTTAGAGTAAGTAGCAACGTATTTATTAAAAGTGTCAGAGTTAATAAAAGGCTTAAGGCCATACAGCTCAAACAATGTTTCCCTACTTTTCCTAATACCCTTAGTTGCCCAGTCACTGAACAGAAAATTTGGGCAAATCGTTTTAGTTTTCTTTTTTAAAGTATTATCGAACTCGGTGTGCACTACCGAAAAGAATTCCTCATATAATTCATTTACATTGTTTATAATATGACCCGGTATACTTAACTTACTAATTAAGTTATTATTAAATTTACTTAGATTGCTGGTTGTTACTTGTCTAGATTGTATCTGAAATCTTTGTAATGGTGTGTTGCACTTGAAAGCAACAGTTTGACCACTGTGATCCGAAGGCAGATAATTTACAATAGCTTTATCTAAGTAGTCGCAGCAACAAAAAACATTATCAATACATGTAGCAGTATTTGTAGTTATGCGGGTTGGTTCTGAAAACACATTTGACAGATTGAATGATTTAAAGAGACTTAATAATCGACTGCTATTTGAACTATTTTCTAAGATATATTGAAGTCACCACAGATAATTATTGATTTTTTCCCCGTTGCAAGTTTTGCTAGAACATCTTCCATTACTGCCTCAAATATGGAGTAGTTTTGATAATTGGGGGGTCTGTAAACGCACACTATGACATACTTATCTAGCTCAACACAGGACAACTCAATGTTATGTTCAACCGACAAATCCACTATATCTTTACGAGTCTTAGATTTAATAGACTTTTTAACTAAGATTAGTGAACCCCCACGCAGCATTGATTTGCGGTTAAAACAACTGACCACGCAATAATTTTTATAATTAATTAACATCTCAGAATCTTTCAACCAATGTTCAGTTAAACAAATAATTTCGAACATAGTTTTTTCTAAAAATAGTTCAATTACTAATTGTTTGGAAGAAAAACCTTGAATATTTTGATGAAATAATTTCAAGGTATTCTGCTTAGGCTCTTTTTTACAATTAACTATTTTAGAGCCAGAAGACACCTTGTTCTTGGTAGGTATAACTACAGTGTTACTGGTATCTTCTGTTGTCTTACTATCTAGTTTAAATTAACATCCAGAGTGAGCCCCAAGACTCCCATGCCATCACCAGGCAAGGAGATCCTACTACTTGTGGACCCCACATTAATTCGACAAGAATTTGCCATAGTGACACATGGATCCTCCTTCGTACAATAATTGTAAAAGTTTATAGCATTAGTGCTACAGTTACTGGTGGCCACCTGTACATTAGAATTATTACTAATAATTGCGGTGTTAATTATAGTACTGCACGTCGACATACTACTTATGTCTGAGTTTATATAAGCTAATAGCCTCGCTATTTGAAGTCTAAACCTAATGGGTAATATAATATTGCCAATAACAGTAATATTGCCAATAAATTGACAGCTATTTGCCACGTTATTTACGTAATCTAATGATTATGGCAATATATTGAGTAGGCAATTCGTTAAAATGTAGCATGACGTCACTCCCCGGTAGATTTTATACTGACTTGTGACGTAGCGAGCCCCCACTCCCCAACTTTAAAGTGTTTTATGTAAACCATTTTTTATTAATATTGCCAAAATTTGCGATAAACGCTCATACTATGGCTGTGCGCCGACCCGATCGTCTCCTTAGATTTTATTCATAATCATCATCATCATCAGCCTATCAATGTTCCCACTGCTGGGACACAGGCCTCCTCTCTGTGAGAGGGAGTGGGCCGTAATCCATCACGCGGGCCCAGTGCAGGTTGGTAGATGTTACACGTCTTCGAATTTTTGGTTCTAAGACGTGCCGGTTTCCTCACGATGTTTTCCTTCACCGTTTTGAGAGCAGTGGTGATGAAATTATTCAAGTACACAAAGTAAAGCGCCTGCTTAAGTTCGAACCCACGACCTACATGCTCATAAGTCGGGGCCGTTACCACTGGGCCACCACTGCTCTCCCATGATTTGATTCACGCTTAGATTTAATACAAGTTAAGTATTAATTAGTCATTCGTTCATTACTGTTGTTCATTCTTTCTGTGTTAACTTACTAAAATTACAATTGTAAAACCAGTATTTCATAGTTTGATTGCTTATACCTTCAATTGATCCGTGAGGCTGTTATCTGTTAGCCACGAGCCGTCAATCAAAATAATGTTTATCTTCATCGAAACTAGAAAAGATAGAAACCTAGCAAAATGCCGGAACTAGGTCATGGACAGGCCTTGTGGAGTTTAAAGTATACTGTAGTAATCCTAATCTTATTGATAGATTATCTAAATGACATATGACAATCAAAATAGTGACAGTTATCAAATATTCCTAGGAATTGTACTAGCCCAATGCGCGTCAATTTGGAGGTAGGTACACTCAACCGCGCATCAGTGGTAATATTTTGGTTGATAATTTGGGGCAGTGCGGTCAAAGCGCAGATAGAAAGACTCCAAGTTGCAATAAAAACAATATAACAACCCACATTTAAAGAGGGTTTACGTTTTACGGCGTTTCATACAAACTTTCAAGCCCTTATTTTTCGAAATGACTGAACCGATTTTAATGAAAGGTCATACGCATATGCAAGATACAAAGGTCTAAGAACTTAGTTAAGAACATTTTCAAAATGCTTAATTAAAACCAGATAACTGGAAATCTGTTTGTATGGAAAATTAAAAATCTAATTTTACTGTAACACCATTTTTCGAAAATGTTCTTAACTAAGTTTTTAGACCTTTGAATCCTACATATGCGTATGAAGTTTCATTAAAATCGGTTTAGTCATTTCGAAAAATAAGGACGTGAAAGATTGTATGAAAAGCCGTACGACGTAAACCCTCTCCAAAATAATAAACATAAAGGGTTTACACCTGCGCACGCGCACGAACAGTGCGGTTTGCGTGCATCTTAGGAACGGGAGTGATAATGAAGATTCGAATGACGTTGTTTCGACGAAAGCAATTTCGAAAAAAAAAATACAAAAAAATAACAACCGACTTCCAAGAAATAACACAAAAAAAAAGTGAAAAATTACGTTCGCTGCGCGTGCACTGGTCTGGACGCGCCTGTAGATAATATTATATTTACAATACAGTATTTTCATCCGTATGGCACTCAACAAAAGTTTAGAGATTAATTACCCGACTGCCCCAGGAGTTCTATAGTTCCTCGGGTATGTTTGCGGTCGCGCACTGACGGGTTGGCTGCGATCAGACGCAACTCGCAAGCGTGCAGCATCCCTGATGCACAGAGTGCGTACCAGCTCCAACAATCTCCTGGATGTTATTGCTAACAAACTGGAATGTACTATGTTATAAAATACAATAGACGATGTATATTTAGTAACTTAATCCGCTTAACTGTTCTTAAAGAGTCTTAGAGAACCCTGTAAGAAATCGACACGTGTTTCGCCTCTCAACGAGGCATCCTCAGGATGACGATTGACTTGTTGCGAACTCGATCCTGAGGATGCCTCGTTGAGAGGCGAAACACGTGTCGATTTTTTACAGGGTTCTCCAACTCTTTAAGAACAGTTAAGCGGATTATGTTACTAAATACGTCGGCTATTGTATTTTATAATGGATGTCCGCAAAGTCACGCCTGAGTCAATTAACTATCTTGTCCTATGTTGCACTATTTATGCCATAAAAAATATTATGAATAGCCTTGTTCCAAAGGCAAAGTCAAAATCAAACTATTTATTTGAAATAGGCTCTTTTGAACGTCAATATTAACAAAAAAAAAATATCGGTTCTAGTCGCCCCTTTCAAAGGTAGTTTTCGTATGGAGAAGAATGGGCAAGAAACTTTCCCTAGACTTGGTTGAGTAGTGTATTTAAATGAAACAGAAACCTCTCAGAAACAGTTAAATATTTTCCATCTTAAAGTTCGTTTTTATACGACAAAAAAGATTATACCAAAAAAAAGCCAAAAGAATTAGAAAAAAAACAAACAAAAAGATAAAATTACTAACCTTTTGTCTTTACCACAGACACTGGTTTTAAATATTCATAGAATAACAACAATACCCGTTATAATCAGAATTAAATCTTTCTAAATAATCTGAACACGTCTCTCTGAATACAAGCATCTGACATCTACTAAATAGATAAATTAAGAATATCTATTTTATTTGAGTACTCAGTAGACGAAGTCACATAAAAATTATAGAGGAGAAGTGCCATTTTGAAAGAGTTTCATCTACCGAGTCTTTTCCCAAATGTGTTGGGGTCGGCTTGCAGTCTAACCGGATGTATCTGAATACCAGTATTTTAAATGAAGCGACTGCGAGGATCTGTAATGGGTGAAATTAAAAATAAAACAATTTTCGTATAAAAATATTTTAATCTTATTAAGTACATAGGTACAGTACGACACAACTTAGATGTTGCATAGATTTGAAAATTTTCATTCATTCATTTCAATTTCACGAATGTATTTGGCTATAAGACTACAAGTTATTGCGTTTTCGAAAGATTATTTTCACCTAAAGCAGTTATAAAGATTGGTGATTTTAAAGGCGCACTCAGTTCGGATGGTGAACTGATTGGTTTTACGAATTTTGCCGATGCTACATCTAAGTTAAGCCGTACTGTAGCAAGGCGTAATTTTTTGTTCATTCTATATACAGGATGTTAAAGTAATTGCGCGCCATAGCTTCAGGGTGAGTTCAGTATGGATAATGGAACCCGTAAAAAATAAAAATAAAATACCTTTAAAAAATGTTAAATAAAAACCGAAAATGATCATAAGATGAACCTAATGTAGTAATTGTATAGAATTGATTAGAAAATTGCTTAAAATATATTTTTATTTTGTTTAAATGCTAATTCATAATTTCCTAGAGTTACCTACCTACCTACTATCGAACGCAATGAAATACCTACGCCTGAACACTTCGATAACGCCGGGTGAAGGATAGGTAACTAGGTACGTAAATGACAATTCCAAGTATTTCTTCTTCCTACTTTAGCGTGCTTATCTCCTTCAAAATTAAAACCTACAAATTAAAAAAGTTGATCTTGCAATTTTTTTTTTTTTTGTATTATATTTTTATTTTTCCTAGGTTCCTTTATCGATACTGAACCTACCCTGAAGCTATGGCACGCAATAACTTTAACACCCTGTATATTATTGTCAATCTCATTTTTATGGCGAAATACAGTGTGCGGTGGGATAATAGTGGATTACCCTTGTAATAGTAAAAATGTTTTGAAAATTGAAAAACACGACGCTAATTTCATGGCGTGCGAATGGAAGGCCCATGTTCAAAGCTCTGGCCACACTGAGGCGGATCCCGAGTGGCATGCGGGACACAACTGTGCCCGTCATTTGTTTTTAATGATTTGATGAAAGGAAGTCGCGTCACAGTGGAATAAGGCAGTGACGGAATGGCGTTAAAGAACTGGAAGACGAAGTGTCGGTCGTCCGGCAACGAGGTGGGCGGAAGATATTGTTACCTTCGCGGGTAGAACCTGGATGAGTCATGAGGCAGGCACAGGAGCACAAGAAAAAAGAGGCCTATATATACTCAGTCGGGAGAAGTCGGGTTGTGGATGACGATGTACACTCTAGCTGACACAATCGGCGCGAGAGAATTTCGTTGCTCATCCAGCGTGGGATTCGTCTGAATTTGACCAGAGTTTAACAGTGGACTGAAGAAGATGATAACTATTTTAAGGCCAGACGATGCTCTCAATCCATGGCACATAGTTGATGACCCTGGTGTAAATGCCAGGCTGTCCCACGAAGCCACAGGCGTTGCCAAATGAAGTCACTCCGACAACGATATCCATGCAATATATCTTATTGTTTTTAACCTGGATTGGACCGCCACTGTCGCCCTGGAAATTAAGAAAAATATTGTCAGTAAAATTATCTTTCACTATGATAATTTTTTTACATAATTTATAATTTTTACATAGTTATTTTTACATATTTTTTACAAAAATGCCAGAAACGGCACAGGGGATGCGCGTTGCAAAAAGCTCGACTGTCAAAGTGTCAACAAGACGCAGCCTAAAGCTCATTTGGGGATGCGCCAGGTTAGCCCGCGAAATCCAAATGTTCTTACGTTTCTTTGCAATTTGCATACTATTTAAACAAGATTTAAGTCAGATAGAGCGCATAAATAAATTCAAAGGAACCACGATAAAGGATATCGACTCCATATCCTAGAAAAATAATAATATTTAAAAATATGAGTGTAGTAAAATGTGGAACATACGTGACAGGTATCCTTATAGGCATGTTTATCTCCATAGCACGTCTGAGTCTGTGCGTCGAAGCCCTTCATCAGTCGAACTGGCTTGTATTTCTCCATGCATTCCGCGGTGGTGTACTTGTGTAGGATCACCTGTTACAGGGCAAAATATTACAATTATCGGTTTATTACCGAGGCTTCCGTTCAGGACTTCCATTAAGTGGGTAATAGCCCAAGAGCCCAAGAGCAGCGAGGTCCCAACCAAAAAACAGTGGTGATCCAAGAGTAGCAAGAATCCAAGAGCAGCGGCGACCCAAGAGCCGTAGTTGCTCTCAAAACGGTGATGGAAAACATTGTGCGGAAACCGGCATGTCCAGAACCAATAATTCGAAAAGATATAGCGACCAGTAGTGAGTGTACAGGGAGTGTTGCCACGCCAAGCGCCGAACGCAGTGTGCAGTGTGTGTTTTTCAGCGCTTAGCGTGGCAACACACGAGACGTTGCCACATCCGCGTTCGCAACAAGTCAATCGTCATCCTGAGGATGTCTCGTTGAGAGGTGAAACAAGTGTCGATTTCTTACAGGGTTCTTTATGACTCTTTAAGAACAGTTAATAAAAACGGATCAGGTACTAAATATACCCACGTCGTCGTCTATTGTATTGATAATGGATTTCCGCAAAGTACCCTATACAATGTGTTTGGTCTCGGACTGTACAAACTTTAAGGGAAGGTAGTTTGCTCTATTTTATCAATAAAATTATTCTACATGGGGGGTCGGTCAACTCCCCCTGAATGGCAGCCATTTTTGTATTTTGATCGCATTTTATGAAGCGTGCATACTAAAAGTACTTTAACTTTGAAATTTAATGTCCAATTATCGTAAAATAAAAACTTTTAATAATTAAAAAGTGTTAACAATTGGTTAAATAACTCAAATACTGACAATAAATTCTGCATCATATTGAAATAAATACGAAAAGATCAATATCACGTTAAAATTAACATTGTTTTTTTAGTTTATCAAGGTTATTACAAAATTCACCCCGGAAACTATCTTTTTTATCTATTCGTCTAACAGATGTTTTGTTTACCTAAATAATGATACCAAAAACTTACTTCCTCTAAAATCGCTCACATATCCGCTGAATTATATGATAATTGGTTTAAGAGTTATTGGTGTTGGAACATAGGCTTGCGTAGGTAGTGAGTTCATAACGATTTGGTTTTTCTATAGACATTTACAATGATGATCAATGATAAACAAAGAACAAGTACTATCTCCTCACGATGTTTTCCTTCACTGTTTTGAGAGCAGTGGTGATGAAATTATTAATATTAGAATATAAAAACATCTAAAAATGTAAAAAAAAACAAACAGGGTCCAAGCCACCGCCGCCGGTCAGGGCTCCAGAGAGAGGAAACTCCTGACAATGCGAGCCGTGTCCAGGAGTACGGCTCTCTCAATCCAGCTGCCCAACGAGAGCCTCCTTAGGCTCCTGTTGGTCGAAGCTCTTGGCAATTAAGCCATTGGCTGTTACGAGTGATACGACTATCGGCACAATGATCGCTGAGTCCACATCCCACATGTCGACAACCTCACGAGTCAAGTAACAAGGTACTTGATTTGTTTATCTTTCTCGGCTTTCACGAGGTTCCCGTCATGCGGGACCGTTATATCAATGATCATTGTGCGCCGCTCTACTCGGTCCACCACCACTTTATCAGGTTTATTGGCAACAATCAACTATTATTATTTTCTTTATTTTTCGGATAACAATGATCCAATGATAGTCATTGGATCATTGTTATCCGTCCAGGCGGCTTCCGTTGTAACCGGATGCAGCTGAGTACTTTCATAACCCAGTAACTGGGTAACACGATAATCCTTGGTAGAACTGGTTGACTGCGAAAGACCGAGAGTTAGAAATAATTCTACCCACCTTCTCCAAAGTGTTGGATACTGCTCCACTATATTGGGTGAGACCCCAACCAGCGGCCAGAACCCTATCCTCATTGATAGGATCTCCCGCAGGAAGACACGCTGGTTTGGTAAACTGGTCTAGCGCAATCCTGAAATGTATGTGCACAGAGAATTTAAGTATAAAACCTGGCAGTCTTCAAGTCTCGAGTCTTAGACTCGAATAGGTTATTTCTAGGCGAGCGTGCACCATCCTCGAACACTCATCATGGCTTACGATCAAATGTGATCTTATCTACAGGGTCAAATCAAATGGACGTCATGGGTATTGACATCTATACATGATAAAACAATAAAAACTGATAGCGTCTACTCTTCTTCGTTGGCAGAGCGCCATGCCCTCTCGCTTCATATCATGACCTGGACAAGGGCCGGACACGAGAGGTCACCGCCACCGGTCACCTCCACGAAGACACGACGGCGCTCCGCCTGCGCCGGGCAGACCTGCACCGTATGCTCCACCGTGTCCTCCGGGCGATCCAAACAGTGGTGACACCCGGGCGTCCTCCCGCCTTATGCGAAACAGGAACCTAACGAAACAACCGTGTCCGGTGAGGACCTGCGTCAGGTGGAAGGTGAGGACGCCGTCAAAGAGCAACTTATCACCGCAATCGTGGCGTGCCCAGCACTGAGTTGCGACAATCGCACTCTCCATGACGCCATGAGATCCCGCTGGAGCTCTGTCCGCTGTGCCGTGATTTCTCGCGGCACACCCGGGTTTTACCTCCTCGCGCGCATTCCTAACACGCGGAACAGCACAGCGTTCCCGGTCAAACTATATCGACGCTTGAAAGGCAAGATTGACTTAGCGACATTTTGGGCCATATTGAGTTACATACATAGTTCGAACCGCCTGATTTTTCTGCGTCGCTTGGTCTCACTTACGTCGTCCTACGACGACTTTTGATGTCGCTTCAGCATTTTGGATTTTACGAATTTTCACTTTTTTTTGTTTACTTAGCGACGAAATTTTTTACTTCTTTTTAAGAAATGGTGGTTGTCCTAATCGTAATATGCAACTTTAGCCCTTGGTCAATTTTTACAATATATTGCAATATATTTGGCAATATATTTTTATGCGTATGGTATGTTTTTTCCTGACAAAGAAGATTATTAGTTATCATCTAGGTCATTTTAACTCATTTTATTTTTCTGCTAAATGGCGTTTCGTTAAAAAATAAGCCCTTTAAAAAACAAAAACCTGTTGGTGCCGGTTGATTTGTATTTCTCGTTTTATTTGATTAAGAAGTACCTTTAATAATTTTACAAGCGGCCTTAGATAATATATCTATTAGCTATATTCAATGTCTCTATTTCGCAATCTTTTTGATTCTGGTTAGGTTATTTTGCTCTAATATCAATTCGATATAATTTCTCTTTATTACATTTTTACTGTACTTTTTTAGATCGACCCGTGTCGGTTAGTATATTTTTGCGGTTTCAATTGTCTGGTAAAATTTACTAACCGACACTTAACTTTTGAAATAATAGTATTTTTGAATATTTGCATATACCACAATGTAAATAATAAAATAAGATTTCCAAAACAGTAAAAATTACGCCTGTGGAATGGTTACAAGAATTTACATGATTTTATTTCTGAAAAGTCAAACTTTAAACTGTTCTCCTGTAAAATTAGCCCTATGTCGCTTAGTCAATGTCGCCTTTCAAGCGTCGATATTATAGTTTGTACTTACGGATTCTCCGTCTCAATTAAGGCGATGTCATTGTACTTGGCAGGCGGCTTGTACTCGGGGTGCTTGATGATGTTCTTCACCTTGTAGATCTTGGATCTGTCTGATGTATCAGTTCTTTTAAATGCACTTACTAGCACGTAAGTTATTGCGCCGCTGGAATTAAACAAAAAAATTGTGATATTTATAACATTAATAGGAAAGTGGCATAAATAATGGAAGTAAGACATTTTAATAAAAAAGAACTACAACGGAAGAGATCCGATTGATTCTCAATCTACATTATAATAATAATATAATTATCTCGCGAAAATTTGTATGTTGATTAAAATTTATTTCGCGTTAATTATGACATAATATTGAAAAATTATAATCATTTTTACATCATCAAATTAGCTCTAAATATTATATTAGATGGAAATATACTACTAAATTGGACTATTTCGTGAAAATAAGACTATTTGAAGCAAATAATAAATGATACACAATAATTTCGAGTGCTGTTGGCAAGTTATGGCAGTGACAGTAGTTTGAGACAGAAAATCGTCCGTCGCACTGTCCTACAATACTACGAGTATCTGCCTGCTTCCAGGAACGGTTTTTGCAAGAAACTTTACTTATTATAGTCAACCAGTTCTCCGAGGTCCATTATGCTATAGGAAAAGATGATATACGAAGTATAGTCTTTATGAGTTGTGTTATAGGCCTTTGCCCAGCTGTGGACTATCACATCACATGCTAGAATCAAAAATAAAAGAAGGCGTACTCACAGATCCCTGCTAGATATGCAGTGACCAGCAGTAAGAACAAAACGCTCACTGATCAGAGTGCCACTGCAAAGAAACTGCACGTCTTCGATCTTCGCTCCATAGCCGATCATGACCTGGAAATGACACAAACCTAATATTAGTTATGAAAAATATGAGGGAACATCTTTGATGTATTAAAAGCGGTAGATACGGGATTTAGTAACAGCGCCTGGTTCTATCAAACGACGTGATTCCCCGTAGTCAGCACTCAGTCGCGCACGTCATATCGTTGATCAAACAGCTCCATAATTACAGTTTTTTTTGTGATAAATACGCATCAAAATGACTTCTTGTGCAGCTAAACAGCGTTTTAATAATACAAGGAAGAACAATAAGACACACGGGATTACTTACCACTCGTAAGTACAGCCGAAAATGCTAATTTGTTATATTATATCAGGATCAGGTGTTGAAACATGAGAGACACGATACGCACATAATGCGCGAGTTGCGAGACTTATTGCGAATTCGCTCGCACGACAGCGCCGTCTGTTATCTCTGTTCTTGTCTATCGGTTACTGTAGATTTGCGACATTGATCACACTGATGTGTGAGTTTTGGTGCATGAAGCAGTAATGGCAATTAATGCGATTTCGCATTAATTTCATTAGCATGTGAATTCTTGAGTCTTAGCATATTAATCGCTATTGCTATGCTAATTGCTAATATTGCGATAATTGATAATAATAATGAAGTATGTGAATTTTGTTAATATGCGAATTAAGGCGACCGCGCGGTCTCCTTAGGTAGGACGTCTTCAATGCCGTCGTCTCCTAGCCTAGCGTGCGTTTAGTTTACTCGCCGATAACGTTTTATTTGTACTAGTACATCCCGATTCTGGTAACATTCATTTCCTATCGGGATTCCCCAACATAGTTCTCCTGTTGCGCAGATGTAGACGGCACAGATTCCAGTTGAACTGGTTTTGAAGGTGCATCAGCATTCTACACCTGACGCACCTGTACCGAACGGGACCGAGTCGAGTCTATTGTAATGAATGACCAATGTGTTTAAGTTATAGATGGGTTTTTAAATTGGTGATTGATGTTCCGTAAGAAAGATTTTAGAGCACTGATTTATTAAACATAAACAATTACGCATTCATTCAGTCAATACACGACCCTAAGTACGATCAAATCAAAGACAATAAGATAATAATTGTTAAACATCATTCTTCGCACCACCCTGCTCTGCTAATGCTAATAATTTAATTAATTAAACAAACACAAGCATTCATTCAATATACAACTCTAAGTACGCGCAAATCAAAGATAATAAGATAACAATTGCTTAACCCATTCTTCGCAAGTTCGCAACACCTGATAATAACATGCAAACGAGGTCACGGTCACGTGAAACCGATAGATTTAGTATTCCCGACTTCCCATGGATGCGACGGAGAGCGAGCGCACGACAACGCTCGACGCTCTGAAATATGATAGTTTAAAAAAGTACGAAGCGATAAATTCACTTCGCACTTCACAGAATTTCGCAACTAAATTTCATTTGCTAAATGCTAAATGAGCATTCGCATGCTAACAATGAATGCGAATGCTAATTAATCCATCACTAGCATGAAGTCGTGCGCCGAGCCCAGGTTTACTGATTTCGATGTTAGCGCGTAACATATCTTCCTCCTTTTAATATATCAATGAGGAACATTAAGAAACGATAACCAGTCGCTGGACAACAGAAAAGTCTACTGGTTTTCTTAATAATCAATGTATGGCATGGAAATGAATGTAGAGCAGTGGTGGCCCCGACTCAACAATCAGATTTACGAGTCGTAGGTCGTGGGTTCGAACCCAAACAGGCGCTTTACTTTGAGTAAATAATTTCATCATCACTGCTCTCAAAACGGTGAAGGAAAACATCGTGAGGAAACCGTCATGTCTTAGAACGAAAAATTCGAAGACATGTGACAGCTACCAACCCGCACTGGGCCCGCGTGGTGGATTACTGCCCACTCTCACAGAGAGGAGGCCTGTGTCCCAGCAGTGGGAACATTAATAGGCTGATGATGTTATGTTAAGGAAATGAAAAGAAATTGTTTATTCAGTAAATAGGATATTATATAGCGTAATCAGTTTTTATCGTCACATTTAAACATATGAAAAGTAAGCTAGATGAGGTCAGCGTTTCCTATCTGACTACTCTGAGAAGAAAGGCTGAAACAAACTCAGAGGACGCAGTCTCTTTTAAGCTTCGTGCAGACTAGCGCGACGCGACAGCGGTTATTGTTATACCGTGAAGTTTTCTTAGAACTTGTATTGTTCGTGTCCTGTCTGGTCGCGGTCTGCACGAGCCTTTCAAGTTCAGACATGACAGGTTCAGTCAGGCTATATGAGAACCATGTAGATTAGTGTCTGAAATGGTCTTTTGAGGAAAGAACCACACAGATTTGAGTGGACCTGTTCAGTCAGTGCAAGCATTTGTCAGTAATTATGTAGCTCAACTCAGAATGACATTGAAGAATTTGGTCCAGTTTCTGGGTGGTCTACAAGTATTCTGCTTAATAGCTGTACTAATACTATATTTAGTGGTGTTGGAGTGTTACGGATGGCCGGTATTAGTTCAGAGACATAATTAAACATTTTAGCTACAAAGCTGAAATGTCTCATGAGTCTGTAGGTAATCACAGATGCGTAGATGCTCCGCCATGAAACTCAAACTCAAACTCAAAGAATTTATTTCAAGTAAACCAATTACAAGTACTTTTGAATTGTCAAGGGGTCAGTCAGTCAGAAAGATGAAGCTAGTTGCCCATTCCAAAGCGTCGTAGGTTCCTATGGAGAAGAACGGGCAAGAAACTCCACGGACACTCTTTTAAATCAGAATTTTGTTACAAAATATTGGTTACATCCATAGATATAAATATTTCTATGGTTACATCATTCATGTTCAAATTATACATGTGAGAACAATGTAGAAGACGTGCACGTTAAAAGCGTCCGTAATAAAAATGAAAAACGAAAACAATTCTAAAATTAAAATAAGCCGTGGCAGCTAAGAGATGACTAGTCCCCACTGACGGCGCCCGTTCACGAACATGACGCATGGATCAGCACCATTTAGCTCAACCATTTTGAAGGGAACCTAATGATCCAACACACACGCCACCACCAGCGAGACATTTGAGTGAGCATGACATACTGTCAGCCGCCAGGGTACATTCAAGTCAATGAAAGACATACCTAGTAAATGGTAGCTTTAAGTAGGTACATAGTGCTCACATGTGTGCTATGCAATTATATAATACTAATAGATTGAATTTATACAATATATTACAATTTCACAATCTTCAGCAGCTCCAACAATATTTTCGAATGATAATCAATTAATTTATGCGCCCTTGTGGAGCTGGACCAGCGTTGAGCCAAGCATTTTTGTCAGCGATGTAATCCCCCAACTTATAATATGCTTGGCTGCATAGTGTGCGTTTTATACAAGATTTAAATTTCGTTTCATTTAGTTCGAGTATGTGGGGAGGTAATTTATTGTAACATTTTAAACAGTACCCCATGAAGGATGAGTCTACTTTAGCCAGTCTGAAACCCGGTTGAACTAATTGGTCCCTATTTCTAGTACTATAATTGTGTCTATCACCTCTTTTACTGAAAAGACTTAGAATGTCATGTCAGCGACAACTCTCGAATGATAACGCTTCTGATATTGCTAAGGTCTATAGCCGACAGTGACTTACCGTTAGGTGAACAATATCTACTAAATCAAAGAAATTCTATGTATCACTTACCATATGAGGGAACTCATGCTGTCTAGGACTACCTCCAATGATCAGTTCATCAGCGTTGTTCTGACAACGGTTGCTTCTGCTGAGATGCCCTGTCAACGTGTCATTCTCGCAAGGATAGACGAACTTCTCCTGATACTCGATACATTCTGGAAAGATAGCAGTTCCAGTATTATCCGAAGGGGGGCGCAGGGTGAAAAGAACTGACTACGCTAGATTATGCTAGCAATGTTTGAGTCCCATGACTCTGCCCCGTAGGTCTAGTGGTCTCAGGGAGAACCCCACGCTCAGCTCAGCAGTCGGTCAAAGTGTAATTAGGAATTTCTCAGAAATAAGAGTCCAAAAGTTGGCGTCGTGATATCCCTGTGCCTCGGTGGGCACGGCGCCTGATCTCTCTCCAACCGTATAGTCTTTAGTCTTTAATTACCAAAAAAATAACACGAAACTACTATAAAACATGCCCAATGTTGCTCAGTGGGTGGCCCTATCATATATCTATTTTATTTGGTTCAGTTTTTTTTTTTTTATATAAATAATACAATAGCCAGTCGTGTCCACAAACTACTAAAAAATAAAAACATTTTTTTTTCCTCTTTCAATTTTGATAGTGTGTGATCACCATAATTTATAATTATCATTTTTTATTTGTGTTTTCTTTTTTCTTTAATCCGTTGTTGCTAACCGCACCTCTTTTTTTTTGTAAACAGGAGTCAAGGGTTTAAGCTGAAAACCAGCGCTTAGCAACCCACTAGGGGACCTAAGCATAATGCTGACGCTTAAACCTTTTGTTTCCGGTATTATAGTTATGTGTATGTACCACTTCTACTAGCTGTAATACTGGAGACAATAAAGGTTATTCTATTCTATTCTATTCTATTCTATCCGGAATGTGAAAGTGCGGGAAGAGAGACTGGACCTGTGTCTGCGCACACACTTGTGCACGATAATATCTCCCGCGTGGTGATGATAGCTGCCATGGCTGAAATTTGGTTTCTATTAAGTCCCATGTATGGCGAGTCAGCAGCTATTTAACGGGCACAAATCTAGACATCGGGCCGCTCTTGAGAAATTTCAAAAAGCTTAAAAAGCTTCACCTGATTTACACCTGACCTGCGCCATGATTGCGTTATCATCATAATCTGAATCATTTTGAAGGAAATCGCTAATCCGTTGCTGCATATGTTCGAACAAAAAAAAAACAACCGGCTTCCAAAAAAGACACTACAAAGTAAAAAATAACTTTAATTTCGGAAGTCGTTGACTTTGGTTTTGATTTTTTGCCACCGACTTTTGACTTTGTAGTGTCTTTTTTGGAAGTCGGTTGTTTTTATTCGTTTTTTTTTAAACTCAAACTCAAAACTCAAAGCATTTATTTCAATTAAACCATGTACAGGCACTTTTGAATTGTCAAGGAGTCAGTCAGTCAGAAATATGAAGCTAGTTGCCCATTCCAAAACGTAGTAGGTACCTATGGAGAAGAACGGGCAAGAAACTCCACGGACACTCTTTTAAACAAAAAATTGTTACATAAAATTGGTTACATTATTCAAGTTGAAATTATACATGTGAGAACAATGTAAAAAGACGTGCACGTTAAAAGCGTCCGTAATAAAAAGATAAAAATAAAGAACAATTCAAAAATTTCAATTAATTAAAATAAGCCATGGCAGATAAGAGATGACCAGTCACAACTGACGGCGCCCGTTCACGAACATGACACATGGATTAGCACCATTTAGCTCAACCATTTTGAAGGGAGCTAAATGATCCAACACACGCGCCACCATCAGCGAGACATCTGAGTGAGCATGACATACTCCCAGCCGCCAGGGCACACTCAAGTCAATGAAAGACATATTACCCGGTGAATGGTAGCTCTTTAGTACATAGTACTCACACCAGTGCTATGCAATTATATAATACAAAGGAAATTGAGTTTATACAATGCAAAGATGGTGTTACAATCTTCAGCAGCTCCAACAGTATTTTCAAATGTAAATCAATTAGTTGTGGTTGTGGAGCAGGACCAGCATTGAGCCAAGCATTTTTATCAGAGATGTAATCCCCCAACTTATAATATGCCTGCCTGCATAGTGTGCGTTTTATACAAGATTTGAATTTCGTCTCATTCAGTTGAAGTATGTGGGGAGGAATTTTATTATAACATTTTAAACAGTACCCCATGAAGGATGAGTCTACTTTTGCCAGTCTAAAACCTGGTTGAACTAATAGGTCCCTATTTCTTGTGCTATAATTATGTCTATCACCTCTTTTACTAAAAAGATGTAAATTTTTTCTTACGTACATGATGTTTTCATAGATATATTGACAAGGTACCGTCATGATGTTAATATCCTTAAACAGTTCCCTTAGAGAGTCACGCCTGCGGAGATAATATATGGCTCTGATTGCTCTTTTCTGCAGAATAAAAATAGACTCAATGTCTGCAGCCCGTCCCCACAGTAAAATACCGTAAGACATGATACTATGAAAGTAACTAAAATAGACCAGCCTTGCGGTATCTACATCAGTAAATTGACGGATTTTTTTGACGGCATATGCTGCTGAACTTAGCCGTCCTGCAAGAGATGTTAAATGAGGACCCCATTGTAGCCTTGAGTCGAGCGTGATCCCTAGGAAAACAGTTTTATCGACGAATTCTAGTTTCTCTTGATTCAATACTATCTCACAGTCACTACTTTTGACATTTGGTAAAGAAAATTTTATGCACTTAGTTTTTTTTCCATTTAGTACTAAATTATTAGCAGTAAACCAATTTTGGACCTGCAGTAGGGCGTTATTTACGTCGTCAAAATTTGTAGCACGTCTATCTACCTTAAAAATTAAGGAAGTATCGTCAGCAAATAACACCATTTGTGGTTGATTTTTTAATAAATGGAGTAGATCGTTAATATACACTAAAAAGAGGAATGGACCCAATATCGAACCCTGTGGCACACCCATTTTTACTTTTAAACCTAATGAATTGACACCATTTATTTGAACTTGCTGTTGTCTATCATTTAAATAAGATTTTACTAAATTGAGCGCAAGTTTTCCAAGTCCGTAATGCTCAAGTTTCAAGAGCAAGGTTTCGTGATCGACGCAATCAAATGCCTTGGAGAGGTCACAAAAGATTCCAATGGCGTCTTGGGCCTCTTCCCACGCGTTAAAAATATGTCTTAATAAGGTTACACCAGCGTCGGTCGTACAACGTCCCTTGGTGAAACCAAACTGTTGATCGTGAAGGATTTTATTCGTGTTAAAATGATTGAGCATTTGATTAAGCATTACCTTTTCAAACACCTTGCTGAAAACCGGCAACACGGATACGGGTCTATAATTATTGGTGTCTTTACTGTCCCCGGATTTGAAAAGTGGTATTACTTTACTGTATTTCATTAAATCCGGGAAGACTCCTTGACCTACACACAAATTAAATATTAAGGCTAAGTAAGGCGCTATGGTCTCAATAATGGAGGTACAGACTTTAACTGACATTCCCCAAAGATCTTCGGTCAATTTGATCTTAATTTGCTTAAAAGCTTTTATTACTGTTATAGGGTTAATATACTGAAAGTTAAATTCAATTGGGCAGGCTGAAACATTCGCCGTTACTAAATCAAAAGAGAGCGAGGGCGATGAATTTAAGGATTCAGTAGTTTTAATTGGGATACTGGTAAAGAAATTTACAAATTCTTGAGCAACTTCTTTGCTATCGCATATGAGACCACCACATGACGTACTCAGTGTGTACTCAGTATTATGCTTTTTGTTCCTGTTCGTTTTATTATTGATAATTTTCCAAACCGTCTGTATTTTATTATCTGCTGATTTAACCTTGTTGCTAATATATAAGGCTTTAGCTGCCTTACAAGCGTTCTTAAAAGTTCTAGAATAAGTGGCAACATACTTATTAAAAGTTTCCGTGTTAATATAAGGCTTAAGGCCATACAGCTCGAAAAGTCTTTCCCTACTTTTCCTGAGTCCTTTAGTTGCCCAGTCACTAAATAAAAACTTAGGGCTGATAGTTTTAGTGTTCTTCTTAAATGATTTATTGAACTCGGTTTGGACTAACGAAAAGAATTCTTTATATAAAAAATTGACATTGTTCATTGTAAGGTTCTGATTACTTAACTTGCAAACTAAAGTGCTATTAAATTTATTTAAATTAACAGCTGTTATAGGTCTGAATTGTATCTGCACTTTTTTTATTGGTATGTTGGACTCAAAAGTTACGGTTTGACCACTGTGATCAGAAGGGAGATAATTAACGATGGCTTTATCTAAATAGTCGCAGCAACAAAACACATTATCAATACATGTAGCAGTAGTCGTAGTTATTCGGGTTGGTTCTACAAACACATTTAATAAATTGAATGATTTGAATAAATTTAAAAATCTACTGGTATTTGAATTGTTTTCTAAAATATTAATGTTAAAGTCACCACAGATAATTACTGATTTATTACCAGTTGCAAGTTTTGCCAAAACATCTTCCATTACCGACTCAAATATGGAGTAGTTTTGATAATTTGGGGGTCTGTAAACGCACACTATGACATGCTTATCTAGCTCTACACAAGACAGTTCAATGCTATGTTCAACCGATAGTTCAACTATGTCATTACGGGTTTTTGATTTAATAGAACTTTTAATTAAGATTAGTGAACCACCACGCAGCATTGATTTTCGGTTAAAACAGCTGGCCACACTATAATTCTCATAGTTAATTAACATTTCATAATCTTTTAACCAATGCTCAGTTAAACAAATAATGTCATACATTGTTTTTTCTAAAAACAATTCAATTTCCAATTGTTTGGAAGAAAAACCTTGAATATTTTGATGAAATAATTTCAAGGATTTCTGCTTAGCCCCTTTTGTACAGTTAACTATGTTAGTGCTAGAAAATACCTTTTTATTATTAAGTGTAACTATACTGTTAGTGGTACCTTCTGTTGTCTTACAAACTAGTTTAAACTATTTACATTAATATTAGTACTATTACTAATTGTTGTGCTAATTATAGATGACTTCGACATACTAATTATGTCTGGGTTAATATTAAAAGCTAATAGCCTAGCTATTTGACGTCTAAAACTAATGGGCAGATACACTGTATCCCTAGTCGACCTTAGCTTATCAACAAAAATGTTGGTGTCAAAAAATATAAACTTGTCACTATGGTGACTAACTAAGAAATGCATGTAATTATTTAACATGTGAATGTAGTTGTTTTGCCTGTTTGACAAGTGCTCAAAGTAGGGAGTCAAGTGCTTAAAGCTTTTATTCTCTTTATATTCTAATACCAATACCAGATATGTAAATAACAGTGACAGGAACATATCATCATATCATCCACATAGGCTAAGTGGGAAATATACGTATTACTGAAGCTAACTCAAAAAAAAAAAAAAAAAAATATCCAAGCAAAATCAATATTTCGACTCATCCGTAGAATAAAGTCCGATCTGCAGGATTGACAGTTTTCAGTAGAGGTTAGAGAAGTTGTTGATCTGTGTAACTCTTAAACGGTGAGACTTGACATTTACATTTTTTTGTATGTTGTACAACGCCCCAACCTAGTAAAATTCTATGTAGTGTATATTTCTAATCCTTTTATTTCACGAGATAGTGCGTTCCATATCAACATCGAACGTTTTATGGCGGAAAAGCGGGGATCCGTAGTGAACATTATACGTTGTTTTACGGAGACGTCTGAATTAAGTGACGTCGCATGATCACTCCGTGCGTTTTTGTGCGGAGAAAATTCTAAAAACGTACGTCTGTAGAGTTCGTATTCCCTATCTCGTCTAGCTATTTAACTGGTTTTTGCTCCATGATCACATGAACTATAAAATAACACCTTTGTAACCGCATTTAGAGCAAATAAATGACTTTGACTTTGACTTTGACATCGGACTCTGTTCTACGGATGAGTCGATTTATATGGGACCCCCTCTTAAGTATGACCTACCAAACAAAAAATAATCATTCAATTGAGTTTGACTCAATGCTTAATTGGCGGAGTAATCGCGTAATAAACAAACAAAAAAGAAACACAGTCGAATTGAGAACCTCCTTTTTGCAGTCGGTTAAAAATGTGTCTGCTCAACAACGTAAATAATGCAATGAATTTTGTTGAACTGTCAAAATGAAACAGTATGTGACTGATCTCGTGTGGAGGACACGATTATTAATCGCATTTGAGAACAGACCGAGACCAAAAAGTAATGGTCTTTTTGCGGTTCCATATATTTTGGGTTTACCCGAGTAGCTTAATATACTTTGACCTTGCCTCGTAATGTGCTGATGACTAAAGTGCCTGCTACATGGTTGCCAACCTCGTCCCCGACAGAGGTGACCTTAGTTTGCGACCGGCAAAGTTGGTTTAACGTTTGGTCGTAAACCATCAGCTACAAACCAATAAGGTCACCTCTGTCGGGACGCGGTTGGCGATCGTGTAGCAGGCGTTTAAGATCACCGTTGTAGTAGGCAATAATTAGTGTTATGTAATAGAATATTAATTTCGTCATTAAAGGACTAATAAAGGATTTCGAGAAAATAAGGAACTAAAAAGGCTGCCAATTATACAGGAAGGAAGGGTAATCACCGTTGTCACTCAAACTATGGGTAGTTGGCTTAAATATAAACATAAAAAACCGAGTAAAAAAAAAATTACGTTATATCTTTAACAAATATTAAAAAGGTTATTGTCCGACACCGTCCGCAAATTTATGGATATGCGCCCGCCCGAGTGACATAATCGATCGCCGCCCGTCCTACCTACCTACACAACACATGAATAAATACAATACAACCTTTTCCTGGCCTAAGACAGGCAAAAATACCTACCTTAGGAATTGCGTGACGATTCTAAATGTACATCTTTAAAAAAAAAAGTAGTGATTTTCCATTTAATTTATGTTCTTTATACGAAACCAAACCACTGGTTTGAAGCATAACGGTGTTTACCCTAACACCATGTATACTTTTCTGTGCATATATTGGCAGCCTTTTAATATTTTGATCCCAATGAAATTGAACGCGATCAGCATTTCTAAAACGCGTTCAAGAGCTGTCAGTGTCAAAATAGCTATGGAATATTGTACAACTGACAGCTCTTGAACGCGTTTAGATGTGCTGAACGCGTTTTATTATTTCATTGATGAAATCCGATCCGCACAAGTTGGATTTAGGAACACAACAGTTCATTTTAAATAATATTAAGTAATTATACTTTTCTAACCGAGACTAGGTTTAGCATGCTCTAAAAACCAAAGAGCCTTAGCCTAGTTTGAATAAATGTATTTTTTATTTTATTTTAGCGCCTTTAAAGGCGTTTTTGCACTTACTGTCTAAAGCCTTCTGTCCAGTCTTCTTAACAGTCAAAGATTCCAGTATGGGTGCACATTCGCCATTATTCTCATTCACGACAGTTTCATAGTCATACATGGTGGAATGTATTCTGTGGGGTTGGGCCCTGATGGTCTGGATAATCAAAAATTCTTTTGGTTAGTAAGGAACGTAAGTTAAGTAAGGAAATATCGTGTTACCCTGGATTGTGGAGACCAGTTATGCAGCATAACATAACATAATCAGCCTATTAATGTTCCCACTGCTGGGACACAGGCCTCCTCTCTGTGAGAGGGAGTGGGCCGTAATCCACCACGCGGGCCCAGTGCGGGTTGGTAGATGTCTTCGAATTGTTGGTTCTAGGACATGCTTGTTTCCTCACGATGTTTTCCTTCACCGTTTTGTGAGCAGTGGTGATGAAATTATTTTACACAAAGTAAAGCGCTTGCCTGGGTTCGAACCCACGACCTGCAACTTGTAAGTCGGGGCCGTTACCGCTGGGCCACCACTGCTCCATGCAGCATTCCATGTAAAATAATGGTACCTATTCAGTTGCATCCGGTTAGACTGGAAGCCGACCGAACATAGTTGGGAGAAGGGTAGGCAGATGATGATAAGACGCTGGACCTACCTTCTGGTGGTCGTAGCTACAGGGTTTGCTGCAGTACTTTCGTCTAAGCAGCATACTATAGGGTCTGTATTGTTGAACGAGCATATCTGGTGAAATAGAGAAAAAAACATTGAAAAATTTCGTATTCATTCGTTTTTCATCTTGTTTATTTCAATATCTATATTATATTTTACCCTAACCACTTCTGTGCACCAGTGTACTTTACTACTACGTATTGCTAGATTTGTCGATTCACCCACAAATAAGTTGAATTCGTACGAAATGCCTCAAGAAAAACTAATATTTATTAAAATGGTCGATTCGTCCGGATTCGTACCAGTTTATTCGGGCGAGTCACCAATAAGCCTTTTATTCGGTCGTTTCTTTATTTGTATTAGCACATAAGTTGTCGAATTTTTTTTCTATAAAGCAGTAACTTTCATATTTGTAACAGACTGTACCTCTTTTTTATTAAATAAATTTATTGAAATTGAAATAACTTTCATATTTTGAGTATGCTCATTTTTTTTTTCGGAGCATTTATTACTACCCTTAGCGAGCGCTACTTCCAAGTTGCTCGCAGAAATGTTTTCATCATTTTCTAATTTATTATCCTTTTTACGCAAAAGTCTGAGCTATTGTATACAAAACAGAATCTGCGCCCGTCGGAGCGCGATGCTGTGTGATATTATATTACCGTTATCCTCCACGCAGGCACAGTGCGAGTGTCCACAGCAGTCTTACTACTTATAAAAACTGTATATTATTATTCCGGTTTATAAAACAAGTATTTAATATTTACCTGCGGGTTTATCCTACGCTTCAGGTCATCGATGGCAGTCCGGCATCTATTTAAGTTCCTGCACACGCCGGCTGTGCTACCTTTTCTGCATCGATCCCCTGCAAAACATACGTACGTTTGATAATGGATATTTAATTTGCCACTTAAAGCATATATTTTTAGAATAATTTAATTGCATTGTGGATTAAAAATCATACAAACTAGAATTATAGGTACATGATGTTATTGATGAAGGATAAATAATTATAATTAATATTACTTGGTTTCGTGTCTCGGAAAGCCGTTGGTCACGGCTGTCATTCGTAGATCTTTGACAGTCGTTACGGGTCGTCAGAAGCCCGAAAGTCTGACAACCAGTCTTACCAAGGGGTATCGTGTTAAGCTGTTTTCAGACCAGCGCGATAAATATCGCGCGACGCGACACGAACAATACAAAACTTCACGGTATAACAATAACCGGTGACGCGTCGCGCGACTAATCGCGCTGGTCTGAAAACAGCTTTATCCAATACCTAGCTGGGTTAATGATCTTGAAAAAAAAAAAAACAAAACAAGAAGACATACCTTCAAACTGTGCATCACTAACTACACAAACGTACACAAATAAGAAAATAACTTTTAAAAACATATTTTTTCGGTATAAAAACACAGAAATACTTGATTTATTTTGTTGAAAACTAAGATAGAAATTAAATATTGTTGATTTGATGATAAATGATTAAGACCGTCCGTCTGGCGAGAAGTACAGACGGTGACTAGAGGAAAACTATTAACAAAGTATGAAATCGATAAAGGCGTATTTATAAGCGCGTGAGGGAGAGGCAAATTTCGCGCCCTCACGCCTCTAGCCGCCGCAGGAGACGCCCTGGGCGTCGGGAATCCCGAGTCGATTTTCGGCCACCGTAGGCGCGGGCTTGCGGACGGAGAGCAATGGGTAGCTCGCAGTCCGATAAGGACCAGGCCCGGGTCGACGGCGCGTTGTATTCCACGCGCGCCTCAAAGAGATGTCAGCACAACTGACGGGGTCCGCTAGGGCCGATGCTTGCCGGGGTTGCGGGGAAAGTCCTAAAGGGTTACCATGGCTCCTGGCAACGTGCAGGCAACTGAAGGAACACGGGTGGGTTTTAGTCAGTACCTAAGAGTAGTAAGTAAGTAATAGTAATAGTCCATTTATTTGTAAGAATATAGTTACAGAGATGTTACACAGTTTTAAGTAAGTACATAATATTCTGCCGTTCCCGGCGTACTAATACATTGACAGGGTTTTGGTTCGTTTATGATCACACATTGATATCTATATTGAATTAGATAAATAGGGATAGCATTCAAATGGCAAATTAGTCAAATATTAGATATGTAAATGTCAAAAAGATTTAGTTAAGTCAAAGAGATAGAGAAGCAAATAATATTATGATTATTCCTAATATATAAGTCAACTTATCATTCATTCAAGAGTCAGTTATTTGATGATTATACAAAAAAAATGGCGTGTTTATAAAGGTAATGTGTGACAGTTATGGACAAACGCTGAAATCGCGAAAAAAAATCAGCTTTTCCCTACATTTTGACGAGATATGCGATCATAAATGTAGGGAACAAATGATTTTTTTTCGCGATTTCAGCGCATGTACCATTAGTGAGAGTGGTTTAGTATAACAAAAAAATAACGTAATAATCCTTATCCCAATTTACCTATTAGTGGTCGGCGCAACATGTCCCTTTCTCCATACTTCTCTATTAGTCGTCATCTCGGTAGTCACACTCACCCCCTTTCTAGCCATATCATCTTTCACACAGTCCATCCATCGTTTCTTTGGTCTTCCCCTACTCTTATAGCCATCGACATTCATACTCAAAACTTTCCTCATGACATTTTCCTCATTCAGAAAAATTCGCAAGCTTCTTAGGCTGACTCGCCTTTACAAATGAGTAACAAACCAGTTTTTTGTGAGTCATCTTATCTACATAATAACTCCGACTCACTTTAGTAGCTAAAGTTTTACTTCTTTTCCTTGGTTTGCATTTCGCTGTTAACGGACATTTAGTCAACGCAAAGTATTTGTTACTAGATGTATACATGTGGAATAGAAATAAGCTTGTAATTAGCTCATTTTACTACCTCTCACTGATTTTTGAAGTGAAAATTTCTTTAGCGTTGTGCACGTTTCCAAACACATTTTTTACATCTAAAGCTAAATATTATTCGGTAATAATATATTAACTATTGCATTTCATAATCAATATTCTAGGGACTTAGTTAGCCACATTTCTTATTTCCTTATAGTAATATTGCCAAATTAATCAAAACAGGTAAATATTTGACAGCTATTTGCGACGTTGCCAACTTTCAGCGTAAACGTTCAAAAGTGACTTCAAGGGCCTATTTGAAATAAATGCTTTGACTTTGACTTTGACTTTGAAACGCTCTTAAGCCATTGGCCCCGGCAGTCAATCGTGGATCTGTGACAGTTGTTACGAGTCGTCAGAAGCCCGAAAATCTGACACCAGTCTTACCAAGGGGTATCATATTACCCAGTCACTGGGTTGTGTATGTAAAATACTGGTATTCAGCTGACTGGAAGCCGACCCCAACATAGTTGGGAAAAATGCTAGGCAGATGATGAATTATAGCTATCTGGAAATCCCCATGGTTGTTAAGATAGCTATACAGGGTGACTTGTAATTAGACGTATTCCTTCCAGGACGTGAAAGTGGGACCCATTGGCAACAATTAAGCACCCCATAAAGCCTAGGCGAAAATACATGGGATTCGAGAAAATACAAATTTTAAGAATTGTTGAAAATTTCCCAGAATTCGTCACTAAATATCATTTTTCTCCAATCTCTCAAATTGAATGGGCTTCATTACTATTCCATTGGATACTTCAACAAACTTTTCAAAGTAACCAAATTTTCTAAAACATCAATCACATTAAAGTTAGAGCAAGAAGTTTATTAACCATTTTCAAAAATTATCTACGTACATGAACTTTGACACCAGTTATCTCGAAATTTTACAGAGGCATTAAGCGTACAAATTACGGGGAAGACATCTTCATTTAATCAGCTATCTAACGAGGTACAAAAGTTGAAAAAATATTTAGAGGTACCGATGAAACAGTCGATAATGCTGGCAAAGGTCGAATTTGCAAATTGTTGAAATATTAAAATATTGTGTGATAATTGAATTAAATAACCGGTTTATGCCATCCTACTACTTTCTAACCTACCAGCAGTCCATTGCACGTTAGACACCCAGGTCATCATGATCAGGTCACAAGCCGCGGAACGGCTTTGTTATGTTTATCAGATAAGTTTTCTTGGTCATTTTTCTTCTCTTTATTTTAAAGAGGTTTAACAATACTGTAAAGGATGATGCCCATTTTGGTGCCGTCCTCCAATAGCCATGTGTAATACATTTCAGCATCAGCTCTTTTTAAACTGAATAGAAGTTACTCTGGCGCTTAATTAAAAAAAAATCATTTCCAAAATCATTGGATCGGCAAAGGAGACCGCTTACCATGGCCTGTCAGGTCACCTGACCTTACTCCTCCAGATTTTTATGTTTGGGGTCATATGAAAAGTCTTGTTTACTCAACACCGGTGCCTTAAGTAGAAGTATTATTGCAAAGAATAATACATGCATACCTACATACATACAGCCTATTAATGTTCCCACTTTATTAAATGAAGATGTCTTCCCCGTAATTTGTACGCTTAATGCTTCTGTAAAATTTTGAGATAACTGGTGTCAAAGTGCATGTACGTGAATAATTTTTGAAAATGGTTAATAAACTTCTTCCTCTAACTTTTAAGTGTTTGATGTTTTAGAAAATTTGGTTACATTGAAATGTTTGTTGAAGTATTAGGTATCTAATGGAATAGTAATAAAGGCCATTCAATTTGAGAGATTGGAGAAAAATAATATTTAGTGACGAATTTTGGGAAATTTTCAAATTTTCAAAAATTCTTAAAATTTGTATTTTCTCGAATCCCATGTATTTTCCCTTGGCTTTATGGGGTGCTTAATTGTTGCAAATGGGTCCCAGTTTCACGTCCTGGAAGGAATACGTCTAATTACAAGTCACCCTGTATATTTTATTTATTTATTTAAAACTTATATTTACAGTTTGCACCACACATCCAACTTATCTGTCAATAGGTACTAGTAGTATTTGCAGTGCGTCGATGCAAATGTGTTTGTAGACTTTCTGATTACCATGGGAGACGGGTAGAATAATAGTTATTTGTGTTACATGGGGACAAAGTAATATTTTGTTCATTCAGGGCGTTATTTTGAATTCAGATCTAAGCGATGGATTCTAAAGTAGAATCCTGAGGTTAGCGAGGAATTCAATATACGCCGCCCGAGAACAAAATATTTTGTCCCCGAGTGATACACACTATTTTTTTCACTACCTATGAGAAAAATAAAAAGCTACGTACTCGTTTTTTTTTTACATTAAACCTTCATGCGAGCGCCTCCAACCTAACTACACAAATCAGAATAGAATAGAATACTCTTTATTATGTACACCATAAAAATTACAGACATAGGTATCAGTACGCTATCAAAAGCGCGGAGTGGACCAATCAGAAGAGAGAAACCCCAAACTCCCTAGGGAGCAAAGTTGAACTTTGCTCCCGCTATCCTCTATAGGCAATTGTCGTTTTTCGAATAGGTGTGATGAAAAGAAAATTCGATAATTTCATCATACGGCAGTTGCAACGTGGAGTACTTGAGTCAGTGTGGTGTGGGCGGCGTAGCGTTTTTAAATAAATTACAACAATAATGGTATCAAATAAAAGCTAGTAATGAGTCAATTCCAAATTTCGATATATATTTATAAAAACTAAAAAATAACAAAAAAAATTCTTTAAAAAACAAAAAACCCAACTGCAAAAACACATAACTGAAAAGAGAAAAGCAAGTGTTATAATGTATAGAATATTGGTGTCGCAGGCGGGGACAACCTAATAACCGGAAAATATGATGTAACTTTTGTTACTCCCCTCGCCTGCGATACCAATATTCTATAGATTGTAATGCTTGCTTTTCTGTTTTCAGTTATGTGTTTTTGCAGTTGGGTTTTTTGTTTTTTTTTAATAATTTTTTTACAATTTTTTTAATAGTGTAAGTAGTTGAAAATTGTGTACCTAAAAACTGCCAAAACATGTAAAGCGTAGGTATTGCTATCCAAAGTGGTAACGAAAGAATTTGTAGTGGTTACACCGCCACATACGAACTACGCAGCGAAGACATGACGTAACACAATTCCTGCATCGCGCAGTTAGAGTTTACCGAGTGAAAAACATAGATAAGACTATCCGAAATCAACTTACGGGCAGTTGCCCGCCAGACACAACACTCGTCTGGTTGGAGGATCCTCCCTTTTCTATGGTGGATGAGTGAACTTTACACCCTGTTCCTCATACCCACTAAATTGGTGACCCCGACGTGATCGTCAACGCAGCCTTCGTGCAACTACTTCAGCGTGACGTCATCATCATCACTCCCGCAAGCTTTCGTGAGGCGACTTGAGGCGAGTCACAGAGCCAGCCAGCACCCACGGCTTCAACGGGTATCCTGACCACCAGCATACAGCGAACACGCATTCCTGGTCATCACCCTCAGCCACATCACCCCGACTCACTGGGGAATCACCTCAATCACCTCAGTCACCGCAATCACCACAATCGCCGCAATCACCGCAAACAGTTCCGACCCACCGTGAACTGTGCGGCATCCGGTTCCGACTCACTGGAACCACAATCACCATCGCCGCAATCACTGCAGACAGTTCCGACCCACCGTAAACTGAGCGGCACCCGGTTCCGACTCACTGGAACCACAGCTGGCACTGTGAAGCATCGCAAGATCCAAGACTCAGCCCACTATCGACCTCTGGTCTGCGGAGGGGAGTAATGTAGTGGTTACATCGCCACATACGAACTACGTAGCGAAGACATGACGTCACACAATTCCTGCATCGCGCAGTTAGAGTTTACCGAGCGAAAAACATAGATAAGACTATCCGAAATCAACTTACGGGCAGTTGCCCGTCAGACACAACACCCGTCTGGTTGGAGGATCCTCCCTTTTCTATGGTGGATGAGTGAACTTTACACCCTGTTCCTCTTAGCACTAAAAAGTAATTGCCGATATACAATAGGGATGATACATTTAAAAAAAAAATTGTCCGGAATGTAGATTATGAAAAAATAACGTACACGTATTTTTTCTTTTTTTACTTTATCAAAAGATTACGGCAATACATCGAGTTAAAATGTGCTATGACGTCACGAGTATGTAGATTTTAAACTTACTTGTGACGTATCGACCCCCACTCTCCAACTTCAATTGCGTTTTATCCAAGTCATTTATTGTCAGTGTTTTTATACGTGCAGCCTATGGTCCAACTATGTGCAGCGAGCATACAGTGCCCTGCGCGTACAGTACAACAATGCGTTTAGGGTGCTGCTAGGGCTGCCGCGGTTTTGCAGCGCTTCTACGATGTTCGCGCAGGCGCAAACTGATGACTTTTATGCTATTATTAGGAAGCGGAGCGCCTCGCTACTAAGTCGCTTACGACGCAGCACTAACAGTATCCTGAGCGTATTGTCTGAACGGTGGGACTCGGTGCTGCTGGAGAGGTGGATGCACCTGCATGCCAATTCGTCACCATTTATTAAGTGATTATTGTTTTATCACCGACCCTTTTAAGTCTTATAACTTGACATATCATTTTAAATTCAATTTTGTTATGATAATATTTTGTATTACTCATTCGTTTATTTTAATTGCATTTGACGTTTTATTTTAATTCTGTGACTAATATACCTAATTTGTTATTTTATTTCATTGCGTTGACATTTTACTATTTTTATAATTTGTCATATAATTTTAATTTAGATTCTGTTGTAATTATAATTTGGATTACTCATTCGTTTATTTTAATTGCAGTTGACGTTTTATTTTAATTTTAATTCTGTGACTTTTATAATTTGTACCAATTTTAATTGCTGTATATTTTATTGCAATATTGTAAAATTTTATTTTGTGTAAGTAAATATGGGTTTTGCCTGAATTAAATGAATTTTATTTTATAAGTTTAAAAAAATAGGTACGAGTCTATTATTTTTTTATTATCTAACTGAAGGACTAAATAGAATTACTTTTTTTTGACCCAGGCATCATCCCTATTCAAGTTGCTGTTTCTCGATAGTTCTATCCTTTAGATTTAGATAATTGTGGAATCCACATGAAAGTACCTACACACTTTTATTGGAAAAAGTGCAAAAAGCGTTCCTTAGGTACCTATATAAGCAGAAACACGGCTACTATCCTTACCTCTATCCGACAAAATTTTTAATGGGTTGCCTCGGATACAGCTCGCTAGAGGTAAGGCGAGCTCGAGATTAGCTCACAATAGCCTGTAAGACGCTCCGCGGTGCTATTGACCCTCCTGATCTGCTTCATGTACTGGCGCGCTTCTTTGTTCCAGACAATTACTGCCGGGGCAGAAGGCACAGGCTGTTTGCCGTGCCTCCATGTCGTACGGTTGCACGTGCTAAGTCACCAATTCCTCGTACTCTGGCCGCGCTTAATGATCTCTTGGATTCTAACCCGACAGACGACCTGTTTGCGGATGGATGGACTAAGATTTTATTGGTATGTCAGAAGTACTGTGAGAGAAATTTGTGAAAGTGTTGTAATCTTCTTTTATTTATGTTTTCATGTTTTTATTTTGTATATTTTAATGTGTTTTTTAATTGTCTATTTTTTTTTAATAATTTTAGCTACTGTAATTGGCTGAACACAGCCGTTGTTGCTAAATAAATAAATAATTCGTTTGAGTACGAATCCCTAAAAACTCATGGCTGTAAGGTTGCGAGACTTCATAAGCACTGTAAATCGACGGGATAAAATGTTGAATAAATTTTCATAGTCACGAAGATCTTTATGATTACGAAGAGCAACATAAAGATCTAGATAAGTTGAAAACCCACGGAAAGCCATAATGACAGCACTTAGTAGAGGTTGTAATTACAACTGAATTATATTTGCAAAACACACTAAAATATACGGGCTGTCATGAGACATCGACGCGAAACCTGTTACCATGGATTCAGTACATGATTCTGAAACCCCCTGAAAAAAAAGAAAGCTGTTTCATAGAAAAGTGCAATACCTACGCGGTCTAAATGTATTGAACTGCTCATTTTTTTTTTAATAACTGACGAAAAATTTCAACTCAGGGGGGTTCAGAATCATGTACTGTATCCATGGTTACAGGCTTCGCGTCGATGTCCCTTACACTCTGTATAGGGCAGCAAGTTTGCAACTAGCAATGAATTTGATAAGCTAATGATGACAAGAATCAATCAATGGGCTGTTAACATAGTAATTAAGTAATTAAGATTAAGCAAGTACTGGTTGCCGTTACTTAATGACATATTAATGCTTTTGTTATATTGCAACAAAAGCGTTCATGTCATTAAAGTACTCACAAATGCACCTGTTATTTAAGGAACTATTTAGTGATGACTAATTCTCAGTAATAAGTATACTTATATGACATGTACCTCCATTCCATCATACAATATCAAAGATAGTTACTCGAAGCAAAATATCTCGGAACGGGCACTCTGGGAGCACCATGTGTCCTTGAAGAAAATGTGGCATAAAATGTGTATTTAGTGGTATGAGGAACAGGGTGTATAGTTCACTCATACACCATAGAAAAGGGAGGATCCTCCGGCCAGACGGGTGTTATGTCTGGCGGGCAACTGCCCGTAAGTTGATTTCGGATAGTCTTATCTATGTTTTTCGCTCGGTAAACTCTAACTGCACGATTCAGGAATTGTGTGACGTCATGTCTTTGCTGCGTAGTTCGTATGTGGCGGTGTAACCGCTACAAGTAAATAACAGTAACAGTAGTGAAAACCGCAAATCGAAACAAGGAGGGGATCATGAGATACAGACATTTTTGTGTTCGTTTCCATACAAAAATAACAGTTTTCATCGAATCGCTCCGAAAGTGCTGGTCAAATAAAAATAGCGTAGTAACAATTTTTGTTGTTGTTTAATAGAGAAATGCAATTGTATATTTTTTATTAAATACTTTTTAAATTTTTGATTTAATGTCCAACCTCTTGTACAGCGAACTAAACTATCACTAAAATTCTTTACTTTTGGCTATGAGAATCGTAAAGCTATTCTGACCGAAGGATTCTAGAGTAGAATCCCAAGCGTAGTGAGGGATTCTAAAGTAGAATCCTGAGCGCAGCGAACTCGAGCTCGAGCTCGCGACTCGAGCTTAAAATAGTGTTGCTCCCGAGGTAAACACTTTACTTTTCACCTCTACTAATCAATCTCTATGAAAAAACAAACGTGTGCGGTCCGACCCCTATCAGCAACGAAGTTCCTACTCACGTATGATTTTAAACACAAAATAAGAAAAACAATTGAAAAAAAAAATCGCAGCCGCCATGTTGGATTCACATTTTGACCTAACAAGCTTGATTTGAATTTATTATTATTAGTGTGTTTGATTTTATTATTATTGATTTAATTTGATTTTATTATTGTTAACTTAATTAATTTTATGATTAATAACTTAATTAATTTATCTTTTTGTCTACAATTATTACCTACTTAAATCAAATAGGCAAACTATGTAAGTGTTGTGCACATCTTTAGTGACAAGTTCGCTGTAGTAATTATAATTCTAATAAGACTAGTTCTCTAAGCTGTTACTGTTTTTGTGAATAAGTCGTTGGTCTGCTATAATAAATAAATAAATAAATTAACCACCCTCTAAAACTATGAAAACGATACCCATGACGAAAAATTTGAAAATTTTCGCATCCGCCATCTTGGATTTACATTTTGACTTCACTATCGGCTTTACCACCGTCGAAAACTATGAAAATGATACCCATGACGAAAAATTTGAAAAAATTCGGATATTGGATTGGAGGAGTGCAGCCTCGACGTGTTTTTATGTTTTTAATTTGATAATATTATGTTGTACGAGGAGCGTATAACATATATATACGTGATATGCGCTATTTAACTGAATCCGGTTAGACAGGAAGTCGACCCCAATATAGTCGGGAAAAGCAACCTTGAAATAATTAGTAGTGGTAACCATTATCATAATCAATTATTTTAATGTTAATAACGTAACGCACCATGGTATAAGAAACCAAACGCACTGCACTGTCTGCACTGTTTGGTGAGTCGTGAGAGTGAGATGACGTACGCATAACGTGACGTTGACGTTGACGTTTAAATACTGTTGTTTGATTATAGAAAAAAAACCGTTGGTACGTACTACGTGGTGGCAAAAGAACGTAAGTAATTTTTATTTATATAGGAGCCCAGTTATGTTAAAATTATAACTATTATAGTGTCCGACCGAAACAAGACTTTCTACCGAAACCGAAACCGGAAACGAATCTTGGGTATCTGTCTCAGTTTCAGCCGAAACTGAAACTTTATTAGACCACGTTAAAAATCTATTGTTTACTGAAATTTGGCTTATCTTTTACACATAAACAGACAGTTTATACGGAATAAATGAAAAAAAAAAACTAACATTGAAGTACGTGAAAAAAACTTTTTTTTTGGAAATCACAGACATTATAAATATTATCAACATGTTTTGATAATTATTTAATGTAAGTATGTGTCTTGTAACAACAATTTTTAAGTATCAAAAAGCTGATGATGGCGGGTGACACGATCCACGAACTCAGCCGAAAGACCCACAATAATTCACTAATGCAGAGTGTCGGTGCGGCCAAAGGTTCGGCAGATTTTCTGCCCAAACCGAAACTGATACCGAAGCTCGATTTTCTTGCCGAAACCGAAACCGAACCTTCGGTCGTTCACTAATTAAAAACGCAAAAATTCACAAAACGAAAGCTCCCATTTTTAACCGCCTTCAAACTTTGTACTCCTAATTGTCCATGATTACTTGGATTTACGTGATTCTGTTTAAAACCGACTTCCAAAAAAAAAACACTAAATAAAACGTGAATAATAACTTTAATTTCGGAAGTCGGTGTCTTTGGTTTTGAATTTTCGTTTTTTGCCACCGACTTCCAAAATTAAAGTTATTTTTCACTTTGTAGTGTTTTTTTTGCAAGTTGGTTTTAATTTTTTTATAAAAAGCTTTTATTTTTCACTTTTTAGTTGTGGTACCTACCCCACATAAATTCGAATACCACTACTTGCTATGCAAATATCAGTGACAGGAAGTTATCATCATATCATCCATATAAAGTTATAGACAGACGGACATGCTCTCGAGGTGGTCCCATATACTCGTAAATGTTATTAACTTTGCTTGGGTACTTTTTCAGTTAGCTTCAATAATACATATTTTTCCCACTAAATCTATAAGGATGATGTTATATTAACTTCTTGTCACTGTTATTTACATTGCACATATTGAAATTTGGGTGAGGTACGTAGCTTAGGTACCACAACTAAAAAGTGAAAAAGAAAACTTTGTTACAAAAAATTAAAAATCTAAACCAAAGGGACTTCCAAAATAAAGTTATTTTTACTTTGTATTGTTTTTTTTGTAAGTCGATTTGTTTTTTATTTGAAAAAACTTCAACTCTCCGTAACGACTGTCAAAGATCTACGATTGTCTGCCGGGACCAGCCTTCGATCAACCTGTGGTCTCTGTTTTTAGTTAGCTCCTCTATAATAACACCCCTAACCTTTGTTGAACCTCTCAAAATCAAGACAAATGCGAGCCCTTGAAGAAACTAAATAAATTAAATTATGTACTTATGCCATGACATTGATTTTAAATTAGTTATGTACTTCATTGTGTATAAAAAACTTGTTTTTATTTTTATTTTTAACAGATCGATACCAACAAACAGTTTGGAAGCAAATAGTCGTTTCTCGAATAACAAAAAATGCTCAAAAACCGGCTGTATCTGTACGGGAATGACAATGTCAGAGTGCCGGCGCATTTGAATTTTGGCAAAGAGGTGTATGACAATATGGTTCAAAATAAGGATCATACTGCTTTGGTGAGTACCTCGCCCGACTGGGCTGCAGCAGAGGCAGGGTTATGTGTTATTGGAACGAAGTTCCCTTTCGCGCGTTGCGAAAGGGGGCTAAACGGAAAAAATTGGGACCAAAAGTTGTAACGACACTTTTTATTTTTTATTATAACGCCATCTGTGAGCGACCACAGGTACTAATTAGTGGCATGCCTTTGTGAGGTTCATTCCATAACTTCGTTCCATCCGGGTGTCCCTTGACACCTCTCAGCTTTTTAATTATGTTTGTATTAAATATTTACTAGATGGCAGAGCCATCCATATATACCTCTTCAAGAGGTATAACTCATTTAGTAGAATCCAAGTTAGGGGAAGGCGACATTAGCGGAGCAGCCAGGATTCTTTTTAGTAGCGATGTGGTGGCACCGTGTTCTCCAGAAACTCTCGCAGCTTTGGAGAGCAAACACCCTGCCCCAGCGGATGGCCTTTCTTTTCCCGACCCCCCTGATCCGGATAATCACTCCCTCACCATTACAGGTCGAGTGTTGGTCACAGCCGTTTGTTCTTTCCGGAGCGGCTCCGCTGGCGGCCTCGACGGCCTGAGTCCTCAGCACCTTAAGGACCTCATTTGTTCAGGCGCCGGGATAGCTGGTGAGTCGCTCTTGAAGGAGCTTACGGCTCTGATTAACCTCATGCTCTCTGGCAAGGTGAACGAGTCCGTCATAGACGTTCTATACGGGGCCAACTTATGCGCCCTGCGTAAGAGGGATGGCGGCATTCGTCCCATTGCCGTGGGCACTACTTACCGTCGTATGGCAGCCAAGATTTGTTGTAAATTTTTTGGTGAGGCTGTTTCGGAAAAATTTCAGCCCCTGCAGGTAGGTTACGGCTCCAAAGGGGGCTGTGAGGCTGCCGTACACGCCTTGTCGACCTACCTAAATTCTGATAAAGGAGAGGTCATCCTGAAGGTTGACATAAAGAATGCCTTCAATTCTGTTAATAGGGACACCTTGCTGGCAGAAACTAAAAAAGAAATACCCCAAATTTATAGTTTCCTTTGGCAATGTTACAGACACCCCTCTAAATTACTGTTTCGGGACAACCTTCTGGAATCTGCTGTTGGCTGTCAACAAGGTGACCCCCTCGGGCCAGTGATTTTTAGTTTAGCCATCCACCCAATTATTCGACAGCTAAATTCAAAATTTAATGTTTGGTACCTCGATGATGGTACCCTGGGAGGCGATGTAGAAACTGTTTTAAATGACCTTCAATTCCTTAAAAACGAACTTCATTCCATTGGCCTTGAACTCAACCTTTCAAAATGTGAACTTTACCTAGCGGACAGTACAGACAGACATCACACACTTTCCAAATTTAATGCAATAGCCCCAGAAATCAAAATTATCGAAAAAAGCTCTCTCCGCCTGCTTGGGTCACCAATCTTCGAGGATTCCTTTCCTGTTTTTATTGAGGAAAAAATCAAAAATTTCAATGACGTTTCGGAAAGATTGCTCCAAATTAACATGCATTCGGCCATAACCCTAATCCGTTACTGCTGTTTCGGCCCTAAATTAACATATTTCCTTCGCGCTTCCCATTTATGGACACAAACCCCTCTTTTAGACAAAATGGACCAAATTATCCGACAAACATTAACTTCGATCTTAAATGTGGCCTTGGACGACCGAGCTTGGGCACAAGCTACACTTCCCATTCGTATGGGAGGCCTCGGCGTCCGCAAAATTTCTAGTATTAGTTTACCGGCTTTCATATCTTCGATCCACGGTACTGAAAGATTAATCAGGAAAATCCTAGCCCCTACACTGGTTAATTTTGATGTGCCGTGCCTCACCGAGGCTATGGATGCCTGGAGACTCGCTTGCCCGAATTCAGATCCGCCCAACCACCTTTTTTCCCAGAGACGGTGGGATGAGCCGCTCTGCAGAGTAGTACAGAACAATTTACTTGACACGTCTGCTACTCCTGCGGAGCGTGCGCGCCTGCTGGCTGTGGGGAAGTGGGAGTCGGGCCTCTGGCTTCATGCACTACCGTCGTCGAACTTAGGTACTTTGCTCGACGACACTACTTTCCGCATCGCTGCTTCCTTGCGACTAGGAGCTCCCTGTTGTTCTCCTCATCGCTGTCACTGTGGCGAAGTTGTCAACAGCCTCGGACACCACGGCCTGTCTTGCAGCCGAAGTGCGGGCCGCTTAGCGCGGCACGCGAACATTAATGACATCATCCGACGAGCTCTTGTCGCCGTCGGCGTTCCAGCTGTATTAGAACCCAATGGCTTGGCACGCGACGATGGCAAGAGACCGGACGGTATGTCTTTATTTCCATGGAAGATGGGTAGGCCTTTAGTGTGGGACGCAACGTGTGTCGATACTCTTGCGCCATCCCATCTTCCTGGCTCAGCGTGCTGTGCTGGCGCTGCCGCTGCGGCTGCAGAAAACCTCAAGCGGCGAAAGTATAATAACCTCATAGGTAACTATATTTTCGAGCCGTTTGGGGTTGAAACCCTAGGGCCGTGGGGTCCGAGTGCTCATGATCTGTTCAATGACATTTCCAAACGACTGGTTGACACTTCCCGTGACCCAAGGGCTGGTTTTTACCTGGGCCAGAGGCTAAGCATTGCCATACAACGTGGCAATGCCGCCAGTCTCTTGGGTACATTACCAGTCGACAGCGATGCGGAGGAATTTTTCGATGCCTTATTGTTTGTTTCCTAATAGTTTTAGTTACCTAAGTTAGGTTAATTATTTTTAGTTTTGGAAGTTCATGTTAGTTGTTAATTTAAAATACACATTATATACATTACAAAGTAAATACAAGTACTAAATAAATTGAAAAAAAAAAAATATATAATATGCAGCTAAAAGAACTTCGTTCCCACCGAGTGTCCCACGACACCTCCCGACTTTTTTTTAATAACTTAATATGTAGGTAATGAAATTAATTTGTAAAGTTATGTCTAACGCAGATAAAAAATGAGAATCATGCATAAAAAATACGCTTGATAGATATCAAGCGTATTTTTGTGAAACCGTAGTGTTTTTTCACCATTTTAAACATAATTTAACTATTAATCTTTTAGTATGACCTGTTTTATTACATGCGGTGGGACATGAGCCATATTTTGCCTTTTTTTTACATTTTACAATTTGACAATTTTTTTACGTTTTATAACTTGTCAATTTTTTATTAGACATTTAATTTTTAAAATTTTTAAAATTCCTTGTTTTTTTTTAATGATTTGTTTAATTTTGGTTTTTTATCTGTTTAGAATAGTAGTTCATAATTTAAATTTATGAGTGTAAAACTATGTACTAGAATTATCTCTGAAAGAAATAAAATTAATTATAAGCAGTGGATCAAAACTGATGTTGAACTTAATATAACTGCCACATTTTTTTTAGATAAATGCTGATTCTGGTGCCCAAATTACATATGGTGAGGTAGCCAAAATGACAGCCGATATCGCTCTCTCACTCACTCGTATGGGCGTTGGAAAGGGAGACGTAGTCAGTATTTGTTCTGTTAAAAACTTCGAGTACCTGCCGACTGTGATGGGGATTATTTGTGCAGGCGCTATTTTTTCACCGATTTATCCAACGTATGGAAAATGTAAGTGTTTAGGTCTTGTTTTCCCGGAGGACTAACTTAAACCACTAACACCAACTTTATTTTTATTTTTAGTAGGTACCTATTTTGAATTTTTTTTTTTTACATTTTACAAATTGACATTTAATTTTTATACAATTCTGACATTTTTATAATTTTTTGACAATTTTAATTACCGTGAAACCGGCCATCATTGCCCATTGCGGATATCCTTGCCCGGACACTAAAACTAACTAAAATCTTGACCTTTAAATTTTATTTTCAATTCAAGATTTTCTCTATTTACTAAAGAAAATCTTGACTTGAAAATAAAATTTAAAGTTCTAGATTTTAGTTAGTTTTAATGTCCGGGCAAGGATATCCGCAATGGGCAATGATGGCCGGTTTTACTGTATTATTTTTATTGAGTTGTAGTATATTTAAATTTAATTAATCAAAAATTATGTTTTGTGTTTTTATCTGTTTATAATTTAATTAGTTGTGTATGTAACTAGAAACTATGGACTAGAATTGTCTGAAATAAATTAAATTTAAATTATTTTTCCACAGTCCTTTTACTACATCGTCTCAACATAGCCAGACCAAAAGTCATGTTCTGTTCCCTGTCTGCTTACGAAACTCATAAAAAGACTTTTGAAGAAGTCGGCAGCATTCAACACTACATTATTTACGGGAACGAGACAAAAGACGGCGCTGTCCTGTTCAAGGAGCTTCTAACAGGGACCATACAATTGGAGGAGTTTGAACCAGTTCCTGTCAACGGACGGGAAGACGTGGCTTTTATACTATACTCTTCAGGGACCACGGGCCAACCGAAAGGAGTTCCTTTTACTCATTTGAGTTTTTTATCGGATTCTCAGCATATGTTGGTAATTGAGTGAGTATCCCGCCGTATGGCACTGATCAGGCGCACCGCTACGGACGCGTCTGACCCTAAGAAATATGTTATGCCCCCCACCCCATATCTCCGCCCCCGTCCATTTGGAGTCCATTCGGACGGTGCGGGGGGGTTAGGTATCACTTCAAGACGTAGATTACCAATCGCCATCTGACTTGAATAGTATAAATAACACCGAAAAACCCATTGAAAGAAATCGGACAGGGTTTTTTTTAAATATTGTATAATTTGTATACTTTAAGCCGACCCCAAGATAGTTGGGAAAAAGGCTAGGATGATTGATGATTGATTGATTTGTATACTTGTCAAATCAATCAGCCTATTAATGTTCCCACTGCTGGGACACAGGCCTCCTCTCTGTGAGAGGGAGTGGGCTGTAATCTACCACGCGGGCCCAGTGCGGGTTGATAGATGTCACATGTCTTCGAATTTTTTGGTTCTCAGACATGCCGGTTTCCTCACGATGTTTTCCTTCACCGTTTTGAGAGCAGTGGTGATGAAATTATTTACACAAAGTAAAGCGCCTGCTTGGGTTTGAAACCACGACCTACAACTCGTAAGTCGGGGCCGTTACCAGTGTATACTTATATTGCAGTATAAAAATACATTTCAGGTCTAAAGGCATAAGAGTCTACAATTCTGGAGAATTTTACAGTCCATACGGTTTCCTGTATGCACTCGCCTGCCTTAGAGCGAATGCTACGATAGTGTACAATCCAAGCGGTGGGGGCGAAAAAAACATGCTGGAGGCTGTGCAGAAATATAAGGTACTTACAGACTGAAATATTTTATTTTAAAAGAAAGTTTAAAAAATAGTACATTACTGTCGAGGCCCGCAGTCAAGGCATTGATGGACAATTGTGAAAATGTGGGCCGAGGCACACATACGTGAGTCCATCATTGCCTAGTTGCCTGATGCTCGCTTGTTTTTTACCAGGACGGCAATTTCGATTTATCTCGAAGAAAGTTGTCAAAATAATGTTCGAATTTCCAAGCATGTTTGAGAAAAAGTGATTATAAATTTTGTTTATTTAGCACATAGTGACACACACTTGAGGCTCATCACTTAGCATGAGGTCAACAGAATAATTTAACAAGACATATTCGAATACACTCTACTGAAATACATTTTTTTTTTGGGTGAGAGATCATCAAATGACTTCTCCCGCTCAGGGCGGAGCGGAAGGGCGTGTCGGACTCTTCCAGAGATTCCAGAGTGAATTTGATTTAAGGTATTATAGACTCTTGTTGTCAAATGTTACAGTTACAAGCTCTACAATTATCTCCCATGGTCATCATTGGGCTGGCCACGTCCGCCATTTTGGATAGCTATGACGTCAGCACGGTCGAGCACATCGTACCAGCTGGAATACACTTCTGGGACGAGACTGTTAGAGGCATCAAAAAGAGGTAAAATATTTTCACAAATAATTCAAAAGAAAATACTTTTTGGTAATGTTAATGCAGTAGGTACTTATGTATCTCTTGCGGAGTTTTTTTTTACATAATGTTTACAGCGGGAGCAGAACACTTTTCCGATTTTTTTTTGTGAAATGAAATTCGGTCAAATATCTTTCGAGCTTATGATAGGTACCCGTTTACAGCATGTATCAGATAAGTGTGACCACATTCAAGGGCGTGGCACCGTCCACCACACTGAAAAAATCTCACAATGGAAAAAAAAATACATTACTATGAAGTATATTTTTAATGACCTAATCCGCTTAACTGTTCTTAAAGAGTCATAACAATCCTGTAAGAAATCGACACGTGTTTCACCTCTCAACGAGACATCCTCAGGATGACGATTGACTAGTTGCGAACCCCGGACATGATGTGTTGCCACGGCAAGCGCCAAACGCAGACGCGCTGTTGTTGTGACGCTTGAGTTGTGTTGTGAAATGCTTGTCATGGCAACATGTCGTGTCCAGGTTCGCAACATGTCAATCGTCATCCTGAAGATACCTTGTTGAGGGGTAAAACATGTGTCAATTTCTTACAGGGTTCTTTATGACTCCATATGGACAGTTAAGCGGATAAGTTATTAAATGAATATACGTCGTCTATTGTATTTTATAATGGATTTCCGCAAAGTCACGCCTGCGTCAATTGACTACCTCTCCATGGAACCATGCTCCCGGCTGTCATTCGTAGATTTTCGAGCATCAGAAAGGAGAGAGAGAGAGAGTAGAGTTCATCAGCTGCCTATAGCTTTTTCCCAACTATGTTGGGGTCGGCTTCCAGTCTAACCGGATGCAACAGCATACCAGTATTTTACATGGAGCGACTGCCTATCTGACCTCCACAACCCAGTTGGTGGGTAACACCCTATCACCCTTAATTTTTAAATTTTTCTCCTTTTTCAGGTTCCCTAATCCTGTGAAAGTTCTTCGGCAGTACGGGATGACTGAAACTGGTCTGATCTGCCATGAGCAGTTCGCTACCAAGGGCTCTAGAGCTGAAAGTGCCGGCAGGCCTGCAAACGGTGTCGTAATTAAAGTAAGTGATTTTATATTTTGGAGAATATTATTCTTCTTCAATTTTGCCTCGTTAGTCCAGTGGTCGCTGGCGAAACTCCTGAGCATGAGATCCTGGAGAATTCCTGGGCAATGTGGTATTGGGTTTTTCTGGTTGGTGCTGGCAATAGACTCGCTCCCTATTACATGGGACTTAAACATGACTGGGGAAATATTGGTGCACCTTTGCATAACTCTTCAATACACTTGACATTGGCGAGACCTATCTCCAGCAATTGACTGTTATAAGCTGTTGATGATGATTTCTAAAGTTTTTTTAATACGGAAGCTTACTGTGAAAAAAAATTGTCCGTCATTCAGATAAAAACATATTAGACACGTATTTGTTGCTATACCATGTTAATTATAAAAAAATGGTTTAGATAAAACGCATTACTGTTGCGACTGCTTTCTACGTCACAAGTCAGTATAAAATCTACCGGGGAGTGACGTCATGCCACATTTTAACTCAATGTCAACTCAAGCATTTTACGTTACTTATTCGTTCATATCTTCTTAGCAATTAATACTCAACTAGCGGTCATCGCGTGTGCTCCCTCGCTCCTTTATATTATAACCTTTTGGTCCGTGGAATATATTTATTTTTACCTTAAAACGTAGCAGTATCATTGACTATCTTCCTACCTTCTACATGGTCCTTCGAGCCGGATCGAAGTGATTATAGCTAGTGAGGACATTAACAACTCTAAATGAGACGTATCCACGTCACCTATTTCTAAAACATGTCGCTTTAGATTAGAAAATTTGTAACTTTTTAGCCCGGGAGCATGTACGGTGAAACCATACATCGACGACTAAGCATTTTACGTTACTTTATTCATTCATATCTACTTAGCAATTAGTACTCAATTAGCGGTCATCGCGTGTGCTCCCTCGCTCCTTTATATTATAACATTTTGGTCCGTGGAATATATTTATTTTTACCTTAAAACGTAGCAGTATCATTGACTATCTTCCTACCTTCTACTCAATGTATTGCCGTAATCTTTTGATTAAGTAAAAACAGAAAAAATACGTGTTCAATATTTTTTAATAATCTACCTGACGACACTATTTTTTTAAATCAATTTCTCTTACTTAGGTGGTGGACTTGGAGACCAGGGAACCTCTGGGTCCTAACCAGCGAGGGGAGATCTGTGTCAAGGGATACTGTGTCATTAAAGGTATGTATTTAACAAATGCTTGTTTTCGTAGAGAAAATCCATTGATCATCGCTTTAACTCAAGTTGATTTCAGAGTTCATATCTATACCTTTTTTTACCTCTTACCTGAGGTCCCTCGGTGGGCGGTAAGAGTCCCCACTCAGAGCGCCCGTGATCCGAATCTTCCGCCTGGTTTCGGCGTGTTAGGCGTCGCGGCGTCGAGGCGGTTGCTTTCCTGACAGACTTATCCATACCGATTGTTATAAATAGAGAAGTAACTATACAGTATGTTAACTAACAGAGGGCGTTCCCGTTAACCCGCAATAGTATAGCGTCCATACATGCTAGAAAAAATATTAAAATCGAAAAAAAAAAAACTTTTTAATTTTTTTTATCATAAAATATTCACGAAAAATATTAATTTCATACGTAAAACAAACACTCTGTACACGCGTACTTGTCGCACTTGTCTTTCCAAGCTGAAAGACAAGTGAGCGTGAACAGAGTGTTGCATTTACGTACCAATTAAAAAAAAAATTGAAAATTTTATTTAAAAAAAAATTTTTTTTTTTTTTTTTTTTCGATTTAAAATTTTTTCTAGCATGTATGGACGCTATACTATTGCGGGTTAACGGGAACGCCCTCTGTTAGTTAACATACTGTATATAGTTAATTAACTCAGGCATGACTTTGCGGAAAAAAAAAAGCCTTATATTTCGTTACAGATTACAGAAAATATAAAAATAAAAGTTAAATTCTATGCTAGTATTATAAATATTTATTAGTGTTTTAGTTTAGTTCTTGTTTAGATTTTACATGAGTTTTAATATAATTGCGGAATCAGTTATCTGCAAGAACCCCTCTGCAGGTAAAGGCCTCCTCCAAAGATAGCCAGTCCTCTCTAGATTGGGCTACTTTAATCCAGTTGTGGCCGGCTGTTTTTTTGAGCTCATCATCCCAACTAGCTACAGGTCTACCTCTCCTTCTTTTTCCTTGTGGACCTGCCCAGGTGGTCACCCTTTTGGTCCATCTCTGGTCTCGTAAGCGCGCCACATGTTCGGCCCACTTCCATTTCAATGATTGAGCGTGTACCAATCCATCCCTTGCCCTGGTGACGTATCTTATTTTTGTCTTATTTTTTTTAATTTTTCTAATATTCATCATACTGCGCTCTATTCCTCGTATATATCCAGGAGGAAAGTGGCCTATCTTCTTCTCCAGGTCCCAGGCTAGCTACCAATCTTTCATAACTATCCGTTAAGTGGTTTAGGCGTGAAAGTAACTTCTCAGTCTGTCAGCTGACAGACTGAGAAGTTACTTTAAAAAAATACAATAGATAATTAAAAAATACATATATTATTTAGTAACCTAATATAAAGAACTCTGTAAGAAATCAACACGTGTTTCACCTCTCAACGAGGCATCCTCAGGATGACGATTGACTTTTTTTTTTTGTTAGGAAAGTGGACACGACCGCGACGTGTTGCCACGCAACGGAGTGGCAACAAACGAACTAGGTTACTAAATATACGTTGTCTATGGTATTTTATAATGGACTAGCTGCCCGCCCCGGCTTCGCACGGGTAGCACTAAGTACTTATCTACGGCGCACCTAACTACCTACCTACATACCTACCTACCTATCCTAACTACCTATATACCTACATAATAATTGCATAATAATTTGCATGAAGTTTTTTAACTAAATGTTGTTGTTGGCTTGCTGCGCGCTTTGGTGTTTACTGTAACCCTGGGGCTACACTGTCGCGTTATCGCGAACTTTACTTCGCGCGCTCTCCCTCGCACACCGCTCGACGTCTCGCTGAGCAACAGAGTGCGCACGAAGTAAAGTTCGCGATAGCGTGACAATGTAGCCCCAGCATAAGTGTAGCAAGCAATTGATATAAATAAATAAATAAATAAATAATAACTATCTACCTTTCTACTTACCTACCTACCCTACCTACCTACCCTACCTTCACCTACTTGTCGGATCGGTCAGGATTTATTCCATTACATTCAGATATCATGTGGGCAGAAGATGGGTTTCGTGCAATGAAAACACACTGGGTTCGATACACGGCGTTTATTAAAATCACAAATTATCACAATGATCACAAATTACAATTAACACAATTAACTACAACGCACAGAGCACAACGAATCGAATACAGTACCGCGACGTCTTAACTCCAATGCTATCAGACACTATACCATACGACAACTAAACGAAACGAAGGACAGTTCCTAGACTGGAGGCTCCGTTCTCCAGAACGGTTGGAAGGCAAGTGTTCTCGCCCCGGCGCCCCAGTAGTTAGGCTCCGTCGTAGCACGAAGTAAGCCGAGTGTTCGTTTTCCCGCCACTCGGTTCACGACGTGCCGCGCTCCGTTTAGCGACCGTACTATTGACCGTCTCCGACACGGCCATCCTGCGTGCACACGTCCTCGTGTGTTAACCTGTAACCAAAACTCAACAACAGTGCCTGTTCGACTCGGCCAATTCTGACCATTTACGGGTTCCAACTTTTAAGATTAGGAAACTTTAATCCTCAACACTTTATTGTTTTAACAAAACAATACTACTACTTCTCAATTAATTAAACCACCTTTGGTTAATCATAGCAAAAATCATCAACCAAGGCCATGTACCATCGTTTTCCAAACTAACAGTCGTCTTATTTTTTTACTAAGAGCCTTAGAAACCCACACACGAGTAAACCACTCTAACGCCACGGCTCTCTAGGCGACTAGCAATCACATTGCTCTCACACATGGTCTCGCGAGACCCCGACCTCCGCCAGAGAAACACGCCCATCGCTTACCCACGGACTCTTGAGTTGCCTCAAGAGACACCGATTTCTATCGGGCTACGACTACGTAATACGACTACTGGTACGGTCACACACAATACGGCAGATAGAGAACCCTACTCGCGTGGTTCCCATAATATAAGCTTGCTCATCACCACCGTGATCACCATCTACTTCGACTGGTACATGACCTACTGGCATCTTTATTTAATCTTTCATTAGCGTATTTGTAACTACGGTTAGAATTTGAAGCTTTTAACAAAAAGCAATCACCATCTAAAACTTTCGCTATCTTAAACGGACCTCTGAACTTTCGATCTAACTTAATCTGATTTCGCTTTTTATTTTCACACACACAAAATAACACAAAATTCGCAACCGATAATTTTGTTCTAGCTGCTTTTAACCTATCAAATCAAGACTTGTCATATTCAGCACTACGTTTAATATTCTCTGACGCAATCTCGCGGACTTCATCAATGTCGACTTCAGTCTTCATCAGTGTCCTATCATAATATTACTTTGCAAGTTAGTGCTGGGAAGCACATCACAAAATCAAAATAAACAAAAACATTGCAGAGTTCAGAGCATTACTCACTATTTGATTCCCAAATCTCAAGATCACAAACTAAATAATCAACAAAGGTGCATGTGTTGATGTGTCTCTAGTAACCTCCAGTTACTCAATCACTCATTTGCGCATCCTCCTCGGATCGCCAAGTCACTCCCGGACTTTATGGTTTCTCACGAAACCCCACATTTACCAGAGTTGACTGCCTACCGCGTACTCACGGACTACTGTCTCCAGCAGACACCGATTTCTACTGAGCTACGGCTACAAATCAACCTCTGATCCAAACTATCATCACACACACAACACACACAACTTAATTTACTCAGTTTCATCAACAAAACTTTAACTTGACTCTCCCTCAAATTCGTCAGTAGGTAATACTCTGATCCCCTGTCATGCGTCTTAGCTTCACATGAGCGTACTTGTAAGTGCGCCTTGAATTTAAGGCTTTTAGGGTATAACGATCTACTAGAACCTCTACAACCTGAAATAGGCCCTTATATTTTCGGTCTAGTTTCGTTTTGTTGCGCTCCTCATTTTGAATCAAGACAATGACCCCATCCAAAAAAATTATTGAGTTTTCCCTTTGTTATAAGTAACGTTAAAATCAAAATATTACAAATAGGCCCAACATCTGTGAAGTCGCGGCGTTAGATCGGTCTTTTTACGTGACGAATTTGAAAAAGTTACTGTCTGTCACTACTGTAAACTGTCGACTGTGTAGTTATTGACATTGAGTTATTCGACTGCATTTATGACTGCCAATGTTCTTAGTAAAATTAGTTCTTGGCTAAAAACTGATACTAACATACAGGTTATGAAACCTTTAGTTTAGGGTATTGTTTCAAAAGTTATAAAAGTTCGGGTTTCCATTCCAGAGAAATGTCTGTATCAAAAGAAATTAAAATCGGTTTCGAGGGTACTCGCGGAGTCTAATGTGGGTAGTGTGATGTTGTTTACCATACCTTAGAATGGTATATTGTGTCATGGTCATAATATTAACACTCCTAGTTGTAAAATTTCACGTTCTAGTAAAATCTACTAGACGTCGGGCAAAATACATTTCGATAGTACTATTGTCAATTTCTACTACACAAAATCCGAACGGAACTTATGAACACTTGACTAACTAGTACATTTTAAAGTTACAATATTTTGTTTACGTTTCCCATGAAATAGTGGCCTTACTTTGACCAATACCAGTGAACGCAACAACGTTATTAACTAGTTTGCCACTTAATTTGGCTGCACAACTATCCTTTACTAACGAGCATTTAGCACCAGAATTGTAAACAAAACAATACAGCTCACCTTTTTATTCTAACGTGCTTGAAGGTGCGACGCAAACTTCTAACTCGTCGTTCACTGCTGCAGCACATGCTCCACCATCCGATTGGCTGCCACTGCATGTTCGTGCACCAGGCCGCGATATGTCTTGGTTTCCCACACAAGACTCGCGCGCAGACTGCCGCAGACTCGTGCGCAGACTCGTGCGCAGACTCGTGCGTAGACTCGTGCGTAGACTCGTGCGCAGACTTGTGCGTAGACTTCTACTTCGAAGACGCCTTCCACTGCCGCCGCTACGCGCCCTCGATCTGACTTCAGCTGTGTGGCGCAATTTACCCCTAATTGGGATTGACAGGCGCCGCGCGCTAGTCCCTTGATCGCGTGGCATAGTTCATGAAACAGAAATTTAAAAAAATGGGTTAGAATTGGTAAACTACACAAAAAAACCATAAGAAAACTTTGCAGGGTATTTCGCTAATATCTCAGAAACGGTGCGTCTGAGCTCAAAAATAACCAAATTTTAATACCCTTTTAGAAACCCCACGTAAGTGATAAGAATGCTAAATTCACAAAAAAAAATATTTTTCTGTCTTACCCTCGAATTTTATTTTTAAAAAAAAACGGCTCGCCAACGGTCACTTTTAGCGTTTTCATTTTGCGCCTGAACCATCACGAATCTGGCCTTGAACAGCTCCTTAAACTGGTCCTATGTCATACCTGGATAAGTTATCTGCGTCAGCCATGTAGATGCAGAGTCCTTCAATTCCTTGCTTATTGTCAAAATAAGCTGGCTTCCTTCCACTGCCCTCCCGTCGAAACATAAGTCAGCGGTTGCGCACTATGTTCGAGCATCGGAATCAAGGTTGTCGGGCTCGAATTCTAGCCACACTGGTGTACACTAACTTGCTATTCACTGGCTTCGTTTTTAAAGTTTGTAACAGCGCGTGCATTTGTTGGTTTTGCATTTCAAAAATTAACCGCCACTGATTGTTATGCTACGGCTATACTTTCACGCAAAGATTCGTGTCGCGTTGTCGCGACAAAAACTATAAAGTTCGTGTTCGCTCTACGACGAACTATACTGGCTACATTACATTGTCGCGATAAAGCGAAGATTGTTTTTGATTTCGTGTTGTCGCGACACATCTGGACAAGCAGTTCTTCACATCGCGAATCATTCTGCGAACTCGAAAGCTGGGGCTACATTTGTCGCGTTATCGCGAACTAAACTTCGCGCGCTCTCTCTCGCACGCCGCTCGACGTTATATATTTATTAAGATGTGTTCTATAGTACTTAAAATTGTTTTTTTTAATGATTCGTCTCTTGCGGGTTTTATAGCACTGTTTCTGCTTCATAATTAACGATGAGTTCCAAATATTTTTTAATTACTCCAATTCGTAATTAGGTACTTACGACAAAATTTAAATATTATAGGTACGCAAAATACGCGCTTTGACGTGAAGTTACGTGTTGCAAGACAAATACATGCAAAACTCTCGAAGTCTCGCTGTAAACAAAGAGTGAGCGAAGTGTGGCCAGCAGCACGAACTCTGTCGCGATAAAATCCTTTGGTGTTCAGTAATTTACCGACAGCCGCGCGAAGGCTTCGAGTTCGCGTGAATAATTCGCGATGTGACGAATTGCTTGTCCAGACGTGTCGCGACAACGCGAATCTTTGCTTTATCGCGACAGTGTAGCCGGGTAAATACGCGTGAATGATTCGCGACGTGACGAATATCTTGTCCAGACGTGTCGCGACAACGCGAATCTTCGCTTTATCGTACCAGTGTAGCCGTAGCATTATTGTCACTGTCCCGCGTGTGATCTCATTAGCACGATTTGATCCCACTTCTGATGTCGAATCGGTCAGGATTTATTCCATTACATTCAGATATCATGTGGGCAGAAGATGGGTTTCGTGCAATGAAAACACACTGGGTTCGATACACGGCGTTTATTAAAATCACAAATTATCACAATGATCACAAATTACAATTAACACAATTAACTACAACGCACAGAGCACAACGAATCGAATACAGTACCGCGACGTCTTAACTCCAATGCTATCAGACACTATACCATACGACAACTAAACGAAACGAAGGACAGTTCCTAGACTGGAGGCTCCGTTCTCCAGAACGGTTGGAAGGCAAGTGTTCTCGCCCCGGCGCCCCAGTAGTTAGGCTCCGTCGTAGCACGAAGTAAGCCGAGTGTTCGTTTTCCCGCCACTCGGTTCACGACGTGCCGCGCTCCGTTTAGCGACCGTACTATTGACCGTCTCCGACATACTTATCCTAAGAACCTTCTCCTTTCAATAACAAAAAAGGATTAACGAAATTGGTCCAGCCGTTCACGCGTGACGTGACCAAGGAAAATAGGGATTCATTTTTTTATAAGTATATATATAAAAGATTTCGGCATAGTCACGCCTGATTCAATTCTAGCTCAAATCAATCAATCAATTTAATATTTTTCCAGCTTATTCAAACAATGCTGTTCCTGACTTCAAGGACGAGGAAGGTTTCCTGAAGACAGGAGATATGGGCTACTACGATGTCGATGGGTACATCTACATCGTTAACAGACTCAAGGAAATGATCAAGTTCGATGGTATCAATGTAAGTTTAACAAAACAGAACCTCACGCCTGAGTAGTCCCCAAAGGGATAAAACCCTGACGGACTGTTTTCACCATGGGACCAAGCATGGCGAAAAAAAAAACAGCTGTTCCCTACATTTTGACGAGATATGCGAACATAAATGTAGGGAACAGCAGATTTTTTTTTTCGCGATTTCGTGGTTGGTCTCATGGTGAAAGTTCGTCATAATGATGAGTACAATGACCCCTTAAGAGGTGTCGCATGAATTAAATTTCATCCTGTAGATGAGGCAGGGAACCAACCTATGAAATTATCTATTGCACGACTCGTAATGCGAAGCATTAGAGTGTGTTCTACGATCGAAAAATATTTTTTGATACTTCCAGACAAAAAAAAAATTAAACTTTATATTTTATTTGTCCAAGGCCTCGCGACCCCCTAGGCGCTACGTGACCCACACATTGCAAACCACTGCCATATGGTAGTTACGTTATAACGTGTAACTACATAATGGCATAATAATCAGTCATTTTGCGGAATGATACGAGAACATCACATTTATTTTTCAGGTTGCTCCAGGGGAATTCGAAGCGGTGCTTCTCCAGCACCCTTCGGTTCGCGAAGCAGGAGTAGTGGGTAAACCTCACCCGAAGCACGGCGAAGTTCCTGTGGCCTTCATTGTGCTGCAGCCAGGGTGTAGTGCTACTGAAGAGGAACTGGTCCAGTATGTGGATAGCCAGGTAAGCGGCCGATTGTCTGACCATGTTTTAATAGTAATAGATCAGAAGCCTTCACTCAAGATAGGGTCCATACCTCAAACCCTCTCACCCTCCTCCCACATATTATAACCCCGAACTCCTCAACCCCTCATATCTCAACTTAAAATTAATTATACTAACAGCTAGATATTTTATTTATAGTGTCAACTAAGACATGGAAGGCTTATTTACTATTTACCAGCTGCATCCCGCGGTTTTACCCGCATAAGTCACAATCCCGCGGGAATATCGGGATAAAAAGTATTCTATGTCCTAACTTAGGTCATGGTTTACCCATTTGCCAAATTTTATCCAAATTAGTTCAGCCGTTTTAGCGTGAAAACGTAACAAATAAACAAACTCACTTTCGCATTTAGATTTCCATAATCAGCCTATTAATGTTCCCACTGCTGGGACACAGGCCTACTCTCTGTGCGAGGGAGTGGGCTGTAATCTACCACGCGGGCCCAATGCGGGTTGGTAGATGTCATATGTTTTCGAATTTTTGGTTCTAAGACATGCCGGTTTCCTCACGATGTTTTCCTTCACCGTTTTGAGAGCAGTGGTGATGAAATTATTTACACAAAGTAAAGCGCCTGCTTGGGTTCGAACCCACGACCTACAACTCGTAAGTCAGTTACCACTGGGCCACCACTGCTCTAGTAGGTAGTATATAGGAAGGTTGGTTGGTGGGTAGGTGGTGTTGTGCTGTGTGTCTTTAACTCTGTGCTAAATAAATGTATTTTCTTTCTTTCTTTTAGTAGGTATCATAAATTAATATTTACCAAAGAAATGGCACAGAAATCTCAGTAGATTGCACCCGTACGAAGCGTCGCAGTCGGTACGCTACGGTTTCTCGTAATAAAAATAAATAAAACTCATTTTCTTTTAGGTAAACTTCATAATGCGTTTGGCGGGCGGAGTGCGTTTCATCGACCGACTACCGCGTTTTATTGGAGACAAACTGGATCGGAAAGATTTGTTGCAAAGATTGCTTGATGAAGATGCCAACAGTGGCGGGGCAAGACCTAAATTTGATGTGGGCGATGTACATTTCGCGAGGCCTTCCGGTAGCGCAACGCGCACCGAGGATTCCGTATCATCATTTAGAAATATCGTCACAGAATTTTAACACTGCGGTATAGAATATTGCTGTTTTAGGTCAGTGCCATCTCTTGACCGATAGTGGAACTAATTTTATTTTTGTTGATGATAATCTGAAAAATTATTTTATATTTCCTGTAATCTTTACTTAAACTTCTATCACATAGAACAACAATGTGGTATCTTTATGTATTTTATTGTGTGTACATAAATAATAAAATAAATAAATAGGTAAATAGAATAATTCAGATTTTTCTCTATGCAAACTTCGGAGATAAGGGGGGGAAGTGGGGAACGGTCCCAAGGAATGAACGTTGACATATTTAGCATACTGTCTCAAAAAGGTTAGGTTTTGTTTTGACCATTGATACAGAAATAGGAAATACTTTGTCGACATCAGAAAAGCTAGAAGATTAGAACAATAAAGGATGGTAGCGAGAGCGAAGCGAGTTCGAAATTTTTTGAAAATGTAGGTTGCAAGTGCGAGCGAGCGTAGCGAGCTCCAAAATTTAACACCTCACCCCAGATAGGTCAGTTTTTCTTTTGACGATTCATACATAAATAGGAATTACATTGTCGATTTCCGAAGACATTCTAAGAAAAAACAGAATGTTGAAGATGCAAGAGCGAGCGAAGCGAGCTCGAAATTTTAGCACCCTACGTTTATACATATTTTGCATAGGGGACCAATTACCTCCTCCTCGCACCTCGAAGGTATATTTACAGTTTGTAATGCATAAACCTTCGAGGTGCGAGTCCCCTCGGCCCGCGAGGCCGTAGGCAGTGGCCCACGTCACCTACGCCTTCCGCCGCCTCTGGATACCAACTCCAACTGTTGGCTATGTCCGAAGAATTATCCCCATCACCATAATGTTAGTAGTAGACTGGACGCTGACCCCAATATAGTTGGAATAAGGCTAGGCAGATTTTTTATTTTTTCTCGTTCTTACAATATTGCTGTCGGAGGTAAAATAACTGTTAAAATACTGTACCTACCCTTCTATAGGTACACCTCTGCCTAACCTTTAAAAACTTTCACTTTTTCTTTTTTTTTTTTTTTTTTTGTACCTGTTGTGTTAAAATTTATTTTATTTTATAAACTAATCTAAATAAAAAATAGTCCGGAGTGTTTTAATTATAATGTATCACCAATTATTTATGACTGTAAATTTTTTGAACAATAATAAATTATTATATTCTATTCTACAAAGTTTATTATATACTTTGCTATGTATTTTTGCTCAGGCGCTTATATCATTAGCCCGAGTAATTTAAACTTGTTATAACTAGTCACAGCTCGCATATTTAATGGTAAAAACAACAGTACAATTATTTTTAGACACTTCTTTGTATAATACAATAAGCATCTATAAAGCCGCCCTCCGACGGTGCGCCATATCGCGGACGCACGCGCGCGACACACCGTGGGAAACCTAGCGTGCGTGGTAGCGCAGACGCGCGTTGTACGCGTGCGTGGCGGTGCGTCCTCGTGCGGGCTGGTGCGCGTCCGTGATATGGCGCACCGTGGGAGTTGGCTTTAAGTTTCCTCATATTTTAACTTGGGGTTGCTTTAGAGACAACGTCATAAAAGGAGAATGCTCAAGCTCCATAGAAAAAAAACCCAGCTTCGGGGGAAAAGCGATATATCTCAAATCATCAATAATAATAAGTACTGAAATAATAACCGGTCATGATCGTGATCCTTACTGGCAAACATATAAAAATTGCCAGTTTTATTATGCAGATTATGAAGTCGTCTATATAAGAAATTGATAATTAGTTTTAATTACTTTATTCAAAGATATTATATTAAAATGCGAGCTTGGCTCATATTATATTTTTTTACAATGCTTAAAGTCGTTGAAAGTACTATGGATATATTTATTGTAACAGAAACTTTGAGAGTTCGACATCAAAATAGTCAGGATTTAACAGAATCGTCACGTGAAAATACCATTGTTAACAGCGATACTACCTATGATATTGATTCGATAGTTTGGAGTCCTATATTATCGCCATCAGCGCTATCTATACTATCAATAATTATATAATCACGTGAGGACACTTGAACTTTTGGGAGTAGAGGTGAAATCAAACCAGAGTGTATTTATAACATTTTTTATTTGCTGTTTTAGAGGTATGAGGAACAGGGTGTAAAGTTCACTCATCCTCTATAGAAAAGGGAGGATCCTCCGACTAGATGGGTGTCGTGTATGACGGGCAACTGCCTAACGATTGCTGTCGCGATCTTGTATATATGTTGAACTTTGCTTGCGCAATGTAGGATTTTTGTGACGTCATGTTTTTTATACGTAGTTTGCATTTGGCTTCACAGTGCCAGTGGACGAGCATTCCTGGTCATCACCATCAGCCTCAACAGCAACTTTGAAACAGCACACTGTACTTTTGGCCCGTCCACAACAGAGCCCTTTCTACCCTCTCCTCGTCGAAGCAAGGTACAACCCGCGCTGTACCACATTCGATTTACTGGATCATAACGCAGCGCCACCCAGTTCCAACTCACCACGAACTATGCGGCACCCGGTTCCGATTCACTGTAACCTCAACATATATATACAAGATCCTGACATCTATCGTTGGGCCGTTGCCCGTCATACACGACACCCGTCTGGTCGGAGGATCCTCCCTTTTCTATAGAGGATGAGTGAACTTTACACCCTGTTCCTCATATCTCTAAAATAGTAATGTTATAAATACACTCTGGTTTGATTTCACCTCTTCTCGCAAAACTTCAATAATTGTCCTCACGTGATTATATAATTATTGATAGTATAGATGGCGCTGATGGCGATAATATAGGACTCCAAACTATCTAATCAATATCATAGTATTGCTGTTAACAATGGTATTTTCACGTGACGGTGCTGTTAAATCCTGACTATTTTGTTGTCGAACTCTCGAAGTTTCTATTACAATAAATATATCCATAGTACTTTCAACGACTTTAAGCATTGTAAAAAAATATAATATGAGCCAAGCTCGCATTTTCACATAATATTTTTGAATAAAGTAATTAAAACTAATTATCAATTTCTTATATAGACGACTTCATAATCTGCATAATAAAACTGGCTATTTTTATATGTTTGCCAGTAAGGATCACGATCATAACCGGTTATTATTTTAGTACTTATTATTATTGATGATTTGAGATATATCGCTTTTCCCCCGGAGCTGGGTTTTTTTTAAGCATCCTCCTTAAGGTCTCTGTATTATAACCTTTCAAAGTATTTTTTAAAGTACTATTTGAGTGGAAGTCACCGATGAGGTGGACCGATCAAATAAAATCCGCGGTTGGAGGCCCTGTCAATGAATGCGTCAGACTGTTATGTAACAGAACCAGATGGAGGGAGATCGTGAGGCGAGCAACGACCATTTGTTGGCAATGACACTACCAGCCGCACTACCAGTAGTGTCGTTTCCAATCAACGACACTACCAAGCCTATTTTGAATTAAATTGTACAGTCAACACAGCAAAGTTCAGAAATATAATTCTTTATTTATTACTACTAAGTAAAGCATGAAATAAAAATAACAGCAAACTTCAGAAATGAAACTCTTACTGTTTATTTATTAGGTACTTGCTGTGCCCGCGACCTCGTTTCTGTGCATATCGGAAAACAATTACTTAACTTTTTGAGACATTTTGATCTGCATTCACAGATTTTGATAACGATGTAGGTAAGTACATTTTAGCAGGAAAATAGGTAATTTTCACAAAAAAAAATTTTGCTGCCAATAAATACATCCTGTTTCATATAAGGATTCTATTTTAGAAAAAGTCTATTTTAGACCAACTGAGGTTTGAGTACTAGAAAGATCAGAAATCGCAATAAACTTTTCCCATACATTTCGTAGGAAATGAGACTCTAACCTAGTTTTCAAGATGGTAAGTATATAAGCATTGATAACAATATCTTCCTGCCTTGCAATTTAATCATAATCATCATAATCAGCCTATTAATGTTCCCACTGCTGGGACACAAACAAACAGACAGACACCGGATTTTACTGTTTTATTATAAGTATAGATATACAAGCGGGCACGCCCTTTATGCCTGGAGGCTTTATAATTCGGGTATTAAGTTCAGTTTACGTTTTTAGTTTTTATTTTCACTTGAGTATAGATTTCGATATTTTTGTTGGTATATTGGCGTGTGCTAGCTTGCTATGGCAAATACATCATCATCATCATCAGCCTATTAATGTTCCCACTGCTGGGACACAGGCCTCCTCTCTGTGAGAGGGAGTGAGCTGTAATCTACCACGCGGGCCCAGTGCGGGTTGGTAGATGTCGTATGTCTTCGAATTTTTTGGTTCTAAGACATGCCGGTTTCCTCACGATGTTTTCCTTCACCGTTTTGAGAGCAGTGGTGATGAAATTATTTAAACAAAGTAAAGCACCTGCTTGGGTTCGAACCCGCGACCTACAACTCGGTAAGTCGGAGCCGACATCACTGGGCCACCACTGCTCTACACCACTGCAATTTGATATACTTACTAAACTAAAATAAAATAAACTAAATCAGACTAACGAAAATAAAAATTTAAATTAAGAACAACTTGACAAGGATAGCGTGATTTTTTTTTTAATTCCGGTAGCTTGTCGCTAAATATTATCTAGGTCAGGCGTGTTTATATAGTATTATTGTATTCGTTGCTCATTCGTATAACTGGAGACTGTAAACATAGATTCGTTTTTACAAAAGGTGTATCTAATACCTTTTAAAAATTTTTGGCCCTTGGTTAAATTCCAGTCCAGTTCAGTTGGGTTATCATACGGTATGTGAAAAAAATTGGTAAGTATCAATCTAAAGTAGCACACGAAATTGTGTGAGGTAGGTGAAACAATTATTAAAGTATAAAAATCTTTTTTGCCAACTTAAAAAGAAAACACTTCAAAGTACAAAAAGAAACAGTTTCGGTAATTTCTTGCTAACGAATTCCCAAATTAAAGTTATTTGCACTTTGTAGTGGTTTTAGGGTTCCGTACCTCAAAAGGAAAAACCAGAACCTATATAGGATCATTTCGTTGTCCGTCTGACTTTCCAATTTTTTTTTTTTTTTTTGGTCTTTCCATCTTGAAAACTAGGATATATATATTCTTAGAGGATTTGTCAAGAGAGACCGCAGCGATAGCGCGTGACAATTGTGACGCAGCGAGTGGAAGGGGCGACACGACGTTAGTGGGGCGCTCACGCACCTCAGTCACTCTTGCTCGGGCGCTCGGAAGCGACGGACGAGTATTAGGAACTGTAGATTGTAATTCTTTCGGTGTCTAACGGTTTTACGTTATTGTGATTTATTTTCTATTCTGTTATTTTGAAATAAATACTTCTATGTAGTTTTGCTTTTCTTTTAAAATAATTAAATAAGCTTCTGATCCATAAGAATATATAGATCTAGAAACAGGATCTATTGGCATCAAATTTTTTTTTTGTGAAAGCTACCTATTTTCCTGCTAAATGTACTTACCTACATCGTTATCAAATTGTGAATGCAGATCAAAATGTCTCAAAAAGTTAAGTAATTGTTTTCCGATATGCACGGAAACGAGGTCGCGGGCACAGCAAGTACCCAATAAATAAACACTAAGAGTTTCATTTCTTGACAATTCAAAAGTGCCTGTACATGGTTTAATTGAAATAAATGCTTTGAGTTTGAGTTTGAGAAGTTTGCTGTTATTTTTATTTCATGCTTTACTTAGTAGTAATAAATAAAGAATTATATTTCTGAACTTTGCTGTGTTGACTGTACAATTTAATTCAAAATAGGCTTGGTAGTGTCGTTGATTGGAAACGACACTACTGGTAGTGCGGCTGGTAGTGTCATTGCCAACAAATGGCAACGACTACACCTGCGATTGGACACAGTTCATTGTGACCACGACCGCTCTGTCAAGAGCGAAACGAAGTAGAAGAAGATCTAATTAAGTACATATCTAACGACCGTATTATAAACTTATAAATGGAAAAATAGGTGATGGGGTTGCTGGGGAGCATGACGTGTTGTTTAGTGAAATGTCACTTGAAATGGATAAAAAAAAGAAGATGGCGGCTCCAATCATGGCCACGCACTGAAATTGCCTTCTGGTGCAACTGTGGCGTCATCTACATCACCACATGCGAACTACGCAACAAATAGGTGACGTCACACAAATCCTTCGTCGCGCAATTACAGTTTACCGGCTTCGCACGGGTAGCACTAAGTACTTATCTACGGCACACCTACCTATACCTACCCTAACTACCCACCTACCTACATACATGCCTACCTACCTACATACCTACCAACCCTACCTACTTACCTATCTATCTACCCTACCTACTTTCCTACCTACATACATACCTACCTACCTATCTACCCTACCTACATACCTCCTTTACCTACCGCCCTACCTATCTTATCTATCCTACCTACATACATACCTACCTACCTACCTACTTACTTACATACCTACCTACTTGCTTACCTACCTACCTACCCCACTTTCACCTACCTATCCTAAGAACCTTCTCCTTACAATAACAAACACAATTATCGAAATTGGTCCAGCCGTTCACGCGTGATGCCGTGACCAAGGAAAATAGGGATTCATTTTTATATATATAGATGTAACATCAACCGTTGGGCATTTGCCCGCCAGATACGACACCCGTCTGGTTGGGGCATCCTCCCTTTTCTATAGAGGATAAGTGATATTTACACCCGTTCCTCATACCTCTAAACAAAAGTCATCATGATCATTTAGCCGAGAGACGTCTTCAGCTGAAGTAGGATTATAATAAAGACTGGGTTTGGGTAACTCAAAATAAAACAAATATTCTCCTAACCTAACTATATTCTAAATCTTAACATAAGTTCTGTCATTCGAAATGTGTCATAAATGTACTTATCTTTAACAAGAGTATACCTTATCTTAGAGCTAAACATTTTTATAAAAATATTTTTTTGCCAAGACTTCAAGAAGAAGATCTTCTTCTTGAAGTTGGATGAGGGATTAAGAATGAAGAAGAAGGAAACCCCTGGATGGACCAGGGCTCCTTCCAGAGATAATCCCTCTGGTCGTCAGAGCCTCGTCGGTGATTCTGCAGGGTGTACCGCGGGCAGGTGAGGTTGGCTTTGGCTCTGCAGATGTTGGTAGAGCCACTCACACCCCATCGGTGACATGGCTGACAGCTGCCTTCAGAGTTGGGGCGAATGCTCGTCAAACAAGAACCTGAAAGTTACAAAAAACCTAGTTAAATCATTTGTAGCGCTTACACTGCTACAGACGAACTACTCAGCAAAGACATGACGTCACACAAATCCTGCATCGTGCAGTTAGAGTTTACCGCGCGAACGACATAGATAAGACTACCCGAAATCTACTTACGGGCAGTTGCCCGCCAGACATAACACCCGTCTGGTTGGAGGATCCTCCTTTTTCTAAGGAGGATGAGTGAACTTTACACCCTGTTCCTCATACCTCTAAACGTTGAATACAATAATTTTCATACGGACACCTTGAACCAACATATTATTATGCTAAATAGGCCTGCTCTTAACCTCGGCCTCGCCCGATGGAAAATTAGAATTATGTGGTCTACGATGGAACGAGTGTGTCCAGAAAATGCCTGTTCACTTTGAAGGCAAACGGGCTATAAGTGGAAGGGTTAATTTCTAAGATAATAAATGTACGTATAAACGTAGTCACTTGGGTTTGGCAACGTAAGTTTCTATTCTATATTATATTATTATGCTAACCACGATCTAGTAACCTCTTCAGCTTAAACAAATAACACAAATGATGCATTTTCTTTAAATTTCTGGGTTTAGAAGTAAAGTGATACTTAATTAGATAAATGTACGTTCATTTTTAACTCGGACGTACTCCGTACAGTAAGCATGATGCGCCGATGACCGCACGAATTCCCAACTCGTCATGCATGGCAGATGATGACTGCTGCACTGAAGACATACCCGTCTTCAGAGACGCGTGGGTGACGCTGCTCGACAGCAAGGGACCTGAAAAATTATCAGAAATATATTTCATAAACTTTTAAAATAACTAGAACCATCAAGTCACCAGGATATCAGAAAGTATCCTATAAGACAGTTAAATAAAAACAAGAAATGTTCATCCAAATGCTGAGTTTAAAAGCCATCTTCTTTTTGGCATGTGCTACGAAATTTTTGCAAAGATAAAACGTGTAATATACCTAAGTTATAATTATAATCAAGAGAATTGGAAACACTCACCATAATCTTTAAGCCAAGGGACAGTAAAGGCTAGCTTAAGGCGAGGGCTTCGAGCCCCGTCATCCGGATCTGGCTCGAAGTACCAACTCGTCATGCACGGCAGTTGACGCGCGGTGCACTGGATGGACAAAGGAATTAGGAAGTCCGCAATGCAGTCTAGAACGGGTGAACTGCACTGCGCAGGTCATGTTCTATACCATATTTGCAATGCAGGTTTGGAAAATTGTGGATACTTATGAGCAGTGTTGCAACACTAAAATTTTGTACCGTTCCAGTCTACAAGAGCCTGATATTCGGCATTTGCCTCCTTTATTTATTCCAATTTAATTGCAGGTCAGTGCAGCATATTATTGTCTTGTTACAAGCTCTTTATTCCTCTGCATCACATGTGTATACCATGACAATCGGTAACTCAGCTTTTCTGTCACAGACGCCATTTTCAAACCCTCATTGTCTGCAAAAGAAAATGGCGTCACAGCCATGACATGAGGCTATTTTACTGCAACTACAGTACACAGCATATTATAGTAGCAATATTATTTTGAACTGCCACAAAGCTGGTGCCTGCAAAATGCAAGCTTCAGCTCAGTACACAGACCACTGACCCCCTCCCTCTAATATCTTCATCCCCTGGTACTCTATACGACTGATGGATATTCCAGCATGAGCTGCTCATTCAACTTCTAATGCTGCAGTATCTATCAGTGTAATAGGATATGAAAAGTTTGAGTTGTCATGGATTTTACTTAAAGCCAACTTAGTTTTGTGTGGTCTGGGGTTTTTCAATTGAAAACAATACATTTTTATAACATTTTTTTATAGGTAAGAGACTTAACTTCTAAATTGTAAGGAAAAACACCAAATTTCCTTGCTTAGAATTAACTTACATTACTTTATCTCTATCATGATTTTATTACCTACATGTTATCTCACAAAGATTCACAACGCAAAAAAAAATAGTTGTTCAGGCCCGGACTCAAGGTTTGAAGAGAGAAGTTCAAAAGACCAAATGGATCAAACCATGATCAAATTGATCCTCTGACCTCCTCCCGTTGAATCCGTCCCTGCCCTAAATTTTCCTTGGTGTCCCCAGTTAGTTGAATAAAGCTTATCTTTACTTCGTTCTGCTCCTCTCTTCTCTGCTCCACATCTGCCATCTCGCTTCTTCAACGCCATTTGGGCAGACCAGGGACGACGTCAGAGCCTCGTCGGTGATTTAGCAGGGTGTACCGCGGGCAGGTGAGGTTGACTTTGACTCTGAAGGTGTTGGTAGAACCACTTACACCCCATCAGCGGACGATGAAGCTGGAACAGTGTGACTGCGGTGTTCGGGCCGTTTTTGACTTCAGCTGCTTTCGGTGACGCTGCTGCTCGCATCAGGAGATCTGTAAAAACAAATGAACGTTACGGTAGAAAATTTATTAATATAATCACTTTCTCTTTATATGCTGAAATGTGGGATTAGGTAACACAGTAGATATCACTGTACTTCAGCCACTGCCGTTCTCGCCATTGCAAGTGTTACTTGAAAATCTCAATATTTTAACATCGACTATCACATATCAGCTTCAGTAGTAATATTGAAAAATACTGACCTCCATCTTCAATTCGTGCTACTGCAGTACTGCAGAGTCCAGATCTAAGATGGCGGCTTGAAGACCGCCATGTTGTGTCATGGCGACTCCGAACTGATGCGATATAGGTGTTGGTAGAGATGGGACACCACTTCAGAAACGAGGAGATGATGCTGCTAATCCACCAAAAATCTGAAAATAAATTAAAATATTTTATAAACTTTTAAATAATAGAATAGGAGACAGCTAATTCCTGAAAAGTGGTAGACAAAGATGTAAGTACCTACTATAGTGCAACTAGATTAAAAGGAAGTGACGCCCTTCCTCGATAAATCTTACGTAAGGCTGCCTCGATATTTGAACATAGGATTTTAATGGAAAAAATAAATTAAAATCTTAGATACCTTCATCCTTAACAGCAGTTCGTGGTACGGCAGGACAGCAAGCAGAACAAGCGGGTCCTTCAAGCCACTACCAGGGCAGCAGCGTCTCGAAGGACCAGACTCGTCCTGCACGGCAGACGGCGGCTGGAGCACTGGTTAGGCGTACAAAGAAAGTCTAGAGTCTAGAACAGAGGCTAGCGACACTGCGCAAGTCTGGAATAACGATCAATACTTTACAAAGTGGGATCTTGTACGGGGCTAACTCGTTTATAATTTGTACCTTTGTGAACAAAATGTTCGTATATAATTATAGCCGGTTTTACCGATATCTTTAGATGATTTATTTCTTGATTATAATTTTAAATGAACTGATGTAGGCATATAATTATTTAAATATGATAATGACTGATCCGTGGTGCCGTCTGCTACGTGTTTATAAATTAAATTAAAATTCTTTATTGCGAGTAACCAAAGTCAATAACAAGACCGAGGTCACACGGATTTATTGTAATGTCTTTTTTTAATTTTATTCGTAATTCGTCATTGTTCAAACTTCAAACGTCAATAATTTAATTTTTTTAAATACAAAGCAGGGATTTTTTTTTGCGTTTCTTCCTTATCTTTACATACTTATTATAAAAAAAGCGGCCAAGTGCGAGTCGGACTCGCCCATGAAGGGTTCCGTAGCAGCAAGTAACATAATATAAAAGTTCTTATAGTTCGTTAAAGGTAAATTGCGGTTTACGATTTACGACCTATAAAATAAAAACTACTTACTAGATCTCGTTCAAACCAATTTTCGGTGGAAGTTTATATGGTAATGTACATCATTTATATATTTTTTTAGTTTTATCATTCTCTTATTTATTTATTTATTTAATCTTTTCGCACTAAAGGTACAAAGGCGGACTTAATGCCTTAGGCATTCTCTACCTGTCAACCAAGGGTGGTGAAGAGATAAGATGGCAGGTGCTCTGTTTTAGAGGAACAAAGAAAAATTAATTCATTAATTAATTTCTCTTATTTTAGAAGTTACAGCGGGGGGCATCCATTTTACCACTTTGGAAGTGTCTCTCGCGCAAAGTATTGTTTAGAAAAAAATGATATTAGAAACACATTTTTGAAGACCTATCCATGGATACGATACGGTACACGAACGGGTTTGATGAAAAAAAAAAATTGAGTTTCTGTTCTAAGTATGGGGAACCCCCAAAATTTATTGTATTTTTTTTTCTTTATGTGAAAATCTTAATGCGGTTCACAGAATACATCTACTTTCTACGTTTCTACAGTATAGTTCTTATAGTTTCGGAAAAAAGTGGCTCTGACGTACGGACGGACAGACAGACAGACAGACAGTTTTGGGTCTTGAAAGAAGTCGCGCGCGCGCACCCGTTCGACAATGACCTCGAACGTAGTGAAATGTAGTTCGTGCAATATTGTGATAAATGAAGTGCTCGCATTTATGCATAATAAGATTTGTATGATGGATGAGATTTCCCTAATACGGATATGTGATACAGCTTTTTCTCCAGAAGAAGTTTTGGATGCTAAGAAATTGTTATTTGAAGCGGTGCCGACCAAGAAAATGAAAACACGAAGACAGGCAGGTAAGTCGAACAGAGATTTACAAGACATCATAGAATTAATTAAGCACACCGAGGCCACAGACCCTGAGAGGCTTCCCACTTTTGTTGCTAAAGAATTACACCGACTACCTCATGTAACTTTCGATCATTTGGATGCAACAAGATTGCTAAAAGATATTTTATTGCTACAACAAGAAATAAAACACATAAAAACCGACTATGTCACACTCACGAGACAACAACTGGATGAATTTCAAATTGCCATGCGAACACAGTCACTAAGTGAGTTTGATTTTGATCCAGTTAATCGCAAGCGAGGTGCACATTTATTGGATAATTTCGAGTGTGAGAGTGGGCCTATGGGTTTAAATCACATCACTGTATCACCACCAACCAACCATGATAATGTATGTGTTTCAAACAGCAACCTATCCAAAGCATCTTTTCTATTATCGGAAAAAAAATGCAAAAGTTACACCGCCTACCTACATAAACAAATCATTGTCAGCTGATAAACGCGTGGAGCCCCACACTGCGGTTCCGACAGAGCGTAATTTAAAACCTGTCTATGTGAGCGACGCCGATGAAGCGACCGCACACAGGAGCGTTGAGGACTCGACCGCAAATCCGAACACAGAACTGGCTTCTGTGTGCGCGCTAGCTGAGCGCGCTACTAATGTTACTTCTCACTCATTAGTTAATACACCGAATACGCGCGCGAGCTATATAGTTAAGGGCCTACGTCTCGTTTAGTACCGTAAAACGGTCACTTTAAAAAGCTATCTTCTCCTTAACGGCTTAGTTAAATGATTTGAAAAAAATATATGTTTGCTATAGATTCATCTACAACATATCTGAAACCGGGTTTTTTCGTATGACTAATACTTTTGCCTTAAAAAAATATTTACCATAACGCTATTTTTGGCTAATATTCGTAACTACTTCTAAACGGCTTTGACGATTGGAAAAAAAATTACACTGAAAAATTGTTGATTAAAGGTACTACAAATTTGAAACTGCATTTGTAAATCAATCAATATTTGTTAAACAAAATGTCCCCATTTAGAGATAGAGGTTCAGAGGGGCTCTGCGCGGGACGCGGGCGGCAGTCGCCCGTGAGCATTGAGACGGGATGGCTGTGTCGCTCGCTGGTCCGCTCCGGCTATCGACCGAGTATGCGCATACGTATGTGTTATGTATTAGTGTGCGTTTATAGACGAGCTTGCTGCAGAGAGTCCAAATCGATTGTGCGCGTAGGCGCTTTATTGTTGAGTTGTTCTTTGATGTACAATTATTAATACTTTTTTACATTGACAATTACATACAAATTAACAATTTACAATATAAACTAAAAAAATGTAAATGTAAAATATAACATAACATCACGACTGTATTCCCCGAAGGGTTAGGCAGAGGTGTACCTATATAAGGTGTTAAAAAATTTACTTTAGAAACTTTAAGAGGTGTTTTAGACCATCGAACTGAATAACTTTTACTTTGGGACATACATTGATATCGCGAAAAAAAAAATCTGTTGTTCCATAGTAAAGTTTAATACCTACTGTTCTAAACTGTATGGGACAGCTGTTTTTTTTTTTCGCGATTTCAAAGTTAAAGTAAAAGTTATTCAGTTTGATGGTCTAAAGCACCTCTTAAAGTTTCTAAAGTTATTTTTTTTTAAATTACTAAAATTTGTTTAGTCAAACGAGCATTTCCCATTCTGAAATAGACTAAGATGACACAACTTAACTATATTTTAGTTTGACAGCACTAAAATTGCACTGAGTTATTAGTTTAGTGAAAATGGCAATTTTGCTATTCTGAATTTGACGTTTTTCACCTAAAAATTTAGATTAACCAACTAAATCAGTCTATTTTTAAACGCGATTAAAAAGGAGTGGAATAAAATTAGTTGGCATGAACACACACTTCACACACTTCAGCTGCAAAAACTGTATCTTTTTTTTTATTTTGCTTATATCTCGAAAACGGTGCGTTCTAGCGCAAAAATAATGGAAATTTCGACCCCCTCTGCAACCCGTAAACCCATATGCCCCTACTCATAGGTAATATTTAATCATATTTTCTATACAAAAAGTTTAAAATTCCATACAAAACACGTCAAGGCTGCCCCCCCCGCGCGCCTCTGTCTCCAAAAAAAATTCACGGGGTAGAGCAAACAAGTACCACGTCGGTCGCGACGTGACTGTCAAATTCAATTTTAGATGTGTCAAAATTATTTTTTAATTTAGAGATATTTTTCCGCAGAATAGCTTTTAGATTCTCATAGCCAAAAGTAAGGAATTTTAGTCGTAGTTTAGTTAGTTTAGTTCGGTGTACAAGAGAATCGGCACCAAATATTTTCTTAAGTTACGTAGGTAAGAAGGTTAAGAAATAAATCTTGATTGGTGCCGATTCTCTTGTGCACCGAACTAAACTATCACTAAAATTACTTGCTTTTGGCTATGAGAATCTGAGATTCTGCAAAAAAATATCTCTAAATTAAAAAATAACTTTGACACATCTAAAATCGAATTTGCGTCGCGAACTCGCGACTCCACGTGGTACTTGTTTGCTCTACTCTGTGAATTTTTTTAGGTCCAGAGGCGCGCAGGGGGGCAGCGTCGACGTGTTTTGTATGGAATTTTTAACTTTTTGTATGGAAAATACGAAAATTTGTTACCTTTGTGTTGGGGTAAAGGGGTTTCGGGGTTTCCTAAAGGGGGTCGAAATTTTCATTATTTTTGCGATAGGACGCACCGTTTTCGAGTTATAAGCAAAATAAAAAAAAAGATACAGTACTGTTTTTGCACCTGAAGTGTTGGTGTGAAGTTTAGTTCATGACAACTAATTTTTATATTGCATTCCTTTTTAATCGCGTAAAAAAAATATAGTCAAATTGAATAATCAAAATTTTTAGGTGAAAATCGTCAAATTCAGAATAACAAAATTCCCTGTTTCACTAAACTACTAAGTTAATAACTCATTGCAATCTTAGTGCTGTCAAACTTCGGTGGCAGTGACCTCTCGCGTCCGGCCCTGGTCCAGGCCATGGTGCGGAGCGAGAGGGCATGGCAAGCCGTCACCTCCTTCTGCGAAGCAGTAATGCTCGCGAAAGAGGAGGCGGAGTGCGCGAGGGAGTGGCAAAGGCCGCGCCCTACCAGCCCTAGCCGCCGCCGCCGTAGGAGACGTCCCGGGCGTCGGGAATTGACTGCGACTGGACTGGAAAGGGCTAGGCATCAACATCAATGGCGAGTATATCACTAACCTTCGGTTTGCCGACGATATAGTTATCATGGCTGAGACCAAGGAGGACCTCAGTATAATGCTCGATGACCGCAGTAGAGCCTCCAAAAGAGTGGGTCTTAAAATGAACATGGACAAGACAAAGGTCATGTCAAATGCCCATGTAACACCCGCCCTCATAAAGATCGGAGACGCTACGCTCGAAGTTGTAGACGAGTATGTTTACCTAGGACAAACTGTCCAGCTAGGTAGGTCCAACTTCGAGAAAGAGGTCAATCGTCGAATCCGACTAGCTGGGAGCGTTCGGGAAACTATGCAATATCTTCTCGTCCCACATACCACAGTGTTTCAAGACGAAAGTCTTTGACCAGTGCGTGTTGCCAATGATGACTTATGGCACTGAAACGTGGTCGCTCACAATGGGTCTTATCAGAAGGCTAAAAGTCACCCAAAGAGCAATGGAGAGGGCTATGCTTGGAGTTTCCCTACGTGATCGAATCAGAAATGAAGAGATCCGCAGGAGAACCAAGGTAACCGACATAGCCCGAACAATTGCCAAACTTAAGTGGCAATGGGCAGGACATATTGCTCGCAGAACAGATCGCCGATGGGGCCGAAAGGTTCTGGAGTGGCGACCACGTACCGGAAGACGTAGCGTTGGAAGGCCTCCCACAAGATGGACCGATGACCTAGTAAAGGCCGCAGGAATTCGCTGGATGCGGGAAGCACAGAATCGGTCGAAGTGGCGGTGCTTGAGGGAGGCCTATGTCCAGCAGTGGGCGTCTTTCGGCTGATATGATGATGGTAATGATGATATGCTAAGTTATAGGGGTTTATGGATTTCATAAAGGGGGACGAAATTCACATTATTTTTGCGATAGGACGCACCATTTTGCGATAAGAAAAACCTTCTCCCATCACACATAAAGGCAATGCTTGTACAGTCCCTAATATTTCCCATAATTGACTATGATGATGTGTGTTACTATGACCTGAATGCAGATCTTCTCAATAACTAGACCGCCTTCTTAATAACTGCATTCTGCATGTTTCGTTTTCTCCTCTTCTGATCGTTATTTCTCCTCTACCGATCGTTATGTCTCCTGACAAAGTTTATTCTGTTTATTATGTATAATATGTATTTATTAATTATAATTTATTCTTGTATTTTTTTAGTTATTTTCGTGTTATCAATTGATTGATTGTGTATTACGTAATTAGGGTACGGGGCACGTGCCCCGGGCGACACCGTTAGGGGGCGCCAAATTCGAGCATGACAGACAAGTGCACCACCCAGCGCACCGCAACTTTGCAACAAATGAGACGCGCAACAATTATAATCTTTCTCTGAGGGTGGTGCACTGAGGAAATTACTGATTAGCGTAGGTTTAGGTCGTCAAACGGTCTGAACGGGTTGTGAGTACTTGTGAGCGGGCGCAGTTGTATTCTACCAGGAACTCGATGAGCGTTTCTGTGGTCTATTTTTTAAGTTTTGCGGTGCCGAGCGTCTTGCTTCAACGCCGACGACGCCTGTGACACGACTTACTTTAACTTTTACCACAGTTTTGGCGCCCCTGTTGGATTGGCGCATTTTCGATCGATTTTTGATTAATATGTTTATTATGCCTAAATTTTCAAGCTCGCTTCGCTCGCTCTTGCAACCTAGTAAAGTAACTCCTAAAGCAAAAATCCAACTTATCTCAGGCAGAGTGAATAAGGCTAATCAAAATAAATGTCTGACACGTACTAGTATATTTATCGGTTTTTTTTTAAGAAAAAAAAAACGATTCGGGGTCAGGCGATAGGTTTTGCCCCGCCTCGAAAGATCCGTTCCGTTCTAGATCCGGGGCTGCCCCTACCAAATATCACTCAAGGCGCTTAAAGAAGTTTTTCCTAAAAAAAAAAACTATGATACCTACAAAAAATTTCTACAGTCAAAGGCCGATTCTCTTGTACACCGAACTAAACTAACTACAATCACTAAAATTCCTTACTTTTGGCTATGAGAATCTTAAAGCCATTCTGACAAAAAAAATCTCTAAATGAAAAAAATATTTTGACACATCTAAAATCGAATTTGACAATCGCGTGACGACTCCACGTAGTACTTGTTTGCTCTACCCCGTGAATTTTTTTAGAGCCGGAGGCGCGCAGGTGTTGGCAGCCTCGACGTGTTTTATATGGAATTTTTCACTTTTTGTATGGAAAATATGAAAAATTATTACCAACATGTTGGGATATAGGGGTTTAAGGGTTTCCTAAAGGGGGTCGAAAATTTCATTATTTTTGCGATAGGACACACCATTTTCGAGATATAAGCAAAAGAAAAAAAAATACAATACTTACTGTTTTTGGACTGAGGTCGAAGTGTTGGGGTTTTAGTTCATGCCAACTTACTTTATTCCACACGTTTTTAATCGCGTTTAAAAATAGTCAGATTTAGTTGGATACACCAAATTTTTAGGTGAAAAACGTCAAACTCAGAATAGCAAAATTGCCATTTTCACTGAACTAATAACTCAGTGCAATCTATTTTTAGTCTAGTTTAGAGGCATTTGTGACAAGAGAATCGGCACCAAAATATAACTAGCAGACCCGGTAGGCAGACGTTGTCATGCGACAACAGCGCCTCCCAACAGCGCGTCCAACTATAGCTAAGAACCATCCAAGTGACACAAAAAGAATTGAAAAAAAAACATCTAAATCAGTCAAGCCATTTAGCATAAGAAGAATTACAAACACACGCACACCGATATTTTATTTATTGCCAGGAATGTTCTTAAAAAACAAACAAAGTATTTAAAATAATATGCGGGTCAAAATATGGTAGTCGGCGTACAATTTCAGATTTGCCTACGATTCCTTCTCTTAGGACTAGGAATCTTAGGCAAAAAATGCGACATACGTGCGCATGTCTGCGCCTTTGTCTAGTCTTTGATCGTCGTTTTAGTGTAGTGCGCCACCGTTGCACGTTTTACGTATTGGAGAGTAGGGCGTTTAGCTCCGCCCACATGCACAAGGTCAGTGAGCCTACTATACACCTTAAGCAAACCGAGACAGTTTCGAGGTCAACTATGGCCGACGTACTAAAAGCGAGTAGTGAATGTAAGCAAAAAGTAGGGGATACGGATGAATGGGTGAAAGTACAATATAAGAAGTCTTATAGAAATAGGTTTATTAGCCATACAGGAAGGGCCAATAACGGACTTAATGACAAATTTAAGGCAGCACCAATATATAGAATACCATTATATATATCTAATGTTTGTAAACAATCACAGGAAGAGGACATAATTGAATATATTTGGAACAAAACACAAGATAAAGTTACGTTAGAAAAGATAAAAATGAAAAAAGAAAAAGATTACAACTCATTTATATGCTATGTATCTAGGCAGAAGTTAAGGTTATTTTTAAATGATAATATGTGACCAGATGGCATATGTTTTAGACGCTGTGTGCAATTTCGAGACAAAGCGATTATAAAGGACTCAAACCAACATAAGGACTAGTTATAGTACTAATAAGTTTATTACGTTTAACTGTAAGTCGTTGAAGCGCTCAATAGAAAGTGTAAGACATTTATGTGATACAGCTGACATACTGGCACTGCAAGAAACATGGCTCCTGCCGCATGACCTGCCATTGCTTGGCACTGTTCATAAGGATTTCGAATACACAGGAAAGTCGGCGGTAGACACCTCGACAGGAATGCTCATAGGACGACCTTATGGAGGAGTAGCATTACTGTGGCGTAAGGGGCTCTTCAAGTCAGTATGTGTAGTGCAGTGTAACAGTGTTCGAATCTCGGCCATTAAAGCTTGCCTAGAGGATCGCGCAATTTTAGTGATAAGTATTTACATGAAATTACATGCCAACAGATTCGACAGAAAATTTTCTCGAATTTACAGAGTGCTTGAGTGAAGTAAGTACCATTATTGAGGCAAATGATGTAGAAGCAGTCTATATGTTGGGCGATTTTAACTCTCACCCTCATCAGCCTTTCTGGACTGAATTGTGTAAATTCAGTTTAGATCAGAAATGGGTATGTGCTGATGTGGAGAAATTGGGCTTAGGATCCGACAGTCATACGTATGTGAGCGATATGAATGGTAGCAAGCGTTGGTTAGACCACTGTTTTGTTACTCAAACAGCCTGGCACTCTGTGCTGAATGTTAACATACAGTATGATGTTTTCTGGTCTGATCACCTTCCCCTAGCTATAGAGTGCAATTTACAAACGATCCCAGAAAAACTTGATTTAACACAGTTAGAGCCAGACAAGGTAAAATGGCGTGAGCGTGGAGGTGATCAGATCAAAAAATATCATGAATTATGTAACTCTGAGTTTAAAAATATGCATTTTCCGGAACTCTTTTCCAATTGTGCTGACAAAGCTTGTGATAACGCAGAACATAGACGTGGCTTGCAGATGATGTACCAAGATATTGTAGGAATTTTGTCTAGGGCTGCCATTCAGACACATGAAGGTGTTCGGCCGCAAGGAAAAAGGCGTATTATTGGATGGAATAGGCATGTTCGTGCTGCTCACGTAGAGGCGAGGCTTAAGTATCAGTCATGGATGTCTTATAATAAACCGAATTCCGGCAGAGTTTGGGAAGAAATGCGAGAAAGTCAAAGGATTTTTAAAGGCAAGCTTAAATGGTGCCATAATCATCAAAATCAAATAAAAATGGACATAATAACATCTCAAAGATCGTCCAAAGACTTTAGCCGGTTTTGGAAGTCGACATCCCGGCTTGATCTTAGGCCAGCTTTGCCAGTGACAGTGGCGGGCTGCAGTACACCAGTGGAAATAGCCAACACTTTTTTGAACCACTTTCGCGTTTCCTCGCCGCTGGGACCTTCTGAATCAATGGTCGATGCTGAGATCTGTCACAATAGCCCTCTTATTCGTTTTTCAGCCAAGCAAGTATCGTCTGCAATACAGAAAATGGCCAGAGGCAAGTCTCCAGGACATGACAGTCTCAGCATCGAGCACTTGAAACATGCGGGTATACACTGTCCAAGAGTGTTATCCATGTTCTATTCTTTGTGTTTGAGTCACTCTTATCTTCCTCCTGAATTGATGGACACATTAGTTGTCCCAATCATAAAGAATAGAACTGGTGACGTGTCTGATGTAAGTAATTACAGACCCATATCACTTGCCACTGTACTGGCTAAGGTGTTGGACAGTCTGTTGGATACAACTCTCAACCAATGGGTAACATTAAACGACGCACAGTTCGGGTTCAGGCCTGGACTTTCCACTGAAAGCGCAATATTGAGTCTTAAACAGAATGTCCAATATTATACGGACAGAAGCACGCCTGTGTACGCGTGCTTCCTCGACCTCTCTAAAGCTTTCGACCTCGTCTCCTATGACATATTATGGAAAAAGCTCCGGGAAGCATGCGTGCCAGCTGAAATTATACGTGTTTTCCAGTACTGGTATGGTAATCAAGTGAACTATGTAAAGTGGAATAATTCACTCTCTGCCGCGTATGGGTTGGATTGTGGCGTGAGGCAGGGGGGGCTGACCTCGCCCAAGCTTTTCAACCCTTACGTCAACGAGCTGATCGCGGGACTCAGCAGTAAGCGGATTGGATGTTGGATTGACAACGTTTGCGTCAATAACCTGAGTTACGCGGATGACATGGTGCTGCTGGGTCCAACGGCCGGCTCCAAAAGAGAGCTTTTACAATACTGTGAAAGGTACGCTGCTAGCCACGGCCTAGTTTATAATTGTAAAAAAAAGTATTTTCATGATCTTTAGGGCCTCCGGTAGAAATCTGTCATACGAGCCAATCATCAACCTAAATGGCCAGCCCCTGCAAAGGATGAAACAAATAAAGTACTTAGGTCATTACGTAACGGAGGACCTTAAAGATCATGAAGACATCGAACGCGAGCGCAGGGCTCTCGCTGTGAGAAGCAATATGCTGGTTCGCAGGTTTGCGTGTTGTAGTAAGGAGGTTAAAATCACGTTGTTTAAGGCTTATTGCCAGACCTTCTACACAAGCAGCCTGTGGACCAGCTATACGCTGAAAACAATGGACGCCCTGAGGGTCCAATATAATAACAGCTTCAGAATGCTTTTGGGGCTGCCGCGCTTTTGTAGTGCCTCCGGCATGTTCGCGCAGGCGCATGTTCATGACTTCCACGTAATGGTGAGGAGAAAGACGGCGTCACTACTGGAGAGAACGCGGTCTAGCCCTAATAGCATTCTGAAGATGTTAGTGGACAAATTTGACTCACCGATAATGAATCACTTCATGCAGGTGTTGGTTAGGCAGAAGTGATTCATTAACCGGTGAAATGTGATAAACTCACATTTATGTGTGTAAATATTGTATCTTTGTTAGCTTAGTACCTACTTATAAGAGTGAATTAATGACATACTAACATAGCATTTAAGTTTTTGTAACTAACCAACTAACATAAATGGATCATTGTTGTCTTTGAAATAAAAAATGCCATGCCTCAGTATGATGAATCCATAAGGGTTCCGTTTTTAGCCATTTGGCTACGGAACCATAACAAAATCCCCCGCCGCGTCTGTCTGTCTGTCTGAACGCGATAAACTCAAAAACTACCGAGTGGTTTTTGAAACGGTTTTCACCAATGAACGGTCTGATTCATGCAGCCAATTTACACAAATGTAAATTGGCTGAAATATAACGATTATTGTTGAAGATGTCGGAAAAATCATGCCGACTTCCCAGCTTTACTGGCGTGCGCCGCATAATACGTAAGAACTACATCAAATTTATGTTCTACAGTATAGAAGATCTTATAAAGTTCAACAAAAAAGTCTGCAATTGCATACGTCTATGTTCTAAGGATAACCCACAGTAACCATTTTTATCTTTCAGAATTTGGTAATTTCATTTTTATTTCCGAAGCTATTATGACCGGTATTATATTAATCCTCATCCGATAAAATATGTTATTTAACTAAAATTGGGCATTTAATTTAGATTCAAACTCAAACTCAAACTCAAATCATTTATTTCAATTAAACCATATACAGGCACTTTTGAATGTCAAGGAGTCAGTCAGTCAGAAATATGAAGCTAGTTGCCCATTCCAAAGCGTAGTAGGTACCTATGGAGAAGAACGGGCAAGAAACTCCACGGACACTCTTTTAAAGAAATAATTGTTACAAAATAGTGGTTACATAATTCATGTTTTTAAAAATTATACATGTGAGAACAATGTAAAAAAGATGCGCACGTTAAAAGCGTCCGTAATAAAAAGATAAAAAATTAAAAATAAAACAATTCAAGGATTAAAATAAATTAAAATACCTATGCCTTAACATCATATCATTTAAATGAATAGTTTAAAAGATAATCACAGTTTCAAAATTACGCGTAAGAAACTAATTATTGTTGACGGCAACGCGGGTGCAGTGGTAGGTGTCAATGACCTTTTCGTCGTCTATAGGTATGTTATCCCGGTAATACGGTCCCGTGAGATATTTTGCGACATCCACGCTGGCGAAGCCGCGGGTAAAAGTTAGTCTAGAATAATTGTAAAATGTAATATGAAAAAAAAATTTTTGCTTGTATGTAATTAATTCTACTTTTTGCATATGCAATATTTTACATAGGCGACCGCGGCAAGAACAAACGTTAGAAGTAAGTTGAGCTTGCCATGACTTCATGACTCACCGAGAGACTTACGGAGAGGAGGGTGGCGCGGGAAAAGTCGAGCGCCGCTCCGCGCCGTAAGACGCACAGCCCTATACCACGGTAATATTATCATACAGTATTATAACTCGGCCGCATCTTTGAAATAAATGCCTACAGCCGCGCGGTACGTAAACATGCGATAGGGCTGCCCGCCTCCAGCATTTTAATTACATTTGCCTACTTTGTGTTTCCATTTAGTTTTGTGATTGTAAATATACTTTTTTTATATAAACAAATAAAACATAACATAACATCACGCCTTGTTTCCTCGAAGAGTTGGGCAGAGGTGTACCTGTAGCAGGTACACCCACATTTCGCCAGTTATGTTTAAGTCCCATGTAATAGGGGGCGAGCTTATTGCCATCAACCGGGCACAAATCCTGACTCCGGGGTGCTACTGAGAAATTCCAGATAGAAAATCCCAATAACACTTTGCCCGACCCGGGGATCGAACCCTCCTGACCTCTTGCTTAGCAGTAGCGCTTGCTACCACTAGAACAACAAGGCAGTCAAATTTATTTTTTCTAGTATTATTCATACACACAGTGCAGACGCCAGCATATCAAGTTACTACAATCTATCTTTCTTTAATAGATTTTCAACTTCGCTAAAGAATAAGGTTGAAGTAGGTTCATGTGCTGGTGTCTGTGCATTAAACAACTATTATTAATAATAAATTACCACGTCTTTACTTTGAATTATACAAATTAACAAAATACAAAATCATACCCCAAGGTTTTAACACAAGCGTACTTACCATATATCATGATTCATGAACCGCCTATAACTACCTATTTCACTCGTGTCTATCACTTTCCTTTACTCTATTCACTTTATTTATTAATCCAGACATCTTTTTTTTCGGAAGATAAAATGAAATAGGTAACTTATCCATTAAAAAGACACATTATGTACCTACCTACTAGTAAGTAAAATTATTTTATAGTCTTACCTTTCAGTTTCCAGGTAATCTAAAAAAAGTTATCTCTGGATGCGTTATTGACGAATTCATGCAACCAAAAACAGCACAATATATCCTACTCGTCATATTAAATTATGTACTTGAACTTATTTTTAGTAAAAAAAATCGAGCGGTTGTTGTTAAAAAAACAACACAACGTTCGTCACTGCGGCACAGTCGCTACTGTCTGCATGCCGAGCGCATACCGAGATCGAGTCGCTTAGGCATAGCTCGCGCTTCGTCCGTTTGTATGAAGTTGGAATACTGTACCGTGCCTATATCGCATCGTGACCCTGGTCTTGAAACGTTTAAAGTGCCTGCTACACGGTTGCCAACCGCGTCCCCGACAGAGGTGACCTTGGTTGGCGACCGGCAAAGTTGTTTTAACGTTTGGTCGTAAACCATCATCTACACGGTTGTAAACCATCAAGGTCACCTCTGACGGGACGCGGTGAGCGACCGTGTAGCAGGTGTTTAATACGTGCTGATATCTAAGTAGTAGGACAATAGACAAGATAAGTCGTTGATTGACATTGGATTTTGTAATATCAGTGTGAGATTAGATTTACACAATGACCTACAGATTAAATTAATACAATATCTCGTTGTTTACGACAATAGATGTTGTTTCTAAACAACTTGTGCTCTCAACACGGTTTTTATGGTCTTCATTCTATTAAGGTGGAACTAGTCGCGGGCTCGAACTCAATGGTGGGCATGGCCAAAAACCACGCTATCTCACCTGACATCGTGTCCGACAGAGATAGTATCAGTGATGAGCAGTTAGAAGCTGGTCTACATGGACAACGTATAATTCGCAGGCACAGAAACACCGTACCGAACGATTTTAGTAAAAAGAGCGCGTAAAAAATTACGAAAAGTCCTTTTGAAAATGGAGTTTTATGAAAAAACCACTGCATGAATCAATTAGAAATAAAATTAATTGAAATTTTCGATAATTTTGCTGTGTCGGTACGGATTTTGTTTTCGTGATTTCACACTTCTTGTATTACTTATTTACGCCCAAAGTTGCGTTAAAATTCGCAAGAAAAACGAATCTTTGTTGGCTTATAACTTTTTAATGGCTTTTTATTTTACTATTCTGCTTCCGTACAGATAAAATTACTAATGAGACCTAACAATATCATGTTAAACTTTGAATGTACGATGTCAAACAGTGGAGTAAAACCCCTCCGAAGTTTGTATGGAAAAAATATATTTTTTTTATTTCTTCTGTAACCGCAACGCAATGCATGCATTCTACCGAAGAGCCGCCGCCGCTCTTAGTTCCATCCATTTTCAAAAATAAAATGTTCTTTTTTTTGTTATACAGTAATAAGTCCGAGTCCTTATTCATGATTATTCTACTTATATGAACTACGACTAAAGACTTTTTCGTTTTTGTAGGCTCGTTGGAAACATACAAAAATTAAAAACGAAAAAAACTTTTTCCCCTAGCTAGAGGATGATATGCTATTTTATCCGCGCTCTGGTACGCTACAATGACGGATTTTTTGAGCAAGAGGAGTGAAAAAAAAATTGTGCGTCTGGTAGATTATTAAAAAATATAGACACGTATTTTTTTTTTGTACACGACGTAATCAAGTGATTACGGCGATACATTGAGTTAAAATGTGGCATGACGTCACTCCCCGGTAGATTTTATACTGACTTGTGACGTATCGAGCTATTTAACAAACTAACCCCCTTACTAATACACGTATAACGCCTGTATAGTTACTCACCGATTTCTCTCTTTCAGTCGTCAGTAATTTGACATTCGAAAGAAGAAGACAAAGCGTTGTGTAACTATACAATGGTTGAGCTAAATGATGCTGATCCATGCGTCATGTTCGTGAACGGGCGCCGTCAGTGGGGACTGGTCATCTCTTAGCTGCCACGGCTTATTTTAATTTTAGAATTGTTTTTAACCGACTTCCAAAAAGGAGGAGGTTATAATGTTCGTCGCATGTTTTTTTTTTAAATGTTTATTCTCCGATTTCTCCGTCAATTGTGGACCGATTTTGAATTATTTTTTTTGTTTGAAAGGGCTCCCGAGGTGGTCCTATATAAATGTTATTAACTTAGCTTGGATAGTTTATGAGTTAGCTTCAAGAATACGTATTTTTCACACTTACCCCCTTACTAATAAACGTTGTATAACGCGTGTATAGTTAAACAACGCTTTGTCTTCTTCTTTCGAATGTCAAATTACTGACGACTGGTTTAGTTTATATGGATGATAATAATATATGATGATAACTTCCTGTCACTGTTATTTGCATAGCAGGTAGTGGTATTCGAATTTGTATGAGATAGATACCACAACTAAAAAGTAAAAAATAAAAACTTAGAAAGACATCGATTTCCTAAATTAAAGTAATTTTTCACTTTGTAGTGTTTTTTCTTTGGTAGTCGGTTGTTTTTTATTGTTTTGTAAAAAGTTTTTATTGTTTTTATACTTTTATTACAGACGCTTTTAACGTGCACGTCTTTCTACATTGTTCTCACATGTATAATTTCAACATGAATGATGTACTTAACCAATATTTTGTAACAATATTCTGATTTACAAGAGTGTCCGTGGAGTATCTTTGTTCTTTCTTCATAGGAACCTACTACGCTTTGGAATGGGCAACTAGCTTCATCTTTCTAATTATGACTGACCTACCTAAAGGTTTATCTATATCTATATACATATACTAAAACAGTAGGATCCGGTGTCTGTCTGTTTGTTTGTTCGCGCACATCTCCGGAACTACCGAATGGATTTTCATGTAGTTTACACGGGTGCGCCAAAGTTCACCTAAATTTTCAACTCCGATAATTGGAAATCCGAAAATGTTCTTCCTAACATTTTTCATATTATACTTTTATTTGTTTTCCTATATTTTCTCAACATAACCATCTTTTCCACAATAATCAAAGTCATATCTTTTTTGTTTAGATTAGGATTAGGTTAGGTTAGGTTAGAACTGTGACCAACTACGCGCGAGCCGAGCGAGCGAAGCGAGCGGTGCCGCGGCAGCGGCCGGCGAGCGCTACCTCAAAATTGGTCGCGAAAGGGGTTCCAACATTTTTGTATGGGACCTGGCATACCTAACCGTCCGCCATTTGGAAAAAAACTGGTTTTGGCGGCCAGTGATGAAACAAGTGTCAATCGATAGAGTAAGTGATTGCAAACAAAAAATATTTAGTGATGAATATCGTAAGTGATATACTTCCTGAGATATTTAAAAAAAATATTACTGTTTTATTTTTTTTCTCATGTTTTAACTCAAATATCTCAGGAAGTATATCACTTACGATATTCATCACTAAATATTTTTTGTTTGCAATCACTTACTCTATCGATTGACACTTGTTTCATCACTGGCCGCCAAAACCAGTTTTTTTCATAATGGCGGTCGGTATAGGTATGCCAACGAAGTCGGATGTTCTTTAAAGTATTTTTTTCATAGTGCCCCCAAGACGACACTTTGACCTGAATTTCATTCATTTAAGATAAAAATCAGTTAAACGACCTTTAATCATTCTAAACAGTTGGTTTTTAGACATAATTATCTCAGGTATAGTTATAGTAATAAATATGTAACAACAATAACCAAAAATAAAATGACTAAATGTAAAAATGTGAACAGTTGTTTTGTAATCACAAGAAATAGTTTAAAAACAAACCTTTTCCTTCAAAGCATCTGGTTCATGATTATGTTCTCTCAGTAGGATAAAAGCGTTTTATGATAAAAAAACAGTAGGAGTTTAAATATATTTACATTAATGATATTATTATCAATTACAATTTTCGGAAACATGAGTGTTATGAACATCGCCGGTAGCACTACAAATAGTATGAATGAAAACTTTAGGATGAAAAAATTTAGGAAGAGTGATCATTCGGATTACAAATCATTAGGAAGAACAATTTCGGGTAAAGAACTTTAGGTGAGCCAATATGGACTCAGTTTACACAGGTAGACAGAGATTAATTTGGAAGAAAATATAGGCTTTGTTTCATTAAAATCGAAAGTTGCAAAAAAAAGTTATCGTCATACAAGACGGTATTTGCTGTCAGAATCAGCAAATATCGTGCTCGTGTCCTACTATTGCTGGAACGAATAGTGTCAAATACATGGGTGTGCATATAGACGATGGGTTGAGATGGGACAAACAACTCGATACAATAACTACTAGAACACTTCGTCATATACACATATTTAAATCTCTCCGGGAATCTGGTAGTTTCGACATTCTCAAAATGGTGTATTTTACCATATGCCAATCTATAATGGGATATTGCATAACCGTATGGGGTGGAGCAGCGAAGACTTATCTTCTGAGAGCAGAGAGGGCCCAAAGGGCTGTACTTAAGGTCATGACAAGGAAACCCTATAGGTACCCTACAGCGCAATTATACGCTGACTTTTAAGTTCTGACGGTTCGACAGCTCTGTTCTTCGATCTGCTCTCAGGATACATGGCTGCTTGCCTCCGTCTGACCCAAGCAAGCGTACATATGTTCCGCCAGGTGTACAGTAAAAAACCTCGTTTGCACGACGACAATACTTCGTTCTAAGCACTCACGTCTTTAAAAAAATACAGAAGGAACTAGACGTAATAAACTTAAATAAATTTAATGTTAAATCTAAAATAACAGAATGGCTCATTCAGCAGGACTATTTTAAAACAGAATTGCTATTAACTTACATCGCTTGACATATTACTAATAAAAATAAAAATAAAAGTAACAACAGCACAAACATCCACTTATATCTAATATATACACATACACACACACACACACACACACCCACCCGCCCTCATACCAACACACATATACACACACCTACCCACATTCAAACAGCACAACACAATACAAACAGACTTTATATTATCATATTTTATCTAAACAGATAATGTTGTTTGCCATGTAATGATAACATAGAATCGACACTATTTCACTAATTCACTTGTAAAGGGTACAACTTAAATTGCACAACCATCTGACCGAACACTGTCTCTTAAGATACAGGCCTCCTAGTTTGAGAGACAGGGTTAATATTTTTGTAATATAGATTTTTGTAGCCTTCAACGTTTGCACAATCAATTATGTATAATTTTAGTATATCTACTATTGTGTTCAACTTGTGTCTATGTATTGTTTTTTTGGATAAATAAACATTAAACACAAACACAATATATTCTGTTCACGCCACGTTGTGCACAATTTCTGAGAGTAACATAAAAAAAAGGACTAGACTTCCATGAATTCAAGATCGTATTACAATCATGAGGATTATGCCACTAACAGGATTTGGATGAAAAACTGTTTATAAGTAACAAAAAAGTACTAGGCTTGCATGAATTCACGTGAATTTTTTTATTATGAGTTCCTACCCACATAAAAAAAATGCTATCTATAAATAAAAATCTACTGCCGTATGTATCATAGAGAACGCACGACTGATTTGGCAGATATTTTTTTTTTTGTATTTGTGATAAACAGGCAGAAAATTTTGGAAAAGTCGGAAATACACCCGGGCGACGCCGGGCACGAACAGCTAGTTTAAAATAAATGCTTTGAGTTTGAGTTTGGCGTTCTCGTTGAAAATGGCACTTCTCCTTTATCATTTTTATGTGACTTCGCCCTTCGCACTTTGAGTAGGCCTACTCAAATAAAACAGGTATTCTTAATTTATCTATTTAGTAGATGTCAGACATTTGTATTCAGAGAGACGTGTTCAGTTTATTTAACGATATTTGTTTTTCTTATTTTTACTAACGTGTGTAATTTTTTTTCTGTGAATATTTAAAACTAGTGTCTGTGGCAAAGACAAAAGGTTAGTAGTGTCATGTTTTTCTTTGTTATTATTTTTTTAAATAATTCTTTTGACATACAATTTTTTTTATCGTATCCAAACGAACTTAAAGATGTTAAATATTTAACTGTTTCTGAGAGGCGCAATCATTATACTAGTACTCAACAAGAACAAGGGTATTCAGAGGAATTATAAAAAAAATAACACATTTTTTATCAATAGAAGCGTAATTTCATACAGATTCTAATTAAAAGGGTAGTTAGTGAAAAAAAAATGTTTTCATTTTTATACAATCATATAGGTACTTAGTTTAAATTTAAATATTTTTATAAAAACAAAAAAGAAACAAAAACATTTAAAAACATAAAAAATAGTAGTCCACCGGTATCGGGAACTGGGTCCAAGCTACCGGTGGTCAGGGCTCCTGAGAGAGGAATCTCCTAACTATACGCGCCGTGTCCAGAAGTACCGCTTTCTGGATCAGGCCCTTGATCCAGCTGCCTAACGAGAGCCTCCTCAGGTGTTGGTCGAGGCTCTTGGCTATTATGCCATTGGCCGTCACGACTATCGGCACAATGACTGCTGTATCCACATCCCACATGTCGACAACCTCGTGACTTCGTGAGCCAGATCAAGATACTTCTGCTTATCTTTTTCAGCTTTCACGAGGTTTTCGTCATGCGGGACCGTAATATCAATAATCATTGTGCGACGCTCTAATCGATCTATCACCACTATTAAATTAAATTAAATTTATTATTAAAATCTGAAATGGTAAGTACCAAATACGAATAAAAACACGTTTTCGTAGATTAAAAAAAAACATTCCCAGCAAGTTTTTAATCATTTTGGTCCTTCTAAGGCATTAGTGACGGCTCCACATCGGCGTGGCATTCTAATATGGTTCACGCTACACACTTCGACATAAATCTAGACTAAACATTTCAACTTCTCGGCTAAAAATACGTTCTATAAGTCCCTATGTAATGTCAATAAAATATACAACAAACTACCGGAATTAATAAAAAAGAAGAAAAGTTTAATATATTTATAAAAAAACTAAAACTATTTCTAATTAAAAAAAAATGCTATTAATAGTTTAAACGAATATTTAAACGATAAATAAAATATAAGTGCAAACACAGTATAAAGTATTGAGTAAACTATTTATGTAAAATAAAAAGAATAAAAAATAACCTAATATAATAATATTAGATTTAGTTCAGAAGACTGATGATGAGCTAAGTTTTTTCAAAGCTTCCTCTCTCCTACTATTTTGCTGTGCCTCTAATAATCTCTTGACTTGTGACTTAACTTCTTGACGTTTATTTGGGATTCTATGTCTTATTTGCTAATATGGGCTATGGGCGCACCAATTTTGTCACAAATGCCACATAATGACTGTCGTCCGTACGTCAAAAGTGAATTAGTTCACAACAAAATTCAAAAGTTGTAAAACTGTATGAACCTGCACTATAAAAACGTATTATTTTATTTGGTCGCATTTCACTGATCATAGACATTCTAATTTTTTAAATTTACTGTGTCACACAATGAAGTTAGCATCAAGAAAGGCATGTCGCGCCTCAGATTTTATCACATGGTTGAACCGTGCTAGCATTTAAGACAAATTGTGAGACATGATAAAATTTATCATGTCTTGTCACAAACGTCTTGGGTCCGCCCATGTTAGCCCCGCTGCGAACACAGTAAAAATACTGTTGGTGCTGCCGCAAGAACCCGTCATCATCACATCTTTTTCTAATAATGGGAGCTTCTGCAAATATGAGTATTATTACAAATGAAAAATAAGGTTCATATTCGTATAGAACGCTAACTTAAGTGGAGCTATAATTTGTATTTATTTAACACTTTAAACACACAAATGTACAAAGGCGGACTTAATGCCATAAGCATTTTCTACCAGTCAACCTTTGGGTGATGCAGAGACAAACAGTGGTAGGTGCAATATCGAACATTGTGGAATAAATATTTATTTAAATCTAAGGATATTATACATACATACATAAACCTACCTATAAAAACTATCGATTCATTTTTTATTCGAAAATTATGTCTTTTTTATATCATTATAGAAATAAAATCAAAATTAACAGTAAGAAAATATACCATTATTATCCAGCCAAAAGATATTTGTTTTCTAGATCAACTATTACTTTAGTTATAAACGAAATAAGGATTGAGACTTACACCATTTAGTTCCGTGCTCGAACACGACCATAGAGCGCAAACAATTTCGATGAAGTTTTCATAGATATAGTTCTACTAGAGTCACGTCGCGCCTGTCTGCGGGAGCCTTTACTTGGTAAAGTAAACTCAAATTCGTGTCCAATGTTTCCCTTAGTTTAAGTTTGTTTCAAACTTCTTCATTTTATTTCCTTTTACTTAAATATAAAACTTGTTTTTTTTTTCGCAGATCTGTAGGTACTAAAAGTTTGAAAGCAAAAAGACGTACCTCCGAAAACAACAATGCTCAAGAACAGTCTTTATAGATACGGAAATGACAATGGGAGGGTTCCTGCTCACCTCAATTTTGCCAAAGAAGTGTACGATAACATGGTCAAAAATAAAGATATTACAGCTTTGGTAAGTCCTTGTTTTGTAAAAGCATACTTTAATTTCTAGTATACCAGCACCCTAATTACGTAATGCACGATCAATTTTAAATTAAAACCAATTGAAAAAGATTGCCAGTCCATTGATTCATAAGTTCGACAAAAAAAATTGAGCAGATTTATTTTGTCGAACTTATGAAGCAATGGACTGGCAATCTTTTTCAATTGGTTTCAATTTAAAATTGATCGTGCATTGCGTAATTGGGGGGCTGGTCACACTGTGACATAGTGGAGACAACAATATGACAATAAATTAATCTGCGTATACCTAATGACGTACACAGTCTGCATACGAAAATTCAACTAAATATACGTATCCGATAGTTCAGTCACTGTAGTTAGTTATTTGACTCAGCCGTGACTTTGCGGAAATACATGATAAAATACGAAAGACGACGTATTTACGGTTTAAGATATTTATTTCTCAAAAAGAATACAATGTCTTATCATGAGAAATACAGTTAGCGTCAAATAACTTTGCCGCTCTGAAGTAGACTACAAATGACTGCGCAGTAGTCAATTTGCCTTATAAAACAGCCTAACCTAACTTCGGAGCGGCAAAGTTATTTGACGCAAACTGTACAAGTTAATCTTAAAACTAAGGCGGATAATACACTATCATATATCTAGGATCATATATAGGATGCTATCTCTTATCCTACATAATATGACCTCTTGGATCATATCTGTGTATTACACTATCCTATATCTAGGATCCAATTTTTTGTCATAATAATTATGTGGTTGCAATCGTTTCTTAAAACAAAATACTGAAGCCTTTCATCACACAATATTACAAATAGATCAGCAATGAAGCCAAAACAATGAACTCCCGGCCGCCTGGCTGTAGTTTCAGTAGTTTGCTTTTTTTTAGTACAGCAGTGCTGCCAACAATAATTTTAAAATTCCACTAAGCATATTGTGAACTTCGCCAAAATTTCGTTGTAGGTACTTAATTTTTATCCGTCAATAAAACCGTCAATTAGGAATATCGCAGTAGCAAAACTGAAAAGGCAAAAGCACAAAATTTTATGGACGGATTTTGTACCAGGAAATTATGAAAATAAATTTGAAAATTTTCTATATAATATTGAATATGGCAAGACCTGTTTCTTTGGTCATATCTTCTAACAACAAATGTCAAAAGTCTTTGATCAAAGGGGATTTGATTCATATGTTTGTATTACATTATCATATAACTAGTACTCATAGATATGGGATCCTAGATATATGATAGTGTAATACCCCCCTAAATACACGAACTTATGAAGAACAGCAGGTACTCGTAAATAATTTAATCTTAATAGTAAATACACAAAAAGCATTTTTTGTGGGTAATAGGAAAAAATGACCTAATTAGTAACCTAAGCCGCTTAACTGTTGTTAAAGAGTCATAAAGATCCCTGTAAGAAATCGATACGTGTTTCACCTCTCAACGAGGCATCCTTAGGATGAATCATCATCCTGCGGGGCTAGCACAGGGCGTACCCAAGACGTTTGTGACAAGACATAATAAATTTTATCACGTCTTACAATTTGTCTTAAATGCTAGCACGGGTCATTCATGTGATAAAATCTGAGGCGCAACATGCCTTTCTTGTTGCTAACTTCATAGTGTGATACAGTAAATTTAAAAAATTAAAATGTCTATGATCATCTGAATATGCGACCAAATAAAATAATACGTTGTTATAGTGCAGGTTCATACAGTTTTACAACTTTTTAATTTTGTTGTGAACTAATTCATTTTTGACGTACGGTCGACTGTCATAATGTGGCATTTGTGACAAAATTGGTGCGCCCATAGTATAAGACGTATGGAGTCCCAAATAAATGTCAAGAAGTTATGTCACAACACAAATCAAGAGATTATCTCACACCGCCGTGCTAGCATTTGTGACAAAACTGTTTTATCGCGCAAATTGTGATAAAATGTATGACTCAAGCTATCTCACAGTAGGCCATGCTCGCTGCGCTGAGGATGCCTTGTTGCGAACCCGGACACGACGTGTTGCCACGCCAAGCACCGAACGCAGAGATGTTCGTGGAGCGATTATTAAATAATACGTCGTCTATTGTATTTCACTATAGTCAAAGATTGGCAAAACTCATAGTCGGCTCATCACTTCGTTTGTTTAAAAAATCATTATTTTTTAATTCTATGAAAAAAATGATTTTATTTCCGACATACACCTACTCATATGCGTATTACCAGTATTGCAAGAGCAGGAGTGGCTCAGTAGTCATGGGTTTGAAGCCCAGTATGCCCATTACTTTGTGTAAATTATTTCATCACCACTGCTCACAAAATGGTGAAGGAAAACATCGTGAGGAAACCGGCATGTCTTAGAAATAAAAAATTCGAAGACATGTGACATCTACCAAACCGCACTGGGCCTGCGTGGTGGATTGCGGCCCACTCCCTCTCACAGAGAGGAGGCCTGTATTCCTGCAGTGGGAACATAAAAAAAATCATCTCATTGTTTCTTTTTTTTTCAGATTAATGCGGACACTGAAGAACAAATGTCATATGGAGAGTTAGCTCAAATGACAGCTGATGTCGCTCTTTCACTCACTCGTATGGGCGTTGGAAAGGGAGAGGTAGTCTGTATTTGCAGTGAGAAGATTTTTGAGTACCTACCGACTGTGATGGGGATTATGTGCGCAGGCGCTACTTTTTCTCCAACGGATCCAACTTATGGAAGCTGTAAGTGGTATTCATATGTAACAAAATTTGTGGTTCTCTTTAAAATTGGCGGGTGTATTTCGGGGAGAGCTATCGACACTAGCGACCAGCGTCCTCTTGTAATATTCTGAGATCACTAATCCACATGCAAAGCGTAGCCACAATACGATTAGGTAATGGGTTTCCAAATCTCACTGATTGTGATTCGGCTCGGTGACTGCTGCTAGAGACGGCATTGTTAACACTTTGTGTGTATAGTTTGACCGAGACCGCACTACCGTCGTGCTTTAGAAATGCAAGGCAAGACAGCGTTGACGAATGAGCAGCGAAACGCTGTGAGCTTTGACGAATAAGCAGCCTGCCCCCCATCCCGCCGCGCACATCTCCTCCTCATACATCTCTGTGGAGATACAGAGCATGGAGACACTTCGGCGGCTGCTGCAAGATGCGGCATTATCAACACATACATACATAATCAGCCTATTAATGTTCCCACTGCTGGGACACAGGCCTCCTCTCTGTGGGAAGGAGTGGACCTTAATCCACGTGCTCGTGTATGCTGCTTGAATGTGCATCTGGACTGAGGACCCATTTTTTTAAATTGCGGAACAGAAATTAGTTAATTTCTTAAACGAGAATCTAGTGTCTACTCAGTCCAGTGCTCGACTGAGTTGACGACTCTCAACAACTCTCCTCCAACGGAGAGCAACGGGCAGCTCACCGTCCGATAAAGACCAGGCCCGGGTCGACGGCGCGTCGTGTTCCCCGCTCGCCTCAAAGACATGTCAGAAAAAAGTTACGGGGTCCGCTAGGGCCGATGCCTACCGGGGTTGCAGGAAGTCCTAAGAGGAAACCGTGGCCCCTGGCAAGGCAAGGGAAGGAATGGGTTTTAGTCAGTAAGAGTCTGACACGCCCTTCCACTCCGCCCAGAGCGGGAGAAATCATTTGATGATTTCCCACGCCAAAAAAAAAAAATGAAACTCAGTCCAGTGCTGACTTCGCGCTCGCATTCAGTCCATATTTTCGGACCCAGTAGCTTCCCCCGCCTGACTGACAGCCGATCTCGTCTAAATGAACCATTGACTGGGTCCGAAGTTCTAGGTCACTCCAGGGTACAGTCACTGCCATCGTATCTACCAGGCACTGCTGTCTAAACGCTGCTGGCCTTAACATTAGATTTGACTGCCCAGTCTAGCTCAAACACTTGGAAGTGAGAGATGACACGTTTTTAGAGCTATCTTTTGTAGTATAACCTAGAAAATTCGAAGAAGGTTCTTATAATAGGAACTCTGATTTTTATCAGGTTTTCGGAAACAGCTGAGGCTCTAATAGTTATTTGTTATACAAGAGTGCAAAGTTGCTTTTTAACCGCGTGTTCAATTTTGATGACCGAGCAAGCGAAGGATTCTAAAATTGAATCACGAGCGCAGCGAGTGATTCAAAATTAGAAGCCTGAGCGTTAGCGAGGGAATCAAAAGAGCACGAGGTGAAAAATCTTTGCACTCGAGTGCAACACGTAACTTTTCATTCCACCTCAGCGAGGAAATGACTAAATGCAAAAAAAAAAACGTTTACAATCACAAGATAGGTACACTTTTATTTCAGTTTAGGTATTAATTACTACATTATAACAGGTAAGTATTACAGAATAATCTTTAAATTATAACAAAATAATACTAAGGTATAATTAAGAAAATTTTAAAGTAACGTTGCTACAGTTATTTAAATTGAGTGTAATATTTTTGTTTGGTACTGTAATATTGGTGTTAGTCACTTGTGTACTGTTTTTCGGTAAACTATCTGTCATACTTAATAGTTGTACCGATTCATCGGATTCCCTTGGCGTGAATGTTGGAGAGAGAGGGAGATGGTTAGGTGTTTCATAACGGCTTATTTTTGATGTAGAAGGGCCAGTCCAAGGATCCGATTGAGGCTCTTTCAGTGTAATGGCTCCTACGATGCCTTCACATATTTTAGACTTATTTTGGATGGAATCCTCTATGTATCCCTCTACAACTGCATTGGACTTCCAGCCTCCGTGGCGCTTAAGGGACAGGAGATCAGCTCCGGAATCAGCCAAAAGTGTGGCTGAAGTTCGTCGGAAACAATGACCCGTGTACAACAGGGGTTCTGGAAGTTCAAGAAATGTTGCTATTTCTCGTGGGATACTGCCAATTTTATTAGTACCCATAGGCTGTCTAACACACTTTCCATTGCGATACTGTAGAAAAAATCGATTGATTGGAGTGTTAGGCGGGCGTAAGGCTTGATATTTCTCAACAATCGTTACGTATTCCTTGCGAATGACGAAGTTGCGGTCTCTTTTTGTCTTTGTATTAGGTAAATTAATTAATAGTAAGTCATCTGAATGTTTCTCAATGTTTTTGACATTAAGTTGTGTTAGTTCATTAGTTCGACATGCTCCGTTTATTCCAATAATAAGAACAACCTGTAACGTAAAGAGTATTGTAGTAGATAAATGAATAAAATTGATATGAACGCATAATTATGCCTATCAACATCTACTAAGTATACTATTTAATTGAGATTAATATACTTAAGTAGCAACCTGTGTCGACACCCTCGCGCCATCCCATCTTCTCAGCACGGCGGGCTGTGCCGGGGCGGCTGCTTCTGGTGCAGAAAACCTCAAGCGGCGGAAATATAGCAACCTCATTGGTAGCTATATTTTTGAGCCGTTTGGGGTTGAAACACTGGGGCCGTGGGGTCCGAGTGCTCATCGAGTATTCCGGGACATCGCCAAGCGGCTGGTCGACTCCTCACGTGACCCGAGGGCTGGCCTATTCTTCGGCCAAAGAATCAGCATTGCCATACAACGTGGCAATGCTGCCAGCCTTTTGGGCACTTTTCCTGTTGACAGCGATGCGGACGAATTTTTTGATGCCCTATGACCGTTTCCCCCCCCCCCTTTTTATATACTTGTACATATTACTATTATTATTTTAATTCTGTTAGATTTTAAATCATGTAAATATCTATGGTCATAATAAATAAAGTTGAATCCTTAAGTAGATACTGAATGTGCAACTGACTTACTTTTGCCGCCAAATATACGGAATCGGGTGCTTTGTTAAGAAACTTTTCAATATCAGATACTGTGAAAACCTTCGATTTTTTTGGTTGATGACCAGATGAGGCTCTTTTTAAAAATGCCACTAATTTAGGATAGGTATCGATATGTTTGTCTTTTTTCATCTTTATTGTTGCTTTTAGCATCGAATACGTACTCCATAGAGTGCTTGCTTTCTTGTTCTCGGATAATTCTATAAAATATGCCAGCAAAACGTTTTCTGAGAAAGTTTTGGCTCCTTTTGCTAGTCGCCACGTGTTGAACATATCGTACTGTTTTAAATACTTCTCGCGTGATTGTTGAGGGAGAAAGCTCATTTGCGCATTATTAACAGTTTCAGTCAATTCTGTTGGCGTCAAGCAAACTTCCTCGTCGCTAGAATCACTCATTTTAGTTTTTTCACTTGTTTTCAAGTTTCTTGTTTTTAATAAAAGGTTTAACAATGACGTGAAAAAATGCCGCGTAAAGAACCGCGTACAAAGCAAATTGAAAAAAGAACACCAAGAAGGTTCCGAGTCTGAGTTTTTAAAAAAATTAAAAAAAAGTTGTATGATATATTCGGCACCATAGAGGTAGCAGTAAATAGGTTTAATGTTTTTTTTAATTCACAAACTTAGTGCACACGATGTTCTAAATTCAATTTACTTTATCCTCTAGACAATAAAAACGGCTTTTCCACTCAGATATTGAAGATTAAAAATACTCTTTCCGAGATGGTGGGATGAAAACACTTTTTATTCCTCCACAGTTCCTCTGCTCCACCGAGTCAAGATAGTTCGTCCAAAGATTATGTTCTGTTCTCTCTCCGCTTACGAAACTCACAAAGCGGCCTTTGACGAAGTCGGAAGCATCCAACATTACATTCTATACGGGAACGAGACAAAAGATGGTGCTGTCCTCTTCAAGGATTTCCTGACCGAGACCACGAAGTTAGAAGACTTTCTACCGGTTCCTGTCAATGGATGGGAAGACGTGGCTTTTATAGTATACTCATCAGGAACTACTGGTCTACCTAAAGGTGTTCCTGTTACACATTTGGGTTTTCTATTGAATTCGCAGAATATTGTTACAGAAGAGTGAGTATGAAATTATATTAAGTGTATTGTTAAAAAAATTGACCATATACATTAATACACTGGTCCTCACCAAGATCTTCAATAACAGTGTTATATTTTTTTTTATTTATACCTACTTTTATGTTGAGCGGTCAGGTTGACCATGACCTCTATTAGGACATAAAATAAGCAGACTCTTAAGCCATGGCTACTGTCGTTGAACTATGACGAAACAGAGAAAATCATCATATCTATTTCGTAACAGTAAAATCCCTCCTGATCAATCATTGATACACACACATATACACTCACCCCTGTTTGTACAGACACCCTTACGAGGACCTTGGTAGTTCTTGACCGTACCGAGGACCCTCCAAAAAACTGGTTTTAGTACTTCGTTGGCCTTTTCGAATAAGATAGAAAGAGACAGATGACTAAATATATATATAGTGATAAGCTTATTCGCATAATGCTATCTCAACATTTTTCTGTATGAATTGCGGCTATCATACCGAGGACCTGAAATACACAGCCAAATGTGACCAGCGATGCACATACGAGGACTTTGTGTATGCCAACCGAGGACCCCTTAAATCAGCCCTGCGACACCCTTCCGAGGACGTATTTTTACACAATATTTCTTATCTTGTACTAACTGCGGACGCTGTGTTACACTTTATATCACTAAACTGAGGACAGTTTTCCGAGTAGAACTTGAACACAGCGAGGACATGAAAAAACTTCTTACCTAAATACCATTAGATAATTTATTAATGTAAGTAGAATGTTCCGAATTATTCCTTACACACATTTTCTAAAAATGAAGTACCAAGCGAGGACGAGTCGATCTTTACGTTTGTAGGCGCTTTTCAAAGTATTATGTTATACCAACATAACTGGCGAAACGTAGGTGTACTTTTGGTATACCTCTACCCAACCCTTCGGGGAAATAAGGCGTGATGTTATGTTACGATTCAATGTTTATTTACACAATATTTTCACGGAAAGTCTCTTTTCTCTAACATTATACATAAATAAAAAGGAAGAAATTAAGTCACATAATCACTTTCTGAAACTGGAAAACAATAAAGTATTACGTATATAACATAATTATACGAAACAAAAAAAAGAACAGGTAATTTTCTTCTAATAATATTTTTTTTATACTGCCTTTAGTTTTTCTATTATTGGTGTCCTACTGTTTTTACGTTTTTGTGTTAAAAATCGTTTACCATAATACATCATATTAAATAACTCAAATGAAGTAAAACTAGAATTGAGATTTAAAATTAGTAGAAACACCAGAAATCAGAAACTTCAATTTGATGATATTCGATACAATATGAAGATAAGATATTTATTTTGCAGTCATTTTTAAGTCATTTTTTCTTTTCCAAAGATCATTAATTCTTTAAGGTACATTCTTTTTCTTGCGTTTTTCGCTAGTAACTAATAAAAGTATTGATGAAAACTGATGATACAAAAATTAATCCTTTTTATCGCTTTAATTAGCGAAAAAAGCAAGAAATTTTGAATTTGACTGGCATATAATATGTGATTTATCTTTAATAGTTTTATAGCTATAGCTATTAAGTTTTCATGATTCCCAAATTATTTTGATCTCACTTGATAATATTTCTTTATTGTTTTCTAAATAAACATTGTGTTACTTAATGTTATGTTAAGTTTTTAGCCCAAATTATGTCGATCTAATTATTTTCTCTGTAAGTCGTTTTGTTTGAGTCGATTTTTTTTTTTTTTTTTGTTAGCCTATAGTGTGTCCCACTGCTGGGCAAAGGCCTCCCCTTTCTCCTTCCAAATCTCTCTGTTTTGTGCGATTTCAGGCCATGTTGGCCCCGCAAACATGATAAGATCGTCACACCACCTTCGGCGCGGTCTGCCTCGACGGCGATGTCCTCCTTCAGGCGTCCAGTGAGTGACGATCCTTGCCCATCTCTCCGGGTGCATTCGTGCGACGTGGCCGGCCCACTCCCACTTCAGCTTGGCTGTTTTTTCTCCAACATCCGCTACTTGAGTTGTGGAGCGCAGGGTGGTGTTTCTAACCCGATCTGTTCGCTTGACACCTATTATGCTGCGCTCCATTGCCCGTTGGCAAATCTTGAGTTTGGACTTCTGTTGTTCAGTAAGAGACCAACTTTGTGCACCATAGGTTAGGACGGGCAGGATGCACATGTCGATGAGTTTTCTTTTCAGTGTTATAGGGAGATTTCCTTTCATGTGTTCTTTAAGGGCCCTGTAGGTCTTCCAAGCGTTTTGGACTCGTTTTTCGACTTCTTTGTCTTGTCTATTCTTAAAAGACACTATCTGGCCTAAGTATGTATACTCATCGACATATTGCAATACATGCCCATCTACCTCAACCCTACGTTTCGTGCTGTTGGTCATGATCTGTGTCTTGGATCTGTTCATTGAAAGTCCAACCTCAAGACTTGCTGTGCTCAGATCTTGGAGCATTTCTTCGAGTTCTGAAGGTGATGTGGAGAATAGCACAATATCATCAGCAAAGCGGAGGTTTGTTAGCTGGTGGCCGCTAACATTAATGCCACGTGACTGCCACGAATCAGGCAACTTCTTGAAAACCTCCTGCAGTGCGCTTGTGAACAGCTTAGGTGAGAGTGGATCGCCTTGTTTAACCCCTTTTTGTATGTTGAAATTTGGGCCAGAAATATGTAACTTTATGTTTGCAGAGCTACTTCGATATATGGTGTCAATGAGGTCAATATAGGTATGTGTAACATTTTGGGACTCCAATGCATTAATAACTGACTGATGGTCTATACTGTCTAATGCCTTGGCATAATCCACAAAGGCCAGGTAAAGCGGCTTGTTGAATTCGTTATATTTTTCTATGACCTGATTGATAGTATGCAGATGATCAGTTGTGGAGAAGTGGGGACGAAATCCAGCTTGTTCCGGAGGTTGATGAAAGTCAAGCGTCGGAGCGATACGGTTCTCTATAACTTTAATAAACAGTTTGTATAAGTGTGAAATAAGGCTTATGGGTCGATAGTTCCCGATGTCTGCTTTGTCTCCTTTCTTGTGGAGTAAAATTATATTTGAGTGGCACATTTCAGGGGGAATTTGACCGGTATGTAAGATGGTGTTGAAAAAAGTTGTGATGTATGGTACAAGAACGTTTCGCCCTAACTTTAAAATTTCTGTAGTTATTCCGTCAGTCCCAGGGCTTTTATTATATTTCATCTCGCGAAGAGCTCGTTGGATTTCGTAGGGACTGATAGGATCAACAGAGTCAGGGCAATAGTACATGAAGTGTCTAGACTGTTTCTGTTGATCTTCGTATAGATTTTTATAGAATTTTGTAGATATATCTATAATTTTGCTTGAACTACCTTGTTTTGTTCCATTTTCATCAGTTAGGTTGGAAATCCAGGTTTTTCCGTTCGTGATTCCCTGTTTCGCAGATCTTAAAGAGCTGTTACTTAGTAAAGCTGATTTAATCATGTTGGTATTACAATCTCTAATGTCTTTTCTTATACTTCGTTTAACTAATCTGTCTATTCTATTATATTCTACTCTATTATTCTTTAAAATTTCTCTATTTTCTATTAATGATATTGTTGTATTACTTAGTTTGTTGAGTCGAATAATTTGTTTAATTTTAAAATAAAACTTTATTTATTTCGTTGTACTTGTTTAGGTACTTCAACTTGTTGTTTGTGTCCCAAGACCGTAAAATATTTTATGGTTGAAATCATAATGTTGTGTAATCTAGAAGCCTAGGTAGTTAGCACAAACAGCAGAAGAAGCCTCCTTATTCCTCGTGCGCCAAGTAGCTACTAACGATTTGCTTAAGGGTTCAGTATACCTTCGATTTTTTCCTCCATAATTTTATTTAAATGATAGCACATAACTCGTCTTCTACACACGAGGAAAACTGTCTAAACGAGGACTAGAATACACATTGTTCGGAAAATCTAGCAAACCGAGGTCTCAAATACACATTGTTTGGAAAAGCTACCTAACCGAGGTCCTTTGTGTTAAAGTTAACACAAAAGTCCTCGAATAATACAACCAACGTGAAATGAGTGTAAAGAGGCTGTGTATGAGGTGACACAGGCGCCACCTGGTGGATACACAATGCGTGTGTAAGATTATGAAAAATTTTGATCAAACCGAGGTTCAGACAACTTTTTCCTATTAAGTATACAGAAAGGCTCAAAATCGCTTGCAGAATACGAATCTTTTGTCAAATCAAACCGAGGACCCTCGAAAAGGTCCTCGCTTTGAAAAGGTCCTCGGTCGTGCCTTGTGTATTCATACGCACGTCCTCGGATGGTACTTAAAACAAACACAATCACACACAGGCTTCTTTTAACCGTTTTTAGTTTACTTTACTTCTTTTTTATTTTTTTGTTACCTGATTCTTTTTATTTTTGTTAATCTTTTTGCATAAGATTCTGTAATATCTCCGGGAGAGAGCACTGGCTCTTGTAACACAGGTATATCACCTAGCACAGGAGTCAGGGACTTCACACTATTTTGTATTATTTATTATTATTATTATTTTTTATAACGGTACTGCGTTCCCGTAAGATGATTCTGATCTACACACGACAAAGCCGCGGTTAAAAGCTATCTATATACTAATAGTAAACCTGAAGAGTTTGTTTTTATGGTTCCGTAGCCAAATGGCAAAAAACGGAACCCTTATAGATTCGTCATGTCTGTCTGTCTGTCCGTCCGTATGTCACAGCCACTTTTTATCCGAAACTATAAGGACTATACTGTTGACACTTGGTAAGTAGATGTATTCTGTGAACCGCATTAACATTTTCACACAAAAATATATATATTATATAATAAAATATATATATTAAAACATGGCCGAAATTCGGTTTGGAGGATAATTTATATAATTTCAATCCCTAAAGCGATGAATTTTCAAAAATCGTTTCTTAGTGCTCACCTGGGTTAGGCCAAAAACGCACTAGCGGTTAGCCGCTAGTGAGCTCTTGGCCTTATTATTCATGGAACTCTTGTCATGTTTCTAGACCCAGTGATTTTGGCTGTGTTTTCTGTCAGTAAATAAATGAATTAATTATAGATCTTTATTAAAAAGATTGTCTAACTTTTCAGCTACACAGGCAAAAGTATTTACAACTCCAGGGAATTTTACTACACATATGGACTGATGTATGCAATCGCATGTCTGAGGGTAGGTGCTACAATAGTGTACAATCCCAGTGGCGGGGAACAGGCAATGTTGAAGGCTATTCAGAAATATAAGGTACATATTTCATTAATGTTGTTTCTTTTAAGTAATCGTGATCTTAGCAACCAATCGTTGAGTTGTGTACGCAACGCCATTGTGCCTAGTGCTAACCTTAAGCTTCTGGTTTCATCATCATCATCAGCCCACAGCCGGTTATTAACCGGCCTCTCCAAATGGACGCCATTCAGCTCGATTCTCTACCAGCTACACTGCGAAGATCGTAGCACCACCTAACCTAAAAGGGGTGCGAGCAAGTACGCGTACTTATGACTCGGCGACCTTACTCGCCCGTATGTCATACTAAGTACTCGCACTTTAAAACCGCTGAGTAAGTTCGTCCGCGATCCAACAGGTTTGAAATTTTGCTCGAAGCCTGCATTGGTTCGTAGTTTCGTACGTCTGTCATCGCCGCGAGTCGCCAGCCGCCATTTTATTTCAACGTATGTGTAATGTTTGTTTACGTAGTTTGGTTAAAAAAAGGTAGTGTATAGAGTGCCACCATTGGCACTCTATCCCTATCGGATAAAGTGCCACTACAGGCACCCTAGTAACACCGCCTCGGCCCGGCCAAAGTGCCGCAAGCATTGGATTGTCATTGTCACTGTCACTAAGTCACGTCACTTGGTATTTTGTTTGATTGTCGAGGTTAGATCGCTGTAAAACACCACATTCCCAAAACATTACATTCTCTTGTGCCTAAACGGACCCTGGCACTTCGCCGGCCGCTCCCGCGGCACCGCTCGCTACGCTCGCTCGGCTCGTGCGTTGTGTGGTCACAGTTCTAACCTAACCTAACCTAAATAACAAGTGACAGTGACAATGCAACGCTCACGGCACCCTAGCCGGGCCGAGGCAGTGACACTAGAGTGCCACAAGAAACTCGCGGCACTCTATACACTTCGTTAAAAAAATGCGATAACATCGCGGTACAGTGTGAGCAAAATTCATGTGTGTCACCGATGGCGAGCCGAGGAAGTACGTGAACTTAAAAGCCGCGGACTTTAATTTTGCATGTCTATCACCCACTTGCATCTTTCCTTACGTTTTCCGATTCACGGTTTCCACTCAAGAACACGTCTGCCCCAACGGTAACCAGTTCTACGGCTAATATTAACGGCCCATTGCCACTTCAGCTTGCTTATTCTGTAAGCTATATCGACATCGTAATTTCAGCCGAAAGACGATGACTGCTGGATATAAGCCTGACCAAGCACCGGCAGTTCGACCGGTTCTGTGCTTCCCGCATCCAGCGGATTCCTGGGGCCTTCACAATTAATCGGTCCACCTTGTGGGAAGCATTCCAACGCTACGCCTTCCGGAACGCGATCGCCACTCCAGAACTGTTTAGCCCCATCGGCCGTCTGTTCTGCGAGCAAGGCCTACTGCCACTTAAGTTTAAGTTTCTCAATTCTTCGGGCTATGTCGCTTACCTTGGTTCTCCTGCGGATTTCTTCATTTTTTATACGATCACGTAGGGAAAATTCAAGCATCATACCCTCTCCATTGCCCTTTGGGTGTCTTTTAGCCTTCTAATAAGGCCCATTGTGAGCGATCACGTTTTAGTGAACACGCACTGGACTTTGACCGTCGTTACAGGTCGTCAGAAGCCTGAAAGTCTGACAACCAGTCTTACCAAGGGGTATCTAGATTACCCAGTTACTGTGGGTTGTAGAGGTCGACTCCGTATCAAAGTTGCGACAAACAAATGCGCGACAAATGCTAGGGCGACAGTACGATAGGTCGACCATCAGCGGTGCGACAGCACATCAGCTCGACGAACGTTAGTGCGACAGATTGTTTTCACGACAAACGATGGCACGACGAAACCTTTGATCGATGAACGTTAGTGCAACAGATTGTTTTCACGACAAACGATGGCACGACGAAACTTTTGATCGACGAACGATAGCGCGACACAATTTTCGCTCGACTAAACTAAAGCACGACAAACATTTCTATAATATTTTGTTGTTAATTAATAGGAGATAAGAAACTGTCGAGTCGCCCTAGCGTTTGTCGCACATTTGTTTGTCGCAACTTTGATACGGAGTCGTGGAGGTCAGATAGGCGGTCTCGGGTCAATACTGGTACTCAACTGCATCTAGTTAGACCGGAAGCCGACCCCAACATAGTTGGGAAAAGGCTAGGCAGATTGATTTTATATAGTTTCTTGTCCATTTTTCTCCATAACTACAAAACTATCTTTTGAAAGGGGCCATTTTTAATTTTTCGTGTTAATTTTTACATACAAAGCTTTTAATGGTCTACCTTATTGAAATAAATGATTTCACTTTGATTTTGACAAGGAGTTCTTCAAATTAGTCGTCTCTTCTTCTCTTGTCAGATAAAACTCTTACAACTAGCACCAATGACCATCACGGAGATGATCAAATCATCCATTTTGGAGAACTACGACGTGAGCACGGTGGAGTACATCGTGTCCTCGAGTACTTACATCCGGGAGGAGGCTGTGAAGGCTATTAAGCAGAGGTAAGATAAATCTTTCACCTAATAAAATGCATTCCTTGGCCTCTTCCAATTTGCGCTAGAATAGCCGGTTTCGCATGCTTCTGGTATTTGGGCAGTCCAATATTGTTTTGTCATATGTAGTGGATTCGGCTGTAAGTAAAATTTTGAACAAAGAATAGATAGACAAATTGTATCAATCAATCAAGCAATCATTTATTTTGTTAAACACAGGTATGGTTACAGATAGTATATTGTCTAAAATATGTGCATGTTTTGCTCATATATGGCGTACAAAATTAAGGTGACATGTCAATAGATTACATTTAAAAAAAAACGTACAATTAAAATATTTTGTCAGTTAGGTAAACAAGTAATAAATAAAATCATAAGTGTTTAATTAGTAAGTTGGAATCGTCATACCTCTGTTTACCTACCTATACAACGTGAAATTTGAATCACAGTTTTGCTAGAACAAACGTTGTTCAGACCATGGTCTACTATCATTCTATAGCATCCAATATGTTATTAAAACAAACTAAACTAGGCGTTCTCAAATAAGTCTTATGTTGCTCAAACGTGTTCAAACATTAACCGTAACATCTAAGGACTCATCGCGGTAGCAAAATGGCATTCAAGAGAGTTATGAGGAGTCCACGTGGACTACAAGGATGTCCGGCCAATACGGGCCGAAATTTTAATAAATAAATCAGTCTTTTTTTGTGTATTTTCAAATACCATTGACGTTTTTTTTTAAATTGATTGTTATAGAATGGTAGTAGACCATGGTCTGAACAACGTTTGTTCTAGCAAAACTGTGATTCAAATTTCACGTTGTATACGAAGGTTGTCATGGCTAGATGACGACTGACAGAGATGAACAGCATAGAAGTACAAACTACACGAGATTCAAATAAATTACGATGAAAGCAGGAAGACGATCTGATAAAAATTAAACCGACGAAAAAAAAATTTTATGCGAAAAATAAAAAATTACTATTTAGTGACAAATTGATGACTGTGAATGTGAAATGAAGAATGTGTGAATGTGTGTTTGGCACCGCCTCAAAATTTGTTATTTGAAGGTCATAAATTTTCCACTAGTTATTTTATATTTTTCGCTTTTCAGTTTTTTTTCGTCGGTAATTTTTTTTTTTAAGTTTTTTATTTTTCCGTTTTGAGAACCCATTTAATGTTTACAATCAACCCCAATTTTTTACACTTAGGGGTGGGTTTCAATTTTTATATTTTTATGGGACCAATTTCGAGGTACCTATACCCTCCCCAATAAAAAAATAATCGGACAACTCAGTAAAAAGTTATGCGTGGTAATACTCGTACATAAAAAAAATATACATATACAATATACATATACGTATATTACATGTCGAATTGACAACCTCCTCCTTTTTTTTCGTCGGTTAAAAATTAAAAAGTATACCCTCTTTCCAGGTTACCGAACCTGGTGTCAGTCCTCCAGCTGTACGGAATGTCTGAAGCTGGCAGTATCTGCAATGAGCTGGACGGCACCACGGGATCTAGAGCTGGTAGTTCTGGTGTACCTAGCTATGGATTTGTTATTAAAGTAAGTTTTCTTTACTTATTTATTTATTTATTTAACTTCTCGCACACAATGAGGTACAAAGGCGGACTTAATGCCTTAGGCATTCTCTACCAGTCAACCAAGGGTGGTGAAGAGATAAGATGGCAGGTGCTCTGAATAAGAGGAGAAACCGTAAAAAAAATATTAAAAAGATATCTAAATGCATTATAAATAAAATAGGCACACAAGTACATAATATAAGTTATAAGCTTAAAATACACATACATACATACGAGTATTAACTATAATATCAAGAGGAAGCGCATTCCATAGAAGAACTTTACTTCCTCTTGAATATTCTTCTTCTTTTATACCTCTCTGCACAAGAGAATGGCCGTCAGCTTAACTGAACCAGAGGGCCTTGATATCAGGTAATCGTTTAAAAACGTTTTGTATTTCTACAACCACTTTCAATAGAATTGACATTATGCTTTTCGCGTTCAGGGTACTCTTGCGGCTGCCTCGCTTCTGTAGCGCATCATGCGCAAGCGATGCACATCCCTGGTGCGTAGGTTGCGGGGCAGCCGCAACAGTATCCTGAGCGCTTTTGCAGAACGTTTCGACTGTCAGTACGTGAACCACTGCCGCATGGTTCACGTACTGACTGATGTTAAGATTTTATTTTTATTTTATTTTTATTTTTACGTCTTTGAAATTTCTCGGGACCCTAGGGTCCCGGACCTTTGGAAGGCGTACGAGGGGCCGAGCCAACTCGCAGAGGCCCGTTAGACGTGTTAAATGAAACGAGGCACTTATTTTAATTTTGTTATTATAAATTATTATTTTTAAATTATTATTCAATGTAATTTTTATTTAATTTAATTTAATTAATAATTTTTATTAGAGTTTCACTGTAATACCTATGATCTAAACTTGATTGAAATAAATAAATAAGGTCATATTTTGTCTTGACCCTCAGCTCTAATCCTTTACCAAGTGAAATGGATCTTCAGTTGTAATTCCAGTCTACTCTCAGAATATCATCATCATCATTTGCCTAGCCTTTTCTTAACTATGTTTTTTTTTTTTTTTTTTGGGTTGGAAATCATCAAATGACTTCTCCCGCTCTGGGCGGAGCGGAAGGGCGTGTCAGACTTTTACTGACTAAAACCCACCCGTGTTCCTTCCCTTGCCTAGACCGGGGCCACGGTTTCCCCTTAGGACTTATCCGCAACCCCAGTGGTCTATGTTGGGTGGCTATGTTGGCGTTGGCTTCCAGACTAACCGGATGCAGCTGAATAGCAGTATTTCGTATCTGACCTCTGCAACACAGTTACTGGGAAATACGGTACCCCTTACTAAGACTGGTTGTCAGACTTTTGGGCTTCTGACGACCCATAACGACACTCTCAGAATATAAACCTTGCGAAAGCACGCAGTCAGCTCCTTAAAATCCATTAACCATTGTTTTTGTATTATAAATGTGAAAGTAACTATGTCTGTTTGTCTGTCACCATTTCATGCCTTAACAGCTGATCGGAAATGGGTTGTGATGGATGTCGTATAACGGATGAGGGTGTAGTGGTTACCCCCACATACGAACTACGCAACGAAGACATGACGTCACTCAATTCCTGCATCGCGCAGTTAGAGTTTACCGAGCGAAAAACATAGATAAGACTATCCGAAATCAACATATGGGCAGTTGCCCGCCAGACATAACAACCCGTCTGGTTGGAGGATCCTCCCTTTTCTATGGTGGATGAGTGAACTTTACACCCTGTTCCTCATACCTCTAAAAGGGTATCGAGATATTCGGGCTTGAGGATGCAGATGACGATCCATTCAAAACATTTCGATCTTTGGCAGACCATGACCTGAGTTAGGATATGTGATAGTTCTTATCCCGGTAGTTATGACCCTGTGGGATAGTTACAGAGTACAGCGTGGATGAAGCCGCGGGCAAAACCTTCTGAAAAATAAAATTGATGAATTACGCTGTATCTTTACGCCATGTCTGTAGGAAAAATGATCTTGACCCTGCACAGTTTTAAAGCAATTTTCTGTTCCAGGTGGTGGACTTGAAGACCAGGGAACCTTTAGGTCCTAACCAACGAGGGGAGATATGTATCAAGGGACCCAGTGTTATGAAAGGTAAGTACCAAACGTGGTATTATAATTTGTTTTCGCATTACCGACCATTAGGTACTGACTCCTCAGAAATTGCAGTGGCACATATTATATCTACTTAATGAAAATCTTGAATTCATTCATTCACTCATACTGTTATACAATTGACCTGCAGCCTAAGCGCTCGGTCTAGAAGCATGAAATATTGCGCAAGAGATAATTTTTTAAAGAATATAAGTCAATCTCATGCTTTGAGGAGCTTGCGGCTGAATAATAACCAGTTGGTCCCTGGACAGGTGACCATCTTTACACACCAAGACCCCTCCGTGCTTCGGAAAGCACGTTAAGCCGTTGGTCCCGGCTGTCATTTGTGGACCTTTGACAGTCGTAACAGGTCATCAGAAGCCCGAAAGTCTGACAACCAGTCTTACCAACGGGTATCGTATTACCCAGTAACTGGGTTGTGGGGGTCAGATAGGCAGTCCTTCCATGTAAAATACTGGTATTCAGCTGCATCTAGTTAGACTGGAAGCCGACCCCAACATAGTTGTGAAAAGGCTAGGCAGAGCGAGAAATTCAAAATTCAAAATTCAAAAGTCATTTATTCAAATTAGGCTGAGAATCAGCACTTTTCGAACGTCAAAATTACATAAGACAGTCCCCCAAAAACGCCCGCCCTTCACCACTTCCTAGTGCCTTTGCTGGAGAGAAGAAGTGGCGCAACAAACTCCCCAGCAGCACAGCTGTCTGTTCAGTTAGAAAAAAATAACTTGATTCTATACAATAGTATGCAAATAATTTACATTACTCAACACAAAACATTCAATAAAATATATGCCATAATGACAGCTAGCACGCGCCAATGTACCAACAAAAAAAAAAAATATCGAAATCTAAACTCAAGCAAAAATAAAAACTAAAAACGTAAACAGAACTTAATACCCGAATTATAAAGCCTCCAGGCATAAAGGGCGTGCCCGCTTACATATAGCTAATAAAGCTGTAACTCGAAGTCACATAATTAGATATGATAAACTAGGACCATTGAAGTAAAAATAAATCAACAAAAATAGATCAACAGTTAGGCAAGAATAATATATAATCTACTGTCGAGGTCGCTAGCTAATCACATATTGCAATACAACTCATACGAAAACATTGTAATGAGTAGATCATGTCAACAATAAATAAAAATAAAAAAAATTGTATAATAAAGTCAAATAAATTAAACATTCTATAAACATATAACCTGTCAGTAGGTAAGCTAAAACTGGAGAAAGAACATAAACATTGTCTTGAGTTAATCACAGCGACCAACTATTTTTATCGCTTAAGTAGTCATTGATAGAATAGTATGCCTTTGAACAAAGGTTGGATTTTACTTTAGCTTTAAACGCATTAAAAGGCAAATCTAGCAGAGAAGTGGGTAGCTTGTTATAAAAGGTTATACCAAGCCCAACAAATGAGTTATGAACCTTATGAAGCCGGTGAAAAGGAGCTCGTAATTTGTCTTTATTTCTGGTGTTGATATTGTGGATATCACTGTTTTTAGTGTATACGTGTATATTTTGCCTAATATATAAGATATTGGCGAAGATGAATTGTGATGCCACTGTAAGAATACCAATATCTTTAAAAAAATCTCTCAGAGAGACTCTGGTACCTAGTTGGTAAATTGCTCGGACAGCTCGTTTTTGAAGAACAAATATATTTTGAATGTCAGCGGCTTTGCCCCACAGCAGAATACCATAGGACATAACGCTATGGAAATAACTAAAATAGACTAATCGAGCTGTATCAACGTCAGTGTATTGTCTTACTTTCCTGACAGCGTAGGCGGCCGAGCTGAGCCTTCCCGCTAGACTTGAAATATGTGGGCCCCACTGAAGTTTGGCATCTACTGTTATGCCCAGAAAAACTGCCGAGCCCACAGTTTCAAGCACTTCTTTATCTAAGACGATGTTGGGTCCTAGATTTCTAACATTCGGTAAAGCGAACTTTATACATTTCGTTTTCTTGGAGTTGAGAACTAAGTTATTTGTTGTAAACCAATCCGTAACCATTGAGAGTGCACTGTTTACATCGTCAAAATCTTGTCTGTTCCTGTCTACTTTAAAAATAAGAGAGGTATCATCTGCAAACAGTACAACTTCACAGATACCCTTTAAAAAGAATGGTAAGTCATTGATATACACTAAGAACAAGAATGGACCCAGTATTGAGCCTTGAGGTACACCTAACTGAACTGGTAACCCGGAAGATTTCACACCATTAATATCTACACATTGGGACCTATTACTTAAATAAGAATTTATAACATCGAGAGCTTCGTTTTGTACACCGTAATGACGCAGTTTACGCAATAGCGTGTCATGGTGCGCGCAATCAAAGGCTTTGGAGAGATCACAGAAAACCCCAATAGCATTTTGCGAGTTCTCCCATGCGCTAAATATGTGTTTCAGCAGAGCAACACCCGCATCTGTAGTCGAACGACCTTTTGTAAAGCCATATTGTTCATTATGAAGGAGGCTATTTAAATTAAAATGTCTTAGTAACTGCTTGAGTATTAACTTTTCAAATATTTTACTAAATGCAGGTAAGATAGAAATAGGCCTGAAATTGCCAACGTCATTTTTATTACCTGATTTAAATAATGGAATGACTTTACTACTCTTCATGAGGTCAGGAAAAGTTCCTGAGTCAACACATTTATTAAAAGTAACAGCTAGATAGGGGGCTACGATGTCTATTATATTACTTAAAAGTTTAATGGAGATGCCCCAGTAATCACCAGTGTTTTTGGATTTGAGTGTGTTAAAAACATTAACTACATCACGAGGTGTTACATGTTCGAAGCTAAATAAACGACTACTTTTAGACACACTACTAAGCAAAAGGTTTTCAGCTTTAGACGGGGACGAAGTTAAGGAGCGAGTCGTAGTTAAAGGTATGTTGGCAAAAAACTCATTAAACGCCTCAGCTACGTCAGCTGCTTTAGTAACTAATTTACTGTCGACTATAATCTCAAGTTCTTTATCTTGTTTAACCGACTTACCTGTTTCATTGTTAATAATTTTCCAAGTGGTTTTTACTTTATTATTGGAATTTTTAATTGTATCGCTCAAAAATTTCGATTTAGCATAAACACTAACCTTTTTAAATAATTTTGAATAATTTTTAACATACTCTAGGAAAGGAGTATCAAACCTGTATTTTTTCAAACCATATAACTCGTATAGTCTCGCTCTACTTTTATAAATACCTGGAGTGGCCCATTGGTTAAAGCCAGCGCTGGTGCCATTAATTTTAATAGTTTTGGTCTTGAATGTAGATTGGTACTCTTTTTGCACGACATCAAAAAGGGCTCCATAGATTTCATTAGGGCTCTCGAGTTCTACTATAGATGGTGTAATTCTATGAGCTATATTATTTTTAAACTTATTGCAACGACTAGCTGTATAGGGCCTGCATTCTATTTTACGCGGCTTTTTATGTAATGGCATGGGGAAGCTAGCTAATAAACCACAGTGGTCAGAAGTTAAGTCACTTAACACACATTTATTTTTGGCATCACAATCACTAAATATATTATCAAGACAAGTTGACGAAGATGCCGTGATCCTAGTAGGTTCAAAAAACAAGTTAATTAAATTATAAGACCTAAACAGATTAAGAAGTCTAATACTTAATGGAGTAACATCTAAAATATTAATATTAAAATCTCCACATAAAATTATACTTTTATTACTTGATTTTAACCTATTGAGTGAATCCTCCATTACCGATTCAAAACTAATAAAATCACCAGAAGGGGGTCGATAAACGCAAATTATAACGTACCGCTCGAGTTCAACACAAGACAACTCAATAGTGCGCTCGATAGAAAGATTAACTAAATCTAAACGTTGTTTACATTTCAACTTGTTTGAAACAAGAACTAAAGATCCACCGCGAATGGCGTTTTTTCTTACAAATGCACTTTGTATAGTAAAATTATCATCATTGATAAACACTACTTCATGTTCTTTCAACCAGTGTTCAGTCAAACATAACACCTGAACATCATAGTTCTCCATAAATAAACTTAACTCTAGCTCTTTGCCGGACAGACCCTGCATATTTTGATGAACAACATTCAATATATGGGGCTCACCCGTTGTCGCACCGAATAGTTTAAACTACTAGGCGTATCAAAAGTAGTGTTAGTATCACTACTAACAGTAATCGATGGTACACTACAATTACCAGTGTCACTGTGTATACTGTATGCTAAAAGATTAGCAATTTGTCTCCTACAACTAGGTGGCAAATACATTGTATATTCTGTCAGTTTGTAATCAGTGATAAATTGATTACAATCAAAATATAAAATAGCATCGCTGTGACGACATGTCCTATTATAAATTAACATATTTAGATTATAAATATGCCTATTTTGCTCATCAGACAAATAATGAGAATAAGGCAAGGCACAGAAAATAAATTTACAACTATTGGTCGCATTGAGATGTAACATCAAATGGACACATTCAATTATTTCTTTTTTTCTTACAGATAAACTATCCCCATATAATAATATAACAGTTGAACCGGGGTTTATTTTTGTCAATTTAATATTACAAATTAATTGGCTAACACTGGCACCGGGTAAACAATTATTTATAACATACTGTTGTGAACACTGATTAAATATTCTACCAAAACCTTGACCAAATTTGTCAGAAAATACATATGTTGGGTTAACCAAATTATTCATACTATTATTAACTTCATTAATACAGCTACCTACTGGCTGAGCCACTGAGGGTGTGGGTGTAACAAGTTGAGGCTGAGTTGCCAGGGAACAGGCACAGCTAAAAGAGAGGTTATTTGTCAGAGACTCATACCTCTCCGCATTGTGCTTGACCAAGTCTGCCAACTCATTGGCCTCCTGCATGCGCTTACTTAGATCTTGTTGACAAGCCTCATATTTACTAAATATGTCCTTTAGAGCATATTCCCTAACAAACAATTCATCCTGTAGATGCTGAGTGTCAGTGTCATACATAGTATTACATAGTTGTAATTCATTAGTACACTGCTTTAAGTCTTGTTTTAAATTTATATTTTTTTGCCTTAGTTTTGTATTTAATTTATTAACTTTTAGGCGTTTTAATGATTTCTGAGTTTTCCTAATGAATTTATTAATTTTAATATATTTTTTAATCTTATTGTGACTAGTAAACAATTTGGTTTTATTGATAGTATCATCAGTTAAATCTATTGTTACAATTGGCTCAATACATGTGGGTCCGGACCTGCTACCAACCAACTCATCATAAAGACTGCAGGTGATCGCAGACTCTTCACCGGCTTTGAGAGATTCCAAATGGGTTATTGTGTTGTGGGCCCTGCTTAATTCCCGTTCTAGTTCAGATATGCGTCTCAAAGCCAGTTCGTGGGTGTCACTACATTGCTGGAAATTTGACACCAGTTGACGGAGATGTTGATGCTGGTCAAGTATGTCCATATGCTGTGTATGTAGTTCAGCCAACTGGTTCTTAAGCTCAGTGTTCTTGTTATTAATAAACTGAATTTCCACCTCACTGTCTTCCCTTTCATGTAGCAGCTGATCGCACTGGTTTTTACTACATTCCAACTCTTTCAATGTAGCCTTCAATTTTTCCTCCAAGGATGCAGCTCTACGGGTCAACATATTGACAAACCAACCCTAGTGCAACCCTGGAATGAGAGATGAGAAAGCTAAGTGAGTAAAAGGAATAAGAGAGAGGGATAAGATGTAGAGGGATGATAGAAGTATACTAAGATGAAGGGAAATTGAATTGAAAGAAAACAAAGGAATAAAAGTTATGAAGAGTGTGTCATCTAAATTATGGGATGATAATTTAATTATTCACAGGTATATCTTATTTGAGATATTAATATTCCAAATATAAAAGAGAAAATTACAAAATTAAGTTTGCAAAATGGTTGGGGGTAGGTACTACAAACTATTTTAAAGAAATTGTTAATCTAGTTTTTAACAATAATTTCATAAATTGACACTAATACAGTAATTTAACAACATATCAGTGGTATTGTATGTGTAGTAATAATCTGCAGTGATGTCTAATGGTAAACAAAAGTGAAGTTACAAGGAATAACACTGCTTTTATTAAAGAAACTTGATTGACAATACAAGTTTATGACACATTACAGGTTTAAATAGGTAGTATGAATAAATAAAATACTATAAGGCCGTATGAGCCTATTTTTTGTGTAGTAAATTATGTAGTGTTTACTGTCTGGGCGAATGTTTTCGTCTTCGATTTTGCTTCCACTAGTTGTCAAGCAAAAGGAGTCATAAACGGTGCCAGCGTGTGATGGACGTAGCTCAGAGACCTGAGCAGTATTTTGTGATGTTCTGCATTATGTAAATATTAAGTAGAATAAGAGAAATAAAACAAAATACTCCCCGGGATTGATGAATTTTTGAAATCCGTCACCGTTGGGATGGTTAAGTTGACAGCCGGTTTAAAATATCCTTTTTGTGCGAAGTTCCCGCAACAAAAAACACTGTATAATCACTGAATATGCTAATTAATAACTAGGTACGACTATAATACACTAATTGAACATAATTTAACACTTTTTACTAATTTTCTAAATTAAAACCTAAGAGGTCGTTTTTATGACGACCGGCTACCAGTGTTGCCAGAGCAAAAAAAACGAGAGTCTTTGTCATGCCAAATAATGTCTACCGTAAGGCAGTTAGCGATTAAGATTCACCCACACATAGTCTACTAGCCGCTCACTTCAAGATGGCCCCTTTTCGCTTCCCCTTGGATGCCTTCTCGCTTCCCCACACCGCCCAAACCAACACACGAAACAAACGACGATAGCAATCTCGCTATTCGTCCAAACCGGTCTCACTTGAGGCGCGGTGTGAGGAAGCGGGAGGGAAGGTAATGGCCATATCGAAGTGAACACCTAGTAGTCCTATATATTTATTTTTCTAGCATACTTAAACAACGTGATCCCCGATTGTAAGGATGAGGAAGGCTTCCTGAAGACTGGAGACGTTGGCTATTATGACGACGACGGGTACTTCTACATCGTGAACAGGATTAAGGAGCTCATCAAGTTTAATGATATCTCTGTAAGTTTGCAGCGTCAGAATTTCATCATCAACCTCCATGGTCCACTATCACCCACTGCTGGGCATAGCTCTCTCTCTGCATTTGCCAATCTCAACATCAACTATTTCAAAAGCCTCCACTCTGGGCAGTCAGCTCCATTCTTTACTGACGGGCTAACATTTTGAGCAATCCATGAGCTATTATTGGCACGTTTTTTCTGACACGAGAGAAGAACCGCCTCAATGGTCTAGTGATTAGAACACCTGTCCCAGGCCCAGAGGTACCGGGTTCGATTCCCAGTGAGGGCAACATTTTCTGCTCGGTTTGGTTGGTGTTAGGGCTTGTTCGAAGTCCGCCTCGCTAGGTACCACCATCTTATCTAAGTCTGTCATCATAACATCAATACTAACAGCTTTGTTGTATTTCGGAAGTTAAAGGCTGAACTCTAAATAGCCAGGCCCTCTGTGGTTGAGGATTCCGGGTGAAGCTCGCTTCCACCTTCAACGTGTGATGGGCAATTCTCGAGAATATTCTCCTTGCGAGAACTTTGCTGTTAAGTTCTCGAGAACATTCTTTTGGTAGGGAATTTACGAGAATTTAAAAATTGGATGACTTTATTGAATCGTTTTTTTTTAGAGTAATAGTTTTTAGTGCATTTGAACGTTTTACGAAGTTTGAGTTTAAAATAAACTACACCACAACTTAAATTCTCAGTAAATTCTCCTGAGCGAGAACATTCCCGAGAATATTTCCGAGAAAATTCTCATAAATTCTCTTAAATTTCGTATGGAGTAATGTTAAAGTACGATTTCTGTATTAAAACGAACTTTATGAGTTTAAAATAATCAGCATTAATAAAATGAATAAAAAAACAACATTATAAGAAAGGTTTATGGTGCAAATAATTAAAAACAAAATAACAATCAAAAATAATTTTGACGCAACTAAAATCGAATTTGACAATCGCGACTCCATGTGGTACTTGTTTGCCCTCCCTTGGGATTTTATTTTAGAGCCGGAGGCGCGCAGGGGGGCGGCGTCGACGTGTTTTGATATGGAATTTTTCACTTTTTGTATGGAAAATATAAAAAAATATTACCTACATGTTAACTTTTGGGGGTTTAAGGGTTTTTATAAAGGGGGTCGAAATTTTCATTATTTTTGCGATAAGACACACCATTTTCGAGATAATATAAGCTAAAGTAAATAAGAATTTAAGCTAAAATGTCTATTGTAAAAAACCAAACTTGAGTATTTAGTAAAATTTGGTGTTTCCAACTAAATCTGACTATTTTTAAATGCGATTAAAAACGAGTGGAATAAAATTAGTTGGCATGCACTAAAATTCACACCAACACTTCGACTTCAGTGCAAAAACAGTACTGTATTTTTTTTTCTTTTACTTATATCTCGAAAATGGTGCGTCCTATCGCAAAAATAATGAAATTTTCGACCCCCTTTAGGAAACCCTTAAACCCCTATATCCCAACATGTTAGTAATAATTTTTCATATTTTTCATACAAAAAGTGAAAAATTCCATATAAAACTCGTCGAGGCTGCAGCCCCTGCGCGCCTCCGGCTCTAAAAAAAATCACAGGGTAGAGTAAACAAGTACTACGTGGAGTCGTCACGTGATTGTCAAATTCGACTTTAGATGTGTGTCAAAATATTTTTTTTAATTTAGAGATTTTTTTGTCAAAATAGCTTTAAGATTCTCATAGCCAAAAGTAGGGAATTTTATTGACAGTTTAGTTAGTTTAGTTCGGTGTACAAGAGAATCGGCACCATTGTCAAATTCGATTTTAGTTGTGTCAAAATTATTTTTAAATTTATAGTTTTTTTTTTGTCAGAATAGCTTTAAGATTCTCATAGCCAAAAGTAACGAATTTTAGTCATAGGTTAGCTAGTTTAGTTCAAGTACAAGAGAATCGGCGCCATTTCCAGTCCGAAACATAATACAGTAACGTTTTTACAAGTAAAGTATAAAATAACAACAAAAGAAGTTTACTTAAACCTTGAAATCAAAATATATTGTATAAAAATTTAGCAATTTTACTTCCATTTTTAAATTCTCGTATATTCTCCGTCGAAAAGAATATTCCAGAATATTGCAGAACATTCTCGATCCGAGAATATTCTCCGGGTGAGAATATTCTCCCGACCCATCACGTTACGTGATCGTCACTTACTATCAGGTTTTATAATATATCATTATTATTTTATAACTGCGTTCGTGATTTCGTTTCCAAAAATGTGAACAAATACATATTACGTGGTTTTGGAAAAACATATTTAATGCTCCCATCATTACCACCATGCGAACAGCGCTGGGCGTGGCAACGTGTCCGGGTTCGCGACATGTCTATCGTCATCCTGAGCATGCCTCGTTGAGAGGTGTGTCAACGTCGTCAAATGAATCACGTGTCGATTTCTTACAGGGTTTTTTATGTCTCAAGGTATAGTTAAGCGGATTACTTATATCTACGTCTATTGTATTTTTTTTCTCCCATCATAAAGTTCAGTTTGCGCTACAACTTTTACGACTCTTTTTAAAAGTGCTGATTATTCTGAATATTTATTATAGTGGGAATAACATCAATTAGAAACAAGAACTTCAAATAGACTTTAGAGATATTTTTCATTGGTCTGCAACTATTCTCACTGGATAGAACTTGAAGAAACAAACCCATCATATGCCTGCTTTTGCCAACATGGGGTCGGCTTTCAGTACAGCTTAACCGGATGCAGCTAAATACTAGTATTTTAGTATGGAGCGACTGCCTATCTGACCTCCACAATCCATTAACTGGGTACTACGATACCCCTTGGTAAGACTGGTAGTCAGACTTTCGGGCTTCTGACGACCCGAAACGACAGTCAAAGATTCACGAATGATAGCCGGGACCAACGGCTTTATAACGTGCTTTCCGAGGCATATAAGAGTCTCAGTATGTAAAGATGGTCACCCATCCATGAACCAACCGCGGCAAGCGTAGCTTTACCCGATCGATCGACCCTTGCGGCTGTTATTATTTAGCCACGAGCTCCTCCTAAACAAAGAAACAACCTAATGCCAACTACACACAGTGCCAGCGGCACGGACCGCCGGCTCATGCCGAGCGGGGCTCCTTGTGCGGCAAACTGCGGCGGCTCCATGTGTAGGCCTTAATAAACACTATTACTTAATTATGTCTTCTCCGTTCCATCCCCAGATAGCACCAGCAGAATTCGAAGCATTGCTTCTACAGCACCCGTCAGTCCGCGAAGCTGGAGTAGTGGGTAAACCTCACCCGAAGCACGGTGAAGTTGCTGTGGCTTTCATTGTGCTGCAGCCAGGGTGTAGTGCTACTGAAGAGGAACTGGTCCAGCATGTGGATAACAGGGTGAGTCTGATTGAATAATTTTAGTCTGTATTTGTCCTTCTGCTGTAAAAAGTAACAGGGCAATATCCTGAAGGCGTGGTATGCATATTTATGCCAACACTTGCACTGGTGTTGTGCTAAAGAAGCTTTTGGGCAGATACATTGTATTTGTACCTACGAGCTGTGAATGCGGAAAATTTGGCAGCAGTGGTGGCCCAGTGGTAACGGCCGACTTACGAGTTGTAGGTCGTGGGTTCGAACCCAAGCAGGCGATTTACTTTGTGTAAATAATTCCATCACCACTGATCTCAAAACGGTGAAGGAAAACATCGTGAGGAAACCGGCATGTCCTAGAATCAAAGATTTAAAGACATGTGAGATCCACCACCCACACTGGGCCCACTCCCTCTGAGAGCAGGCCTGTGTCCCAGCAGTGGGAACATTATAGGCTGATTATGTTTATGATGATAGCAAAGGCTAGACCTCCTTTTATTATACACCCCCCCCCCCCTTCCTCTTTGAGGAATAAAAGCTTGATGTAAAACATTCTTCTTCCAGGTAACCTTCAGGATGCGCTTAGCCGGCGGGGTCCGTTTCATAGACCGTCTGCCAAGAGGCGCTGGCGACAAACTTGACAGAAACGAGTTGGTGAAAAGGTTGCTTGAGGAAGTAGACAACTGAGAAGAGTTTATGAAGAATATAGTTGTTGATTTTATTAGGATCAGTGCCTTTTTTTATACAAGGTGCTGTTTTGCATCCTCGTCAAATTTCAGGAGGCTGTTATGAAAGATATAAATAATCAAATAAAATTACGATATCTGCTCAATAATTAATACATACTTGTTTTTTTAGTCATTTAAGTTTGACGGTATTTCAGAATACACCACTTTCAAAGAACAGAATCGCCTGTTGCGTATACGGTAAGCGGTGTCGCATTTTTATGTGTGTAAGAGAGCTGAATTGCAGCGCGGATCACACAGGCCGCGTTTTAACGTGCGTGTCCCACACATGCCGCCGATTTCCGAAAACAAGAAAAAATTAAAACTTATTTTATTATTGATTTGTGTCGAGAATCATTAGCATAGTAATTACCTCCTCGAGTTCGACGAGGATGCAAAACGACACCTTGTATAACAGTTGGGTTATGGACAACTGTCGCCACCAACTCACTAGTTGGTGGCGACAGTTAATATCAGATGCTTGACTCGTGTGACTGGTTCACTCGAATCCTCATATCATTTAATTTCTCGATCATTCGGAGCGCGAGTAGGTACCGAAATTCAACATCGTTGGATCGGTTCACAAATAATATGTAGTTAATTGACTCGGGCGTAACTTTGCGGAAATCCATTTTAAAATACAATAGACGACAAATATGACGATTGACTTGATGTCTGCGTTCGGCGCTTGGCGTGGCAACACGTCATGTCCGAATTCGCAACAAGTCAATTGTCATACTGAGGATGCTTCGTTGAGAGGTGAAACACGGGTCGACTTCTTCGTGTCGACAGAGTTCTTTATGACTCTGTAGTGGTTACACCGCCACATACGAACTACGCAACGAAGACATGACGTCACTCAATTCCTGCATCGCGCAGTTAGAGTTTCCCGAGCGAAAAACATAGATAAGACTATCCGAAATCAACATATGGGCAGTGTTGCCCGCCAGACATAACAACCGTCTGGTTGGAGGATCCTCCCTTTTCTATGGTGGATGAGTGAACTTTACACCCTGTTCCTCATACCCCTAAAACTCTTTAAGAACAGTCTATTGTCGGTTCAAAAATATTGTATTTTATTATGATTGTATTATTACTTCTTTTTGACTCAAAAGTCATCAATTATTGTTTTATTAAGACGTTGTTGGATAATTTTTTTATTGTTATGGTGATAAATTGATAATATTAAAATAAGGGTGTTGAAAATCAATCAAATATACTTTTATTTCATAAAATTCCCACTATTTTAAATGCATTTATTTACTTAAACTGAAAGGGTTGACTACAGGTTTTCTACAGTACAGTACATTACATTACATACAGTACATTGCATACAGTACAGTACATTACATACAGTTATGTAGGGTTTTCTACAGTTTATGCACAGTTTTAGAATAGAATAGAATTCTCTTTATTAAGTACACCATGCGAATTACAGATATTACCTTTTTCTATTTCTTCTTTCACAATTGGGCGCAGTTACTAAGCTTGGGCACCCCGACCAAATGGGTTAGGTTAGAACTGTGACCATCCACGAGTGAGCCGAGCGAGCGCAGCGAGCGTTGCCACGGTGTCACGGGCGGCCGGGGAGCGCTATATCAAACTTAGTCGCAGTTACTTTGCTAGGTATTTAGTATTTTTAAGACCTCAAAATTGGAAATTATATAAGTTTACAAAACAAAAAGCGGCGCAGTAATTATATTATGGAGTTCAATATTTATTTATTTATTAAGCAAGGCACAGTAACGATATATTTACAAGGATAGTCACAATAAGTAATATCGAGTCTTCAGTACTGCGTAAATACATCACTATAGGTAGTATGCACAACATTCTCATTAAACGGTGAACAATTATTCGACAAGGAATCATTAAAATATTTGATACATACATATATAAGGTCCAATTAGGGGGGGGTCTGGATTTATGCTTTCGCGGTTGCACAACGACATGCTTTGCTTTGCTTTGCTTGGTAGTATAGATGCAGGCCTACTCTGCCGCCTCCTTCAGAGGCGGTAGGGTGGCGGGGTCTTGAGGGAGAGCGCTACAGTCGTGTAGATCCTCAAGGCAAGTCTGGCGGATGCACCTTCCCGAGGTTGCCACCCCGTTTTTGGTCTAATTCCTTAAGAAATAGACGTAACTAAAACCACCGCATCGCGTCCCAAATTCCCTTAACCTTTCTTTCCCGTCTTTTGCCCTCCTGCCCCAAATCTCAAGAACCCTTCCCACTCCATCCAACCCATATCCTCACTCCTCCCAACTCCACCTTTCCAACTTCCTCTTCTAACCGTGACCCCCTGTGACTGGGTGGTGGCGGGCTCGACTGTCACTAAAATCAGCTGATAGCGAGTAGGAGAAAGCAGTCGCCTGCGCTAGGACCTGCGCAGTTGAGCGCCGTGAGCGGGGATGATGGAGTCCTGGGGGGTTGAGCCGAGCGGCTCTGGCTGTAATGTGCCCGTAAGGCAACACGCCCCCTTTGGTCCGGATTTCAAGCGAAACGGTGGCCCTACCCAATAGCCAGGGGTAGGGAAATGGCCATAGTGTCCCGTCAGAGGGCCACAGGCGAGGTGCGTGAGGTCCGCTGAGGCCGTCCTTGGGCGGCCGAAGCGGTAGGTAAAGGTCATGCTGACGGTGTAAGTGAGGGCTGATCAGTTCGTTGGGGGTGGGCCTTTCGACCCCCTACGCCAGCCCGATCAAGCACCCGATGTCGCACTGTAAACCAGCCTTGCGCCCCTATATCTCTCTGGTAGTCCTAACGTTCTTGCTTCTTTTAATAGTCAGACGTTCCCAGTTGCGGGCTCCATGGAGGGTGGGAGCCAGAGAGATGAACTTTTATTAACACTATATCATGGATTATTTAAGGCCTGATAAAAAAATAAAACCTGGAGTGGAGGCGGAAGCCAATGAGACTCCCAAGGGAGGTGCTTGCACTTCCCTTGCCCCTGGTGGCCATGCAGTTAACGCTGCCGGCACCAGCGCGGGCACCGGTCTGGCTGTGGCGAAAACCGCAGCTAAGACCAAACATAAAAAGTCCCAAAATAAACAAAGGACGTCGGCGCTGATTGGGACCAGTACCGACCCTTCTAATACAAAGGTAAAGACCCAGGCGACGATTAATACCACTGCCGGTCTGACCCTCTCCATACAGTCCCCGGTGCCGGGTAACACTGGCTCCGGGCTCCCAACCAAACACCCTCCTCCTCCTGCGGCTCCTCTAGCCTCCCCACATCAGACGGTCGTAACCGGTCAAGCGGGAACGACCAACTGCATCGAGGACGTTTTTTCACGTGCCTGGCAAGTCGTGCCGAAACGCAAGGGCAAGGGTAAAAAACGCACTCAACAAGCCCTTCGCCCTCGCACCGACCCTTCAGGTCCAACAGTTGTCCCGGAACAGGGCAAAAAGAGGGACAGATTGACGAGGAAGGAGCGCCGTCAAGCATTGAAGAAGTCTTCAACAAGCAAACAGGCCACCGCCGCCAGTTCGGTAAAACCAACGGGCGGCCAGCTAAGCTTCTCCGCAGGTAAGCGGTCACAGGCAGAGGCCGGCACTAGCCGACCTGCGTCCAGTCAACCGCCAACCACCACTCCGGAGAGATCGGCTGGTGGTAACAACACACAGCGACCCGACTGGAAGGATCAGGCCGCGGCCAAGCGAGCTCTCAACGAGACCTTGACACCTCGGGGAGAGCATAAGCGGCCGCGGCTTGATCATTCCAGTAGGGTCGACCACAGAAGCTACGCCCAAGCTGCAAACGCTACCCTGGACGTCGCGATCACTTGCGACCGCACGGGGATACTTAGCAAGGACGTATCGGACCAGGTACTCGCTGCCATCCAGAGGCAGATCATCCTCGAGGCCTGCTCCCCCAAGCAAGACAACCCGGGCCCGACCTTCAATGCCAAGCCGTTGTTCGCCGGGGGGGTTCTTAAACTGTGGTGCGGCAACGACCACACCTTAGCCTGGCTAAGGAAGACAGTCTCCGGTCTCACTCTCTCAACTAGCACCCCGCTAGTCGTGCTGAGCCAGTCGGAGATCCAGAAGCGTGCATGGTGCGGCATCGTGATCCCGGACGAGCAGGGGGTCTATGGTGAGTCGACCTTCATTGGGCGCACCCTCAGCTATCAGAACCCTTGGGTGGATATAAAGAGGTGGGTACTGCTGCACGCGGACAAGCAAGCAGAGGCATGGTTCGTGGTGGTTGGTGTCCCTGTGGACCAAATCCCGACCCTGATGGAGGCCGGACGCCGCCTCTCAATTGGTTTAGGGGCGGTGTACGTGAAGTTCCAGGGTCGGAACGGAAGGTTCACCGACGTTCCTCAGGGATGGGACCCCGCCACGGGAACCGTCTGCGAGGCGCTGGAACCACTGCCTCTGCCACCAACAGGGGAGTCCACTCCCCCTGTACACAACCCGGAAGCTTCCGCGGCTGATCCTGCTGCTGCAGAGTCGGCCGCCCCTGTTGCCGCCATCGTGGACGCCGTCCCCTCATCGGGCGGGGAGCTGGATGACATGATCCTGTCCCCAGCTTCAGGTTCGGGAGAGGATGGTTTCGACGAGGGCGACCTGTTTGCCGGGCTCAAACTTGGGGGGGACGATGAGGGTTCGACCAGCGATGGCGTCCCTTTCGTCGGCCTGTAGAGTCCTCCAGGCGAACCTCCACCACAGCCAGACCGCGACGGCTCAGCTTCGTAAGTGGCTGGAGGTACAACACACGGCCATAGCCTTAATCCAGGAGCCGTGGATTAGGGCAGGCCGCATACAAGGACTCTCCAATCTTGGCGGTAAGCTCCTAGTCACCTCAGATCACGATCACCCCAGATCGTGCATCTATGTCACAGGTAACCTTAAAACACAGCTCTTAACTGACTTCTGTTGCAGAGATGTCTCTGCAGCTAAGCTGACTATACAGCGCGACGACGCCAAGGAGGTGGTGGTCGTTTTTGTCTCGGCCTACATGCCCGAGGCGGAGGCGCCGCCTCCCCATGACCTCGCCCGTCTCGTGAGCCATTGCGAGAGGTGTGGTGTCGAGGTCGTCATCGGGGCCGACGCAAATGCTCACCACCAACTGTGGGGTATGGACACGCAAAACGAGAGGGGTAAGGCCTTGGTTGACTACCTATTCTCAACTAACCTAACCCTACTAAACACTGGCTCTGAACCGACGTTCGTAACCAGGCGAAGCCGCACAATCATCGATCTCTCTCTGGCAACGGAGGGCGCGGCGGAAATCATCACCGGGTGGCAGGTTTCTAAGGAGGCCTCCTGCTCTGATCACAGGTGGATCCGCTTCGACATCCAGGTCTGTGTGTTACCGACACCTCCGCGGCGTAACCCACGTAACACGGATCGAGCCGCATACATTCGCAACCTTGATTGTAGGCTCGCGACTTCAAGCAACCCGCCGGCATTTGCGGACACGACACAGATTAAGGTACAAGTAAGCCACCTTACTAAGTCAATCATAGACAGCTACCAGGCTGCATGCCCAGAGACCACGCCGCGCAACACACCGGGTAAACAACCCTGGTGGGGTGCTGATCTGGAGCGCAAACGCAGCAAGGTAAGAACTGCTCTGAATAGAGCCATGAACACATGTGCGGATGAGGACTGGGACAACTACTACGCGGCCAAATCCAGCTACAAAATATGCATCAGATTCAGGAGCACCTCGGGTTGGCGTAAATTCTGTGGTAGCATTGAATCTTGTCAACAAGCAAACAGGGTAAGGAAAGTACTGGCGCAGCAGAACACTCCTGGGCCCGTCACCCTCCGAAAACCTGACAACACACTCACGTCGTCACCTGAAGAAACAAGACGCGTCCTAATTGAAACTCACTTCCCTGGATGCGTCTTCGCGCAGGTAATTGACTGGCAAGACGAAAACCAAACACCGTCAGACAATGATTGGCGGTACGCACGCAGGGTGATCACGTTGGAGAAACTCCAATGGGCCATCCAGAGCTTCCATCCTTTTAAGGCAGCTGGTCCTGATGGAGTATTCCCCGCCTTACTACAGTGGGGGGGTGCTCTGGTCGCAATAAGGCTGGTGCCTTTAATGAGAGCGTGCCTGGCCTTCAGATACGTTCCCAAAGGATGGAGGGAAGTGAAAGTGATATTCATCCCCAAGCCAGGTAAGGGTGACTACACAAACGCCAAATCCCACCGACCAATCAGCCTGACCTCCTTTCTCCTAAAAACTATGGAAAGGTTATGTGATAGGGAGCTGAGGGACGGCGCGTTAAAAACTATACCGTTACATGGTAATCAACACGCATACAGCTCAGGTAAGTCGACCGAATCTGCTCTTCATCTAGTGGTCAGCCAGATAGAGGACGCGATTCATCAAAAAGGCACCTGTCTGGGCACTTTCATAGACATCGAGGGAGCCTTCGACAAAACCAACTTCTCCAGTATCAGCGGCGCCCTCTCCAGACATGGAGTAGAACAGGTACTAACGGACTGGATTACAAACATGTTAAGCAAACGAGTAGTTCGCCTTGAGGATGAGCGGCAGTTGGCTATGATAGCCAGAGGCTGCCCCCAGGGAGGGGTTTTGTCCCCCCTGCTATGGAACCTGGTAATCAATGATCTCATCACAAAACTCAACGCCAACCGCTATTACACAATAGGGTATGCAGATGATCTCGCAATTCTTGTATCGGGGAAGGTGACGGGAACGATCTGTAACCTCACTCAGCAAGCACTACGCATCGTAGAAAGTTGGTGCAGGGAATTTGAACTATCAGTGAACCCCACTAAAACTGAACTAGTCATGTTTACCCAAAAACGCGCATTAGGCCCTTTCCGCCTACCTAAACTGTTCGATACAGAACTTCAGTTGGCCAACGAGGTCAAGTACCTCGGGGTCATTCTAGACAGTAAGTTAAACTGGAGTAGTCATGTGGACAACAAGCTAAACAGGGCCTGCATCACCTTCTGGCAGTGCAGGAAAATGATAGGTAAGAAGTGGGGCCTATCCCCCAAAATTATACTGTGGCTGTACACAGCAGTGATCCGCCCCATGATCGCTTACGGGGCCGTGGTCTGGTGGCCCCGCACTCAGCTGGTCACAACCTCCAACAAACTACAACGCATGCAAAGGCTAGCCTGCGTGGCGACCACGGGCTGCATGAGGACTACTCCGACTGCAGCAATCGAAGCCATGCTGGGGCTGCCCCCTCTCCACCTGTTTATACAGCAGGAAGCGACAATGGCGGCGGTGCGCCTTAATGCAATTAATCTCTGGGGTAAGAGAGACACACAACACACCGCGCTGCTTGAGGGGTTCAACAAGGAGTTCCCTATCACGAAAGCCGCTAACGACCGGGTACCCAAACAATTTATCTTTGATAAAAAATACAGGATCCAACTTCACGAGGATAGCCGATGCGAGGGCTTGCGCCCCGCAGAGCTGCGGATCTTCACCGACGGATCCAAAACAGGTAGTGGCACAGGTGCTGGAATCTTCTCCGAGGACTTCAACATACACATAGCCACGCCATTGGGAGTCCATAACACAGTTTTCCAGGCCGAATGCATGGGTATTTCTCTTGCCGCCTCAGCCATTATGGCTAGGGAAGTTAAGGACCACTCGATACGCATACTCTCGGACAGCATGGCTGTTCTGCAAGCGCTAAACAGTCACACTGTTGACTCCGGGCTGATATACGAGTGCCACCAGCGCCTTAACCAGGTGGGTAGCCTCAATAATATAACCATTCAATGGATCAAAGGACACAGCGGTTCGCGGGGCAACGATGCAGCTGACGAACTTGCCAGAAGGGGTTCGAGCATGGCACCAGTGGGGCCTGAACCCATTGTGCCACTCCCCTTCGGGTACCTACGCACTCTGGTAAGGAAACGAACCAGGGACCAACACCACAAACTATGGTCTGACCACACTGAGTGTAGGCAAGCCAAGGAGGCACTTCCTACAATCGATGGCCGCCTCACGAATAAGGTTCTCAGACTAACGAAACAACAGCTGCGCATAGTCACAGCAGCCGTAACTGGCCATGGGTCATTTAATAAACACCTCTTTGTCATAGGAGTCACAGACAGTCCGCTGTGCAGAGCCTGCATGGAGGACGACGAGACAGCAGCTCATGTGCTGTTAAACTGCCCGGTGGTCGCCGCTTACAGGGCAAAGTACTTCGGTAACCCAGGTACCCTACGGGAGATTGTCAGTGACACCAAGTCGTTGCTGGCCTTCTTCGAGGAGCTGGGGTGGATCGAATAACCAATATTCCCACCCGTACGCAAAATACGCGCTTTGACGTGGAGTTGCGGATACCAGCCTATTACCTATTACCTATTAAGGTCCAATTAAAATAGATGAACAAACTTTTAGTAATCATTCGGACCACCAAAATAAGGACAATGGTAAAAAATCATCATCATTCTCCTGCCCTTATCCCAATTTTATTTGGGGTCGGCGCAACATGTCCCTTTTTTCCATACTTCTCTATTAGTCGTCATTTCAGTAGTTACCCCCTTTCTAGCCATATCATCTTTCACACAGTCCATCCATCGTTTCTTTGGTCTTCCCCTACTCTTATAGCCATCGACATTCACACTCAAAACTTTCTTCACGACATTTTCCTCATTCCTCCTCATCACATGCCCATACCATGACAACCGATTACCGCACAACTTTTCGGTCACCGGTGCCACTTTCAGACTTCCTCTTATGTACTCATTTCTTACTCTATCCATTCGTGTAACACCACACATCCCTCTTAGCATTCTCATCTCAGCTGCATGCAATTGCCTTTCATTCATCCCTTTGGTGGCCCAACATTCTGATCCATACAAGACAGCAGGTCGAACCATTGTTTTATATATCTTCCCCTTAAGTTTAAGGGGAATGCGGGAGTCGCAGATTGTTCCCGTGACCTGCTGCCATTTCATCCATCCAGTGTTAATTCTGTGCTTAACCGCCCGATCTATTTCGCCATCGCTTTGCACGAGTGAACCGAGATACCGAAAGTCGGAGCAGACTGGCAGAAGCGTGCCATCAAGCGCTATGGCTCCAGAACTAGAGAGACCGCCGAAATCGCAGAACATATGTTCAGTTTTGGTTCTGCTGATTTTCAAGCCAACACTCTCCAGCTTCTGCTGCCATTTCTCCAATCTGCTCTGGATCTCAGGTTCATCCTCACCGACAAGAACAATGTCATCGGCAAACAGCATGCACCAGGGTGCCTCTTCCTGTAAGTCCGACGTCAGGGCGTCCATAATCAACAAGAAGAGGTAAGGACTTAAAGCCGACCCTTGGTGCAAGCCTACAGCCACACTGAACTCATCAGTATTGCCAGCAGCCGACCGAACGTAAGTACGAGATTGGCTGTACATGGCACGAATTAACTCTACATACTTCCCGGGCAAACCTTTCTCTTTCAAGGCCCACCACAACACATCCCGAGGTACCCTATCATACGCTTTCTCCAGATCAATGAACACCATGTGCAAGTTCTTGTGTGCACGTCTGTACTTCTCGCACAATTGGCGGAGTGCAAAGGTGGCGTCCATTGTTCCTCGACCTGGCATAAACCCAAACTGGTTTGGGGTAATCTCACTCTCCTCTCTCAGTCTTTTCTCTATTACTTTCTCCCATACCTTCATACTATGTGACATGAGCTTTATCCCTCGATAGTTGTTGCAGTCCTGTACATCACCTTTATTCTTGAAGATGGGCACTAGCGAACTATTGCACCATTCTTGTGGGATCCCCCCTTCATGCAACAACTTATTAAAGAATAAAGTCAGCCACATACATCCATCTTCTTTTAAACACTTCCATACTTCTACTGGTATATCATCTGGGCCTACAGCCTTACCATTTTTCATACTTTGAACTGCCTTTCTCACTTCATCCATGCTTATTTCCCTGATCAAACCCATATTTACATGTACCTCTTTAAGCACACCATTCCATTTATTCTCTTCGTTCATTAACTTTTCAAAATAAATCTTCCATCGTTCTTTTATTTCGTCATCTTTGCACAAAACCTTACCGGCGTCATCTTTTATACATTTCATGTGAATTATATCTCTCGTTCTCCTTTCTCTTGCTTTTGTGATCCGGTAGAGCTCCTTCTGGCCTCTAGGGCTCTCCAGTGAGTCATACAACTTCTCCTGCGCCTTAGACCTCGAAACTGCTACCGCCTTTTTTGCCTTTCTCTTCCATTCTTTATAAATCTTCTTCTTATCATCCTTTAATCTATCATTCCCGTTTTCTACACCCTGCCATTCTTTAAATGCAATTTTCTTTTCTTTAAGTATCTTTTGCACGTCTTCATTCCACCACCATGTATCCCTTTCTATTATACCTTTCCCTTTCGATTCTCCAAACACATCTTTAGCTACTCTCCTTATAAAATCCGCCATCTCTTTCCAACATTCATTCACAGACTTTCCTTCCATATCCTTCATTTAAATCATTTTATCTACCACTTGACTCTTAAACATACTGGCGCATTCCTCTTTTTCTACAATGACAATGGTAAAAAATAAAATATGAAAAACGCATTAGATACTTACAAGAAAAATAAATCAGCTAACAAAAATACACTAAAAATGTTGGTTACCCAATGCCATTTATTATTTTTGGTCAAAGTAAAATCACTTTTTTTTTGCTTGGATATCTTTGGTTAGACGTACTGAACGCTGTGTTAAAATTTTAAAATTAGATTAGATTATAAACCAACCATGAGAGAGGAGAGCGATGGCGGTCCGCTGTAACATGTTGGCACGCAGATGTTTCTGTAACATGTTGGCATGTAAAATCTACAAATCCGTGATAAGGCCTGTCATAATGTATGGATTGGAATGTTGGGCCGTGAAGAAGACGGATGAAAAAAGATTGCATGTAGCGGAATGAGAATGTTGAGATGGATGTGTGGTGTGACGAAAATGGATAAAGTAAGAAATGAGTATATAAGGGGAAGTTTAAAAGTGGCGCCAGTAACAGAAAAGTTAAAAGGAAATCGTTTGGCCTGGTATGGGCATGTGATGAGGAGAGAGGAAACGCATGTGACTAAAAGAGTGATGAATATAAATGTTGATGGATGGAGTGGGAGAGGAAGGCCAAAGAAAAGATGGATGTGAGGAATGATATGATAGGGAAGGGAGTGAATGTTGGTATGACGGTTGACAGGGGAGAGTGGAAGAAGAAAACGTGTTGCGCCGACCCCAAGTAACATGGGACAAGGGCAGGAAGATGATGATTTTTATAAAATAAAATAAAAATTATAGACTTCGTTACATTGCATGAGAACAAACAACCATCACGAAAAAATAAAATTAATCACAATAAAATATTTGCAGTTAAGGTGACAAAAATAATTTTGGGATAAAATAAAATAAATAGGCTAAGTATTTAAAAATGAAGTGATAATAATAAAAAGTTAAAAGTAGATTATTATATTAAAATTACATTATTATATTTAAAATTACATTATTATATAAAAAAATACATTAGTATATTAAAAAAGAAAATAGAAGAAAAAAATTGAAACTAGTTAAAAGAAAAAGAGAAGAAAAGCAGATAAGTAAGAAGTTTTAAGACGTTTTTTTATTTTTTGTAAAGCAATATAGGAATTATTTGCGGTACTATTAAATACACATATTTGAGCTGTTGCTATCTTAAAAGTCCCATTTCAATGAGCCATCGCTGTAAGAACATACGCGAAATCATTTTTCTGTGCTGGCTTATAGGTATGTCAAACTGACAATTTAAATCTACGATTTTTTCGATTTATTCCATTGTAAGTCGATAAAGAAAAATCTATTTAAATGCTGGCATGATTATATTTCGAATTTGCACAGAAAACGATACAAGGATATTTAATGGCGCGTGGCTTCGGCTTACTAACGCCGCCATCATGCGGTGTTTCAAAAGAGTTTTTTTTTTGTTTTTTTCACCGCCGTTTGCAGGGTTTTTCAAAACAGTAATCAGTTCACCAACAACGTTCTAGGTGTCGATGTCGTTGAGGCACCAAAACATACCTACTTATACAGACCGTTCACTATAACTTGTCCTTTCCCGTCATGTTGCTTGTCAAGCTCAATGATAATGGAGTTCAAAATGGCGACTGATAGAACCAGTACCTACTACCAACCACATGACTGTAAGATTGAATGCTACCAATCGCGTCCTGGGTCAAGTTATAATGAACGGACTGCACTCTAAATTGCATTAAAATTATCGAAAGCAGTAATTTACATATTAATTAGGCCACACAATATTTTCAATCCATGGCAGATAATGGGCCACTTTAGTGTAGACGCCAGGTTTTTTGCCGCTCCCACAACCATCGCCAAATGACGTCACTCCAACAATTGTGTACATGCAAAATACCTTCTCGTCCTTAATCTGAACAGGACCACCGCTGTCACCCTGAAAAGAAAAACAATTAATATAACTATTGCCATGCTTATATTCCCTAAAGGATATGATTTCCACCAAACGGCTCGCATCGCATCGGATCGAAAGGATACGAACGGATGCGGCGACAGCCGATCGCGTCCGGCAGGATGTCGACGCATACGATCGGCTCCGTACCGTCGCTTGCGAACGTATCCGTTTCTGCGCCTAGTCAAATAGTTTCATTCCTACCGTGTTGTCGTGTTCAAATTTTTGAAAATGGTTGAAGTTGACGTAGTCTATTGAACGGAATTGACAGGAACTTTTCCTCAAATCATCCACATAGGCTAAGTGGGAAAAATACGTATTCTTGAAGCTAACTCAAAAAATACCTAAGGAAAGTTAATAAAATGTATATGGAACCACCTTTGGAGTATGACCTACCAAATAAAAAAAGAATCATCATTATCAATAATTCATTATTGGCGAAGTAATCGAGTTACAAACATACAAAATAAATAAAACAGTCGAATTGAGAACCTGCTCCTTTTGAAGTTGTTTAACCGCTAAAACCCGACTATATCCATATTAATAGCAAACTAAATATCCCTGAAGCCCCACCGTATCCACCGGGATACGCGAGTCACGGCGTAGCCCGGTGGACACGGTGGGGCTGGACGGATAATCCGTTTGGTCTGTGGGTTGTTTCTCTCTATGGCCTAAGGTATGTACCTATATTATCGTCGATTAGAAGTAAAAACGTCAAAAAATTATAGGTAACACCGAAAAATTCAGAAAAATGTCAAAAGTGACGTAATGGGGCGTGTCAGTGTGAACCCGCGGGGTTTGAACTTTAAAACGTGTATTTACGTCTAAAGATAGACAGATGATAACTGTCCCTTCGATTACTACGTCTTACCTGACACGTATCCTTGTTCTCATATCTATCCTGATACAGCTGAGGTTTATCCTTGTCTCCGTAACAGGACATGGTTAATTCATCGATCCCCCTCTTCATATTATGATTAGTTTTGTATACTTTAGCACATTCCGTGGTTGTGAATTTCGATAAGATGGCCTGCAAAAAAAAATGCACATTAAAAAACCTACAGCATATCACGACTGTATGTCCCGCCGAACGAGTTCGCAGAGGTATGGAACACTCCTACATTTTGCCAGTTATGTTTAACCTATTACTATCAACTCTATGGCTCTAAGAAATTATCAACATAACATAACATCATGCTTTTAATTTCCAACACTGGTTTTCAAACTGGTAAATTTCAAACTGGTAAATTTCAAACTGGTATATTTCAAATTGGTATATTTCAAACTGGTATATTTCAAACTGGTAAATTTCAAACTGTTATATTTCAAACTGGTATATTTCAAACTGGGAAATTACAAAACTGGTAAATTACAAACTGGTAAATTTCAAACTGGTATATTTCAAACTGGTAAATTTCAAACTGGTAAATTTCAAAACTGGTAAATTTCAAACTCGTACATTTCAAACTGGACAATTGATCCATTTACCTACAGACACTTTTGAGTTGTCAAGGAATCGGTCAGTTAGAAATTTGAACCTAGTTGCCCATCCCAAAACCTAGATCTTTATGGAAAATAATTCCAAGGACACTCTTTAAATCAATACATGTATATATTACAAAATCCTTAGCCGAAAACCGTTCATTGCTGGACATAGGCCACCTCCATGCGTCGCCACATCGACTGGCCCTGTGCTTCTCGTATCCAGTGGATCTCCGCGACCTTCATCAGCTCATCGTTGCCAGCTAAGAACTTAGAAAAGATACCAACCCTCTTCAGAATGTCACTTTTATCTGTAGTGGCGTGTGTAAGCCCCCAGCCAGCCACTATGACCTTGGTGTCATTGACAACGTCACCGGTATGCAGACAAGCTGGTACTGTGAACTGGTTCAGATTCATCCTGAAATAATTACTTAAAATTAGCCTATAATATTCCCACTGCTAGGATACAGTCCTCTCTGTGAGGGCGTGGGCTGTAATTGACCTGCAATGGGACCGCGTGGTAGATTAAGAGGCGCGTGGTAGATACCTATAAGAAATAATATTTTTTTTTATTTAAAGAGGGAAAAAACCCACATAGTCCTCACATTCACAATAATTAAAATAATATTATAATACTTTACAAAGTAATCATGTAATTTTGTATATAATTTTAAACAATGTCAATGTGAATATAAATCTGGTTTATTTTGATGATTAAGGGTAATAATTAAAATGTCAAGTTTTATGGTTTTATCACAAGGCTTAGCAGAGCGAGCAGCTTTTTTATCTTCTAAATAATCTGTTTATTATATAAATATACAGGGTGGCAGGGACATCGACGCGAAGCCTGCGTTGTAATTTTTCGTCAGTTATTAAAAAAAAAAACTGCTGTTCCATACATTTTGACCGCGTAGATATTGCACTTTTCTATGATCAGCAGATTTTTTTTTTATAACGAAACATTTCAACGCAGGGGGGTTCAGAATCATGTACTGAATCCATGGTAACCGGCTTCACGTCGATGTCCCTGCCACCCTGTATTATGTAGTACCTAATTTATGTATTTTAAAAGGAGGTAGAACCAACAGTTTTTATTTACTCACACTTGTTCAGTCTCAAGTAAGGCGATGTCATTGTATTTGATCGGCGACTTGTAGTCTGGGTGTGGAATGATATTCTTCACCTTGTAGACCTTCGACGGGTCGTTGGCATCAATTGTTTTTAACGCACCGATAGCAACGTACGATACTGGCAGCCTGAAATTATATGTAAAATTATCTTCACGTTCTATAAACTGGGTCAAATTAAGAGGGCTATCACAAAATTGCGTTTTGACAAGTCGAGCGCCCGATACATCACGTATGTAGCAATTTGGCAGTTGTCATTATGCTTATTATGAGTTATTATAATAAAGTTTTTGTTTCTTAAGTATGCAATTTTAATATCCTATGAACCAACGTTTATACTGGTATAAATTTTACGTAAAAATGAATGTAGAAAGGAGAAATTTACAGTTAATTCTGAGCGTTTTTTTATGATTTAAATATGGATTTTTTTAGATATCCCATAAATATTTCAAAATTCTGAGGCCGCTATGCACTACAACACTTTTTAACAGATCTTATTTATTTATTTATTTTATTTATTTAACCATTTATGTACACACATTTAAAAACAGACAAGAAGAAAAGAACAGAAAAATACGTACAAAGGTGATGCTTATTTCTAAAGAAATCTCTTCCAGCATACCTGCGATAGGACAGAGGATACAAAGAGATGTAGACACCGTGTGTAAGAGTAGAGAGAAAGTAAAATACATAAAATCAAAACAATTCATTGCTTAATAAAATAAAACACATAATATGAGATAATACTTACTTACATACTTACATACATAAATACATACATACATACATACATACACACTTACATACATACTTGTCTTATTTTAAATTTTTCATTTCATTTGCTATATAAAATAGTTCTACCCACGAGCTCAAAAAAGTGCCGTCGCGCATTTTTTGAAAAACTTGCTTTGGAATTTTGGCTTTATATATACCTACAATTAAGAAAAAATTGCAAAAAGTGAGGCCGCTATGTACTATACTAATAACTATTCTCCACAACTCAATAAGTCATAGTTATCAAAGTCTTTCAGTTATTCAGAACAAGAACGCCAAAGTTGCCCATTTAACGCAAAAATCACCGTCGAAATCAGTCGAAATGTAATAGGGCTCTTAAGGGTCACTGGCGGCACGGCACGGCAAAGGTCGAATAGAAATATTATTTATGTGTATGACAATAAAATTGAAATCAGCGATGCCGCAGTATCCTTAGGCATGCCGCGGCATGCCGCCACGTCTTTATGCATCATCATTGATATTCACGACTCGTAATGCGAAGCATTAGAGTGTGCTCTACCCACGAAAAATATTTTTTGCCCCATTTCTGCAACTGTTATTATTGTTACACTCCTGCTAGTACACAGAACCTCCTTAATTTATATACCATTGTATAGATGATTAAATAGAGATTAATACTGTACTTTTTACCAATTGATTTAATGCAAGAGAAATGAATAAAACATCAAAATAGTTGAAAAAAAATTCCTGTCCGTCAATTTATGAAGCTTGAAAACATTGTAGCTTGCGATAAAATCAATTAATTGAGTCAATTTTTTTTTAATACATTGGTTTCGGCCATAAAAGGAACCCTATTGAAAATGGCTCTTTTATTCAAAGTAGTTTAATTATAATTAAAATACTAACTAAAATATAATATCTTTATCTAAATATTTCCAACCTTGACTTATCGTGTTGCCTAGCAACCCACAACGTTAATATCTAAATAAATAGTCTTTGACATTACGTAAGGATTGCGAGGTTAGAAATTTACCCATATTGATGGGTAAAACAGCAGTCAAAACATACATCATGAAAAGTGATAAATTGTTAATTTTTGTTAGAAACTATGTTTTGAATTTCTTTTTCGTTTATGAATGTGTGTTATGAGGCGTGCACTTTTGGTATTTCCAAACTATTTCAATTTTATTGTGAAACACATTAGTTATATATCTATTCGTCGCAGAAAATATCATTTGCCGTGCTGTGCCGCCAGTGAGCGCCGGCCTTAATTTGACCCAATTTAAACATGCGAAGATTTCGATCGACATCGGAACACGAGCTAGGATTTTTGGTATTTCAGTAAGATTTGCTGTTTTCGAATAACCGACAAATTAAATTGACCGGTAATATTGAAGCGAGGGATAGGACTTATAAATTTCGCACCCATTCGCCATATACGATGTCAATCCGTAGCCCGAAGATGCATGATGATCATGCAGATGAAAGATGCATTCAAACCCGGAGTCTCCGGGTCAAACCTTTTGGCAGCTCTATAATAACTGAAGGACGTATATAGAAATTCGTTTCAAAAACAACAAAAAATGTTGGGATCGGCTTCCAGTCTAACCGGATGCAGCTGAATACCAGTATTTTACATGGAGCTAGTAACTAGTTAAAACAATAACTCTTGGTAACACTCAGTGGCGTATTTACCCTAGGGCCAAAAGGGCCATGGCCCGGGGCGGTAGGCTGCGAGGGGCGGAGCAGCCTAACCTGTCCGAGTCAGGGTGCCCCAGACCCAAACTCGCTTCGCTCGCTCTTGCATCCAAAGTTTTCCTAGTAACAGTAGTAACATTGCCTTTTGTCCATACACAATTTTTTTATTGCGCTAACACTCAACCAAAACACCAAATGACAATGGTTTTTATTTTTTGGGTGGGAAATTATGGAATAACTTCTGCTCTGGGCGGCGGGTGTCAGACTCTTACTGACTAAAAGTCACCCTGGTTCTTTCAGTTGCCTGTGTTGCCAGGGGCCACGGTATCCCTTTCGGACTTTCCCGCGACCCTGGCCGGCATCGGCCCTATGGCGGACCCCGTCAGTTGTGCTGACATTTCTTTAAGACGCGCGTGGAACAAAACGCGCCGTCGCGCCGGGCCTGTCTCTTATCGGCAGCGAGCATTGCTCACCGTCCGCAAGCCCGCGCCTACGGTGGCCGGAAATCGGCTATGGATTAACGACGCCCAGGGTGCTCTAGCGGCGACTAGGGGCATGAGGGCACCTAATTTGCCTCTCCCTTGACTCCCATGTCCTCTCGCTCCGTACCATGGCCTGGACCAGGGCCGGACGCGAGAAGTCACCGCTACCAATCGCCTCCACGAGGACACGGCGGTGCTCCGCCCTAGCCGAGCAGGCCTCCACCGTATGCTCCACCGTGTCCTCCGGGCGATCCACACAATGGTGACACCTGGGCGTTTCTTCCCGCCTTATCTGGAACAGGAACCTCCCAGCACCAGTCCGCTCCAGTCTGGGAGCCAAACGTCGGAAATGCTCCACGAAGTTCCAGCGGTTGTCGACAACGAGTCCCAAGTACTTCATCGTCAACTCGACGCCAATGTGAACCCCTCCTACCGTTATTTGGGAACCTAACGGTGGCGTGTTCCGAGGAGCATGAAAACACATGGTCTCGGAAATGTGCAGGGCTACCTCGAGTCCCAATTCGGGAACCTATCGACGATTGTCGCTACACCACCTGACGCTAGTTCGGCCTCCGCCTAGTGTGTCCTCCCCTGCGCCAGGACCAACGTGTCGTCAGCGTAGCAAACCATGCTAACGCCGCTAACAGGTCGGCGCGCAGTATCCAGTCGTATCCCACAGATGCGGCCCCAGGACCGATTCCTGTGGGACATCGCAAGACATCTCTCGCCGGTTCCATTCTCCCTCTTGGCTGGGGTAGATGACGGCCCTGTCCGTCAAATAGGCCTCGACCACACGACAGAGGTAGGTCAGCGTCTGGTGATACTGCAGTGCCTCCCTGATGCAACTCCAGGGCAGGGTATTGAAGATATTGGCGATGTCTAGAGACACCGCCAAGACGACCACACCTCGGGCCACAGCATTCCTTGTCTGCCAAGACATCCACCCCTGCCGGAAACCAAACTGGCTCTCCGCCAAATCCGGCCCCTCCCACACTAGCCGCCCAACGAGACGGTCTGCAATGACTCTTTCAAAGAGCTTGCCCACCTCGTACAATGCAAAGTTACGGCACTATAAACGGGTCTAGGTAGCACCACTGCTGTGGCACTTTATCCGATAGTGAGGAATGTTGCTAGAACGTAGCTAACTATACACTTCCTAACAAATATGTATTTACAGAATTAAAATCGTTAGAATCATTATAACTCTTATTAGTTATATTTGTTCTAAAATGTCATGATTTCATGAACAAGTCTTTCAATGGACACACAATGGGGATTTATACTTTGTGCTTTTTTAGGGTTCCGTACCCGAAGGGTGACAAACGGAACCCTATTCATAAGCCTCCGCTGTCCGTCTGTCTGTCAGCGAGCTCTATCTCATGAACCGTAATAAGTAGGCAGTTGAAAATTTCACAGATTGAGCATTTCTATTGCCGCAAGAGCAACAAATAATAAAATTAAAAATTAAAGGGGGGTCGCCATACAATAAAATCAAATTTTGAAAAAAAAATAATCTGACCCTGGCATGTGGGGTATCATTTTCTAGAGCTCATCGAGTAGAGAATAAACATAATTTTTATTTGTTTTTATCTTCAAAAATGATGAATTAGGGGGCCGTAGAAGTTGTCTGTTTTAGACCATTTTTGTACGAGCTCTATCTCAACAACTAAACAAATTAGGAATTTGAAACTTGTGTGTATCATGTAACATATACTGTTTATAATCAACAAATACTAAAAACGCCGATTCATAACGTATTTTATATAATATGGGCGATTTTCTGCAACTTAAAGTAATCATTTTGTATTTCATGCTAATACTAAGCGATATAAATTCCACAGATAACTATTTAATAGTCGGAGTAATGACATGGAATTAGTAAGTACCTACTATAATGGCAGCATATACTATTTCGATCATTTAAATTTTGATCATCCAAAAAGGTCTACAAAATAAACTTTCTTCACAAGATTTTAAAACCGGCCAGTATTTTTTGAGTTTAAGAACTTTATCGACTTTTTTTAAAGTATCCCTAGACGGTGTTGATGTGTGTACCTCATGTTAAAACTACACTCCAATAGACAATATATTCAGTAACATTGAAATGAATGCTGGCACATACAGTGTACTATTCAGTTACCTTAAATTGTTGTGGATACAATTTCATATTGAGAAAAATTATTGGTGTAAAAATATTCGGTCACGGCGGGCGGCCAATCTCAACGGAGACTGGCCTTCGGCGCGGGAGATATTATAGTGCACAAGTGTGTGCGCAGATTTGAGTGCACTCTCTCTTCTCTCACTCTCATAGTCCGATGGGATGTGTAAAAATAATAAGTAAGAAATAATAGATTTCTGTATGAATATCAAAAATAACGTAAATAAATACCTGTATTGACCCGTGCGTTTGCACTGGCGAAACATCACGACAAAACATGTTGAAATCTCTAGTTCCTGTCAAACATTGTGTGAAAAATTGACAGAAAATAGAGATTCCAACATGTTTTGTTGTGAATGTTTCGCCAGTGCAAACGCACAGTTATAATTTAAAATTTGGCGTACTACTTACATTCTTTTTTGTACAATATAGTCTGATGTAGCAAGAGAATTCATTTTATTTATAAGTAACTAGCAAAGACCCAGCCTGGCTTCGCACGGTTAGCACTAATTACTTATCTACGGCGCATCTACCTTTCCTAATTACCTATTTCTACCTAATTACCTAACCTACCTACCTACCCTACCCTTCTTACCAGGGTAGGTAGGTACCTAACCTACCCTACCTACCCTACATATCTACCTGCTTACCTACCATATATACCTATTTATACCTACTAATACTATGTTAGTAGCAAATAAATAACTTTGACTTTAGTTAATGCATGTTACTGGATAAAGTTTACTTAATATTTTTCTCTTAAAATAAATGAAATATACTCCTACACCTATATTTTAACACAACAACATTTTTTCATTAAAGTGAGACAATTTCTTTACAAATCTTTGTTTTTTTTATAGCGCCTCTGTTGTTACCTTTACGAAAGTATTACAAAAATTCATAGTGTTAAATTTTGTACGACATGGTATGGAACCCTTCGTGTGCGAGTCCGACTCGCACTTGACAGATTTTATTTCGTTACTTTATGGGGCGGCAAACCTTACAGGCCCAGGGCGCTGAATCTTAAAATACGCCACTGGTAACACTGGTTGTCAAACTTTCGGGCTTCTGACGACCCGTAACGACTGTTAAAGATCCACGAATGACAGCCGGGGTCGACGGCTTAACGTGCTTTTCGAGGCACGGAGGAGTCTCGATATGTAAAGATGCACCCATCCATGGACCAATCCCGACAATCGTAGCTTAACCTGATGGAGTGACCCGTGCGGCTGTCATTTAGCCACAAGCTCCTCTCGTTTCAAAAACAGATTTTCTAAATTACTCATTAACCGCCTCTGTGTTCTAGTGGTTAAGCCACCATCTTAACTAAGTCTGGCGCCATAACAACAATGTTAACAGCATTGTTGTATTTCGGCAGTTAGAGATAAGATAGCCAGTTCCTATGTGGTTGAGGATTCCGGGTGAAGCTCGCTTCCACCTTCGGCTTGATCATCACTTACGATCAGGTGAGATACAGGCCAAGAGCTTCCCCGTTGTATGTAAATGTATGTTTATGTAAAAAAAGATACTCACCTCCTATTTGTCGATATGCAGTGCCCCGCGGTCAGAATGAATCGCTCGCTGATTATTGCTCCTCCGCAATCCCACTTAATGTCGTCTAACTCTCCAAAGCCCAGCAACGCCTGAAAACAATTAGGTGGTGGTTAGGAAGATAGGCATTAAAATACCCTTCTTCAAGCAAATAATCAATTTAGCCTATTGCAGTTCACTGCTGGAAATAGGCCTCTCCCAGGCTGCGCAACAACACCCTGTCCTCCGCCTTCCACATCCAGTTTGCCCCAGTCAACTTTTGAGGGTCAGTTCACACGGAGACGTGACGCGAAACGATGCTGCACGCACTTTTGAAGATAGAGATACAAAATATTACTTTATTTACAACACAAAAAGATACACATTTAATTGAGATGAGAAAATGTCCCTCGACGCATCACGACGCAGCGCTGCATCGCCGCCGGTAGGCGTGGCGTGCAAGAGAGGTGCGTGCTACGCCTTGCGAAGCCGCGTGACGCAGCGCGACGCCGCCAGAATCTGTCGTGGCGACTTGTCTCTACTATGAGCTAGCGGGGCGGGAGCTCGCGGCGAACGTAGAAACGTTCCGCTGCGCCGCACTGTGTCTCATTGCGCAGCAAGGTGTGGCGCTGCCAGGGACTGCACGACGCGATTTGTCTCGCAGCGTGCGCCGCGCGAAACCACTGGCTTCTTCAAGCATCGTCGCGTCACGTCTCATCTTGGTGTGAACTGACCCTTAAGGTCGTAGGTCCATTTAGCGGCCATCGGTCCTTCGACGAACGTGGCCAGTCCACTGCCACTTCAGTTTTCTTATTCTGCAAGCTATTTCGGTAACTCAGGTTATTTTCCGGTTAAATTTAATTTCTGATTTTATCCTTCAAAGAAAGCTGCAACATTTTTTCTGGCAGCCAAGGAATATTATCTTATGAGAGCTGGCAACTCTATTATTTTTTATTCTTCTAAATATGAAAAAGATGATGAGAGGATGGAGGAAGAGGATGTTATATATAAGTGGCATATTTTAGAGAATTTATAGCATCCGTCGAGGTTGGATAAGAAGCTACATCTTACCATATGAGGGAACTCGTACTTCTCAGCATCAGTTCCTCCGATGATGAGCTGATCAGTTTTGTGGTAACAGTGCTCTTGTCTACTGACGGTCCCGAGGAGGTCCACTCCAGCCTCACAGGGGTATACGTACTTCTGTTGGTACTCTATGCATTCTGAAAAGAAAATAGAGGTTGGAGACATAGACCTCATCATCATCGTCATAATTATCATGGCTTTAGGGGGGACCACGGGGCCAAGTCTGCTAATTTACAAACTTCACAATGGTCTCTCGATTGTTAGTTTTTGACAGATTTGCCATACAAAATCTGTCAAAAACTCACCATCGAGAGACCATTGTGACGGTTGTAAATTAGTAGACTTGGCCCCCAGAGGAGTGCTACAGTACTATAGCTGTTCTTTTGTTAGGCACAAATAAGAATATAATTGAGTTTTTCAAAAAAGACGTAGGTATATTTAGTAACCTAATCCGCTTAACACGACGTGTTGCCACGACAAGCACCGAACGCAAAGTCAGTCAGCCAGTTCTTTGCGTTCGACGCTTGTCGTGGCAATACGTCGTGTCCGGGTTTGCAACAAGTCAATCGTCATCCTGAAGATGCCTCATTGAGAGGTGAAAATCGTGTCGATTTCTTACAGGGTTCTTTATGACTCTTTAAGAACATGAGTGTTTAACTGTTTTTGTTTGTTTAACTGTTGGATTAGGTTACTAAATATACGTCTTGTATTGTATTTTATAATGTATTTAAGCAAAGTCACGCCTGAGTCAATTAACTATCTGAGTTTTTCAATTAAAAAATCCTTATGGAAAAATCCAATTTAACTTTGATCGATTTGAGGATTCAACCCAAGTGCGTCTGACTTTTTAGTAAGACAGAAATGGAACACCGAGTGCACCAGTAAGACTGGTTGTCAGACTTTCGGGCTTCTGAACACCCGTAACGACTGTCAAATATCCACGAATGACAGCAGGGCCCAACCGCTTAACGTGCTTTCCGAGGCACGGAGGAGTCTCAGTATGTGAAGGTCACGCTTCCACGAACCAACCCCGGCAAGCGTAGCTTAACCTCATGGATCGACCCGTGCGGCTGTTATTACTTAGCCACGAGCTCCTAAATGACTATGATTGTCTGTAAAAGATCGCTAAGACCGCCCATTGTGTCACCCTATGTAAAATTTCTACATTTATATCTGTACATTTTATGGTGTACATAATAAAGAATATTCTATTCTATTTTGTTCTATTGTTTTTATTATACACTCATTGTTAATTTATTGGAATAAGTATTTATGCACTTTCTAGCCTGAACCACAGGTTCAACCTAGTTCAGGCAAAAAAGTAACTGTACTCTATTGCACGACTCATAATGCGAAGCATTAGAGTGTGCTCTACGATCGAAAAATTTTTTTGCCCCATTTCTGCTGCTAGTACACAGTTGTATAAATGAATAAATGGAGATGAATACTGTACTTTTTAACATTTGATTTAATGCAGCAGAAATTGAAAAATCATCAAAATAGTTGAAAAAAAATTCCTGTCCGTCAATTTATGAACCCTGAAAACATTGTAGCTTGCGATAAAATCAATTAATTGAGGCAATTTTTAATACATTCGTTTCAGTCATAGAAGGAACCCTATTGAAAATGGCTCTTTTATTCAAAGTAGTTTAATTATAATTAATAAAATACTAACTAAAATAAAAATGCCTGGGGAAAATGCCCCAGGCATTAAGTCCGCCTTTGTACAGTTTTTTTTTTTTTTTTTTTTTTTTTTTTTTTTGTGCATAAAGTTTTAATAAATAAATAAAATATAATATCCATAACTAAATATTTCCAACCTTCACTTGACGCGTCCGTAAGTTGTAGTCTTTGACATTACGTAAGGATTGCGAGATTAGAATTTTACCCATATTGATGGGTAAAAACGCAGTCAAAACATACCTCATGAAAAGTGATAAATTGTTCATTTTTGTTAGAAACTATGTTTTAGTTTATTTTCGTTTATGAATGAGTGTTATGAGACGTGCACTTTTGGATTTTCCAAACTATTTTAAATTGTTAAAGTATTTATTGTAAACGTGCCCCTTTATAAATAAACGATTTTTATTATTATTATTATTTATTCTATGATATGGTGGCAACTATACTTACTGTCAAAAGCTTTCTTTCCTGTTTTCAGAGGACTGATATTTTCGGGCAGAGGATCACACTCATCATCATCGTCATAATATTCTTCTTCAGGTGGTGGTTTAAGTGTAGCAGATGGTCTGAAATCAGAAGTTATATCAAAGTCTTTATCGCAGGCACTCCACCACCTTCATAACAGAGATGGTGTTTTTCTTCTCTAGACGCGTTGAGCACTTTTTGGGTGAACAAAAATCACGGAACCCGCGTCATCGTCACCGCACGCTTCCGATGATACAGTTCGTGTTAACAGCGCACCCTGGTTTTTTCGTTCTTGTACTGAGAGCAAACTTTACGTTGTTACAGGCATAATAAATATTGCAGCTTTGGTTGAAATAACTAGTTTATCTGTTTTAATGGAGCTTTCGTTCTTATACTGACAGCAAGCCACATATATTCCTGACATTTTCGTTATATTACAGGCATAATAAATATTGTAGCTGTGGTAACAAAGTATATATTATATATACATTATTTACTTAGTTTTCACTTCTATCGGCAGTCCCTAAAAGACTGCCCTGCATGTTTTTTTTTTGGTTGGGAAATGATCAAATAACTTCTCCCGCTCTGGGCGGAGCGGGAGGGCGTGTTAGACTCTTACTGACTGAAACCCACCCGAGTGCCTTATCCGTTCCCTTCCCAAGGGATACCGTTATCCCTTTCGAACTTTCCCGCAACCCCTCGCAAAACAGACAAAATGTGAGTGGTTTTGGAGTTCTACTTGTGGGATAGAAGTAGAAGAATTATTTCCTCTATCCGAATTTATTTGTAGGTCTTTATCATTTTCAAAGTTTGGCGTGCGATTGGAAAGGTGCTGATGATGATTATTCTATTTGATCGTCCTTTGTTCTAAGTATCCACATTCATAATTATAAGATTTTCCTTATTATGTCTTGTTGCTGGCTTACCTGAACCTTAAGAAATCTTAAGTTATTTGTGAGCTCACCTTGTTGTTGCAGGTGTCCTCTCCACACAGCAGATGGTTGGGACAGAGTTTTGGAACGAACATATCTGTTGAATAAAAAGACAAATATAACTAAATTATACCTCTAAACTGTCCTGCACCACTAGACGCTCTATGGAACCATAATTCTGCCTGGAGACATAACCACAGAACTTCAGTATTCGACACAGTACTAGTGCTGATAGACGCTGTTTTACGCCGAGTTCTTGGAGTATGGAGACGTTTGTGCGGAATTTGTGGATGAATAGAGTGTAGGTAGATAAAAAAAACCATCGAACTGAGAACCTCCTCCTTTTCTTGAAGTCGGTTAAAAATAGTTAAAATTTAAGATAGTTAATTGACTCAGGCATGACTTCACTATCACTACATATTATAAAACAAAGTCGCTTCCCGCTGTCTGTCCCTATGTATGCTTAGATCTTTAAAACTACGTAACGGATTTTGATGTGGTGTTTTTAGAGTGATTCAAAAGGAAGGTTTATACATGCATAATATTATAGTCTATATATATAAAAGGAGAAATTCACTGACTGACATATCAACGCACAGCCGAAACTACTGGGACTAGGAACGTGAAATTTTCCACACAGCTTCCTTTAATAATGTAGGGGAGCACTAAGAAGGGGTTTTTGAAAATTCGACTTTTAAGGGGTTGAAAAGGGGGGATTTCGACTGTATGCAAAATCTTATTCCTTGAGTTAATAGACTTGAAACTTTGCACGAATACTTACCTAAGTAAATCATAAAGTTTGTCATTTTTAGTTTTTCTAAGCTACCCCCTAAACGGGGATTGGGGGGTGTCAAAGTTTGTATGAAAAAATTTTTACGCAAGGTCCGAATAACACGAAACTCAGTATTTATACTTAAAATCGAAAATAAAGAATAATGCGTATCAAGGTTTTTCGGAAACAACCCCTAACGGGGTGAAAAGGGTTAAAATATTTTAATGACGGCTGCGATTTACTCATTTTTCGTCATGGGTGTCGTTTTCGTAGTTTTCGATAGTGCTAAAGCCGATAGTGAGGTCAAAATGTAAATCCAAGATGGCGGCTTCGAAAGTTTTCTTATTTTTCGTCATGGGAGTCGTTTTCGTAGTTTTCAATGGTGCTAAAGCCGATAATGAGGTCAAAATGTAAATCCAAAATTGCGGCTGCAAATTCTTTTTTATTTTTCGTCATTGGTGTCGTTTTCGTAGTTTTCAAGGGTGCTAAAGCCGATAGTGACGTCAAAAAGTAAATACAAGATGGCGGCTGTGAATATTTTCAAATTTTTCGTCATGGGTGTCGTTTTCGTAGTTTTGGATAGTGCTAAAGCCGATAGTGAGGTCAAAATGTAAATCCAAGATGGCGGCTGTGAATTATTTTTTATTTTTCGTCATTGGTGTCGTTTTCGAAGTTTTCAAGGGTACTAAAGCCGATAGTGACGTCAAAAAGTTAATCCAAGATGGCGGATGTGAATATTAAAAAAAAAATCGACATGGGTGTCGTTTACATAGATTTCTAATGTGCTTAAGCCGAAAGGGAGGTCTAAATGTAAATCCAAGATGGCGGCTGCGACAAATTTGTAATTTTTCGTCATGGGTGTCGCTTTCGTAGTTTTTGAGGGTGCTAAAGCCGATAGAGAGTACTTCGTACGAATACGTATCTTAGTAATAAATGGGGATTAGGGGTGTCAAAGTTTGAATGAAAGATTTTGTATGCGAGGTCTGATTTACTCGAAACTCAGTATTTATACTTAAAACCGAAAACAAAGAATAACGTGTATCAATATTTTTCGGAAACAACCCCTACCGGGATGAAAAGGGTTGAAATACTTTATTTGCATCGCACTGACCTATATCAAGATTCACGCAACGACATCTATTTTTTGGAATTTGCTATTCACAATTGGGCCCGATACCACGCTGCAATCGAAGTTCAAGACGGTATTCTGTTCATGACACGTGCACAATTTCTGAGCAGTACCTAAACTAACCTAACAAAAAGTACAAGGGTTTCATGAATTCACGATATAGTATTTCAATTATTAAACAATCAATCTGCCTAGCCTTTTCCCAATTATGTTAGGGTCGGCTTCCCGTGTAACTGGATGCAGCTAAATACCATTATTTTACATGGAGCGACTGCCTATCTGACCTCCACAACCGAGTTACTGGGTAATACGATACCCCTAGGTAAGACTGGTTGTCAGACTTTCGGGCTTCTGACGACCCGTAACAACTGTCAAAGATCCATGAATGGCAGCCGGGAACAACGGCTTAACATGCTTTCCGAGGCATGGAGGAGTCTCGGTATGTCAAGATGGTCACCCATCCACAGACCATCCACGGCAACCGTAGCTTAACCTGATGGGTCGACCCGTGCGGCTGTTATTACTTAGTTTCCAGCTCCTCTACAATTCTTCTCTCAATTTCTATCAATTCATCAATTTCTATTATTAGACATCGTGCACTATTTCTGAACAGTAACCTAACAAAAAGTACAATCATTACGTTATGCTACTAATAGGATTTGGCGATTTGGATTTAGGCAACAGATAGTTTATAACCTGGACAAAGAAAACTTTTTATCCCGGTAGTACGTTTCCTTGGTTTTCCGACTTCCACGCGAGCGAAGCCGCGGGAAAAAGCTAGTAAGCTATAATTTATAAATTTATCACGCGGGCGAAGCCGCTGGCGGAAGCTAGTTGATAATAAAATACAATAGACGATGCATATTTAGTAACCTAATCCGCTAAAATGTTCTTAAAGAGTCATAAAGAACCCTGTAAGAAATCGACACGTGTTCCACCTCTCAACGAGGCATTCTCAAGATGACGATTGACTTCATCGCGAACCCAGACATGACATGTCGCCACGCCAAGCGCCGAACGCAGTGTGAACCACACCGCCCGACAACCCCACTTAGGATTACTGCTCGGTCTACCTTGGCTAGATTATCGATTAGCAGGATTAGGTTACTAAATGAATTTCCGTAAAGTCACGTCTGAGTTAATTAACTATCTTATTTATTTATTTATTAAAACTTTGTGCACAAGTAAAAAAAAAACTGTACAAAGGCGGACTTAATGCCTGAGGCATTTTTTACCAGTCAACCTTAAATATAAACTATTTTAAATCTACCTACACACACGCTACTTATCCACAAATTCTGCACAAATGCCTCAATACTCCAAGAACTCTGCAGTCATGTCTCTGATGACTCAATAGAGCGTCTAGTGGTGCAAGGCAGAGTGGCAGGTCCCCGATGAGGTGGACCAATCAAATAAAATCCGCGGTTGGAGGCCCTAGTTCATGAATTTCGCCATAACTACAATGTAAACAGCATTGTTGTGTTTCGGCAGTTAGAGGTAAAATAGCTAAGTCCTCTGTGGTTTAGGATTCCGGGTGAAGCTCGCTTCCACCTTCGGCCTGATCATTACTTACCATCAGGTGAGATGAAGGCCTATAGAGCTTCCCCGTTGCGGTTAAAAATTATCATGCGCCAGACACTGATGGAGAGATCGTGAGGCGGGCTACCGTCGATTGGACACGCACGGTTCATCGTGAACCGATTTTTTTTAATGTGAAATATCATCTGAAATGTTTTTTTAAACCTGCCTAGTGCGTGACGGACCACACACAATGAAGGGTTCCGTAGTTGGAATGAATTTATTGCAAGAAAAAACTTAACTTTGTAGTTGAAACACTTTTTAGTTGTGGTACCTACCCCATACAAATTCGAATACCACTACGAGTATCTGCTATGTAAATAACAGTAACAAGAACTTATCATTATATCATCCACATTGGCTTAGTGGGAAAAGTACAAAAACTACCAGAGCAAAGTTAATAAAATTTAGGCAGTGTATAGAGTGCCACCATTGGCACTCTATCCCTATCGGATAAAGTGCCACTACAGGCACCCTAGTAACACCGCCTCGGCCCGGCTCAAGTGCCGCAAGCATTGGATTGTCATTGTCACTGTCACTAAGTCACGTCACTTGGTATTTTGTTTGATCGTCGAGGTTAGATCGCTGTAAAACACCACATTCCCAAAACATTACATTCTCTTGTGCCTAAACGGACCCTGGCACTTCGCCGGCCGCTGCCGCGGCACCGCTCGCTACGCTCGCTCGGCTCGTGCGTTGTGTGGTCACAGTTCTAACCTAACCTAACCTAAATAACAAGTGACAGTGACAATGCAACGCTCACGGCACCCTAGCCGGGCCGAGGCAGTGACACTAGAGTGCCACAAGAAACTCGCGGCACTCTATACACTTCGTAAAATTTATACGGGACTACCTCTGAAATATGACTTGCCAAACAAGAAAAAAGTCATTAAAATCAATGCATAAATTGCCGGAGTAATCGCGTAACAAACTTAAAAAAACAAAAAAATTACTTGAGAACCTCCTCCTTTTTGAAGTTGGTTCGAAACTCTACTAAGACCGAATGTTGCCGTAGGTCTATCATTATTTTAGCAATACCCAACCGTTTCGGCGACTTTAAATTTATTAGCACTCCTTTTGAGGCTGAGAGTAGGTTAGTACTCTAGAATTTATACATATTTAATTTTATTGAGAGACAAACAAAAATATAATATGAAAATATGCAAAAAAAAATATAAAAGTTCACGGAAGAGTCCCGAACGCCTGAAGGAAATGTCATAGCAAAATACTTTAGGCCGACTTGCTAATAGACTTGTTTGTTATTGTTTTTTTAATTATAATATACAGTATGTTAACTAAAAGAGGGCGTTCTCGTTAACCCGCAATAGTATAGCGTCCATACATGCTAGAAAAAATATTAAGTGTGAAAAAAAAATGTTTTTAAATAAAATTTACTAATTTTTTTTTTTATTGATACCTATGGATCGCGCCACATCTGCCGAACGTTCCGCGGCGGAAGGTTCGGTTGAATACGCTCCTAATGTTTTTCAAGTTACCTTATGACACATCAGTCGAACGTTACGTCCATAGAAATGCAAGCAAACATGAGCCGACGGAACGTTCCGAAGCGGAACGTTCGGCAGGTGTGTCGCGACCCGAAATTTTTTTTTATTATTTATTTATTAAAACTTTATGCACAAGTAAAAAATATACCGTACAAAGGCGGACTTAATGCCTGAGGCATTTTCTACCAGTCAACCTTAGGGTGATGCAGAGACAAAACATGGCAGGTGCAACATACGAGATTGATAACAAGAAAATAACTATAAAATACAAGAATAAATACATAAATACATACATACATAATAAACAGAATAAACTTTGTCAAGAGAAATAACGATCGGTAGAGGAGAAATAACGATAATTAAAAGGAGAGAACGAATCTAGCAAATCACCGCTGGGATGTTTCAGCCAACTTCTTACGTATATGCTCACGTGTTTTCACTTTAAAAGACAACCGACTGGTTGCCGTCCTGATGTTCAGAGGTAGCGCATTCCAAAGAAAGACCGCCTGGACAAAGAAAGAAGAGTGAATGAAACCAGAGCGGTGAGAAGGACATCGCAGAAGACGATTGTTGGTGGAACGAAGATTTTTACTATGGGCAGAGCATAAGTATTGAACATGGGAAGTCAGGTAAGAAGGAGAAGCGGGTTTGTCGAGAATAGAGAACAACATAGATAGAGCCCTTACCTCTCTGCGCTGACGAATGGGTAACCACTTTAAAAGCAATCGATGCGCGGACACATGGTCATACTTACGAAGATTGAAAACGAATCGAATGCAATTATTGAGAAGGCGGTCAAGTTTATTGAGGAGATCTGCATTCAGGTCATAGTAACACACATCACCATAGTCTATTATGGGAAAGATTAGGGACTGTACAAGCATTGCCTTTATGTGTGATGGGAGTATATTTTTCAACCGATAGAGCGACCGCAACGTTCCGGTAACTTTTTTACTGACAGTAGTGACCTGCTTTCGCCAGTCAAGACAAGTGTCGACATGCAGGCCGAGATCCTTAACGTCGGAGCTAAACGGAATGACCGAGTTGTCAAAGATTACAGGTGGCACAGTTAAGACATTCAGCTTCCTGATGCTGTAGGGGCTACCTATTATGATAGCCTGACACTTGGTAGGGTTAACGGCCACCCCAAATCGATCAGACCAGTTTTTGACCACACCTAAATCCCGGTTTAGCTCCTCAATAGCATCTGAAATGTTATCAACACTTGCCTGGCAGTAAAGCTGCAAATCGTCGGCATAGAGATGATACGCAGTCCGAAGCACGGTGGTAATGAGATTAATAAAAATGGAGAACAAAAGAGGAGATAATATACCGCCTTGAGGGACGCCAGCTGCAAGATCACACCAACTCGACGAAGAGTCTCCTGCATGAACAGACTGCTGACGCCCCCGAAGATAAGAGGAAAACCATTCAAGTACCTCCGGGGAGACCATAAGATATGAAAGGATGGACAAAAGGACATCGTGATTGACGGTATTAAAAGCATTGGAGAAGTCAATTAACACTAAGACTGTAACTTTAGTATCTTCCATTCCCCGCCTTATATCGTCAGTCACTTTAAGAAGAGCTGAAACGGTGCTGTGCCCAGGCCTGAAACCGGATTGAAAGGGACTGATGAGGGAGTTGTGGTGAATAAAGTGGGACAATTGCTTATGAACACTGGCCTCGAGCACTTTAGACAGAAAGGGAAGGATGGAAATTGGGCGAAAGTGACTAGGAAGAGAGGGGTTGGGTATCTTAGGCAGGGGCCGAACAAGGGCTTTATGCCATAGGGAGGGGAAAACACCGGTGTACAGGGAGAAGTTTATGATGTGGGAGATCGCAGGAAGGAGTTGATCAAGAGCCGTTACGATCATATGGCGGCTGATATTATCGCAGCCCACGGCTTTGGACTTAATGGAGAGGATAATCTTTCTGTTCTCTCCCGGGTCGACTGGGGTGAAGACAAAGGGGCTAATATTGGGACGCGTCAGACCAGCAAGGTAGTCGAGGGTTTGACATTTGGTTAGACTATCTAGAGTGGGAATAGTGGAGAAATGGCGATTAAGATCGTCTAATCCAATTGTATTAGGAAGGTCTGAATGTCGCGATTTGCCGATACCCAAAGTTCCAAGGAACTTCCAAATATCGGCAGGAGAAGAAGCAGTGATATTATTTAGGATGTGGCGGCGTTTAGCGTTGCGTATCATCTGATTACACCGATTCCTAGCAGCCTTAAACAAGGTCCAATTGTCTTCCGAGCGATCTTTTTTAAACTTCCGAAACGCGCGGTCCCTCCGTCGCATTGCCATCCGAACTCCCCTGTTCATCCAAGGCGCGGGCGGACGCTTCAACCTGATTTTTCTAACAGGAGCATGAGCGTCATATAGCTTGATCACGACATTGTTGAAGAATCTAACTTTTTCATCAACTGAAACAGTTGCTTCCAGAGGTGACCAATCAATGTTGGATGCATCTTGTTGAAGCCTCTCGCTGTTCATTCGAGCAAAGGCACGCCTGTACTGGAACTTTGGTATAGGTTTAGGGGTTTAAGGACATAGGATAGGAAAATAAGGTCGTGATGGGAAAAGCCAGGAGCAGGATGTTGACCATGTGATGAAACTAGGGAAGGATTTGAGGTGAGGATCAGGTCAAGCCAAGTATCATCACCAACTGTATTTAGATGAGTGGGTTGGAGAGGCAATACGTGCAGACTGGCTGACTCGACTATATGCAGGAGTTTACGGGACCGAGGGGAGTTGTGGGCAAGGAGGTTGGTATTAAAATCTCCCATAACAATGTGATGTGTATATTCAGAACCCAAAGATTCAAGTACCGATTCGAATTCAGTGAAGTAATCAATAGAAGGGGGACAATAAACGACACCAAGAACGGTTTTAGCTCCCTTGACACAAACCTCAAGGAAAAGAAACTCTGCGGACTCATTGGCAGACGAAGAAGAAGCTAGAATTTTAAAAGGGAAATCACCACGAAGGTAGATGGCTACACCACCCCCCCTCTTACCGATCCGATCATTCCGAAGAAGAACGAAACCGGGGAGCGGGTAAGTGGTTGAAAGCAGGTTAGGCTTGAGCCAAGTCTCGGAAATCAGGACGGCGTGAACGTTGTTGTCAGCAAATGTGTCGTACAGTTCGTTGTAGTGACTGGGAATGCTCTGAGCATTGAGGTGGCATACGTTAAATAGCCGGCTAGAATTTTGACTGTGCCGTAAAAGAACACCTAAGGTATCTGTAAGAGATTTAAAACTATCATTGCTGGAAGAGGCGTCAGATTCATTGGCAGAATAAAAAGATTCGCTATCAGATGATGTCATAAACGATTACAATTTAAGGTAAATAAAATAGATATATATAAATATAATGCAAAAATAAACTAACTCGAATGACTGGTACGACGTTTGCATCTCTGCACCACCCGCCAGCTCACAACATCTAATTCAAAACATTTATAAAATAATGAGAGAGCACTTTTATAAGATGCAAGATAAAATAGTAGCAATAACAATAAAAAAAGGTAAAATTAACAGAACAGAATAAAAAAGGTAACAATAACAGAACATTCAGCAACAGTATCAAGATAAGAAATAAAAAAAGTACAAGGTGAGAATAATTATTTTTGCAAAGTCGAGAACGTATCCGAAATGTAACACTCTGTACATGCTCACTTGTCTTTCAACGTGGAAAGACAAGTGCGACAAGTGCGCGTTTACAGAGTTTTTGTTTTACGTATATATGAAATTAATATTTTTTGTGAATATTTTATGATAAAAAAATAAAAAAAGTTTTTTTTTTTTTCGATATTAATATTTTTTCTAGCATGTATGGACGGTATACTATTGCGGGTTAGCGGGAACGCCCTCTGTTAGTTAACATACTGTATAATTATAATGTATAGTTTTATGCTTAGTTTTACCTGTTAATTACTGTCATTGGCGCAAGCCGTTTTATTAATTATAAATTATTATTAAAAATAGAATAACGTTAGGCGATTATCCTGTTCGTATGATACGGAACCCATTAGAAAAATGCTTTAATGGACATGTGTATATATTTTAATTGTATTTGATTTGAATATTTCATTATTATTTTATTGTTTATATAATTTTATATTTTAATTTAATTAAAGTAATGGACTTTTTGAATTCGGTCGACCCATTTTCGAGTTTTTGCTAGACTAATGCACGGCAATTGATTTTTATAATGATCATCATCATCATATCAGCCGAAAGACGTTCACTGCTGGACATAGGCCTCCCCCAAGCACCGCCACTTCGACCAATTCTGTGCTTCCCGCATCCAGCGAACTCCTGCGGCCTTTACTAAGTCATCGGTCCATCTTGTGGGAGGCCTTCCGACGCTACGTCTTCCGGTACGTGGTCGCCACTCCAGAACCTTTCGGCCCCATCGGCCATCTGTTCTGCGAGGCTGCGAGCAATATGTCCTGCCCATTGCCACTTAAGTTTGGCAATTCTTCGGGCTATGTCGAAGTTTATAATGATAGACTCATAAATTTTTCAGAAAAAGTCCATTCAATCAGCCTATTAATGTTCCCACTGCTGGGACACAGGCCTCCTCTCTGTGAAAGGGAGTGGGCCGTAATTCACCACGCGGGCCCAGTGCGGGTTAGTGGATGTCACATTTCTTCGAATTTTTGGTTCTAAGACATGCCGGTTTCCGTTTTGTGAGCAGTAGTGATGAAATTATTTTACACAAAGTAAAGCGCCTGCCTGGGATCGAAACCACGACCCACAACATGTAAGTCCGGGCTGTTACCACTGGGCCACCACTGCTCCTAGAATTATAATTTAATAACGTCAATAATTAATTGATTGAAAAACGGTGAAGGAAAACATCGTGAGGAAACCGGCATGTCCTAGAACCAAAAATTCGAAGACATGTGACATCTACCAACCCGCACTGGGCCCGCGTGGTGGATTACAGCCCACTCGCTCTCACAGAGAGGAGGCCTGTGTCCCAGCAGTGGGAACATTAATAGGCTGATGATGAGGATGAATAATTAATTGAAATACCTAATTGATGATAAGTATTCTTTAATACCTGTTAAGTTTTCCTGTTCACGCTGTTGAGGGTAACAAACAAAGGATTAGCGTAGGTATTACGGCTAAAGTTAATTGGTTTTCCTATGGTTTTCCTTCTGTTGTTGGCATAGCATCATTATTTTAGGCATTTATTAATCATGAAATATTCCGCGTATTTGGTGCGTAGGCATTTAGGGAAAACAAAGCAAATCAATTATTAATATTTAGCAAATAACTAAGTTGTAATAATTTGTGTTGTTAGGTATATTATGTACCTATTATTCTCCTAATTAGTTTTATTACAAGGTATTTATATTTAAATAATATATAATCTAACACTTATGTACCTATATAATGTAGTTAGATTGGAAGCAGGGTCTAATATACCTAATAATAAATAATAACTATATAATTTGATTCGATACGGGTTAACAAGCAGAAATTATAATATTATTATGATTAAATGTTATTAGTTTATAAGAACTTGTTCACATAAATGTCATGGTCAGAGGAAATAAATGTTATATTTGATTTATTTAATTGCACGTCTCATAATGCGAAGCATAATGATGCCTGTCCACTGGAGCGGAGAGGAGAAAAGAGGAGCGGAGATGTGCCAATATTACCCAATAGAAACTTGACTCCGCCCCTGAGTTTAGATTTGATTGGTTAATAATGGCACATCTTCGCTCCTCTCCTCTCCTCTCCGCTCCAGTGGACAGGCAGCCTTAGAGTGCTACTATCGATAAAAAAAATTTGCCCCATTTCTGTAACTGTTTTTATTGTTACACTCCTGCTAGTACACAGAACCTACTTAATTTATATACCATTGTATAGATGATTAAATGGAGATTAATATCTACTGTACTTTTTAACAATTGATTTAATGCACCAGAAATGGTAAAAGCATCAAAATACATAGTTGAAAAAAAAATCCTGTCCGTCAATTTATGAACCCTGAAAACATTGTAGCTTGCGATAAAATCAATTAATTGAGTCAATCCTTTTTTATACATTCGTTTCAGCCGTAGTAGGAACCCTATTGAAAATGGCTCTTTTATTCAAAGTAGTTTAATTATAATTAATAAAATACTAACTAAAATATAATATCTACCTATAACTATTAAATATACCTATTTTCCAACCTTTGAATTGACGTCCGTAACTTGCCTAGCAACCGCCAAGTAAATATCTTTGTAAATAGTGTTTGACATTACGACTTTATGAAAAGTGAAAAAAGTGGTTTAATAAATTGTTCAATTTTGTTAGAAACTATGTTTTGAATTTCTTTTTCGTTTATGTATGAGGCGTGCACTTTTGGATTTTCCAAACTATTCTCGTATTGTATTTCATGGTACCTACCCCACACACAAATTCGGATACCACTTCCTGCTATGCAAATAACAGTGACAGGAAGTTATCATCATATATCATCCATATAAACTAAGTGGGAAAAATATGTATTATTGAAGCTAACTCAAAAACTATCCAAGCAAAGTTAATAAAATTTATACATTTTAATTTCAAACTTCACTTTCAAAGTAAAAAATAATTTTCAAAATCGGTCCACAATTGACGGAGTAATCGGAAAACATACATAAAGACGAACATCGGTTAAAAATATTAATAGTAACCTAGATGAGTTCGGCGTTTCCTATCTGACTACTCTGAGAAGAAAGGCGGAACAAACTCAGAGGTCACAGTCTCTTTTAAAGTCCAGACATAATCTTGGTCAGGCCACATGAGGACCATGTAGATTAGTGTCTGAAATGGTCTTTTGAGGAAAGAACCACACAGATTTGAGTGGAAAATTGAATGATTAATTTTCGATTTCTTGGTGAAAATATTTCGGAAATAAATCTTTGAAATGTACTAAGTTTGAATTTTAAATAAAACTGGATTGCTTATTGACCGAAACCCTGACCCCCGCGCTTATCTGATTTACGCTTGCACTTATCGACTTATAAATAGATAGAGCTACACTCTAGGGGTCAAAGAGTAGCATGCGGATCGCGGTTTGCCGACCATGCACTGGGTTAGACCGACCGGCGACCCCAACATAGTACAGAGATCACACATATGTAGGTACATACGTATAGGTGCATACACTGCGTAGTATATTATTGACTTCAGAAAAATACAGTATACACTAGCTTAGAACCAACTGTCTTGATATAAAACAAAACATCTTGTATATGTAGGATCCTATCTATTTATTCCAAGTAACCAACTATGAGCATTTTTTTACGACTGTACAAATCAAAATAGTTAGTAGACGTGGCGGTAATAAAATAGACTTTTTCAACGATTCGACGTGGCGGGAATAAAAGCGGGGAGTTTTCAGAGTAGACGTGGCGGCGACTCGACGTGGCGGGACTCGACGTCTAGGGAATAAATCCTTTCTTGCCCGTTCTTCTCCATAGGAACCTACTACGCTTTGGAATGGGCAACTAGCTTCATTTTTTCTGACTGACCGACCCCTTGACAATTCAAAAGTGCCTGTAATTGGTTTATTTGAAATAAATGCTTTGAGTTTGAGTTACTGTGAACCAAAACGTCTTTAGAATAAATCCTACTATTTAATAATCACTATCACTACATATTATAAAACAAAGTCGCTTCCAGCTGTCTGTCCCTATGTATGCTTAGATCTTTAAAACTACGCAACGGATTTTGATGCGGTTTTTTTAATAGATAGAGTGATTCAAGAGTAAGGTTTATATGTATAATACATGCATGATATAGTAAGCTATAATTTATTAATATAGCACGCGGGCGAAGCCGCTGGCGGAAGTTAGTTATTATATACAAGGTGGAGACGAGAATACAACAAAAAATTAAACAGCGTGGACACCTAATAACGTTCCCATTCTGTATACAAAAATTAAATTGAATATATTCAATAGTTTAGTCATTATAGCTCAGCAAAATCCATAGTCGGCTCGGGCTATTCCGTGAATTCACCCAAGGCCTAGTTGGATAAACGGAATTTATAGGCTTAGGGTTTTTTTTTTTTTTTTTTTTTGGGTGGGAAATCATCCAATGACTTCTCCCGCTCTGGGCGGAGCGGAAGGGCGTGTCAGACTTTTACTGACTAAAACCCACCCGTGTTCCTTCCCTTACCTAGACCAGGGCCACGGTTTCCCCTTAGGACTTATCCGCAACCCCGGTGGTAGGCATCGGCCCTGACGGACCCCTTCAGCTTCGCTGACAACTCTTTGAGGCGCGCGTGGAACACTACGCGCCGTCGACCCGGGCTTGGTCCTGATCGGACGGAGAGCTACCCATCACTCTCCGTCCGCAAGCCCGCGCCTACGGTGGCCGGAAATCGGCGATCGATTCCCGACGCCCGGGGCGTCTACTACCGCGGCGGCTAGGGGCTCGAGGGAGCGACCTTAGTCTCTGTCTCTCGCGCCCCGCCTCCTCCTTTACGAGCATTACTGCTTCGCAGAAGGAGGTGACAGCCTGCCATGCCCTCTCACTCCGCACCATGGCCTGGACCAGGGCCGGACGTGAGAGGTCACTGCCGCCGATCGCCTGCACGAGGACACGGCGGTGCTCCACCCAAGCCGGGCAGACCTCCACCGTATGCTCCACCGTGTCCTCCGGGCGATCCACGCAGTGGTGACACCCGGGCGTTTCCTCCTGCCTGATCTGAAACAGGAACCTCCCGAAACTACCGTGTCCGGTGAGGACCTGCGTCAGGCGGTAGGTGAGGGCGCCGTGGCGCCTCTCTAGCCACTCCTCAAAGAGGGGACTTATCGCCGCAATTGTGATCCGGCAATGAATTATTGTTATTATAAGAATAATAAAAGGTATTTTTTTTTATTAAAAGTAAAAGGAAGAATAATTAAAATTAAAATAGATATTACTAAAGCAATTACTCCTCCTAATTTATACATTACATTTAATTTGTTTGAAAAACTAATTTTTTTATTTCAAAGCTAGGATTTATTTGACAGTTCCAAAATACTCGTGCCAGTATTTTAAGTTTTTGTTGTATGGTAGTCTCCACATTGTATAATAATTATATAGGATTAATATTATCGGGAGTGTTGGTTTTTCTCAGCTCTTAGGCTGGTTTTAGCTGCATTTACGGGCCAAAAGCAAGTAAATGTAGCGTGTGGTGTGTATTTAAGATGGGTGTGTACTTTCGTCTAACTGCATAAACTTCCTAACGATTCTGCATCTGTTTAGGATGGCTGCTTTCTGCTGATTGATGTAAAGGGATTCTTCTAGATCTATTTTTTTCAGGCTACGGAGGAGATGGTTGGGATCTCTCTACTACAGGTGTTAATCGATTAACACCTGTAGTAGAGAGAACTACAGGAACAACATAAATCTTTTTCTTGCCTCCGGATTCATGTAACTTCTTCTTTAAAAACAATTATAATAATATAATATTGACATAATTATCTCATAAATATAGCTAAAAATTCATGATCAGATTTTGTTTTTATTATGCGTTTTGTTTTTACATTTAATAATACAGTAATAATACCGTTTCTCTCTTTTCGAAATGTAAAGTTTGCGAACATATCGATTTTTCAGAACATTGATTTTATTCGGTCAAAAAACGGTTAAAACGGTCACAACACCAACGTTGCCATAAGCAACGAAACCAAAGACATGACATTGTAAAAACGTCCTGTCGGAATATTTTTCAACGATTATTTGGTGTTTTTAAATGCATTTTTCAATATAAAGTGAAACTTGGTGCTTACGAATGATACTCATTGTAATAGTGGATTGATAATATAGTAATTAATTAAGATTATGAATTTGATTTTTCGTTTTCATAATTATGTCGACGTTCATACAAAGTTATCGCGGCATGTATAATGAGAAACGTCAAATCGGGCTTCTTAGTATAATGTCGTCGGTTTAATGACATTGATGTAATTCCATGTTAATAGGCATGTACTAGAAATATTTGCACGACTGATAAATCGAATATAGTGAGACTAAAATTATTTTACTATGTTATTATGTAAATACCTATATTCTGGCAAATAAATTAATTTCATTTCATTTTCAGCGTATTTGCTTATTTTTTCAGCGATTGTTTTTGGTAGGTTATGGCTGTTGGGGACTGCAACAACATTATAATATTATATAATTATTATTTTACGTCTTAGACATTTGTCGGGACCCTTTGGAAGGCGTACGAAGGGCCGAAGCCAACTCGCAGAGGCCCGTTAGACGTGTTAAATGAAACGACGCACCAACCGAAATGTTATCATTTTTATCAAGTTCCTAACCTAACCCGCGTCCGGTACCCTAATTACGTAATACACACTCAATTCATTTTGAAACAGATTACTAATCCATTGCTTGATAAGTTCGAAATTTAATTCTGCTCTGGAACGTAATTATCGCATTGAATGTTGTTGAACTGTCAAAACGAAACAAATGATCGCTATCGCATTGCTTCTGCAAGATAGGTAATAGCCCTGCCGGTCAGGTTCGGAATAAACCGGTCGCACTATGCTAGTACACCCAAGGGTTTGTGCAAAACTATTGCAAGATATGGAAACAAAGATTCTGGATTATGGATTTGGGCGGCTAAGTGAACTATATATAGTTGTCTAGAACTATGGAAAGACTATGGGCCCTGCCTAACCAATATTTTATATAAAACACACGGATAAAATGGCAGGGGGTGACTTGCAAACTCAATAATGGGCCCCCGAAAACTGTCGCTAGGACAAAGAGACGTATATAGCGACAAGGGGTAACATGTCCTGAGGTGCTTGAGGAGGAGTGGTATTCCACGGCTTTCAGAACAACCTCAGAGATCGGAAGATGGTCAAGATCCCTACGAGCAATTACTGGAATACTTCCTTCCTCCGAGCACGTTTTCTCTTGCGAATCTCCACTCAAGCCGGCCAATAAAGGCAAGAACGGGGTGGGAGCTCTGTTCCTCGTCAGTAATCACTCCAGCCAGCCAATAAAGGCAAGCCAGAGATGAGGAACAAGATTTCTCCCGGGAGATAGGGTCCGTGGGGTCGCTACTGCCCAACAGCTCGCCACATGCTGCCCTGCGATGGCTGTGTGATGTACGTGCGTGTGTGTGTGTGTAAGGGTGTGTGTGTGTTTAAGGGTGTGTGTGTGTGAGTGGGAAGTTACCTGGGGAGCTCTGTTGTGCATAAGGTCATCTAGAGCAGTTCTGCATTGCCTCAAGTTGAGACACACTCCTTCAACACCATCTTTGTAGCATCGGTCTCCTGTAACGAAATATGATTGATTAATTATCTATGTATTCATTAAATAAATAAATCATCACGTCTGTACTCAATAAAGGAGTAGGCAGAGATAATTACACAATAGTTAAAGGTCAGGAGAGCAGTGGTGGCCCAGTGGTAACGGCCCCGACTTACGAGTTGTGGCTCGTGGGTTTGAACCCAAGCAGGCACTTTACTTTGTGTAAATAATTTCATCACCACTGTTCTCAAAACGGTAAAAGAAAACATCGTGAGGAAACCGGCATGTCTTAGAACCAAAAATTCGAAGACAGACACATCCACCAACCCGCACTGGGCCCGCGTGGTGGATTACGGCCCACTCCCTCTTACAGAGAGGAGGCCTGTGTCCCAGCAGTGGGAACATTAATAGGCTGATGATGATGATGATGAGTTAAAAAGGTCATTATTGCCAACCAAGAAAAAAAAGTAAATTAAAAAAATCTAAATCATACCCCTTGTTCTTATGGAACATATTTAACTTAAGGGTACGCTATAGTCGGTCATTCTTCCATACAAACATACTATGGTGATTACTCGTCCGTTTGACGGTTTACGTTCATAACTGAATGATGTCAATTTGTCTTGTCATTATCTAGCCCTCTATGGAAGCAGAATTGGAAAAAAAAAATTGGTTTGCAAGCTATGAGCGTCGAAACTTACATATTTCAACACCGAACTTAACTTAACTTATGTATTAAGAAAATGGCAAAATAGAAACCGTACAGGGATAGATGGTTTATTCAATAGTTCAAATAATTATTTTGAGTAAATACATTCAGTAGTTTTTCATAATATCTATACGCCCAAAGGTCTGTTCATGAAATTTTACGCGCTCGTTATAAATTATTGTCTAATTCACTAAAGAAATTATAAAACATAAAAAATAGATAAAAAAACTAAATAAATAAATAATTAAACTTGATTATTATCATGCATATATTATTAGTTTCGCCTACCAACGAGTTCAAGACGTCGACTAGGGTAACCTTAAAGAGATGTATTAATAACTCCAATGATTATAATTCTGTATGTTTTGTTATAATAGTCGCGAATCATATTTGGATCAAGACACTGACCTGAAAATTGCAAAAAACGTACAGATCGCGGCAAGTAAGTTAAACCAAAATGGCCGTCGTCGTCCCGTTAAAACTATGATTATAATTAATTCTTCTTCGATTGCGACCCGTAAATTGTAGCAATAAAAAGAAAATTTGTTGATTGATTTATCTTACATTAATTTAAAAAAAACCCACCTTCAAACAGTTGCTGACAAAACACAGCACTAACGAACAAAAGCAGAAGTTTTAAAACCATTTTTGTTATAAAACACGAACACTACAAATTATTATTTTCATTAATTGAATCTCTTTGAACACGTCCTTTGCGATGCAGTGACCAACACTGACTAGCTACAGGAAAATATTGAGAAATAACATAAGATAATATTATTTTAATTTTTTTGGTTGAATCATCTTGCCATAGGTAAATATAGAGATGCGCCCAATATTCGTTTTATATTCGGTATCCGGCGTATTCGGCAAATTTTGAAATATTCGTATTCGACCTAATCATTCGGTTGAAATGCCGAATGTATTCGGTTTAATTGATTATTGTAAATCAGCCTTTAGGGCAAAATAAATTAAAAGAATCCAATAATCTTAAGGTACAAAGATATAATTAAACACAGGTAATCAAATACAACCTAGCCATAATACTTAGTTACATAAAATCAAGTATATTAAAAGAACAGTAATTTTTAATTGCAATAAGCAAATCACCATCACTATCACTACATAATATTATAAAACAAAGTCGCTTCCCGCTGTCTGTCCCTATGTATGCTTAGATCTACAAAACTACGCAACGGATTTTGATGCGGTTTTTTTAAATAGATAGAATGATTCAAGAGGAAGGCTTATATGTATAATACCTGCATAATACGGGGTGGCAGGGACATCGACGCGAAGCCGGTTACCATGAATTCAGTACATGATTCTAAACCCCCCTGCGTTGCAACTTTTCGTCGGTTATTAAAAAAAAAATCTGCTGCTCCATACATTTTGACCGCGTAGGTATTGCACTTTTCTATGAAACAGCTGTTTTTTTTTTTAATAACCGACGAAAAATTTCAACGCAGGGGGGTTCAGTATCATGTACTGAATCCATGGTAAGCGGCTTCGCGTCGATGTCCCTGCCACCCAGTATAGTAAGCTAAAATTTATAAATTTACACGCGGGCGAAGCCGCTGGCAGAAGCTAGTTATAATTATATTGTAATAAAGGAAAGGTTTACAATGAATGAACTATGTTGTTTTCTCAACTATGGCAGTAATAAATTAAAACATAGATAAATCAAGAATATTTGTAATTAAAATTTAATATTTACAATCAAGCAGCGGTAAATTATGATGCAAGAAGGTCCATCTTTCAGCTCTTTCCCCAGATAGAGCAAAGAAGAAAGAAGAAGAAGAGAAGAAATAGGCTTTTCCCAAAAAGCCAATTTTTTTCTACTCATACGCATTGCCTGCCTCGGAATACAAACGTTCGCTTTATATACTGCTACCAGGTGCACTCAAGAATATTCTAACTAGATTGACTAGATGTGCATATTTAGTTTTATGTTTCGCCCACCAATCATAAAGGCTATTGGTTCTAGGCAGCAATTAAATAGTCAAAAACTGCCCTAAACTCTGGAACCCTTGTTGTGTTTTCATACGCAATGACAGTGGCGGGGTGCAGCGGGTAGCGGGAGACGAGGTTCCACTCACTCCGTACAGTTCGCGTCAAATAACTTTGCCGCTCTGAAGTTAGGTTGCGCATGCGTACTGGCATGCGCGCTATTGTTTTATAAGGCAGATTGACTACTGCGCAGTCATTTGTAGTCTACTTCAGAGCGGAAAAGTTATTTGACGCGAACTGTACGCGCGCAGTGCTTTGGAAATCTAGCGTGTATAAACATGTTTGCGCGGTAAAACTTTAGAACGGGGAACCGAATTATCCGTATATTCAGTTCGGTAAGAACTTAATCGAATATTATTCGGTATTCGATTATTCGGTGAAACAACTATTCGGCGCATCTCTACATACAACCGGATTTTTATTACCTGGTCTATGAATTCGAAAACTAACTAGTTTTTCGTTTTTTTTTCTCAATTGCTTTTTTTTTTAAAGTGCTAGTAAGATTTTTGTAGCATAACGTCACGCCTGTATTTCCCCTAAGGCTAAGCAGAGGTGCACCTAATAATACAATTTTTTTTTTTTTTTTTTTTCTTGATTCTGCCACATGGCAATCTGTTCTAGGAACAATAAGCCACTTCCTTGGCTGATAAATATCAGTTTATTTATGTGATCAACGAGAGCCATAAGCTGTTGAAAAGTTTCTTTCCAACAAACTCTCTCTTTGTCTCATTATGGGAATCTTTTGGTGAGATTAGGGATGTCATGCCTCCTCAGCCGTGTATGTTGGAGTCCACCTTTTCCGCTCAGAGTCTGGGCAAGCTCATTCACGTGGGTTGTTATAGCTTCTCCTGGTACTTCAGGCTGCTTTGGACTATTTCTTGCCGGACAGTTTTTATGCCGAGGTCTAGATACATGTATTTGTTACTAATACACTGAGGGATACCGAACATTGTTCTTAGTGTTTTGCTCTGGAATCTTTCTAGTATGTCGATGTTGCTATTGCTAGCGGTTCCCCACAGCTGTATGCCATAGGTCCAGATGGGTTTTAGTATTGTTTTATATATCAGCATTTTGTTGTTGTCATTAAGTTGTGAGTGGCGTCCAATAAGCCAGTTGAGGTTACGAAGTTTTCCGTCTAGTTGTTTTCTTTTGGTCCAGATGTGCTTTTGCCATGTCATTCTTTTGTCCAAGTGCATACCCAAATATTTTGCGTTATCTTCTCGAGGTATTATTTTGTCGTTTAATTTAACGGGGGGGCAAGTTTCTCTCCTGAGGGTAAATGTTACCTGAGCAGATTTACTTTTATTTGCCTAACTAATTTGCCAACAGATTTTTGTACCATAACGTCACGCCTGTATTTCCCTTAAGCCTAAGCAGAGGTGCACCTAATAGTACAATCAAACCAAATTTCGCCAGTTATGTGTAATAAATAATATTATTATAATAAAGGGTGGCGATTAAGTGACCTGCATCCGTCAAGACACCCCCTTCTACCCGTCATACTGAACAACTTTAGCTATGAAATTCATAAGCGATTCGTAAAATGACAAACAAAAATTTGGATGCATCCAAATATTTTTGATTAATTGTTAATTGACGGGTCGGCGGCGGACTAAAGCACTTAAGTAAAAAAATTGATGGTTATTTATTTAAATCAATACATCGGCAGACTAAAGCAGTCAGTTCGCTTGTTCGAGCTTGAACCTCAAGTGGCGTCCTTTTTCAACCTCTTGATTAGCATGAATCTTGCGACGTTATAAGACACATAAGTTGAGATTCAAGCTCGAACAATACTGACTTACGTGCTTTAAATTATTCAGATTTCTTACAGTTGAAACTGTAACAACAACAGTTGAAAACTGATGAAAGTTGTAATAGCAATCATGTCATTTCGGTTAAAATAGGTTTTATATTTATTAATTTAATTATGTTTTTTATAGATTATTTTCTATATTGTGAATGTGAGAACGCTGTAGGTTTAGTGAACTGTAGACTTGTTGACCATATTCTATTTTTTTTTGTAAAGTAGGTACTTGGTACTTGTTGAAAGACCTACACTGTCCTTGCATACCTACAATCACTGTTTTTTAAAATATGGTAAAAGCGTATTATTTTTAAAAGAGTAACCGTGGAGTTACTTGCCGGCTCTGCTCCATATTAAACGACCAATTGGAACCGTGCGTAGCTTCTGACGTTTCATACGTGCGTCACACGTAACGTTCCATGTAGGTATATGTTATATTATTATTATTATAAGCCTGTGTTGTCCCACTGCAGGTCAAAGGCCTCCCTGCCCTCTTTCCACTTTTCCCGGTCTTCTGCGATTGTGGGCCAATCCTAGAAGGAGTCCAGCTCATCCCGTCATCTCTTTCTGGGCCTGCCGCGTTGTCGTTTCCTGTTATTTGGGATCCACTGAGTGGTGGATTTTTGCGTTTTCCTGCTCCGACATGCGACAGATTTGGCAGATGTGGCTTATGTGAAATAAAATATTTTGAATTTTGAATACCTACGTGCTGTCTATGTAGTCAAATATACGCAAAAGGCAATCAACGCCCTGCGCATACAGTACAATAATGCCTTCAGGATGTTGATGCGGCTGCCGAGGCACTGCAGCGCTTCGGGCATGTTTGCCGACGCTCGTATCGATGGCTTCCATGCCATCCTCACGAAGAGAGCTGCATCGTTGCTAAGTTGTGCCCTCGGCAGTGGCAACAGCATTCTTAGCGTTGTGGCTGGCAGAATTGACTGCCCAATATTGTGGCATTGTATACAGTTGCATGTCGGATAGATCAGGAACTGATGAAAATGATAGGAATTGAGTTTTATATTTTTATTTTGTTGTTGTATGATTTTAATGAATTTAAAGATTTTAATGATGTTAATGAATTTAATGAATTTCCTGATTTTTAAATTATTTTGATGAATTTGAACAGTTTTATAATTTAAAGATGATTGTGATTTTATGTGAGTAATTTACTTCTGATATTAATTTTTTAGATAGAATAGTATGATTGTGGTGTGTATTTGAATATTGATTACTAACAAAGTTATTAAGTATACTTACTTACAAAAATATGGATATAAATGTGTCTGAATTAAATAAATAAATAATATAAAATAAATAGTCTGTCTTATATGAATTTGTTATTTTTTTAACCCGAGTCGGATATGAGTTTCAAGGCAATAGTTGTTTAATATGTACTAATTATGTACTTATGTACTTATTTAATTGTATATATATTATATTTTTTATTATATGACTGATTTTACATTCTGTGATTACTTCCTCACACACTGACTTATTATTTGTAAAATTTTAGGAAAAACGTCTACTTTTACAATGTTTGTAAATATGTGAGCACCATATACTCGTAGTAGTAGTGTAGTATATAAAGAGGTACCTAATTAAGTAGGTATATAATTCTAAAATAAAAATGGATTCATTTGTTCTCATGGACCGCCATGAGAACGAATGAATCAATACTGGAGGAACTCAACATCACCAAGCGGTTATCTACAATATGCCAGGAGCGTGCCTTCAGCTTTTTCGGACATATTATGCGCTCACCTAAACATGGTCTGGAAAGGCTTATGTTACTAGGCCGGGTGGAAAGAAAACACGCTCAAGGCAGAGCACCGGCGAGATGGTCAGAAGCGTTCAAGAAGGCTGTTGGAGGCAGCATTTACCGAGCGGTCCACACTGCAGAAGACCGCATAGCTAGGAGACGCGTCGTATGTGGTCGTGATCCTCAACATTGAGGGAACGACGAAGAAGAAGAAAAAATAAATAGTCTAAGGCTGCCTGTCCACTGGAGCGGAGAGGAGAAGAGAGGAGCGGAGATGTGCCAAAATTAACCAATAGAATCGCACCTCTGGAGCGGAGTTTTGATTCTATTGGTTAATATTGACACATCTCCGCTCCTCTCCTCTCCTCTCCGCTCCGGTGGACAGGCAGCCTTAAGCCCCTGTGAATAACAATGTAAGTAATATCACCCTCAGTTACCAAATTTTACAATAGGTGGGGTGCGAGTCATTTCATAAAGAGTGAAAATGTAAACGACATCTTTAAACTGGACTAACACACACTTGCAATCCGGGTAGTACATTCCCGTAAGATATTTTCAGACATCCACGCAGGCGAAGCCGCGGCCCAAAGCTAGTGGATTATAAATTTAAAGCAGGAAAGTATAATTCATCGTTATACAAATACAAATGAGTTCGCGTACGCGCGTACGGTGCGGACGTGTTTGTTGCATTCGTTTTAGAATTACTCCGAAATTATTAGCTACGATGTCTATGAATTGTCGAGCTTGTGGTGTTGACGTGCCAGATAGACGGTATATGAAGTGCTCCAAAGAACAATGTGAGAAAGTGTACGATTTAAAGTGTCTAGGATTGACACAAAAAGAGTTTAATACTTTCTCCGAGAAACACACCCACCACTGGGTATGTCCGGAGTGCGTTTGTTCTAAGCCTAAACCCAAACGGAATGACCCGGATACTCCGGTCCGGAGCTCCCTAGAGATGAAGATATTCGAGACGAGTGTCAACGTAAACAACACTCAAGAAGAATCAAAAACAGCAGACGAATCGATCGTCGAGTGTGATCAGGACATTCAGGACGATACTTTACTATCAGAGTTTAGACAGTTTAAATCGGAAGTTTTAGAGCGTTTAGATATGCAAACGAAGGTTATTAAACATCTTCAAGAAGTATGTTATTCTACAAAAACTGAATTAGAAGAACTAAAGACAAATATGAAGGTATTTCAAGAAAAGGTTGTCCAAAATGAATTGTTATTAACTCGCCACCAACCATGTGTTGAAGGTATTGATAGTGTATCAGAAAATTTGAAATCAGATGTTGAGGTGACCAATCAAGCCGAAATCGAAACTTCATTCGCCGAGGTGGCTCGTAGTGATCATAACGTAAACAAAACAAACACTACTATCCGCGTAAGTCAAACGCGTGAAACCACGAAAACCGCGCCAGTAAGTCTATCAGATACAGAGTCTCAACTTATCAGCCAACCTCATATAGTTCCGGTGGTCGAGTTGAATAGTAAAGAAGAAAATAATGACAATTATGAGTGGATCATAGTGCGTAAGAAGAAGAGAAGTATTCAATCTAAAAATGTAAAAAAGGGAAATAATGTGGACTTGGTTGAGATACAGGCCACAGAAAAAAAGAAGCACCTTCATGTTTGGCGATTATCTACAGAAACAACAGTTGAAAAACTCACATCGCATGTTAAAGGGGTGTGTGGATCCGATGTTTATGTTAAGATTGAAAAGATAAAACATAAAACGGAAAGAGACTATGCATCTTTTATCATCACGATATCAGAGTCAGTGTACGAAAAGTTGTGTCAGCCAGATATGTGGCCCGTCAATGCTGAATTTTGTGAATGGATTTGGTTTCGGAAATCTGCAAGCAAACCAATTAAAGAAAAAGACAAATTTTTCGTTTTATTATCGAAACGCCAGAGGTCTTCGGACAAAGTAGTTTTACATAATTGCAATTACAGAAACAGGATGTAACGATTCTATGCTCGACGCGGAGATTGTACCACCAAGATATCAAATCATACGATGTGACCGGACGGATGGGCGCAAGCAAGGTGTAGCGTTTCTCGTGGCCACACACGGGTTCGAGCTTTGACGAGTGAATACACCGGGTGACGTCAACATAGATAACTGCTCATTTGAACTAGTTTGTGCGAGCGTACATGTAAAATGTAGATTCTTGTTTTTATGTTGCGTTGTTTATATACCTCCAAAAACGAGTGATTATGAGTACATATACCAGTGCTGCGAAATTTATTATTAAATGTCGCAGCATCGTGCTGAGATAGGAGCCTTTTGGCCTCGCACAGGACTCTGCTTCTTTTTTACTTTGTTTTATATTTATTGTTTTTGATTTTTTATTTATGTTTCAATGTGTCTTAGTTTAGTTTGTGATCTCCTGTGCAATCGTCTTTGTCGCAATAAATACTTTTTCTTTCTTTCTTTCTTCTTTCTTACATGATATTTTTTAGAATAATAATATAACAATTGTGTGTAAAATATAGGAATGTTATTGTACTATGTGATTTTAATCTAAACTCAAGTAATGAAAACACTAAAATCTATTTTGAATTTTTTATGTCTTTTTGCGAATTCGCCCAGATGAATTAAGTACCTAACTGCAATGGGAGACAATTGGATTTAGTGTTGTGCTCGTTATGTTTATGTGAAGACTTGCAAGTATGCGACTTATGCGAGGCAGACGAGCCGCTGGTACCTGTGGACGCAAATCACCCGCCACTCGCGAAGATTAGATCATAACAAATTGACAAAAGAGTGTATTTTTTCGTGCACGGATTCTCAGTCTAATAAAGTATAAATGTTTTTTGATTTGGCATACCGTCATAGTTATTTATTACCGTGTTCTGAAGACCCCAAAAAGAATAAGGTTTGTCTGACTAACAAAAGAAGCTTAGGTACTTTAAAATGCTTTTCGAAGAAATCAACAATTGACGTAAATGTTAAGTGTTTTCCTCAATAAAATTGTCAAATCATAATCAGAATATTATGTATTTTACTCCCTATATTAAAGTTCCGTACCAAAATAGTAACGGGTACCCTGGTGCGACTCAGTCTGTCTGTCCGTCTGTCTGTCACAGCTGGATATCTCAAGAACTATTAATGCTATTAAATTGGAATAGTTTTAGATGACATTTGCCCAACTATTTTGCAAATAAAAAAGAAATAAAATACTTTTTTTTTTGCAACAGCGACTGCACGTTGTCTTTTAAATTCGAAGTGGGACTATTATGGCATGTGGTATCAAGTACCCATATAAAAGAGCGCTATTTGGACATTCTCATACGTTTTTCTTTATTTTAGGCCACTTTTAGGTTGCCTGTCCACCGGAGCGGAGAGGAGAGGAGAGGAGCGGAGATGTGCCAATATTAACCAATAGAATCGCAACTCTGGGGCGGAGATTAGATTTTGCCTTAGCCGCAGTTTTCGAAGGTTAACAAAAAATTTAAAAAAAAATACTGTCTCCCTTATCTCCGAAGTTTGCATAAAGAAAAATCTGAAATTATTCTATACGATAGAAGTTTAAGTAAAAGATTAAAGGATAAATAAAACAATGTCTCAAAAATTTTCAGACATCAACAAAAATTACCTAGTTCCACTATTGGTCAAGTCAAGGTCAAGGTCCTGTTGTTTAGACATGATTTATTACTATCAACGTACCGTACACCAAAAATATCATATAATTATAGGACCAGCTCACTCAACCTCTTCCCAGAAGGGACAGAGGAGGAGAACGGGGTCCTCTAGACAAAAAAACTGATAAGAAGTCTTAATTTTATTAGCGGAGGCTCATGTAACTACATATTTCAACTAGAAAATAGTTCACGAATGCTACACTGGTTCAGTCTTACAAATACCACATACTTTAGCGGAGTCACACCGTGATTCAGAAAAATGATGACATGCGACAGCGCCACCTAGTGTTGAGTAGTGGCAACCTGTAGTGTCTCACTTATATAATGGGTGGCGCTGGTGGATTAAAAGAAGGTTTGCTACAATGATGTAATTAAATTAGCTAGCGAAACTCCGTAGACGTGATGGTCGATATCTTAACATGTTTTTTTATTCGTATTTTTTTTGAAAACCATTTAATATGTTTTTTTTCAATAACACTTTATTATGCATTATGTTAACTATGTATATACAGTGTGTCTGCTCACCGGTGTCCAACCCCTTAGGCTGCCTGTCCACTGGAGCGGAGAGGAGAAAAGAGGAGCGGAGATGTGCCATTATTAACCAATAGAATCTTGACTCCGCCCCTGAGTTTAGATTTGATTGGTTAATAATGGCACATCTCCGCTCCTCTCCTCTCCTCTCCGCTCCAGTGGACAGGCAGCCTTAAGGCGAAGTAATAAGATCAATTTTATCGACAAATCCACCATAATAAGGCATTTTGCCCCGACTGTTTTTTTTTTCACTGAGTACTGTTGTTTTATTTATTTTTAATATCTACCAAAATTCAAAATTCAAAAGTCATTTATTCAAACTAGGCTGAGAATCAGCACTTTTCGAACGTCAAAATTACATAAGACAGTCCCCCAAAAACGCCCGCCCTTCACCACTTCCTAGTGCTTTTAGCTGGGAAGAAGAAGTGGCGCAACAAACTTCCCAGCAGCACAGCTGTCTGCTCAGTTAGAAAAAAAAAATGATTTTATATAATAGTATGCAAAATAATGACTACGCAACACAAACATTATTTAAATTAATAGCCATAAGTCCGCTAGCACACGCCAATATACCAACCAAAAACATCGAGAACTATACTCAGGCAGAAATAAAAAAATATAAACTAAATGTAAACAATATCTAAATAAAAGCCTCCAGCCATTCCGGGAGTGCCCGCTGACATATAGCTGTAACTGGAAGTTATAAATGATAAACTAGGACCATCGAAGTATTTTATAAATAAACAGTTAATTACTAATAACAATAACAAAACCATGATCAGCAAGACGACCAATCACCACAAGCAGCACCCGTTCACGAGTATAACGCAAAGATCAGCCATCACCCACCTCGCCATATTAGAGGGAAGGAGGCGACCCGACCCCCGACGCTACCGCAAGCAGTGACATCTAAGGGAGCATGACGAACTTGCTGCTGGTTGCTCAGGCAAAGAATAATTTATGATCAATTGTCGAGGTCGCTAGCTAACCACATATTGCAATACAACTCATACGAAAACATTGTAATGAGTAGATTATGTCAACAATAAATAAAAATAAAATAAATTGACTAATAAAGTCAAATAAATTAAACATTACATAAACTCATATAGCCTGTCAGTAGGTAAGCTAATTCTGGAGAAAGAACATAAACATTGTCTTGAGTTAATCACAGCGACCAACTATTCTTATAGTGCGAGAGCCGAAAGCAAAAACACCTACCTCATAAGCTACCCCAATAGGCTAAATGTAGATAGTTAACCAACACTTAAACACGTAAAAAAAATGAGGTCTGCCAGAGCCGATCCTGCCGGGTCATAGAAAAAAATCTATATTTTTTGACGTATTTTTTTAGTGAAAATTACCTCATAAGATACCCGAATTAAAGTGCTGGCAACAGTTAACCACTGATTAATTATGTAAAAAAAAGTTGGTCTGCCATTGCGCTCCCTGCCGGAAGTACTTGGCAGACCTCTAAAATATGACCCTTCCTACACCCTAAACCTACCTCATCGACTACCCGGATGGAACCTACGCCAAATAATAACCAAGATGCCCCTGATAATGAATCAAAAGGTCTGCCAAGTCTAAGCTTGCCGGAACTTAGTGTTCAAAGCATTTGAAGTTGCTAGGGAGCATAAAGTTCATTTCATTTCATATTGGCATGATTTATGTACCTAATTTAAAACTCATTATTGTTGTGTGTGTGCCAGGAGGCAACACAGTGTCGGATGGCCGAAAGTCATGATTTCCAAATATTAATAAGATTTGTAGAGATTTTAAATACTAAATATAAAATAAAAAGTATCTCATTTGACAGTAGTATTGTAGTTATTTTTATGGTTTTTATTTTTTGTACTTATTTAGATAATTATTGTACCTACTTAATTATCTACAGTAAATGGTTAGTCAACCTAACGATTAATTATTATTTAAACCTTGACCATATTTCTGTGGATTAGAGTGATCCTTGTGGTGGTTAGGTTGATTAGGCATTGACTGTTCCTACGATGATTCACAAAATAACAGGTTCTACTTATTGTATCTGTACTGTAAGCATGTTATTGTAAGTTCTTAAATAAACTCGTTGTGATTGTTGTTAAATTTTAAACATACATCTTTTTATCGTTACACTTGTTGTTTTATTTAATGTTTTCATAATTAAAAGGAGTTGTTATTTATAAATTTAGAAACAAAATAATGTTATTTTGACTTCAGATGAATTTATGCTCCCTACCAACTTTAAATGCTTTGAACACTAAGTTCCGGCAAGCTTAGACTTGGCAGACCTTTTGATTCATTATCAGGGGCATCTTGGTTATTATTTGGCGTAGGTTCCATCCGGGTAGTCGATGAGGTAGGTTTAGGGTGTAGGAAGGGTCATATTTTAGAGGTCTGCCAAGTACTTCCGGCAGGGAGCGCAATGGCAGACCAACTTTTTTTTACATAATTAATCAGTGGTTAACTGTTGCCAGCACTTTAATTCGGGTATCTTATGAGGTAATTTTCACTAAAAAAATACGTCAAAAAATATCGATTATTTCTATGACCCGGCAGGATCGGCTCTGGCAGACCTCATTTTTTTTACGTGTTTCAGTGTTGGTTAACGATCTACATTTAGCCTATTGGGGTAGCTTATGAGGTAGGTGTTTTTGCTTTCGGCTCTCGCACTATTATCATTTAAGTAGTCGTTGATAGAATAGTATGCCTTTGAACAAAGGTTGGACTTTACTTTAGTTTTAAACGCATTAAAAGGCAAATCTAGCAAAGAAGAGAGTATTTTGTTATAAAAGGTTATACCAAGCCCAACAAATGAGTTATGAACCTTATGAAGCCGGTGAAAGGGAGCTCGAAGTACCGATGTGAAGGTCCTACAGATATAATAGTGGGTTCGTTCGACAGCTACAAAAGTAGGCAATAAGTTGACACTAAAAAGTTTATCAAAAACTCCCATTATAAAACTTAAAAAAATTAATTGAATGTGTAAAATTTGGTTGTTTTTTTTACTTAACTTATTTCAGAACAGTAGGGGTAAAATGCCTTATTATGGTGGATTTGTCGATAAAATTGATCATATTGGACCCGTGACCAAACACACTGTAAGTATATCGCAGCCATCTGGATACATTAGACAGCTAATTGGACCTACGCCGTTCATTAAACTCCGGCATCCAATTAAATAGCTGAAGGACAAGTAGCCAAGTCATTGTCATGTCAACGTTTAACCAGATGGCTGAATGTCGTGTCGTCGGGTGAAAGAAGTTAGGTTAGAACTGTGACCAACCGCGTGTGAGCCGAGCAAGCGAAGCGAGCGGTGCCGTGGCAGCGGCCGGCGAGCGCAGTTCCTAAGTTGCTCGCAGAATTTTTTTCATTGGTGGGATGGTGTTAGTTCAATTAACTTTTGGCCTTTTTCGGCCTAGACATCCAATTGGATGTCTAGACCGAGGCATCCAATTGGATGCCTAGGCATGCAAATGAATGTGTTTAATGAACGGCCAGATGGCTGCGACATAATTAAACAGCTAAATATTATATATTATGTACACAACAAGGTATGTCAAGGAAAAAAAAAGGAAAAAGAGCTCTTTGGGCATCAAAAAATTTGTCCGCATCGATCGCTGTCAGCGGGAAAAGTGCCCAAAAGGCTAGCAGCGTTGTCAGGTTGGATGGCAATGCTGATCCTTTGGTCTAAGAATTGGCCAGCCTTCTGGTCATGAGAAGAGTCGACCAACCGCTTGGCGATGTCCCGAAATACTCGGTGAGCATAGTTGATAAGAATAGTTGGTCGCTGTGATTAAGTTGATTAACTCAAGACAATGTTTATGTTCTTTCTCCAGAATTAGCATAGGTACCTAGCTTAGACAGGATATGAGTTATATAATTGTTTCTTTATTTGACTGTCAATTTATTTTAATTTAATTTTCATTTAATATTGACATTACTCATAACAATGTTTTTTCATGAGTTGTATTGCAATATGTGGTTAGCTAGCGACCTCAACAATTGATAATAATTTATTATATTATTCTTGCCTAACTGTTCGATTTATTTTTACTTCGATGGTCCTAGTTTTTCATAATTATGTGACTTGAAGTTACAGCTTTATTAGCTATATGTAAGCGGGCACGCCCTTTATGCCTGGTGGCTTTATAATTCGGTTACGTAAAAACGTTTTTATTTTCGCTTGAGTATAGATTTCGATGTTTTTGTTGGTATAATGGCGTGTGCTAGCTGTAATTTAATGTGTGTTGAGTAATGACTATTTTTTGCGTACTATTGTATAGAATCAAGTTTTTTCTAACTGAACAGACAGCAGTGCTGCTGGGGAGTTTGTTGCGCCACTTATTCCCAGCTAAAGCACTAGGAAGTGGTGAAGGGCGGGCATTTTTGGGGGACTGTCTTATGTAATTTTGACGTTCGAAAAGTGCTGATTCTCAGCCTAGTTTGAATAAATGACATTTGAATTTGAATTTGAGTACGCAGACCTAGTGTTTCAACCCCAAACGGCTCAAAAATATAGCTACCAGTAAGGTAGATTAAACATTTAGATACTTTAATTATATATTACTAAATGCTAATATACTTACCGTTACTTTAACTCATTATAAGTAAGTACTAAAAACTTGTTCTGAATGACGCATGTGTGATATGTCTGCATCTGTAAACGATACAGGAAAAATACTTGTTATTTATAAGGAAAAACGAAAAACAGTCAAGTGCAAGGTTGTCTCACACATTGGTAGTTCCGTATAAGGAGATATAACAAAGCGGTTAGTTTATTGATTCAGTCGCGACATTGCATTTACATAATAAAATACAATAGACGTAAATATAATGTATTAACGTATTCCTTTTAACTAATAAATAAATATAAATCAATAAAGACAGCCAGACCAGACCAGACCGCCCATTGTGTCACCCTATGTAAAATGTCTAAACCTATGTCTGTAATTTTTATGGTGTACATAATAAGGAGTATTCTATTCTATTCTAGATAGATAGATAGATAGAATATTCTTTATTATGTACACCATAAAAAGTACAGGTATAAATGTAGAAATTATAAAAAAAAAAATAAAAAAAAAAAATTAATAAATTATTATATTAAATTATTATATTTAAAGAGGACAGCAAGATGGGACAGGCTGGATCAGTATCAGATCATTATTATTACCATGGAGATTTAAAGCTACTGGCTCAGCATCGACGCGGTGTGGCGCATTAACGATATGTTAAATTAGAGAATTTTCTGAATAACTTAAAATATGAATATTTTAGATTATGTTTAGTAGTTCTTAGTGAAATTCATTTGTAAAGTTATGTCTAACGCGGATAAAAAACTGAAAATCACACAAAATGCATCAGGCATATTTTTTTGAAACCTTCACGATTTTTGAGATAATTTAACTATAAATCTTTTAGTATACGTTTTTTACTAAAATACCTTTTATTTTATGTATATGGACAGTCGTCTTGGCGCTCTACTGTCAAAAAAAAAACCGGCCAAGTGCGTGTTAAACTACGCATAATGAAGGGTTCCGTAGTTGGAATTTTATCCCAAGAACAAACTTAACATAAACATTTAGTTGAAAAACATCTTCTCCCAGACATTCCGCAAAAGTAAGTTTGTACACACAATATTGAGAAATTAACCATATTGTTTTAAGACCATAGACTTCTTATAGGTTTTCCTGTATGAGTAAAAAACCATTCTCTGTAATTTATTTCAAAATGTTAGGCTCAGTCGTTTCGGAGATAACAGTCTATTATTCTCTTAAATACCTTTAAAAGTAATTTAAATATAAAAAATAAATAACTGAAATCTTCAAAACAAGCCCTTCCATTTGATAAGTCACACGGTTTGCCCCCATAAATGATGATGCCCCATATTCAAAATTAATTTATTTACGTTACACAAAAATGCATATGTTTACCAAATTTCAAAATCGGTCCATTGGATCCAGCGGATTCCTGCTGCCTTCACCAGGACATCGGTCCATCTTGCGGGAGGGAGGCCTTCCAACACTACGTCTTCTGCAGAACCTTTCGGCTCAAATTGGCTGTGACAGGCGGATAGACAGACACGCGAGTGATCCGTTTTTTTTTTTCCTTTTAAGGTAGGACGGAACCCTAAAAAAATTAAAAAGAATGCTAAGCGAAATAAATTAAAACCACGGGCGGGCGGTTGGTCAAGTGGCCGAGGGAGTTTTGTAAAAATGTGACTGTTATTTTTCGTATATTGTGTTTCTTACGACTTCCACGCGAACGAAGTCGTCGTCGTTTATACCCAAAATATTGTTATTTTTACTGTTAATAATCTTCATCTCCATTCAGTCCATGGAAGGGTGACCATCTATTTTATACCGAGAACCCTCCGTGCCACGGAACAGCCGTTGGTCCCGGCTGTAACAAAGGTTACGGGTACTCAGAAGCCCGAAAGTCTGACAACCAGTCGTACGAACCAAGGAGTATCGTGTTCAAAAGGCTGAGAATCAGCACTTTTAGAACGTCAAAATTACATAAGACAGTCCCCCAAAAACGCCCGCCCTTCACCACTTCCTAGTGCTTTAGCTGGAGAGAAGAAGTGGCGCAACAAACTCCCCAGCAGCACAACTGTCTGTTCAGTTAGAAAAAAACTTGATTCTATATAATAGTATGCAAATAATTTACATTACTCAACTTTAAGGTTTTGAACACAAAACATTAAATAAAATATATTTGCCATAATGACAGCTAGCACACGCCAATATACCAACAAAAACATGTTACCCAGTAACTGGGTTATGGAGGTCAGATAGGCAGTCGCTCCATGTAACATTTTGGTATTCAGCTGCATCCGGTTAGACTGGAGCCGACCACAACGTAGTTGGGAAAAGGGTAGGTAGGTACTCGTAAATGCGGAATACGGAATAGGAAAACGGAAAACTAAAATTAAGTTTTCCTTATCATTTACATTATTATAGATTTATACGAAGTATTTTCTGATTATTATCAATTTATCCTTATTAAATGATCAACGATGGATGACTTCAAAACATTATTTTGTTATCGCTGGAATATTAAATACTAATTTTCCTTGATATGAGCAAAGTCAAATCATTTATTTCTAATTATGGCTTTTTTTATTGTCAAAATGATAGTAAATTGACTCAGGCGAGACTTTGCGGAAATCTATCTATATATATAAAAATGAATCCCTATTTCCTTGGTCACGGCATCACGCGTGAACGGCTGGACCAATTTCGCTAATTCTTTTTTTGTTGTGTTTGTTATAGTATGGAGATGGTTCTTATGATAGGTAGGTGAAGGTAGGGTAGGTAGGTAGGTAGGTATGCAAGTAGGTAGGTATGTATGTTGGTAAAGTATGCTGCCGTCCTTTAACTAGAAAGCCGTTAACCCTCAAATGGTCAATTTTTACTTTTTAATAGAAAGTGATAGAATTCAAAATTCTCTATCTTTCTGTCTAAGAAACATTTTTACAATACAAATAGTTCCAGAGATATGAAAATTTTGTAGGCCGTTAAGTAACACAATTTATGATGATTCCATCACTTGAAAGCGTCTAACCCACACTTCTTCGCTTAATGTACGTTAAAATACCTTAACTGCCTGATGTGATGATTATTTTCTGGTCTTCTACTTAACTACAAGTACGTTATTTTATTATTCTTGACTATAAAGACGCAAAAGGACTATAACTACTTTATAGTTAAGCATTTAAAGAACAGTTTCAGTGAAAATCATAACTTATTTACAATTACCCGTCCTTAACGCTATTTTAGATAAGTACAGATAAAAAAATATAAAATTATGCTTAGCTTCAAAGCAGCTAAGCCTCATTACTTAGCTAAAAGGCAGTTTGCCGACTCTCGCGCCGCGGCTATACCGGGGGTGCGCGCGGTAGAAAACAAAGTCACTATTCGCGTCTTTGCGGTTGTTTGTTCGCAACTTGTTTTTGCGTTTTGTGTTTTTTTTTTGATCAAAACGAAGTTTTTTTGGCAACAATTCTATAATTAAAATTAAATATTAGATCAGATATATTCGCGAGATATTTCGTTACGAGTTTTATTCAATAAATTCCTTCTGCTAGGGATTATATAGATAGTATACAGGGTAACTTGTCATTTGACGTATTCCTTCCAGGACGTGATAGTGTGAGCCATTTGCAACAATTAAGCACCCCATAATAAAGCCTAAGCGAAAATTCATGGAATTCGAGAAAACGCTATTTTTATGTTTTTTAAGACTTCCCTAAAAAAACAAAAAAATATCTCTTTTCTCTAAACTCTCAAATTGAATGGCCTTCATTTCCTTTCCAAGGGGTACCTAATACTTTAACAAATCTTTCGAGCACCCAAATTTTCTAAAACACCAAACAGGTAAAAGTCAAAGGAAGAAGTTAACTAACCATTTTCAAAAATCATCTACGTACATAGATGAACTTTGACACCAGTTATCTCAAAGTTTTACTATGGCATGGCATAGGTACCTACAAATTACAGAGAAGACATCTTCATTTATTCAGCTACATAACGAGGTACAAAAATTTAAAAAATATTTAGTAGCGGAGATGAAACAGTCGATAGTGCTGGTTGATTAACTGTTTTATGAAATCATAACCTCCCAGAAATCCAACACACGGCAAAAATGAGGGGCGAGTAGACCATGAGCCATGTTAAAAACTCAAAAGCTGCTCCGCGATTTGTGACCTGGTCATGAAAACCTGGGTGCCTAACTTGTGATGGACTGCCGCATCGCATCTAGAGGTTAGAAAGTAGTGAATTATTTAATTCGATTATTACACAATTTTTAAATATTTCAGTAATTTGCAAATTCGACCTTTGCCAGCATGTCGACTGTTTCATCGAACCCTCTTAAATATATTTTAACTTTTTTACCTCGTCAGGTAGCTGAGTAAATGAAGGTGTCACAGGTTATAACTTACATATAATAGAACGAAGAACATACTATAGATTAAGTATATTGTTCATGCCAAATAGTGATGTCATGATCTGTAAGATCTTAGTTAGTTATTAGTTAATTAGCCTATTAAAGTTATATTTAGGTTATGGGTGCAAACCTTTCATTTACCTTTTTATTTTTGAAATAGGTATATTTCAAAATTAATAAGATTGATTTATAAAGAACATGTTATGAACATGAACATGTTAATTCTCACATATTCCCTTATGAATGCTAAACTATAAAGAAGTTAACAACAAGCGAAATATTTTTAGCCGCCTTTTAGTTTAGTGAAGTAGTTAATATTTTACAAAAGTTCCATATTACATTGGCAAAAATTAGCTTAAAAGCATCTAAAACTACGTAACCGCTCATTAGGAAAGATATTTAAATTTAAATCGAAGCGTATGTCATGGCTATAAAGCAGTTATGTCACCTTAACAACTCTTTAGTTAAGTATTTCTGAAAAAAAATAACAAACATTATCAAGGTTAAAAATTTATTGAAATTACTTCACTAAAAAGTCGCTAAGGTATGGTTAACGGCCTTTTAGTACAGTAATATGGTGTAATAACTAGGCTTAACTAGGCTAAATGCTTAACAAAATAAGAAAAATGAAGTTTAAAAGTAATTAAGTAATATTTTATTCTAGGTGCATCGTCTTCACATATAATTATATAAATAATGTACCTATACAAAATATTGTAAAACATTTTAAAAAGAGTAACGGTGGAGTTTCTTGCCCATTCTTCTCCATACGAAAACTACCTTTTGGAAGGGGCGGTAGAATCAATACTTTATTTTGTAAATTTTGACGTTCAAAAGTGCCTTCAAGGGCCTATTTGAAATAAATGATTTGACTTTGACTTTGACTTTGACTTTGAATTAATAAGAGTTTCTGGACAAAAAGGATTCTTTGGGATAAGCAGAAAGAAATATCAATTGATGTGTCCAACAATCATTAACCTAAGTATCATAGTTTTTAAGAAACAACGATTCCCGCGTTTTTTGCCATTTTCTCGGAAACAACTTTTTAGGCTTAACGGCCTTCTAGTTAAAGGACGGCAGTATGTATGTATGTAGATAAGTAGGTAGGGTAGGTAGGTAGGTAAGTAGGTAGGGTAGGGTGGGTAGGTAGGTAGGTAGGTATGTATGTATGTAGGTAGGTAGGTAGGGTAGGTACTGCCTGTAGATAAATGCTTACACGTGCGATGCCGGGGCGGGCAGCTAGTCCTATAAAAAATACATTATACGACGTATACTAATCCACTTAACTGTTCTTAAAGAGTCATAAAGAACCCTGTAAGAAACCGACACGTGTCACACCTCTCAACGAGGCATCCTCAGGATGACGATTGACTTCCGAACCGTTGTCTTTGATTTTGAATTTTCGTTGTTTGACACTAACTTCCGAAATTAAAGTTATTTTTTACTTTTTAGTGTCTTAGGAAGACTGTTTTTTTTTTTTTTTCTTTTTTTGTTGTGGTACACCTACACAACACACAAATTCGAATACCACTAAGTAAATAAAAAATAAATTCCCGTCACTGGTATTTACATAGCAGGTCTATACATACCAGTGACGGGAATTTATCATCATATCATCCACATAGGCTAAGTGGAAAAATACGTATTATTGAAGCTAGCTCAAAAACGACCCAAGCAAAGTTCATCAAATTTATATGGGACCACCTTTAAAGTATGACCTACCAAACAAAAAAAGAATCGTCAAAATCAATTCATCATTGGCGGAGTAATCGGGAAACAAGGATACAAAAAAAAAAAAACGCGCAGTCGAATTGAGAACCTCCTCCTTTGTGAAGGATACAAGGCGTTCACATAGCATTTACAAATATTGCAACCGTAGACTATTTTTCCTAAGAATATACTTAGGAGGCCGTCATTAGGCAGTCGGGTGACCCCCGAATAAGCATGATGACTTAAGTCTTTTTTGTCCGTCAGGTAAATTATTAAAAAAAAAACATTAGACATGAATTTTTTCTTTTTTTACGTAATTTACGGAGATATATTGAGTCACAATGTGGTATGACGACACGAGTTGCTAGATTTTATACTGAATTGTGACGTAGACAGCCCCCACTCCCCCAACTTTAATGCTTTTTATCTAAAAGTAATATGATAAAGCAAAAAATACGTGTCAATTTTTTTTTTTATCTTGCTGACGGACTAAATAGTTTTTTTTTTTTTACCCAGGCTTTTTTTTTTTTATCCTGTAATTTCTTTTTCTGGAGACTTAACCTAATATAAAATAAAATAAAAAAGATTAGCAACAAAATAACTAACAAAATAAACATATTTTTGTAATAAACAAAAACAAAAATAATATACATACATTTAACAAGGTTTTCCCTTTGAGTATATCCAGGGTTTTCCAGATAGCAATAATAATTATAAACATATAAGTAAGTACCTAGGTAAGTGTAAATTTTTAAAGTCATCTGACTTAATTCTTTTTTTAATTTATAGCTACTCTAATGACTCAGAGAAACCGGTTATTACATAGATAAGATGCGCTGAGACTTACAAAAAACTTGTTTATTTCTCATTTGTAAAGGCGAGTTTATGCTTGCGAATTTTTCTGAATGAGGTAAATGTCGTGAGGAAAGTTTTGAGTATGAACGTCGATGGCTATACAGTAGTAGAGGGAGGCCAAAGAAACGATAGATGGATTGTGTGAAAGATGATATTGCTGACTGCCGAGAGGACGACTAATAGAGAAGCACTCTGGCCGCGCTTAATGATCTCTTGGATTCTAACCCAACAGACGACCTGTTTGCGGATGGATGGACGAAGATTTTATTGGTATGTCAGAAGTACTGTGAGAGGAATTTGTGAAAGTGTTGTGTGTGTGTTTTTTTAATAATTTTAGCTACTGTCTGTTTTTTTTTTAATTGGCTGAAAATAAGAGGTCATGGTGTGCTGGCTAAAAAGGGGGTGATTAATGGACGACCCCAAAGGAGCCGTTCATTAATCTCGTTATGTTTAGCAAATTTTTAACCCCCCCACCCCCTCTCCCCTGGCGATATTTGTGAGGTATAGTGTGTAGGTATAGTGGTGAGGTTTTAGACTAACCTCTCCCCCCTACCCAAAGTCACGTGTATTTTTGTTGGTGCAAAGTATTTAAAAAAATTACTTACAGAATATTTTATCTAAATATAAAGGGTTTTTTTTGGGGGCCACTTTACCATTTATAAATGCGCGTTAAACGAAAAAATTAATACACGTGATACGAGTATCTCACTACACCCTCCCCCTTGTGATATTTCGTGATTATTTCCGAACCCCCTCCCCCCCTTTCCCCCCTTATGTAATTTATGGACGACCCCAATTAGGTAAATTGGGATAAGGATATATTTAATTACATTTATAAGTATGGATCGCTGTGTCAGATTTTCAATAAATTCTTATTGTTTATCTTTGTTTGTACAGAATAAACAAATTTTCTTTTTTTATTGTTCTCCAGGCGTGTGCCCGGTTGATGACAATGGTTCGCCCCGTTCATGGGTCGTAACTCGTAACATATACATAACCAGCATAATTATCGCACACTACCCTTGTAAACCAGCCTTTACATCAGTTTCATACTTTGTTTATAATTTTCCTCTAGTCACCGTCTGTACTTGTCGCCAGACGGACGTATCTCAATTATTTCACATCAAATCAAAAATATTTAATTTCCATTTTAGTTTTTATACAAAATAAATAAAGTATTTATGTGTTTTTTCATTTAAAAAACATGTTTTTAAGAGTTATTTTATTATTTGTGTACGTTTTAGTTAGTGAAGCACAGTTTCAAGGTATGTATTCGTTGTTTTGTTTTTTTTTTTCAAGATCGTTGACCGTGACCCTGTTATAAAAAAAAGGATTTTGCTTTCTGTGAATGATTTGGGTATTAGTTGGTCACCTCCACGGCAAACTTACGAATCTGCAGTTTTAGTGAAATCGACATTTTGATAAAAAACTGTACTTAATTAAAGTGGTACTACACACCGTGGAAAATTTACGATTTTTTATCTCTGTTACAGAATTAAAATTGTTCAAATCTGTGATTTATATTAACACACCCATATACTTACGAAATTCACATAGGGTGTTTTAGCGTAGTAAAAAAATAAAAAAAGTTACTTAATACATATTTATTTATACCCTGGTAAACTTACGGTTCACCAAAGTTTCAATTGGATATTTTTATTATATTAGTATTACTTGGTAACGAAAGTACCACTATCGTAAGTTTGCCAGGGTATGAATAAATATCTATTAGCTTCTATATATGTTGATGTAAACTTACGAATGTGCATTTATTTCTTGATTATTGACACGGATTGGCACGGTTTATCCTACCTGTTACAAAAAAAAAAAGTTATCATTGATTTGATGTTTACTTTCAATTAACGCTCCCCTGTATTACAAAAACACACAACCGACTTCCAAAAAACACTACAAAGTGACAAATAACTTTAATTTCGGAAGTCGGTGTCTTTGTTTTTGAATTTTCGTTTTTTGCCACCGACTTTCGAAATTAAAGTTATTTTTCACTTTGTAGTGTTTTTTTGGAAGTCGGTGGTTTTTTTTTTTGTAAAAACTTTTTATTTTTAACTTTTTAGTTGTGATACCTACCCCACACAAATTCGAATACCACTACCTGCTATGCAAATAACAGTGACAGGAAGTTATCATCATATCATCCATACAAACTAAGTGGGAAAAATACGTATTTTTGAAGCTAACTCAAAAACTATCCAAGCAAAGCTAATGAAATTTATATGGGATCAACTTGGGAGTATACCCTTTCAAACAATTTTCAAAATCGGTCCACAATTGACGGAGATATCGGTGGACATACAGACGCCAGCACATCAACATAGTATACTCCAATCTGATTGAACCTTATTCTTTAGCGATAAAGTTGAAAATCTATTAAAGAAATTTGACAGATTGTGGTAACTTGATGTGCTGGCGTCTGTAATTAAAAAAAAAACATACGCGACCAACATAATTTATACTTCCTTTTTGGAATTCGGTTAAAAATGAATTTTCTACAGATTCGTAAGTTTGCCGTAGAGGTGACGAGTGTCACAGGGTGGCAGGGACATCGACGCGAAGCCGGTTACCATGAATTCAGTACATGATTCTGAATTATTTCTTCACCCTGTATTATTTAACTAACTGTGACAACGGTTTCGCTTGCTTACACTGAAAAAATGTAGTCAGAGAACATTATTATTATCCTGGAAGAAAAAACCGGCCAACTGTGTGTCGGACCACAAACAATGAAGGGTTCCGTATTAGAAATGAATTTATGCCAAAAACAAATTAAGATTGTAGTTGAAAAACATGCGATATACGTCACGAATTCACGATCAATACTCCAACTACAAATGTAAGTTTGTGATCGCATAAAATATTTTTTTGTGTGATTAAATTAACTATTTTCGGATTTTTTCCATTACATGCATTGCTATGAGAACTTGATTCTTGCCAAATTTCATGATTTTAGGTCAACGGGGAGTACCCTGTAGGTTTTGATTTAGTTGCGAGTATCAAAATATGACGCATAAATAGCAGTATTTTTTTATTGCGCTGATTTAGAAGCTAAATTTTTTAGATCTAAACTAAAAAGCTAGATTAATTAACTTTGCTGTGCCCGACAGGGTCCATGATTGATACAATGTCTAACATACCAACTGTTTTATCTTACATTATGGAATGCAATAAAGTATTGAGTATTGAGTATTGAGCTCAAGTGACCATAGACCCACGAAGCAAGCTAATTAGAAGTGCAGTAAGGAGGTTATTCATAGTTTCGAGTAAATGACGCCTAAAGCTTTTTACTTTTGTTCTGTTTTTTAGGTATAATTTAGAATTTTTTCAAATATGTTTTGATTTACAAGTCTAGCTGAATATAGCTACCTTGTTTCATAAGAACTAACCCAATAATCTATAAGTTTAATACAACTACATATTTTAAAACAAAAAAAAAACGATCTATGGTTAGCAAGGACTTCATGACTAAATCCAGTATTACAAGCTATAACAGCAGTTTGGAGTTACTGCGATTTCTACTAGCAAATGCAGTAGAAAGACTTACTGCGCTTATTTTATTTTATTCAATTATTATTATCACTACAAATTATAAACGCAGTGCAATAGTGACTTATAGCTTAAAAAAATATAATTTTAAAGCGATAAAGAACACACTTATTTGCTTTCATTCATCCTAACTACTTCATAATTAAATAAAACAACGTATATTTAATGACTAACGTAATTTTTTTTTAAAGCTATTAAACCATAATATTGAAATTATCGTAATTGCAGACAATTAGTAACTGCGGTTATTATTCGTATTAGTAATACAATATTTTCTTAAACTTTTGCATAATTCTGAATACAAACCATAACCGCAGCAAAACTGTGATGTATACTTTTGAAATTAGTGTACAAATGTAAAATAAAAACACAATAACGTGGTTATATCTGTAAAATACCAAGAAGAACTAAAAAATACAACTATTTTAATGTATTTTTTTAAAGTAGGTATTATTTAAAACTTAAAACTAAATAATATTTTAATCTCAGCCAAGAGGCATATTATGTTGAGAGTAAAAACATAGATTATAATTTTAATGTGTCGACGAGGACTTATAATTTTCACCAATTTGGTACACTGAAATAATAAAATCTAGCATCAATCGATAAAGTCTACAAAATCTAGGAATATTAATATAAAAAAGGTAAAGTACTGTCACACGTCTTTGAGATCAGTTTCATTAATCAACTTCAACCAAACTTCCTTCCTTGTTTAGAACATTGCACGGACTGCGGAGACTTAGTAACAGGGTTCCGTTTGGCAGCCTTCCGGTACGGAGCCCTAAAAATTACGTGTTTTAAAATGGTTACTGATCACGCTCATAATGTCAATGACGTTATTTGTCTAGTTAACAGTATTTTGGCAGCTCGCTGAGTCTGAGCCAGTTCAAAACAAATAAAAAAGCAACGCCATTTGCATTATTTATTAGTTTTGAGTTTGTGAGTAGAGTATGCAAAATATTGGTATTTAGCTGCATCCGGTTATACTGGAAGCCGATTTCAACAAAGTTGTGAAAAGGCAGACAGATTTTGGTGCAAAATCTATACATATTCTATAAAATAAAGTCGTCTTTGATTACATGTATAGAAATCTTGACATGACGCCATTGCACCCGTGTGGAGCAAGGGTCATAATAGCATAGCATCATCAGCCTATAATGTTCCCACTGCTGGGACACAGGCCTCCTCTCTGTGAGAGGGAGTGGGCTGTAATCTACCACGCGGGCCCAGTGCGGGTTGGTAGATGTCACATGTCTTTGAATTTTTGGTTCTAAGACATGCCGGTTTCCTCACGACGTTTTCCTTCACCGTTTTGAGAGCAGTGGTGATGAAATAATTTTCACAAAGTAAAGCGCCTGCTTGGGTTCGAACCCACAACCTAAAACTCGTAAGTCGGGGCCGTTACCACTGGGCCACCACTGCTTTTTAACACGGTCACCATTATGTTTCAATTTTTAACCGACAGGTTATAATGTGATATTTATGTTCGCCGATATCTCCGTCAATTGTGAACCGATTTCGAAAATTGTTTCTTTCGTTAAAAGGGTATGCTCCCGAGGTGATCCCATATAAATTTTTATTAACTTTGCTTGGATAGTTTTAGAGTTAGCTTCAAGAATACGTATTTTTTACAAGCTTTTATTTAACTTGCCGTGTTAGTTAGTTAGTATGTGGTAGGCAACTTAGTTTATATGATGATAATTTCCTGTCACTGTTATTTGCATATCAGGTAGTAGTAGTCGAATTTGTGTGGGGTAGGTACCGCAACTAAAAAGTTAAAAATAAAAAATGTTTACAAAAAAAAAAACAACCGACTTCCAAAAAAAACACTACAAAGTGAAAAATAACTTTCATTTCGGAAGTCGGTGGCAAAAAACGAAAATTCAAAACCAAAGACACCGACTTCCGAAATGAAAGTTATTAATATTATTCACTATGCAGTTTTTTTTTTGGAAGTCGGTTGTTTTTTTTTTTTTTGTAAAAAGTTTGTTATATAATTATATTTTCTATTTCTGAGAAATTAGTTTCTAGTAATACGAATTACAAAGAAAAGCGCCTGTGTCGGGCTCTTCCTCTCTCCTACTATGCTCTGCCCGACAGGGTCCATAATTGTTTCTTTAATGTTAAGCCTTCCAACTGTTTTATGAACATTATGGAATGCAATAAAGAATTGAGAATTGAGGATGTGATCCTATGACAAGTCGTAAATCGCAGCCACCACTGCTCAAATCTATAAATAGTAGAATTAAAATAAAGTGACCTTTGATTATTTATTAGTCTAGAAACCTAGACAGTGTCGTGCTGCAAAAAAACTAAAACAAATCAACTTTGTTATGCTGGTGTGCGTGACGGCTTCGTCTTACAGTCGCGCTACGACTTTGTGTTTTTCTAGTGCGTGCTTTTAGCGGCTAATAATTGAACGTTATTCTTTTTCGACGCGTTCACATCTTTGACTGTTTATCTAGACCAGGGTTGCCATCCCCAAAGGAGAACATTCACTGTCCATAAATTTTTGGGCCAAACAAAATAAAGTTATATTCCGTTAGAACATGTTATTCTCTTCACTTTTCAGTATGAGACCAAATCTGTAAGACCCTGCGCTATTACACATAATTACGTCTTTGTAAAATTTTCAGTATGTTTTAGATAAAAGAATAACGGTAATCTAATTATAATGATAGCTTTTTATGTCAGTAAACATTACAGTTATCATGTTTTATTGTGAAACTAAGACTAGGTTTATTCTCCACATGCTTGTATTACAGTATGCGAAATCAAGTTTTTTTTTATTGTTCTAGTCTAAGCTAATTGAAATAGGTATCACTAGTATTAACGGGTTTTAGGTATATTTAGTTGTTTATATTCACGCAGAAATAGGGTTATTTTATTTCAATGTTTTTGCGTGAATAGAAACCCCTTTATAGACCTAAACCAGTCCAGAGTTCCAGACCTAAAAAGTCCTTTAGAGCAGACGCAATGAACGTGAGTGAAAATGGAACCCATTACAATCAATTATTGTGTAGGTAACGCAATTACCCCGCCGATTATTTAAATGTATAATTATTATTATGCAAGCTGCAAATCTCATGGGTTTTGTTGTGATTTGTTGAGGAAAACAACAACAATTAATAAAATTAGTTGGCATGAGTTTATTTATTTATTAAAACTTTATGCACAAGTAAAAAAAATACTATACAAAGGCGGACTTAATGCCTGGGGCATTTTCTACCAGTCAACCTAAAGCTCAACTCCCACCGTGCGCCATATCGCGGACGCACGCGCACCAGCCCGCACGACGCACCGTGGGAAACCTAACGTGCGTGGTAGCGCAAGACGCGTGCATGGCGGTGCGTCCTCGTGCGGGCTGGTGCGCGTGCGCGATATGGCGCACGGTGGGAGTCGAGCTTTAGGGTGATGCAGAGACAAAACATGGCAGGTGCAATTTATAATTGATAGTTATCTCAAAAAAGAATACATACTAATACATAGATAGAATCGGCGGGGAAATTACGTTACCTACACCATAAACATATATATGTTTATGGTGTAGGTAACGTAATTTCCCCGCCGATTATTTAAACACATATTATTATACAAGCAGTAAATTTCATGATTTTTGTAGTAAATTGAGGAAAACATCAATAATCAATAAAATTTGATGGCATGAGTTTCCGGTGTTTATTATTTTTAGGTTGTTATGGGCGTTTAGCAACGTCGCAAATAGTTATCATATATTTACCTCTTTTGATTAATTTGGCAATATTACTGTATATATAAATAAATAAATAATTATGAAATATTGCTAACTAATGACCTAACATATTAATAATAGATTTCAATTATAACACTGAATTTATAATTAATAATACCATTTATTTCAGGCGACAGAGGCCCATAGAAAAATACCTTAACCTAAACATATTTTAATATAAAACAAAAACGTACCTATAAATAAGTCTTAGACTATGTTAGTAGCACTTCACTTTGCACTAGCTTGACTTTGTGCTGTCCTGTGGAACTTGATGAATCCGATGTTGTAACGGATAAAAAAAAAAAAAAAAAAAATTCAATTTTCGGTGTTACGATATTAATTATTGCATTTTTCATAATCAATATTTTTGTCCGGTTGAAGTGGCGATGCTTGATGCCTATGTCCAGCAGTGAATATCTTTCGGCTGAAATGAAGATTTTGATGACCACGTTTGCAGAGTTTCACTAGCTAATTTATCTTGACTAGTTATAAAATTCTGCCAAATAAGTGATTCCGGGAATTCAGCCGTGATGTTACTTCATTATTTAACCGACTTCCAAAGGAGGAGGTTTTCTGTTCGACTTTATGTATGGTTTTTTTTTTAATATTTTGTTCACCGTCAATTGTGGACCGATTTTGAAAATGATTTTTTTTGGTTCAAAGGGTATGCTCCCGAGGCGCGAGGTGGTCCCATATAAATTTGATTAACTTTGCTGAGATAGTTTTTGAGTTAGATTCAAGAATACGTATTTTTTACAAGCTTTTATTTAACTTGCCGTGTTAGTTAGTTAGTATGTGGTAGGCAACTTAGTTTCTAAGGATGATAATATAATATGATGATAATTTCCTGTCACTGTTATTTGCATATCAGGTAGTAGTAGTCGAATTTGTGTGGGGTAGGTACCGCAACTAAAAAGTTAAAAATAAAAACTGTTTAAAAAAAAAAACAACCGACTTCCAAAAAAAACATTACAAAGTGAAAAATAACTTTCATTTCGGAAGTCGGTGGCAAAAAACGAAAATTCAAAACCAAAGACACAGTTTTTAAGGATGATATGATGATAAACTAAAAAGTGAAAAATAAAAACTTTTTACCAAAAAATACTAACCGACTTCCAAAAAAAAAACACCACAAACTGATAAAAACTTAAATTTCGGAAGTCGGTTGGTTTTTTTTTTTTTTGTAAATAGTTTTTTTAAATTTTTTATTCTTCTTTTGCAGGTGAAAGATGCATAAAAGATGGCGCAGCCGGCGTGTGCACGAACTTAAATAGATGCCGGACTGCCATAGAAGACCTGAAGCGTAGGATAAATCCGCAGGTAAATATTAAATACTTGTTTTATAATTATACTGCAATATTAATATACAGTTTGTATAACTAGTAAGACTACGGTGGACACTCGCACCGCGCTCCGTCGCGCGCAGATCGTGTTAGAAACTTTGCATAATTACTGAACTAACTATAAAGCATCGACTATAAGACGTTTTTATTTAACCTCAATTTTCGAGTACTTCCACTTTTCCCCACAAGGCCGCCCCACTGTGGAATACCAAAAATTATGCAGTGTAATCTGCTCCACTAGGGTTGGCACTTTAGAATTTATGTAGATGCTCGTATTGCACGACTCTTAATGCGAAGCATTAGAGTGTGCTCTACGCGCAAAAAGCATCAAAATAGTTGAAAAAAAATCCTGTCCGTCAATTTATGAACCCTGAAAACATTGTAGCTTGCGATAAAATCAATTAATGGAGTCATTTTTTTTTTATACATTCGTTTCAACCATAGAAGGAACCCTATTGAAAATGGCTCTTTTATTCAAAGTAGTTTAATTATAATTAATAAAATACTAACTAAAATATAATATCTATAACTAAATATTTCCAACCTTTGACTTGACGTGCGTAAGTTGCCTAGCAACCGCCAAGTAAATCTTTGACATTACGACTTCATGAAAAATTATAAATTGTTAATTTTTGTTACAAACTATGTTTTGAATTTCTTTTTCGTTTATGAATGAGTGTTATGTATGAGGCGTGCACTTTTGGATTTTAAAACTATTTTAAATTTGTATGGAAAAGAAAGAAATGTTTACGTATCTAAGTAAAAATGTAACTAGGACTGGTAACGTTAGACTTAGTACTTTAGGTAGTGTTTTTAATAACAGATTATTTGAACCAGTGGGGCGGATTACACTGCAAAATATTTGGCATTCCATTTTGCCCCACCAGTGCAATGGGGCGGCTTGGGGGCAAAGTGGAAGTACTCCAGTTTTCGCCATAAAAAGCAATTACCTAAACTATTGGCGCCTTGGAGCCACCAGCAACCCACGTCGTCTCACTCTCACTCAGTCCAGAGCAGTATGGTGCAAGTAGGATAAAAAGTGAATTTGAGCTAAGGTTTATGGCGTCTCTTTTTGCCGTCCCGCGCTACCTATCAGCCTATAAAAATCCCACTGCTGGGACATAGGCCTCCTCTCGGCGAAAGAGAGCGGCCAGCCCATGCGGACCCATTGAGGTGGATGCAACCCATCGTAGCAAGTTAAAATGTTCCCTAATTCCCATATATCCAGAGTCTAGATATAAAGAAAGAAAGAAAAATATTTTATTTGGGACACGCACTAAATACAAACAGCAAAATACAAACGGCAATTGTTAAAACATAATAAACAAGAAAATATAAACAAAACGGAGCATTTGTGAAATTTACAAAATATAATCACCTGTGAGAGGCCAAAAAGGCTCCTATCTCAGCATAATGCTACGGTATTTAAAGAAATAATAAATACCGCAGCGCTGATATTCTGATAGGGCCCACTGTGATGTTACGGACACACCTACGGACTTAGATAGATCCCACTAGGGGATAACACAAAAATAAATAAATAAAACAGTAAAAAAGATAATAATAATAAATAAAATTAAATCTATTCCGTATAGGTAGAAAATAATTATATATAAATCTACTTACGCCCGCCAACATTCCAACATCACTTGTCCATGATAAAGACTTAAATTATCTGTGGTGACAAGCGAAGGGACGCGGGCGCAATGCGAATCTGTCAAATAGTCAGGGAAGTAATATTTGGGATTTCAGAGAAAATTATATTGTTTTATAATATGGATCAAAGAATATTACTACTCTACAACTACAGGTATTGATTTAAATAAAACAGATATATGGGAGAGAGATATATGGGAATAAAGGAACATTTTAACAACAAAAATAAATTTATACACACGGAAAAAAGAAGGGGAAATTCGTTTAGATTCTAGATGAATTTCCGCTTCTTTTTTCCGTGTGTATAAATTTATTTTTAATTCTAGGCAGTTAGAAGGAACTAGAATTTATGAACGTGCTAGCACATTGCGTGTTGACGAGTACAGTCTATTAAGTTATTATAATGTTAATTAAAACCTTAGATTTAAAACGTAAAGATTACTGTGTCCGACCGAAACACAGTTTTCTTTCTAGTTTCGGATGAAAACGAAACCGAAAATTCTGTTAAGAAAATAAAGTTAAATTGATATTATGTTCTGTTATCCGAAGTTTTTCGATGATTGTTAAAAAAAATTTGATTAAGGGCTGATTTGGAAATTATCAGATTTTTATCCTAAACCTTTGTGCAGACTAGGGCGACTTGTCGCGCGACGCGACACCTGTTATTGTTATACCGTGAAGTTTTCTTAGAAATTGTATTGTTCGTGTTGCGTCGCGTGAGATGTCGCGCTGGTCTGCGAAAGCCTAAAGAATCTGGAAGCGTATAAAATCCCTACTCATGCCTACTAAAAATCTAAATGACTTTCTATTGTTAAAATGCTTGTATCAAATAATACCCAACAATTATAAATCTGATTTATTTTCATAAATTATGTCGATTTAATAAGTAATATTAGCTATTTTATACATTGTTACAAAATAAGTTTATTCAACTGGTAACATTTATGCAGATTTATATTTAATTTACACTAGTAAATTTATTGTAAACAGAAAAAGGAAAGATTACTCGTATTTTCATAATTAATTCAGCTGGTAACATTTATTTGTATTTTATTATATACTTTAATAATAATATTATGATTATAGTAGGTAAATGAAATATTATTCCATTAGCTCCGTACCTTTAGATAACCATTTTAGGAGCAAGCTGTAAATCCAAAAGATCATTACGGAACAATTACTACGATAACAAAACTGCGGATAATAAATCAAAGTTCTAAAATTATTCTAAACTCCTACGGCGTTGCATACATGGGTCTATCACGGATTATTTCAAAAATTTCGTTTCTTACGCCTTACGCGAAATTAAAAAAAAATACCAACCTTCAAACCGCCCTAGCCACATATTACGCGTACGCCCATGCCTGGTTTAGTTATGGCATCAGCCTGTGGAGAAATAGCACAGACGCTATCCCTATTCACCCTACAAAAAAAAACTGATACGAATAATTATGAACATAGAACAAACAGACAGTTGCAAGCCTTATTTTCAGAAACACAAAATTCTCATATTTTGGAAATGTAAATTACTTCGCAAATATCCAGAATATTACAAAACATGAGAAGACTACAAACAAAATATTCGTTGCGCCATAAAAACAAATTAAATTTATCTCCCTCTCGCCTTAAACTGCACTCTTCTAGTCCATATGCTATGTCAAAAAAAATATAACAAGAAAACAAAACCAATATAATTTTTAAATAAAGTAAAACAATTCATAATTAATTAAAGTTATTACACAATAGACGAATATCTAACGGATAAATTCAATAACAAAAATCTGATTACCAGACTAAAACAATAATAAAAAAATTGAAATATATGATTTATTTAAATATATAACTATATAAATACACGAATAGCAATACGAAATGTTTAAGTGAATAATTGATTATGTACCTAATAATAATATATAATTTATGTATATAAATTAAATAGGTACAGGAAAATAATATATAATTTAATACAAACAAATAAATGAATAGGAAGCCATATTATTTACAGAGAATAAATAAATGATCCATATGGATAGGTAGGAAATAATTTAAATTATATTTAGTAATACGCTTCCTCTCTACTATAAACTAATTATTTAAAATTTTGCTGTGCCCGACAGGGTTCATAATTTTGTCTATTTAATTATTCTTACCACCCTGCATGTGCACATTATCGACATGCAATAAATATAAATTGAAATTAAAATAATTAATAATCAATTTATCAGTAAGTCAAAAAAAAAAAAAAAAAATTATGCAAGGCAGCATGGCAACCCATAATAATGAATCCATCACGGTACTAAGAACAAACAAGTCATTGAAAACGTAAGGAAGAAAGGTACTGTAGTCAATAGCCCCGGAACAAAATTCTAAAAACGATACCCATGAAAATACTCGTGTTAGCCTTAAAAAACTTCTGTTAGTGATATAAATGAAAAAAAAAAAAGTGTTTATTCGCAGATATAGTTTTTTACATAAAATAATTACTTCCGCCAAACTGCCCAGCAGTTTGTTGTCAGACGTAGCTCCTGTTTTAACACATATAAAATAGTTATTAGTTATTACACTTTTTCACCTATAGGTACGCTTAACGAATCATGCAATTCTTTTTATGTACCATATTTTATGCAACATAAAGGAATTCTAATTCTTCTTCTAATTCTAATTCTTCTTCGTATCTAAATGAAACAAACATACAAGTTTTTTAAATATTCACTACATTGAGCCCGAAATATTTAGTATTTTCCTAAAACCATATGGATATAAAGAGACACACAGAATTATGTTATCTCTGAACAACACAAATTCCGTAGGTTATGATGAGAAAGCTAGAAACATTCTAAAAAGTTGTTCATGTGAATTGGCAACAGTCATAACATTTTAGATAAATCTATCTTTTGAATCTGGATGTTTTCCTAGCTTACTTAAACAATCGGTTGTAAAACCTCTCCATAAAAATGGTAACATAACATAAAAATGGTATGGTTGTATTATACGCTAAATTTTTCAAATTTATCGAATAATACAACAACATTGCTGATCAATTTTAATTTTAATTGAAGGATGACTATAAATATAGTAGGTAATTATAAACCTAAATGTTTGCATGTCAAATTATTATGACTAAGTGATATGGATCTGTATTATTTATGGATATCCCAATACATAAGGAAAAAAATAGATTCAAATAAATTGAAAATACATTTTAAACGCTGTTGCTGTTGCTCTACGGGCTAATGGCCAAGTGGAGAGATACAACAGAACAATTTTAGATTCTCTTGCCGCTCAAAACCAAGGTAAGGATGAACGTTTATGGGATGACCGTTTGCTTCAAGTTTAATGGAGCTTGAATAACACCACCGTCAATAAAAGTAGGTACGGGAAAGTCTCCATCAGAAATATCTATGTGTTGGTGCCAGGCCGAGTCATAATACCTATTAGGTTTGAGCTCTACAGTTCTGAATAGTTTTGGGAAAAATGTCCCGAAAGGTCCCTTTCCAATCCACACATTGAAAATGGAAATTATCATTTTTCTCAGTTATTATCGGGACCATCGAGTTGAAACTGATTTGTCAATAAAAACTTTTTACAAAAAAATAAAAACCGACTTCCAAAAAAAAACACTACAAAGTGAAAAATAACTTTAATTTCGGAAGTCGGTGTCTTTGGTTTCGAATTTTCGTTTTTTGCCACCGACTTCCGAAATTAAAGTTATTTTTCACTTTGTAGTGTTTTTTTGGAAGTCGGTTTTTAGGTTTTATAAAAAGTTTTTTTTTTCACTTTTCAGTTGTGGTACCCCACAAAAATTCGAATACCGCTTCCTGCTATGCAAATAACAGTGACAGGAAGTTATCATCATATTATCAATATAAACTAAGTGGGAAAAATATGTATTATTGAAGCTAACTCAAAAACTATATAACTCAAAATTTTCAAAATCGGTCCACAATAATTGACGGAGAAATCAAAGAACATACAAAAAAAAATCATGCGTAAAGTCGAATATATAACCTCCTCCTTTTTAGAAGTCGGTTAAAAATCAAATGTCCACCAGCATCAATTTTGGCCCCATTGTGCACCGTAAAGGTAAAACTCGCACTACAAGAAGTGTAAAGCTTTATGTGCTCTTGTCTCTTGACTGTAACCTACAAATCATACTTTTCCCATCCTCCTTATCAACTTGCCCTCCCCCTGGGCCATCGGCTGACGACGCCTTTGCTAAAGTCTATACTACTGCCAAATCTGATAATGTTTTTTCTGTATTTCACCAGATATGCTCGTTCGACAACACCGACCCTATAGTATGCTGCTTAGACGGCAGTACTGCTGCAAACCCACCACCTGTAGCTACGACCACCAGAAGGTAAGTCCATCCTCATAAGAGAACATCGAACATAGTTGGGAGCAGGCTCGGCAGATAATAACATCTGCCGAGCCTGTTCCCAACTATGTTCGGTCGGCTTCCAGTCTAACCGGATGCAACTGAACATTATTACTTTACAATACATGGTACGACTGCTTGTCTGGTCTCCACAATCCAGTTACTGGGTAACACCATACTCCTTGGTAAGACTGGTTGTCAGACTTTCGGGCTTCTATTTACCTTACTGAAGAGCCTTTATTCAGAAAGTGGGCAAAACGTCGCAAATAGATATCAAATATTTCCCTATTTTGATTAATTTGGCAATATTACTGTATGGAAATAATAAATATGGCTAACTAGCGAACTAAAATAATGATTATGAAATGCAATAATTAATATCTTAACATCGAATATTTAGTTTTAGATGTAAAAAAAATATTTGAAAACTTTCCAAATTCCTTTTTTACACGTAAAACGAATACAACATCAAATTCAGTGTTATAAATTGCAATTCATTATTAATATTCTAGTTCGCTAGTTAGCCACATTTCTTTTTTCCATAAAGTAATATTTCCAAATTAAGAGGGTTTATTCTGAAAGTTGGCAACGTCGCAAATAGATGTCAAATATTTCGCTGTTTTGATTAATTTAATAATATTTCTGTATGGTAATAAAAAATGTGGCTAACTAGCGAACTAGAATATTGATTATGAAATGCAATAATTAATATCTTAACATCGAATATTTAGTTTTAAATGTAAAATAAGTATTTGAAAACTTTCCAAATGCCTTTTTTACACCTAAAACGATTACAACATCAAATTCAGTGTTATAAATTGCAATTCATTATTAATATTCTAGTTCGCTAGTTAGCCACATTTCTTATTTCCATACAGTAATAAGTATTGCCAAATTAATCAAAACAGGTAAATATTTGACAGCTATTTGCGACGTTGCCAACTTTTTGGATACACTTTTTAACACTTTGGCGGGCTGTAAACGAGACACATTAGAAGTTTTATTGTTATGACGCCTATGGGCGTTTACTGTCCTTCAAAGTGTTAACAAAATAATTTTTGATTTTCCAGACCATCAGGACCTACCACCACGGAATACGTCCCACCACTATATGACTATGAAACTGTCGTGGGTCAGAATGGCCAATGTGAACCCATACCGGAAGATTTGGCAATCAAGAAGACTGGACAGAAGGCTATGGACAGTAAGTATAAAAAAGCCCTTATGGCGCTAAAATCAAAAGACATTTATTCAAATTAGGCTAAGAAGCAGCACTTTTTGAACGTCAAAATTCAATAAGACAGTCCTCCGAAACGCCCGCCCTCATTAGAGGATCCAGGGGCTAAGGGGCTCAAACCCCCCGAAAAAGGTCTGAGATCTTCCGTAACAAATTTTAAACTACAGTTGATATAACTGTAATAAAACTTTTTAGCAAGTATTACACTACATAATGTACAAAATAATGTCACCAATTATCTTCAACTTAATAAGTAGGTACAGGCTAATTGTTTACGTGACTAATTTTGTCCTCACGCTGCCCGGTTTGAACGCCATATTCACCGAGATATCTCTGGTAGTCTACAACCTAACGAAGTCATTTAGGAATTCGTGAAAAGTAATCCGAGGAGGCTTGTAAAATGTTGTGGGCTTTTGTGTTTACTTTGCTAAAACTTACCCTGGTTTTCCAAACGACAATCCTGAATCCGCCACTGCCCGCAAGCTAAAGCACTAGGAAGTGGTGAAGGCACCATTTCCTAGTGCTTTAGCTAGGAAGATGAAGTGGCGCAAGAAACTCCAGCAGTCGCCAGCTAAGCAAAGCATGCACGTGTGATTAGCTTCGCTTTTAAGAGGGTTTATTCTGAAAGTTGGCAACGTCGTAAATAGATGTCAAATATTTCGCTGTTTTGATTTATTTGATAATATTTCTGTATGGAATTAAAAAATGTGGCTAACTAGCGAACTAGAATATTGATCATGTAATGCAACAATTAATATCGTAACACCGAATAGTTAGTTTTAGATGTAAAAAAGTATTTGGAAACTTTGCAAATGCGTTTTTTACACCTAAAACTAATTCAATGTTATAATTGCAATTGATTATTAATATTCTAGTTAGTTAGTTAGCCACATTCCCCTTGGAAACTTAATTTCAGACTAGGTCCATAATTTTGTTAGTATTTTTGTGTTAGTAAAAACGGTGCATAAATAAGTAGGTAGGCATTACTCCCCCGTTCCGCTCCACTGCCTCGCTCCGCGTCAATGAACAGGTAGCCTAAAAGAAGCAAAATATTAAAAGGCTGCCAAGTGATTCTTTTGTATACCTACATACTTTTCTGTGCTCTTTAGTTTCTTGGTTTCTCGAATTATCACCTCCTTTAACGACGAAATATATTTTTTCACAGAAACTTATTACCTACTATAATGGAGATATTAGTCATGGTCATAAGCACATTACGAGACAAGGTCGAACTATACTAAGCTACTCGGGTAAACCCAAAATAAAGAAGTAAGAACCGCAAAAAAAGAACATTATTATTCATTTATTTGACTGCCTTTTTGGTTTCGGTCTGGTCCGTATTCGCAAAAGCGATTAAAGATCGTGTGGATCAGGTGTAAATCAAGTAAAGATTTTTTAGGTTTTTCTATCTGGAAATTCTCATGAGCAACCCGATGTCTAGATTTGTGCCCGTTAAATAGCAGCTAACTTGGCCTCCAACAGTTAATAGTCCTCCAGACCGATTTTAGGCCATGGCAGCCAATCTCACAAGAGACTAGGCATACGCGGAAGATATTATAGTGCAAAAGTGTGTGCACAGACACAGGTGCACTCTCTCTTCCCGCACTTTCATATTCCGATGAGACGGCAATCCGACACGACCGGAGAGAGATCAGGAGCAGGACCAACGCGTTAACGTGCGCACCGAGGCACGGGGATATCACACCGCCAACTTTCGAACTCCAAGCTGTTACTGAGAAGTTTCGGATGGGAAAACCCAATAACACTTTGGCCGACCGCTGAACTGAGCGTGGAGTCCTCCCTTGGACCACTAAACCTACGGGGCAGAGTCATTGGACTCAAACACAGCTGGCGTAATCTGGCTGTTCTTTTCACCCTGCGTCCCCCTTCAGCTAAAACAGAAATGACGTTGCGTTTATTCTATCTTTGCAGAATGTATCGAGTACCAGGAAAAATACGTGTATCCTTGCGAGAAGGGGGTGGCATTGACAGGGGAGCTCAGCAGAAGCAACCGTTGTCACCACAACGCTGATGAACTGATCATTGGAGGCACTGATGCTGCACAATATGAGTTCCCTCATATGGTAAGTTATGCACAGAATGTCTTTGATAACAGGAAGTTGTGTATCTGGCGGTACGTTACTGTCGGCTATAGACCTTGGCAATACCAGAGGCGTTGACATCCGGGAGTTGTCTCTGCAGAGCATCTACGCAACTGTGATAACAGATTCAGGAGACATTTCAGCTACAAAGCTGAAATGTCTCCTGAATCTGTTATCACAGTTGCGTAGTGCTCTTTTCCTTATGTGCCTGAAATTACAACGGCATCCGTAACACTCCAACACCACTAAATAAAGTATTAGTAGAGCTATTGAGCAAAATGCTTGTTGACCTCTCAGAAACTGGATCAAATTCTTCAATGTAAGTTCTAAGTTGAGCTACACGTTTATTGGCAAATGCTTGCACTGACTGGACAGGTCCACTCAAATCCGTAAAGTTTTTCTTCAAAAGACCATGTTGGACACTAATCTACATGGTCCTCATGTGGTCTGACCAAGATTACATCTGAACTTTAAAAGAGATTGCGAGTCTGCGACCTCTGCGATAGTTTCGGCCTTTCTTCTCAAAGCAGACTTAGATAGGAAACGCCGACCTCATTCTAGTTTATTTTAAATATTTTTTATTTGACGTGTATTAGTGATTCCGATATCCTATTGACAGAATAAACAATTTCATTAATTTCATTTCAATGCCCTACATTATTTTAGTTTATGAATGACGGTGCCTAAGCATTGAATTAAGAAGACAAGTAGATTTTGTCGGTTCAGCTATTAGTTATTGTTCCCTTACCGTTACCAATTGGTAACGGTGGGGCTTCACGGTAAATACCACTTAAGGTAGCATTCCGTTCTTAGCGACAGCGACGCGCGTCCGAGACTGGGTCGCGCGACCTACTGCTTAGTATGAATTTATATGGAGCACTAAACAAATGCCGCGACAGCGTCGCGCGACCGGTGGGCGTGGCTAGAGACCGCGTGGCGACCGCGACCCGGTCGCGTCGGAGGCAGTGCCGTCACGCGACGCAGGCGAGAAGTACATCAAAATGGCGTCGTTTACATCACACGAGGACGAGATATTGATAGAATTTGTGAATAAAAACCGAACCGAACCGAGAGTCATAGATAATAACATAATAATAAGAATATCATCTTCTTCTTCATCTTCCAATAGCTGCAGAATAAATCTCTTTCTAGCTGCGGATATATTGTCCGACATAACGTACTGCAATAGAACACATCCGTCACCTATAAAACCTGCGGGAAGAGTGGCGGGCCTGGCGGGTGACGTCGCGGTCGCTGACATCGGAAAGCTAGTGGTCGCCCCGCGACAGCGACCATGGTCGCGTGGTCGTCTTGTCGCCGTCGCGGGTCGCGGTCGCTAAGAACGGAATGCTACCTTTAGCGTTACTAATTGGTAACTGTGAGATTTTAGCCCATTGTGTTTGTGTCATTTCCAGGTCATGATGGGCTATGGAGAGAGGATCGAAGACTTGCAGTTCGTCTGCGGTGGCGCTTTGATCAGTGAGCGTTTTGTTCTTACTGCTGGTCACTGCATATCTAGCAGGGAACTGTGAGTATGCCTTCTTTTATTTTTGATACTAGCATGTGATGTGATATTCCACAGCTGGGCAAAGGGGTATATCACTACTCATAAAATCGATACGTCAAATTATCTTCATCATCATCTTTTGTTTTTGCATCATGGGTCTGGTCATGGGGAGAACTGGTTGACTATACTAAGTAAAGTTTCTTGTAAACACCATTGCTGGAAGCAGGCAGGTTGTACTGTAGAACAGTACCATAGACCAGAACGGAAGCATCTTATTTCCTGACTAAAACTGCTGTCGTGTATAACTTGCCAACAGCACTCACAGAAATTATTGTATATTATAATTGTCGTATTTTGACGAAATAGTCTTATTAGTATTACCATTTAATATAATTTTTAGAGCTTATTTGATGATTTTAATGATTATAATTTATTAAGAATATTCATTCATAATTACCGAGAAATGAATTTTGATCAAGATACAACGTCAAACAGTGTTGCAATTTATAAGAAATTTCGAGCGTTTACCCCAAACGTTGGCAACGTCGCAAATAGCTGTCAAAAATTTACCTGTTTTGAATAATTTGGCAATATTACTGTATGGAAATAAAAAATATGGCTAACTAGCGAACTAGAATAATTATTAATACAGAATTGCAATTATAACATTGAATTTGATGCTGTACCCATTTTAGGTGTAACAAAGGCGTTTGGAAGGTTTCCAAATACTTTTTTTACATCTAAAACTAAATATTCTGTAGTACGATATTAATTATTGTATTTCAACATTTATATTCTAGTTCGCTAGTTAGCCACATATCTTATTTCCATACTAGTTAATTGACTCAGGCGTGACTTTGCGGAAATCCATTATAAAATAATGGTATTTTATAATGGATTTCCGCAAAGTCACGCCTGAGTCAATTAACTAGAAGACGATGTATATTTAGTAACTTAATCCGCTTAACTGTTCTTAAAGAGTCTTAGAGAACCCTGTAAAAAATCGACACGTGTTTCGCCTCTCAACGAGGCATCCTCAGGATGACGATTGACTTGTTGCGAACTCGTGTTGTCATCCTGAGGATGCCTCGTTGAGAGTCGAAACACGTGTCGATTTCTTACAATGTTCTCTAAGACTCTTTAAGGTGAAAGCGTCAGGGTAGCCCGCGAAATTCAAATTTTCTTAGGTTTTTTGCAATTTGCAGGTCAGTATCAGGTTGCATGTTGATCTAAATATGATTTGCGACCGTATCAAATGTTTATTTTTAAAATTATAATCATAGAAATCATCAATACAACTCTATAAGTTCATGTAATCCCGTTGAATGACTATTTCATGAAATCATGACATTTGGGGATTATACTAACCTAAGGAGTTGTATTGCTGATTCTAATGATTACAATAATTCTGTAAAACCATATTGGCTACGCTCGCAAATCGTATATCAATCAAGATACAACCTGACACTGACCTGTAAATTGCAAAAAACCTAAGGAAATTTGAATTTCGCGAGCTACCTTGGCGCATCCCCCTTAAGAACAGTTAAGCGGATTAAGTTACTAAATATACGTAGGTACATCGTCTATTGTATTTTATTTCCATACTACTCAATATTGCCAAATTAATCAAAACAGCGAAATATTTGACATATATTTGCATATGTAGTTGCCCACTTTCAGAATAAAAGCTCATAATTAACTTGTGGTTCTTTTTGATTAAAATGTCATTTATGTCCATTATTTAAGCCACTTTATTGTTCAGTTTTAAATATCTCAATTTTGTTTAATTCCAGCGGCCCAATAACATACGTGCTAGTAGGGGGATTGAAGAGAACTGATGTATCAGACAGATCCAAGATCTTCAAGGTGAAGAACATCATCAAGCACCCCCAGTACAAGCCGCCTGCCAAGTACCATGACATCGCATTAGTTGAGACGGAGAATCCGTAAGTACAAACTGTAATATAGTTCGACCGGGACCGCTTTGCATGTGTCTCGTCTTAGGAATGCGCGGCGAGGCGGGGGGCAGTGTTGACCAGTGAGTGAGCATTCCGTGAGCATTGACGAACTGCCAGAATTCGCGACTTCGAATATCAATAATAAATAAGACTGCGACCTCTGAGTTTAGTTTCGGCTATTCTTTTCAGAGTAGTCAGGTAGGAAGCGCTGACCTCATCTAGTTTTTAAAATATGATTAACATTACAAATTCAAAAAAAAAATCTTTTTATTCTTTCTATTTCATTTCCCATAAATAAAAGAAACGTCAGAAGCTAGGTGCACGGTTCCAATTGGTCGTTTCCTATACAGAAACACCCCGGTTACTCTTTTAAAAATTATTAGTTTTTACTTATCTAAAATTAATGAATTATTATTAGCTTTTTAATTTAATTATTTAGACCTCAGACAGTAAAGATTGGGCACGCCACAATTACGGCGATAAGTCCCCTCTTTGAGGAGTGGCTTGAGAGGCGCCACGGCGTCCTCACCTTCCGCCTGACGCAGGTCCTCACCGGACACGGTTGTTTCGGGAGGTACCTGTTTCGCATAAGGCGGGAGGAAACGCCCGGGTGTCACCATTGTGTGGATCGTCCGGAGGACACGGTGGAGCATACGGTGGAGGTTTGCCCGGCTTGGGTGGACCACCGCCGTGTCCTCGTGGAGGCGATCGGCGGCAGTGACCTCTCGCGTCCGGCCCTGGTCCAGGCCATGGTGCGGAGCGAGAGGGCATGGCAAGCCGTCACCTCCTTCTGCGAAGCAGTAATGCTCGCGAAGGAGGAGGCGGAGCGCGAGAGGGAGTGGCAGAGGCCGCGCCCTACCAGCCCTAGCCGCCGCCGCCGTAGGAGACTTCCCGGGCGTCGGGAATTGATAGCCGATTTCCGGCCACCGTAGGCGCGGGCCTGCGGACGGAGAGCAGAGGGCAGCTCGCCGTCCGATAAGGACCAGGCCCGGGTCGACGGCGCGTCGTGTTCCACGCGCGCCTCAAAGAGATGTCAGCAAAACTGACGGGGTCCGTTAGGGCCGATGCCAGCCGGGGTTGCGGGTAGTCCCAAGGGGAAACCGTGGCCCCTGGCATGGCAAGGGAAGGAACACGGGTGGGTTTTAGTCAGTAAAAGTCTGACACGCCCTTCCGCTCCGCCCAGAGCGGGAGAAGTCATTGGATGATTTCCCACCCAAAAAAAAAAAAAAAAAGACAGTAAAGATAGTGGTTGATTAATTGACTTAAATTTACAATTCCATAAAAAAGGTAAATTTTCAACTGGGGTCATAAGTTATGACTAGTAGACACCTGATAAACGCCGCCAACGCCTCATGTTGACAAAAAAGTGGCGATTTTTTTTTTCCGCATTCTCTCCGTATGATTTTTAACAACACGGGTTCACGGATCGTACAGAGTTTTTGTTACACGCTGTATATACCTATATACAAATATTGCTCATATATAATATAGTATAGGATGTACAGCTCAACTCCCACCGTGCGCCATATCGCGGACGCACGCGCACCAGCCCGCACGACGCACCGTGGGAAACCTAACGTGCGTGGGTAGCGCAGACGCGTGCGTGGCGGTGCGTCCTCGTGCGGGCTGGTGCGCGTGCGCGATATGGTGCACCGTGGGAGTTGGCTTTACGAGTTACGAGTACTTACTCTCTGTGCACATACATTTCAGAATTCCGCTCGACCAGTACACCGTCCCAGCGTGTCTTCCCGCGGGACCTCCTATCAATGAGGATAAGGTGCAAGCCACTGGCTGGGGTCTCACCCAATACAGTGGATCAGTATCCAACACTTTGCAGAAGGTGGGTACAATTATTTCTAACTCTCAGTCTTTCGCAGTCAACTGGGGGCCAAGTGTACTAATTTACAAACGTTACAATGGTCTATACATAGTGAGTTTTTGACAGATTTTGTATGGCAAATCTGTCAAAAATTAAAAATGGAGAGACACTTGTGACGTTTGTAAATTACTAGACTTGGCCCCCAGTTCTGTTAACTGGGTTGTAGAATTCAGACAGCCAGTCAGTCTGTGTAAAATACTGGTGCTCAGCTGCATCCGGTTACAATGGATACCGACCGAAAAAGCTAAAGGTGTACACATTTACATATTTTTGCACCAAAATAAAGTTCTAAATTTTACCTTCAATATGTCTATACTTTAACTTTCACAACCCACTTAAATACACAGTAAAATCAGTCTAATAAGTACCTAATGTTAGTTGCAAATTCCGCTAAAATGTCCTTTATCTTACAATCAAAATCCTCTAAAATAAAATCGACCAATGACAGCGCCGCATTTGAGTCACGTGACCTTTAAAACAGTATGGCGATTTTCGTTGTGTTATAATTGAAATTCACAAGAAATAATGGAAGATTTAGCGCAGTTCGTAAAAATGGCAAGTTGCTTGCAAACTCCTCTATAGTAAATTTCAATCTCCTCTATAGTAGATGTTTTAGATTTTCCACGTTTTTTAGGATTGCCATGACATGACAAACAAATTAATATCAAATATTGTCATTTGCATTAATTTCACAACATATTCAAAATAATCATCATAGTGAAAAATTTCTTCAGGATGATTTAGAGGGTTTTACCTTGGCAATAAACCGCCAATTGTAATAATTACCTCTGTCACAGGTGGTCCTACACAAGTTCACCACCGCGGAATGCATGGCGAAGTACTTGCCAGAACGACTGATGAAGCAGGGCTTCGACGCACAGACTCAGACCTGCTATGGAGACAAGCAGGTCTCCAAGGATACCTGTCAGGTGTGTACCACGTTTTACTACACTATACAATATGTAAAAAAAACTTAGGAGCTTGTGGTTAAGTAATAACAAACGTTTAAGAAAAAAGTTAAGCTATGCTTGCCGGGGTTGGTCCGTGGATGGGTGACCATCTTAATATACCGAGACTCCGTACTTCGGAAAGCACGTTAAGCCGTTGCTCCCGGCTGTCATTCGTGGATCTTTGACAGTGGTTACGGGCCGCCCGAAAGCCTGACAACCAGCCTTACCAAGGGGTATCGTATTATCCAGTTACTGGGTTGTGGAGGTCAGATGGGCAGTTGCTTCATGTAAAATACTGGTATTCAGCTGCATCCAGTTAGACTGGAAGCCGACCCCAACATAGTTGGGAGAAGGCTAGGCCGATTGATACAATATGTAAAACAAACCCTGTCCGGTTTTTCGAACAAAAAGTAACATGCACGAAACGAACGCGTATTCGCACGGCGACCGCATTTAAATGACGCGGGTGTGTGATGCTCTGCAGAACCACTTTGACTATATTATATAAAAATTACAGGATAAAATGTAGATAATGTCTATATTTTTGTAGCTTAATATCAAAAATTGTATATTGTTAGTTTCTTGGAAAATATCAATTCAAAGTGGTCATGCTACAGAGCATACTCTCCAGCAGAACCACTTTAAAATAACGGTTATTTCACGTTGATTAAGCACAAGTCAAAAAATAAACAAATGTATATTTATTGTTTACCGAGGTAACATCATTTACAATTGTAGATAAATACTTACTGATTTTTAGTAATATGTAAATGTTTTATCGGAATGCGCCTGCCATGAATTTCTTAGCAAATGAGCGTAAAATAATTTTAGGGTCACTTAACTTTAAAATTAAAAGTAACTGTTACAAGATACTTAAGTTTATGATGTGTAACATCTTTCTTGTTGCTTTCCTACAATCTGTGGGAGTGATTTGGTGAAAAGGGACGGAAGTGTGTAAAAGGAAGCCGGGGAAGCGAGCGCTATTTGATTTGACCAATGAGCGTGCGTTGTGCTAGGGATGGTACCAACCTATTTTCCGAGAGGTTGATACTATCAGCCAAGATGTCTGATGTTACACGTCATCATTAGCTACTATGACTACTCGTTTTTTTTTCTTTGTCTGTCTCTCTATCACCTTTCCTCGAAAGCTAAGAGACATTAAAATTAAAATCTTTGGGAGATAATAATTTTCTGACAGTATTTTTCTCAATTTCCAGGGCGACAGCGGCGGTCCAATTCAGGTTAAAAGCAAGAACGTATATTGCATGTACAACGTTGTCGGAGTGACTTCATTTGGCAAAGCCTGTGGCTTCGTGGGACAGCCTGGCATTTACACCAGGGTCATCAACTATGTGCCATGGATTGAGAGCATCGTCTGGCCTTAAAATAGTCATCATTTTCATCAGTCCACTGTTAAACTCTGGCCAAATGCAGACGAATCCCATGCTGGATGAGCAACAAATTTCTCTCGCACCAATAGGGATCATGATGCCTGTATCAAAAAAATGCTATTCTATTTAGTCCGTTAGTAAGATAATCAAATAAAATTACACACGTATTTTTTGCTTCATCTAATAAAAAAATACTTAGATAAAACGCATTAAAGTTGGGGAGTGGAGGTCGCTACGTCACAAGTAAGTATAAAATCTACATACTCGTGACATCATGGCATATTTTAACTCAATGTATCGCCGTAATCTTTAGATTACGTAAAAAAAGAAAAAATATGTGTCGTTGCCGGACGACCGACACTTCGTCTTCCAGTTCTTTGACGCCATTTCGTCACTGCCTTATTCCACTGTGACGTGACTTCCTTTCATCAAATCATTAAAAACAAACGATGGGCACAGTTGTGTCCCGCATGCCACGCGGGATCGTCCTCAGTGTGGCCAGAGCTTTGAACATGGGCGTTCTAATCGCACGCCATGACATTAGCGTCGCGTTTTTCAAATATTTATTTACTATTACAAGGGTAATCTACTATTACCCCACTGTACACTGTATTCGCTTTAAAAATGAGATTGAAATAATATAAAATAAACAAAAAATTATGCCATAATACGTACTTAATTATTAAGATTAAAATTAAAATATTTTTATACGAGAATTGTTTTGTATTTTAATTTCACCCATTACAGATCCTTGGCTTGATTTTACAGGGACTTGTGGCTCAGACCATTGTGAGTATTGTGACGTTTGTAAATTAGTAGACTTGCCCCCCCCCCCCCCTGGTCGATCGATCAGATAGATAGAATACTCTTTATTATGTACACCATAAAACGCACAGGACACACGCACAGGTTAAGCTACGCTTGCCGCAGTTGATCCGTGGATGGGTGACCATCTTTACATATCAATACTCCCTTGCACTGACTGGACAGGTCCACTCAAATCTGTGTGGTTCTTTCCTCAAAAGACCATTTCAGACACTAATCTACATGGTTCTCATATGGCTTGACCAAGATTATGTCTGGACTTTAAAAGAGACCGTGACCTCTGAGTTTGTTTCGGCCTTTCTTCTCAGAGTAGTCAGTTAGGAAACGCCGACCTCATCTAGCTTATTTTAAACATTTTTTTAAATATGACGTGTAAAAGTGATTCCGATATCCTATTTACAGAATAAACAATTTCATTTCATTTCATTTCATTTCATTTCCCTCATGCCTCGAAAAGCACGTTAAGCCGTTGGTAACGGGCGGCTGTCAGTTGTAGAAATTTGACAGTTGTTACAGGTCGTCAGAAACCCGAAAGTCAGACAACCTGTCTTCCCAAGGGTGAACCCAGTAACTGGGTTGTGTAGGTCAGATGGGCCGTCGCTCCATGGAAAATACTGGTATTCAGCTGCATCCGGTCGGACTGGAAGCCGACCCCAATTGGGAAAAGGCTAGATATGCTCAACACTATAATTAAGAATATAAAGAAAGTAACTGTACCTAATAAATTATTGAATTAAATAACAAATCGACGACCGATACAATAATATTCGTAGACTTAATTGTCTGTTGGTACGTATTTGAATAATTTTAGGGAAAACGTATTGGGGAGCTCGGCTCCCTCAGTTGCTTCTTCTCTCTCCCTCTCTTCTTCTGCAGTTTGTCTTCTGTAGGCGGCCTTACAGAAGGAAAACCCACTATGTGTCCAATCAGTCCCCCAATGAGGGCAGGCCGGTAGGGTGCTTGAGGCCGGTCTAAAATGTCCTCCTTAACAGGTCTAATACGGCCTACAAAAAAAAAATTGGTATTTATTTATTTAAGTACAGTAGGAACTCAAGAGATGAGAGACAAATAAATGGTATAACTAAATCGCGAAAAAAAATCTGCTGTTCCCTACATAATTATAAGTTCGCATATCTCAACAAAATGTAGGGAACAGCAGATTTAATTTTCGCGATTTCAGCGTTGGTCCCATAGTGAAAGTTGTTCATAATGATGAGTTCAATGACCCGTTAAGAGGTTTAGTATAAACAAAAAATAATGCCGACGACGTAGACAATAAATAGCCCGACAACAACCATCGGGCAGTAGCCCACACGACACCCGTCTGTTCGGAGGATCCTCCCTATTCTATGGAGGATGAGGAACTGAAATCCACCCTGGTAATCATACCTCTGCGAACTATCCTAATGGGAATTGATAACTTAGAAATGCAAAGTAGTATTGAACCTCAGAAGCCATGCGCTCAGGCACATAACGATGCTCAGGTAGCCCACGAAACTAAAGGGGAATGCCAACTCTCCATAGACACTTCGGCCTCAAGTGCACACAATTCAAAGTATATGGATAGGATAATATGCGATTTAAATAATGAAACGGTCAAGGTCTTGGTTTAGAAAAAAGTTGGGGTTATTTAGATAAAATCGTTTTTTTCAATGAGGCAAAATCTTCAATTTGTGCTGCACTAAATGTTTTAATATGATTATATATTGATTCTAAAAGTAGATTCCAGGGGTTAGGTACTACTTAAATGGTAATAACAGATTCTACAATCCGGCGGTACATAGTAATTGTACTTACAAAAAAGATGTACCCGCAGTGCTGACGGGACAGCGAGCCGATTGGTCTTGTTACAGCCAGGAAAGAAACATTGATTTTGAGTGTTTGGTGCTCTTACGAGTACATAATAAGGCAGCAGTATACTGTTGGATGTGTTCAAGCTTTGTCCCGCTTGCTATGCACTGTCAGCTACTTCAGATTGCACCGAAGGTAGGTTGGATGGTTCAAATTGCTCCATAGGCAGACTGGATGGTTCAGATTCCGGTTCTGTAGTTGAACATGATGCTGCTCTAAACTGCTCTAACGAGATGATGATGGCAACTGAAATAATAATAAAAATTAAAGCTCAGTGCATAAAGACAGTAAACGTGAATTACTGTGGTTTTGGTACAAATAAATACACAATCAAAAAAATATCTATCACATTTTATATTATTATTAATTAATTTCTAAAAAATCTTTCTCAAGTTTCTAGACAATCTGTACTATGTGAAATATAACTTGTGCGGACACGAAAGAAGTTGAATATTACACTATAGACTCAGAAGTATGTCAGTATCAAATCTCAGAACTACGCTTGTATTAATTCTAAACTGTTGATAACTTACCGCTCTTGGTACAATCTGACAGACAATCATTTCGAGTTGTTCATGTGGAGAATCAGACCTGAGTGTATGTGATCTTATTCTCAAAAGCAATCTGCCGCACGCAGCTGATGCACACTTGTCCATGATCTGTACATTTTGTTGTTCGCACACTAAACTGTCACTCGACACTTGTACCTAATAAACAAGTCATAATTATTAGATATCCTAAAACAACACTAACTTTGATAGTAGGTACTCTGTCTATTTATTTAAAAATCATTTCTCAGAGGAAGACAGTAGACATGATACTGACCTGTTGTGTCGAATTGTTGTATAACATTTTGCTCTTTCTGCTATTTCCAAGAAATGCCTTCGTATTCTCGTGACGTTTAAACCACAATTAACACAGCGTAAATGACCTTTTGAATGAATTACTTAGGGAACGGAAGTACTCGGGCCAGCGACAATGCCGGGGTCTTCATAATTTGTGGATATCGAGTCAAAGTTCGTGCTGAGGTTATCGTTAGAAGCGGGAGCGGAATCCATGTTCAGGCCGTGGTCGTCAGGGCTCAGGGTTCAAAGAATCTTCGGAGTCCATTTAATAAGCGTATTCGATGGTTAAAATAACAAATTCGCAAGAAAATAAAGTTATGCAAACGAAAACAAAGAAAGTCGATTTGTGATTTGACATTGACATTGACTTGACAGCCGGCCGGCATAATTCAATGTTGCCACACCACACACAAAAAATTGATAGATCGATATCGATTTTTTTATCGAATCCTAATTTTAATACAAAATTATAATCGCCACTGTGACTCTTTAATCTTAACGACGTCAACTCTGATGACGTAACATTATTTGGTTAAAAAAAATGGATAAACAGTGTATTTTAGTTCAAATAATAAAACGATTAAGTACCTAATATTAAAAAATAAAATAAAGTCTTACCAGCGATTACACGACACGAAACACACACAAAACTCAAAATAATCACATTCACTTTTTCACTCACGGGTTCCCGACGTTTTTTTTGGTCGGATCAAAATAGGTATTTAATAAACGATGCTAGTTAGTGCAAATATTTATCTACCACATGTAGAAACTACTTATGGAAATAACAACACTTCCCGTCGATTTACACACAAAAATAATAAAAAATAACGAAATACGATGCCGAGCGCGCACTCGTGACTATAACGTTTTACCTGCGTGTGACGTGCGACATCAGTCAGTTTCAACATTTTTTTCCAATGTTGGCTATTGATATTTTTGGATATTGGTTTTTATGATAAAAATCGTTAAAAAAGGGTGTATTCCCGTTCGTCCCACTGCCGTCGTCCCCCTGGTGGGACGAACGGGAATTTAATAATTAAATGATTTAGTTGACGAGAATATCCGTCAGGCCATAGAGTTAAATTGCTCACCGACCAGTTTAGCCCTAATTTCATAGTAGAAATAGAGATTTAAACCGTGTGTACCTGCGTCGGCCGTATGTCCGCCTCGGGGTTTGAAGGACAAATAGTTTGCGGCAGCCTTGCGGCTGCCTCGGGAGTTTAAAGGTTAAGAAGTTATGAACGTCTTTGTAAATATGTTTTCTTTAACATATTCTATCTTTATTGTGCTGAACAGCTAAAGAATTATATGTAATTAAAATGTGTAGTAGCGTTTTTGTTATGATCCTATGCATTCATTATTATATCAACTATCAATTCGCCTGTTCATTTAGTATCAATAGTAAAAACATAACAACGTATTTGTTTGAATACATCGAATAATAAGCATTACGGATCTGATATTATAAGTAAAACATCCATGAAAACATAATCGATTATTTCGTGAACGGAATTAATAATTATTGGCAACACTGCTGATTTTATCCACAAAAGGGAATTATTTTCACGTATTTATCGTTTCGGTACTTTTTATTTGTGCAAAAATGTTCCCATCTTGTTCGGATAAATGAATATCTTGTTAGATAACTAGAAATAACGATGTTTTTTTTACATAAACGTAAATTGGTGGGCGTTCTCGGGCCATAAATGGGCATCCTTCTTTATTTACGTTTTTTTGCAATTTGTAGATCTGTATCAGGTTGTATGTTGATCTAAATATATTATTATTTCGCGGCCTAACAGCAGATTTGTTTTTATATGGCATCTAGCAGGTCAACCTAGGAAGTTGTCCTTAATCGAACTTTCCTGTCAGTGCCTTAATAAATTAAGGCCTCCAGCCAGGGCAAGTGTGGAGGTACAGACCTCGGCTTAGGGCATCGAGGGGGCAGCACTAGGGACTAGGCTGGATCAGATTTAGATTAATAGCTAGGTAGTTTGACGTTTGAAAAGTGCTGATTCTCAGCCTAGTTTGAAGAAATGACTTTTGAATTTTGAATTTTTTGAGACGATTTTAATGCTACAGACTCAGCGGCACGGGCTGGCACGAGAAATGATCTGGGTGGGTGGGTCGTCGTCATGTTGTTTGATTCTTCATTCCACAAATGGCGTCTTCCATTTTGCAAACGCTTGCTGTTTTTGTGGAATGGAGACGGCCAACTTACCAAATAAAATTACGTATGAAGGTAGGTACTAACCGGAGGTTAACTCCTCGTCATAATCTCTTATTTCATCGCAGTCATCTTGGGGCTGTTCTTGCAAATCATTGACCAGCTGTCTAGGGGGCCGACTGGGTCCAAGCAGGTCGTATATCAGCCCCTGACTGATCAGCTCACCGGTTTGACGCCGTCGCCGAGGTGACACGATCTTGTTCGGAGGGCACAATGATGGACTTACAGTCACTGCATCCAACTCAGCGACGAATGAGTATACGAGTACCTATGTAGGTAAAAGATGAAAGGCTTATTATACGAATGTCAAACGTCGAATTAAATTACTTAGGCCGCTTGCCCACTGGTCGGTAAGTGTGCGGGGCGATATCGTTTCGGTACTGCGTGACGTCACGCATTTTACTGCATCGGTACTGGAAGCTTACCGCGCAGTGTTTCCACTTTTAGGGATTTCTCCCTGTTTTAGGGGAAAAATACCAATATTAAGTTTGGTTTAGGGATATTTTATTTTGACAGGGATTTGGGGAATTTAGGGGTTAATATGAATTTAAGTTGGTAACCTTATTGTTTATAGTAGGCATCACCCAATATATTACTTGACTCTATGGCACCACCGATTTATTAAAGGATTCGATTTATTCAACCACCGATTTATTCCCTCAACCCAAACTCATAATGAATGCAATTCATCAAATTTTAATTTACCATGTTAATTGTGCCATTACCTTATTATTTATAATCATGCTCCCTAAACCAAGGAAATTTGAAGATTTTTTAGGGAAATTTAGGGATAATTCATTCAGAAACTGGGGAAAATCCAAAAACAAGTGAATTATATAGTACGAGAGCCCATGACCAAAACCATGTCACATCGTTTTACGGGAATAATTGTAAAAAAATCTTTACGTTTTGATGATTCTGAACCCGACTCGGTGGGCAGTACCGGTCAGAAACGTTACAGTTTTATGGGAGCCTATTTCTGCTACGTCAAAAAAAAATTGGCAAACGGTTTCATCACAATGTGTCTGATAATAAAAATATACAAAGATTTCGTAATTTTATTACTAAAAAGTTTGTTTTCAGATATTTCCGTTGCGTTACTTTGCGTGTCAAACGTGGCCTGAGCACATTTCCAAAAATGACGTATTCGAATCAACTGACCAATGTTCACCAGAAAACAAGATTTTCAGATGGATTGCTATGGGTTTTATTGTTTGCCTCAAATTTAATTTTCTCAAATGGTCTCTTGGGTACGTACTCGAAGCTACTGGTTTCTGAAAATGGTGTTTTCGGTATGTAAAATCTATCATTTTTAAACATGATAAAAAAGAATTATCGACATATTTAAAAATGCGGTCAGGTCAGAAGATGTGACACGGAAAATTTCTGAAAATAGGATTTTTGAATTTAAGTATAACCAAATCTATCGTTTTTATACGATTTTGTTCGTAAAACGATAAGGCAAAAATGTTGGTCATGCGCTCTCGTACTAATTGAATTAATTTGAATTTGGAATTCTAGATGAAAGCAGTGCAGTACACAGATATAGATATATAATAATACCTAGATAAGGCAAGTATCACGATCTGTATGAAAACCATGCGTAACATTTTTGAAAAATGATCAAAGCGCCTACGCCAGTACCATGAAACTGAAGCGATATACGATAGTATCACTTGTTTCGATTGTCATAACCTGTTAACACTCAACGTCACATCAACCGTTCCTAGTAAAAAGCTATAAAGTATTACGAATATAGGCATTTTCTATTTTATTATTTATGTCCGACTAGCGCGGCGGACAGGCGCAGACCATATACTATATTATATAAAATGAGACACACTGAGCCACGTTCGGGCACGCGAAGTAGATGCTCTTGCGCTATCTAGGTATATCTATATCTGTGTGCAGTACCGATTCGGTACAGAGTGCTTACCGACCAGTGAGGAAACATAAGCAGTACCGCGCAGTACTGTACAGTACTGCGCGGTAAAATACCGACCAATGGGCAAGCGGCCTTAGCGAAACTACTAAGACGTCAATCGGTATCTTAAAAATTATAATACAACCAAAAAAATATTTAGCAAACTTTATTTCTATAAATAAGTAACACGGTAGCGATTTCAGATTTAGGTAATAAGTCCATTGGGGTGAGCACAGGCGTGTCCAAGACACGACAAGATGTCAAATATTACGCTGTTTTGTTTAATATGACATTATTAGGTACTGAATGGAAATAAGAAATGCGGCTAACTAGCGAACTAGAATGTTGATTATGAAGTGCAATAATTAATATCGTAACACCGAATATTTATAGTTTTAGATGTAAAACACATAATTATTTGGAATCTTTCCAAACGCCTTTTTTACTCCTAAAACGGGTACAACGTCAAATTCAATGTTTTAATTGCAATTCATTATTAATATTCTAGTTCGCTAGTTACCCATATTTTTTATTTCCTTATAGTAATATTGCCAAATTAATCAAAATACCTAGGTTTTATGACGGCGGTTTGCGACGTTGCCAACTTTTGGGATCAACGCTCGGATCAACCATGTGACGTATATCTAGACTAGAGGCATTTGTTGCTGATATTTTCTTGACTTGTGATGTGACATAACTTCTTGAAGGTTAAGTTGGCACACTAAAATATGAATGAATACATGAAGAATGGTCACAGCCGCCATCAACAACAGACTTAAAAAAAAATCAGGACAAACATACATTTAATTTCGGAAGTCGGTGGCAAAAACGAAGAAACGAAAATATAGATGAACATACCTACATAAGAAAAATACATGAATATAGAACCTCCTCCTTTTATGAAGTCCGATAACTAGATAAGGTCGATGTTTCCTATCTGACTACTTAGAGAAGAATATATCAACAGAGGTCACAGTCTTTCTTTAAGGCCAGACATAATCTTCGTTTACACTAGCTATAAAATTATAACATACCGTTAAAAAAATTAAGAAATACTGTCCCAATGCGTCCATATTTTAATAAATTACAATTTTAAATTTTTACACTGATCAAAATATTAAAATCCAATACTTTTCGCTTTAAGTTTGGCGACACGACTGGTATCCAAGTGTAACACTGACCTATGATGCACTGATCGTATTGTTATACAACTTGGGAGCTCCCACGCAAAAGTGGAATGACTTCTATAATGCTTGGGCAATACGTAACATCTTCTGGAAAGATTTTTATACATTAAAATGTGTTTACAAAAAATTAAATCGACGAAAACAAAACTGAAAACCAATTAATAAAAAAACCAGTCAAGAGCGAATCGGACTCGCGCAACGAGGTTTCCGTAGCATCATTAGGCTGCCTGTCCACTGGAGCGGAGAGGAGAGAGGAGCGGAGATTTGCCATTATTAACCAATCAAATCTAAACTCAGAGGCGGAGTCAAGATTCTATTGGTTAATAGTGGCACATCTCCGCTCCTTTTTCATAAATATTTTGGAGTAAATATTGCCGTTTTAGGTCAGCGCCATCTCTTGATCGATAGTGGAACGAATGTACCTAATATTTGTTGATTATTTCTGAAAAAGTGTACTATTTATTTAGAAACATCGTAAGCGGGGTATTTTTTTACATTTTTCGTTAAAAGTCGAAAACTATGCGGCCTTTTAAAAGAATGTTTGAGAATGTGCAAATAGCGCTCTTTTTTATGATACCCCACATGCCCTAGTAGCCCCACTTCGAATTTTTAAGACCACCGTTCAGTCCCTGTTGCAAGAAAAATAATAATATTTTTTATTTCTTTCTTATTTGCAAAATAGTTTGGCAAACGTCATCTAAAACTACTCCATATTAAGAACCTAGAGTCGGGGAGGCTCATTCACTCACGTAGAATATAGTTTATACAGGTCTTGTACTTACCTCACTACACAAGAGTATAATATAATATTATTAAATAAATAAATATTACGACGGGTTCCGGGCTATTTGTATTAACCGACATTTTTGAAACTTTACACCAGAGCAGTTTAAAGTTTCGATTTTTAGAAAAAAAATAATAACTTTAGCAAATCGCATTATTTTTTTAAAAAGAAGGATATGTCTACGCACAGCCCACGGAACCCAGGCGCTCTGCCCGCGGGACCCCGACGGAGACACCGCGCCTCCCGCGCACCGCCCGCCGCCCGCCGTCGTCTTCGCCTCCAGAACATTCCGCGGCCGGTGGGCCGGCCCACCGGCCGGCGACACTTCGCCGAGCGCGCCCGAGTTAGACGCACGCGCACCGAACGAAACACCACGCCAACGCGTTATTCGATAATATTAATGTCGGGATTAATACGTGTAATTTTATAGTAATATACCAGTTTTAATATACAGTCCACTTTTCATTCCGCAAGGATCAAAGAACTAACACTGGTCCTTCAAGGAAACAATAAAATTACAACGTTTTCTCGTCGCCGTCGACACGTTGTTGCCACGCGTTCGGAAAAAACTCGGAGCGGCGGTTGGAAGATAGCTTCAGTGGAATCTACGATACAGCGGGTCTACAGCATAGATACTGCACACCGCATCGTCGGCCTCGTGATCTCCATCTGCATTTCCGCCGTGCAAGTCACAAAACGCAACAAAGCATACCAACGGGCCACGTGAAGACTACGCACCACGTGCACCTGATACATCGGCTGGTATTGTGAGTTCGTTCCAATTATCCTTACTATTCCTTACCAAACCTATTCATCTGAAACTTCCTGTAAATTCCTATTCAGTGAATATTTGAGTGAGACCTATTTTTCTAAAGCTATATTTCACATTCACACGTGAATTATACCTATATTCATGTTCATTGCTTCTTGCACGCAGTCTGTGGGGGCAATCATATTGAAAAAGTTATAAAATCTGCTTGGTGTTTGCACATTTGCTACCACACGCCATACGCACGACCGCGCTTTATTGCATCAGCAAAATGGCGGACAAGAATGAACGCATTTTTAAGCTAAAAAAGGCTAAAGCTAGCATAAAAGCAAAGCTTACCCACTTCGAAACGTATTTGAATACTGCAAGTTCACATGAAGTGCTTAGCGAGCATCACGCTAACGAACTACAATCTCGATTTTCACGAGTACAAAATTTAATTTCTGAATTTGATACTTTACAGACAGAGCTTGAGTACCTCTGCGACCTTCCAGACGAACAGTATGCTGACAGAGAGAAAACTGAAAGCAAATATTATCAGCTCGTCGCTCAGGCCCAAACTCTTCTCGCTGCCTGCGCTGACAAAATTGCTGGAAACCAGCGAAGGCGTTTAGGCTCAGGCTCCGAAGCAAGCGTCAGTGATGCCAAATCAGGTGGGACTTGCAACCATACCAATCGTTTCCATTTACCGAAAATTAACATTCCTAAGTTTGACGGTACTTATCAAAATTGGCTCGAGTTTAGGGATACATTTATGTCAATGATTCATGAAAATGATCAATTAGATAACATCAGTAAATTTCATTACTTGCGAGCGTCTCTCCATGGGAGTGCTGCAGTAATTGTTAAAAATATAGATTTCTCAAAAGAGAATTATTCAACAGCATGGAAATTATTATGTGAACGTTATGATAACTCTAGGTTACTAGTGAACAATCATGTTCAAGCATTATTCAAAGTAGACACCATTTTAGAGGAGTCAAGTAAATCAATTAGACAATTAGTTGATACTACAAACAAAAACATTAGAGCGTTAACTATTCTTAAGCAACCTACAGAGCACTGGGATACCTTAATAATATACATCATGTCTAGCAAACTAGATCCTACAACTAAAAGGAAGTGGGAAGAGTACAGAAACACACTGTGTGATCCACCAACACTGGAACAATTTTCTACATTTCTGCGTAACAGAGCAGACCTGTTAGAATCCATAGAGGATAATAGTACAACAAAGTTATTAAAACCAGAAATTCGAAAACCAAAATCTTTTCTAGCAATGTCAAATGAAAACAACTCACAAAACAAAAATAATTTCAAGTGTCCCATGTGTAAAGAAAACCACACAATGTATCACTGTGACAAATTTAGAGATTTGACCATTGAGAAACGTCTAGAAAAAGCCAATGACCTCAAAGTATGCCTTAACTGTCTACGCCCTGGTCACTCTCATGTGAAATGTAAATTCCCACACTGTAGGTATTGTAGATACAAACATAATACATTACTACACAAAAATGATGATAAGCCTGAGTCCTCTGTGTCAAATCAAGAGAATGTTGTGTTAGCCACAAACATAAATGAAGCTACTACAGATTCTGATAACTCTATAGAAAATGTCACCCTATCAACCGATGCCATACAGCCTGCTACTTCGCCACATGTACTTCTGTCCACAGCAATGGTGAAGGTACATGACAACAAAGGCAGCGCACTCGCAGCACGGCTCCTGTTGGACAATGGCAGCACTGCGAACTTTATCACAGCAGGCCTGTGCGGTAAGCTGGGGTTGTCGAGACACAGTACAAGGTCAACGGTAACAGGTATCTACAATCAGTCTTGTAAGAGTACACAATCTTGTAAGGTTATGATAGAATCTCTTTATAGTGATTATAAAGCAGAGATAGATTGCTTAATATTACCTCAAATTACTAAAACATTGCCGTCCAAATTGGTTGATATGCAATATATTGCTATACCTTCAGGTATACAGCTGGCAGACCCGTCATTTAATGTACCGGGTACAGTAGATATTCTAGTGGGTGCAGAACTATTTTGGGATGTCATATGTAATAATTCCATTAACCTAGGGAAAAAACAACCAAAATTATATGAGACTAAGCTTGGTTGGTTAGTGTCCGGTCCTGTCGCTAATACAAAAAATAAGTCACAACACCAATGTAATTTTGTCAATCATGAAGATAGTATCTCAAAATTTTGGGAACTAGATTCAATTCCCTCTAAATATTCTTTAACTAGTGAAGAACGTGCCTGTGAAAAATCATTTAAAAAAGATACTTACCGTGATAAAGAAGGCCGTTTCGTAGTCAGTATGCCCTTGAAACAAGATCCCCATACATTAGGTGACTCATATACTAGGGCAAAGGTTAGATTTCTCTCTCTTGAGCGTAGATTTCAAAGAGACCCTAATTTCAAAAAACAATACTTAGGATTCATGCAGGAGTATGAACAACTAGGTCACATGACTGAAAATACAACTCCCAATCACAGTAGTCCTAATTCTGTCTATTATTACTTACCACATCATGGTGTTATCCGTGAATCTAGCACCACTACTAAATTGCGTACAGTCTTTGACGCATCTGCTGTCACTACATCAGGAATATCCCTCAATGATATTCAGATGATAGGACCTACAATTCAAGATGATCTATTGTCGATTCTTATTAGGTTTCGCCAACACAAATATGTGATATGTGGAGATATTGAAAAGATGTATAGAGCTATTGAGCTCAATCCTATACAGCGATCACTTCAACAAATTATATTCAGGCCAGAACCTTCAATGCCACTTAAAACATACACTTTAAACACAGTCACTTACGGTACTGCATCAGCTCCTTACTTAGCTACAAAATGTCTTTCTAGTTTAGCAGAGACAGTGGATGACCCATCTGTCAAATTCTCAATTTCTAGAGACTTCTATATGGATGATTACCTTAGTGGAGGGACGTCCAAAGATAGCGTCATAGAACAAACTAAAACAGTAATATCTGTCCTATCTTCGGCAAAGTTTAATTTACGAAAATTTAAATCAAATTCTCCTGAGATATTGGAAAATATTATCGGACACCAATCAGAATCTGATCATGTTTTAGAATTATCAGATAACAATTGTAGCACAATAAATAAAACTTTAGGTCTTAATTGGATCTCGAATTCTGATACATTATCCTTTATTATAAATATTGAAAAACAAGAAAAATTCACAAAACGTAACATACTATCAGTCATAAGTCAAATCTTTGATCCACTAGGAATCGTAGGTCCAGTTATTGTGGAAGCAAAGATTATACTTCAAAGGCTTTGGACTTTAAAAATAGGCTGGGACGATGAAGTTCCTAGCGACATAAAAGAATCATGGACCACATTCGTAAATAAATTGCCATACATAAACAATGTAAAGATACCACGTTGGATCTTACAAAACGATACTGTCACAGTTGAATTACATGTATTTTCTGACGCTTCAGAACGTGCTTATGGAGCTTGCGTCTATGCCCGGTCGGTAAGTAATAACGACAGGGTTCATACGCAATTAATAATATCAAAAAATAAAGTAGCACCAATAAAACCAACAACGATACCTCGTCTTGAGTTATGTGGAGCCCTTATAGCTTCAAGATTGTGTACTAAAGTATTACAGTCAATAACATGGCCAGTTACATGCAGGTATTGGTGTGACTCGACAATCGTTTTGGGCTGGTTATCAACACCTGTACAACGCCTTAAACCTTTTGTTCGCAATAGGGTTAATGAAATAGTTGAGAACACCGCGGGGTCCCGGTGGAGCTATGTGCCGTCTCTCGACAACCCCGCTGATCTCGTTTCCCGAGGGGTGAAGGCTGATCTTATCAGCTCAGCTTCTCTGTGGTGGTCTGGCCCACAGTTCTTAAAACATCATGAAAACACTTGGCCTAAAATGCCGAACCCTAAGGAGGAACAAGATCTACCGGAGATAGTGTGCCACTTTAATCATAACTCAACTAACAATAATGTCACAGATAGTAATGCTATCTCATTACTTATACAAAAACATTCTAACCTCACACGTCTTATTCGCGTAGTAGCTTATATACAAAGATTTTTATTTAATTGTAAGAACAAAGGCAGCAAATTAACAAACTTTTTGTCTGCAATTGAATTGCAAAAAGCCTTGTTTGCTATTTTAAGATTAGGTCAAATTGAAATGTTTAAAGATGAATATTTTAATTTAAAATCAGGAAAATTATTGTCATCAAATAATAGGTTAATTTCTTTATCTCCATTTCTTGACTCAAATGATCTCATAAGAGTTGGAGGAAGGTTAGATAATTCCCCATACACTTATGATCAAAAGCATCCTATATTAGTATGTAGTAAACATCATATAACAAGATTAATATTTCTTAAACAGCATTTAGAACTTTTACATGCAGGGCCACAGTTGCTCCTTGCTAATGTCAGATTGACATACTGGCCTCTAGGTGGAAGGAATCTAGCTAGGTCTATAGTTAAAAAATGTATTAAATGTTTCAGACTTAAAGCTCAAACAGTTCAACCTATTATGGGCCAACTACCTGAATGTAGGACCAAATTGGAGTTCCCATTTTTACATAGTGCAGTCGATTATTGCGGGCCAATTTTGATAGCTGACAGAAAAGGTCGTGGTTGCAAGTTACTAAAATCCTACCTTTGCATTTTTGTTTGTTTGACAGTCAAGGCAGTACACCTGGAGCTTGTGACGGAACTGAGCACAGAAGCCTATATGGCTGCACTATATCGCTTTATAAGCCGTCGAGGCAAGCCTCGCAGCATCACGTCTGACAATGGAACCAATTTTGTCGGCGCATGTAAATTATTGCAATCCTTTCTAACTAAACTAGATATAGCTGATAAACTAGCAGAGGAAGGTATCAACTTTCTCTTTGCACCTGCCTACTCCCCTCATTTCAATGGGATGGCCGAAGCCGCCGTTCGTTCTACAAAGCATCATTTACGTAGAATTTTAAATTTAACTCATCTAACTTATGAAGAAATGTCTACTTGTCTCACCCAAATAGAAGCTATTTTGAATTCTCGACCCTTGACCCCTCTATCTAGTGACCCTTCCGATTTATCCGTCCTAACCCCATCTCATTTCCTAATTGGACGAACTCTAACTACTGTGCCTAATCCACAGGTGGCCGAAATTGAGGGCGTCAACTTACTGCAACGCCATAAGCGAGTAGAAGCTATAAAATCGCATTTTTGGTTAAGATTTTCTAATGAATATGTTTGTATGCTACAGCAGAAAACAAAGTGGAAGACAAGTAGCGACAGAGACAGCATCAAACTGAATTCCCTTGTTCTTATTAAAGACAAGACCTGTCCACCTTTAAGGTGGAACCTTGGAAGAGTAGTGCAGGTATACCCAGGCATTGATGGTATCAACAGGGTCGCAGAGATCCGTACTAAAAGGGGTACTATTAGAAGAGGATGGAACAACCTCTGCCCCCTGCCATTGGAAGAGGACAACATTGCTTGAAGATCGTCTCTTCAACCCGGGGAGCATGTCTACGCACAGCCCACGGAACCCAGGCGCTCTGCCCGCGGGACCCCGACGGAGACACCGCGCCTCCCGCGCACCGCCCGCCGCCCGCCGTCGTCTTCGCCTCCAGAACATTCCGCGGCCGGTGGGCCGGCCCACCGGCCGGCGACACTTCGCCGAGCGCGCCCGAGTTAGACGCACGCGCACCGAACGAAACACCACGCCAACGCGTTATTCGATAATATTAATGTCGGGATTAATACGTGTAATTTTATAGTAATATACCAGTTTTAATATACAGTCCACTTTTCATTCCGCAAGGATCAAAGAACTAACAGATATTATTGTTTTTATAACATATTCCCCATAATAAGATTTTTTTTTTTCTAATATTCCTATTTTTAACGAAGATAAATGTCGCTTAATACAAAATGACCCATATTTTACTTTTTTTCGTTCCAGGCTAAATGACTTAACCCCCTATGATTATTGTTTCTTATTCCAGGCTAAATGACTAAACCGCCTAGGTTTATTATTTCTTGTTCCAAGCTAAATGACTTAACCGCCTAGGTTTATTATTTCTTGTTCCAAGCTAAATGACTTAACCGCCTAGGCATGCAAATAATGGCTGTAAGCTAAGTGCTTTAAGCAAAGAGTTGGTCATATTTCAAACCTAAGCTAATTGATTTAAATACCATATCTTAAACTTATTAATCTAAGGCTAATTAGTTTATGAAACTGATTTTTTTTAAAATAAATTGTTTGTAATCATACTTGAATAATGAAGTTTGAACATTGATAAATTAAAAGGTACATACATAGGGTGTACCTACCTATCTTGTTAATAATTATGAAATGAGAAATAAAACACACATTATAAATTGTTTAAAGATAAGTTTTTAATTTAAAATGACAATCACCTATGAACAGCAGTAACTTCTTAGCTTACCAGGTAACAACTAAAGTTTTTATCACAATTGTATAGGAACCAGAAGTTAAACAGTCTTTTTATTGTGTCCTTCACCACACAATCCTCACTTTTGAAAACTTCATGAAATTAAATTTTGAAAACGCCAAAAAATAGTCAAGAAATAGTCATAAATAGTCACCAAAGTTAAAAAAATAGTCGCATTAAGATTCCGAAGTTATAGCTATAAGTTGGTGAGGATTGTGGGGTGAACGTCTCCACACAATCCTCACCTCAGTGCAAGCAAACGGCTGGGAGTATCGACTTGGTTTCAATTCCAAAAAATAGTCAATAAATAGTCATAACGCTATGCCAAATCCCGAAAATAGTCATTAAGAGGTTCCAGAGATATAAAGGTGTCTTGGTGAGGATTACGTGCTGAGCCTTTCTCGCCACAATCCTCACCTGATTACCGCGGAATGCTTACGTTTTTTCATTTGAAATTGGTGTCAAAAAATAGTCAAGAAATAGTCGTCTCCAACCACCATAATTTCGACCTGGTTTATTATGTAGAAGTATGTTAAATTTCCATCTAAACTTCTACATACATTATGTTTTGGTACAGTCGCGAATACTTAAATTGCAAATTTATTTTAATATTGTTGTATATTAATATACGGTAATAAAATATTGTAATTAATTACGTATTTATTATTTCTGTTAGAGTTTAATAAATACCAATCTACCTGTAGGTACATTATATTCCTCCAATTGTAAATATGTTTCTTGCTATTTCATTTAGACATTTCCTTCCGGTTGGCTTTATGAGTTAACTGATTTCACAAATGAAACTGAACGCAATCAGCATTTCTAAAACGCGTTCAAGAGATGTCAGTGTCAAAATTGTTATATTTCAACGCGTTTAGATATGCTGAACGCGTTCAATTTCACTGGTGAAATCCGCACTAAGTCTTTATTTCAGATTAATTTTATTGTAGTATGAGAAATTAAGACTGCTACCTACTTACCTATTATTAAAATACCTACAGATATTCATTATAGTTTTATATTCTCTACTTTGTTTAAGTAGGATGGTATAATATTTACTTTATACTATACGTGCTCGGTAAGCACCATTATACTTTTTCTTAAATGAGGCAGAATGTACGTCATCATTATTGTTGTACAAATGTGCGGATCGAAAAAAATTATGAAAATTCATGGTTAACGTGCTGAGTAGGCAGAAAAGGTATATGAAAATCCATTGTTAACGTGCTTTTTTTTAATTTTGGGCAATTCAGTAACTAAGTATAGTATAATGCCAAAAGACAAACAAGTTTTTAAAGTTCGCAAAATGATACTGGCCATCTTAATTATTGTTTTACGAGTTTACGATCGAATAGTTTTGTTAAGAAAATAAAACATGTTACACAGTTTAACAGGTATGTGTATGTAGGTACTTAGTAACAGAAATCATGAATTCTGTAAATTCAGATATATAAAGATAATTATATACCCGGCTTCGCAATAATTCTATACTACACTTAAACCTTCCTTATGAATCACTCCGTCAATTGGTGAAAACTGCAGGAAAATCCGTTCGGTAGTTTTTGAGTTTATCGCGTTCAGACAGACGGGGCGGAGGGATTTTGTTTTATAATATGTTATGATTATGTTATTAATTATTATATATAAAACATAGTTAAAATACCTACCTAAAATAGCTACATAACTAACAATAATACAAACAAAAAATTTGTTGACCACTACAAATACGAACATAATAATTTTGTGCTCGGCTGTACTCGACTCGAAAATGTATGTAGAAGTTTACATGGAAATTTAACATACTTCTACATAATAAACCAGGTCGAAATTATGGTGGTTGGAGACGACTATTTCTTGACTATTTTTTGACACCAATTTCAAATGAAAAAACGTAAGCATTCCGCGGTAATCAGGTGAGGATTGTGGCGAGAAAGGCTCACCACGTTATCCTCACCAAGACACCTTTATAACTCTGGAACCTCTTAATGACTATTTTCGGGATTTGGCATAGCGTTACGACTATTTATTGACTATTTTTTAGAATTGAAACCAAGTCGATACTCCCAGCCGTTTGCTTGCACTGAGGTGAGGATTGTGTGGAGACGTTCACCCCACAATCCTCACCAACTTATAGCTATAACTTCGGAATCTTAATGCGACTATTTTTTTAACTTTGGTGACTATTTATGACTATTTCTTGACAATTTTTTGGCGCAATAGACGATGTATATCTAGTAACTTAATCCGCTTAACCGTTCTTAAAGAGTTAGAGAACCCTGCTGGTGACTTTGCGTTCGGCTCGCGTTGATAACACTTCGTGTCCGAGTTCGCAACACACACACTCTGCGCCTGGCATCGGACGCGGACGGTCACGCTGCTCGCTGTCCCAGCTGCTGCGCTCGAGTTTCCTGATTGGCGTTCAAGTGTTCCTGAGACACCGTGCCTGCTATAGTCTTTGACTATCTTCAACCGTTAATTGTTTGTCTTTTTCAAGACACAATTAACGTCTATTTTCTTTAACGATTCTGTCGTACAAACGTCTCCCGTCGCGTTTTTTCATCCCCCTTCAGGGAAAATCCACAGTTTCGTGGTCCTCGGTGGAAACCATACGGTGCCAACGAAACCGAGTGGGGTGTTGACCCAACACACCCGCCGAAGCCCCTTCAGGGTCGAGGCAATTAATTGGACGGGTCCCAGTGTTCGGCCTTGGGGGATCTCCTAGTCGGCACTGGATGACAGTTTTCCTTCCCCAGCTACTCACCTAGAACGGTTGGGTGTGTCTACACCCTTCGATCTAGACTTGTAGGACCCCGTTGCACAATAAGACAGGCAACGGGCAAAAGCAAGCTTAGGGCTCACCCGAGGTACTCAACCTCTCTGTCTCACCCGGCAGGGAGGGTTTTTACACATCCCCGGTTTTCCCCCGGGGAGGTAGGATTAGGGAATTGATAGGAGTTTTTTCCCATTTTTTATTTTTTGTTTTACCTCCTTATGAGGTGAAAAATAGTTAGTTCACTATGAAGCTCAAGGCCATCTTGGCGGAGTTGAAGTCGCTTCGCAGCGACTATTCAACCCTGTCAGGTGTCCTTGACTACATCTTAGAGGCAGAACCGGACCTGGGACGGAAGTTTAGCGACAAGCTAAAAGTCCTCTCAGTGAGACATCTGCCCCGTACCCCCGTCCCCGATAACGTCACTGAGTTCAGTGACGCTTTAGATGCGTCTCAGGCATGTGCTCTACCAGCCTCACTGGAGAGTCCCGCTAGCCCTGATAGTCCCCTTAGTCCCACCGAGTCTATGGACACGGACGAGCCAAGCGCTTCGTCAAAGCGCCCTCCCACCCCTCATAGATATCCGTCCGATACGGAAACATTAGTATCAGCTTCTTCTTCCTCCTGTAACCAGTCTGACGACGATGGCTTTACGCCAGTCGAAGGCAAAAGGAACAAGAGGAAGAAGAAGAAGCATAGCTCGACGCAAGCGAGCAAAGTAGCCGCGATAGAGGAAGTCCTTCCGACGACCTACACCGATAGGGATAGCCCGGCGTCACCCGCGAGTTGCGCCCCTGTAGCTTCCCCCTCCACCTCCCCCCGTCCGAATGAGTCACCCTCCGCGCAGGGTGCACAAACAATTCCGCGAACTGGCCCTAAAAAGGTCGCGCCGCCACCTCCTTTGTTCATTCAGGACAAAGAGAAGTGGACGGCAATTTCAAAGTGGTGTGTAGACCATAAAATTGGCTACACAAACGCCCGCTCTACCCAGCAGGGTATTAAAGTTATTGTCCCGACCTCAACCGATTATCGGAATTTAACAAATCTCCTGAAAGACAGAATGGTGTCATTCCATTATTTCTGTCTCCCAGAAGACAAACAAACCCGCGTCGTAATAAAACGTATCCCAAAGGAGATTATCTCCAACGACATCTTAGCCGATCTTAGGGCCCAAAACATTCCCGTAGACGAAGTGCACCGGATGCACCGTTCGCGCGGAAGGGAAGCATATGACATGGTTCTTGTCATATGCTCCCCTTACGAGGGGCATCACCCCATCTTTAACGTAAAATCGATCTGCAATCTCGTGGGTTTTTCAATTGAGAAACCCTGGAAGAATAGCACAGTAGGACAATGTCATCGTTGTCAGTTATATGGCCATTCACAAAAGAATTGCCATGCTAAACCTAGGTGCGTAAAGTGCCTGGGTGACCATGGCACTTCTGAGTGTACCCGCCCAAAAGACCGGAATCTATGCCTGAGTCCACCTAGCTGCGTGCTTTGTGGACAAGAAGGCCACACAGCCAACTATCGTGGCTGTCCAAAGGCCCCTAAGGCCTCGTCACAAAAAATAGCCAAGCGTCTCGATGAGCGCCAGGTTAAGCAAAGGGACTTCATCCCATTCCCTTCATCTCAAATGCCAGAGCGCCTAAGTCCTCAGAGGCCTAGTCCCTGGCATCAACTCAACCACCACAAGGCCTTCCCTACGCCGGCCTCTCCGGCTCCCCCCCCCCTAACACCCCCCTTTACGGCCTTATGGACCCTCGAAATCGCGTTCCCCCCCCTACCGCACCACCCGCGAAACCCGCTCCTGCTCCTCAAGCACCGCAATCCGTACCTACTGCTCCTCAAGCACCGCGTAACGTCCCTGCTCCTCAAGCACCGCGATCCGCTCCCAGGCCAGTGAACATGCCTCCCATGCCACTGCTTAACCCATTGAATAATTTTCCCTTCCTCGCGCAAACCTTTCAGGTTTTCTGTACTCCCCGTGCCACTAAATTGGTACACGACATTATAGCATGTAGGAGCGTCGGTGACTTAGCCGGCATCCAACGCCTTTACAGCGAAAATCAAGAGATTTCGCAAGCCCTAGTTTCCTTAATGACCCCCCAACATGTCTAACGCCGTAATAGCTAGGTTTAAACCCCGATCCCTCAACTTAGGCATCTTCAATGCAAACGGTATTAACCCCCTAGGTCAAAAAGACGAGATCGCGGAATTCCTTCACGAACACCAGATAGATGCACTCCTCATCCAGGAGTCATTCCTCAAACCTAGTCATCGAAACCCCTCTATTGCTAACTACCGTATTATCAGAAATGATAGGACGCGTTGCCATAAAGGCGGAACCCTTATTTATTACAAAAAGGAACTGTACTGCATACCTATGGATCCTCCCCCCCTTTCCAGACTCGAAGTCTCTATGTGCCGCCTAGGCATGACAGGCCATCAGCCGATTACTATAGTCTCGGTGTATATCCCACCGCGATCTCCTTCAGAGAGTTTTCAACCTATAGCTAACGATTTAAAAATCCTTTTAGACATGAGTGACTCCGTTATCATAGCGGGCGATCTCAATGCAAAGCATCCCTCTTGGAATAGCGTTCAGACTAACAACAGAGGTCAACACTTGTTCGACCTCACCTCCTCCCTTAACTTTGACATCATCGGTCCGATGTCACCTACTCACTTCCCTCACGATCCTAATTGGACTCCGGATGTCCTAGACGTGGCGCTCCTTAAGAACGTCAATCTCAGATTAGTCTCTATCGAAACGGCGTCAGAGCTTACCTCTGACCACCGTCCTGTAGTAATTAAAATGGCTTCCCGCATAGGTCACCCCAACGACCCCAATCAACCCCTCGTTACCAAAAGGGTCACGGACTGGAGGAAAGTAGGCGAACAGCTGAAACCCATGTCCCCCCTATTAGAATCAATCCCAGACCAGTTCGACTCAGTCGCAGACACGACGGCCGCGATCGACTCACTCACCGAACACGTACAAAACGTCCTGAACAACTGTTCAAGGGAAGTCCCAGCAATGGACCCCCATTGCTTTGACCTCCCGGACGATGTGCGTGCTTTGATGACTGAGAAGAACGCGGCCACTCGTGCCTACGATAACTTTCCCTGCGCCGCTAACAAAGCCCACATGCGCTACTTACAGAGATCTATAAGGACACGTGTGCAGGAGCTGCGTAACGCGAGCTGGGATAAGACTCTGAGCGAACTCACTCCCAATCACCAAGCCTTCTGGGAACTTCAGAGGAAACTCAAATCCCGACAAGAAGCATCTATGCCCCCTTTAGTTCGTCCCGATAGTTCTATCGCCTTCGATGACATCGACAAAGCTGAATGCCTAGCCGACAGTCTCGAAGCGCAATGCTCCCCTAGCCTCCTACCCGTAGACCAAACTCAACTCAACAAGGTCAATGCGGAAGTAGAACGCAGAACTTCTCTGCCCCCCGTAGAAGACCCTGATAATCCTCTGGCCCCCGTCACTCCTGACGAAGTCCAAGATATCATAAAGGGTCTTAAAACTCGCAAAGCCCCCGGTTCAGATGGAATCACCAATAGGGTGGTCCAACTCTTCCCCACTCATCTCATACTACTAATGTGCACCATCTTCAATGCTGCTCTTAGTAACAATATCTTTCCGCAGGCTTGGAAAGAAGCTATAGTCATAGGTATCCCCAAACCCGGTAAACCCAAGTCAGATCCCTCCAGCTATCGCCCCATTAGTTTGCTCAAGGTAATGGCAAAAATCTATGAGAGACTTATTTATAAGCGACTCAGAGACTATGCTGAGACCAAGGGCCTCATTCCCAACGAGCAGTTCGGCTTTCGAACTCAGCACTCTAGCGTGCATCAGGTCCATCGGATAATAGAACACGTTAGCAGTGGTTTCTATCGTGGTCTCACGACCGGTGCTATCTTCTTCGACATAGCAAAGGCGTTTGACAAAGTCTGGCACAATGGCTTAATATACAAGCTATACCAGCTCGGTGTGCCAGATCGTCTCGTACTCATCTTACGGGACTTTTTGTCAAATCGCACCTTTCGCTATCGTATCGAAGGAGCGTTATCCTCCCCCCGTCTCATTCGCGCAGGAGTCCCTCAGGGCTCAGTACTATCTCCCCTTATTTTCACACTGTTAACCAGTGACATCCCAAAGAGTATAAAGTGTCAGTTGGCTCTGTTCGCAGACGATACGGCCATATACTGCAGCGGGCAAAGTTCCAACCAGATGATCCTTAACTTACAAAAGGCCGTCAATAACCTTGGCACCTGGTTTAAGTTATGGAGAATCGAGGTCAATCCCGACAAAAGTCAGGCGGTCTATTTTTCAAAGCCGCGCCGTAGGCCCATCCTTCCTAGTCCAGTCACCATGTTTGGCAAGCCGATCCCCTGGGAGAAGCGAGCCAAATACTTAGGTGTAATCCTGGACCATCATCTCACTTTCGCAGATCACGTGAAGGCGGTTCGCTCACGAGCCTTCTTCGCTCTAGGTAGACTCTTTAGTTTAATGAACAAAATGGGCCCAAAAATGCGGTTGTATTAAGCGACAAAAAGGTGCTCCGATCGTCACCAAACCCAGCTCAAATGACGCAGAAAAATTCACTGATTCCAAATATGTATAAAAGTCTATATCGCTCAGAGTGTCGCTTAATACAATTAGCCCGGAACCCGTCGATTATGCGAAAATAAATAACAATACCCTTTTTCTTTTTTTTTTTTGGGTGGGAAATCATCAAATCACTTCTCCCACTCTGGGTGGAGCAGAAAGGCGTGTCAGACTTTTACTGACTAAAACCCACCCGTGTTCTCTCCCTTTGCCTGTGCCAGGGGCCACGGTTTCCCCTTAGGACTTCCCGCAATCCCGGCAGGCATCGGCCCTAGCGGACCCCTTCAGTTTTGCTGACATCTCTTTGAGGCGCGCGTACCCGTGCCTGGTCCTTATCGGACGGTGAGCTACCCATTGCTCTCCGTCCGCAAGCTCGCGCCTAAGCTACGGTGGAATAACAATACCCTCAAAAATTGTTTTTGTCAGCCATGACACTAACCGAAACTTTCCGCTTGCTCTATTCAGAAACATGCGAGAATTATTAATGCCATCTTTAGAGCACATTGGTAAACTTTATTAAACTCTGTACACTGCCATCTGTCGGTTGTCACTATAACTTGTATACGGCTTCAAATGACCGTTCAGTCAAATGATAGCGCTAAGCGAAACGAGATGGCGTAATTAGGCATAAAATGACAACATTTATTTTATGGGGGAGTATCACTGCCGAATTACCCGAAGTAGTTTGGCGGGTATTACACTATCAAATATCTTGGATCAAATATAGGATGCTATCTCGTATCCTACATATATAACCTCTTGGATCATATCTGTGTATTACACTATACTATATCTAGGATCCAATTTTTTGTCATAATATGTGGTTGCAATCGTTTCTTAAAACAAAATACTGAAGCCTTTCATCACACAATATTACAAATAGATCAGCAATGAAGCCAAAACAATGAACTCCCGGCCGCCTGGCTGTAGTTTCAGTAGTTTGCTTTTTTTTAGTACAGCTGTGCTGCCAACAATAATTTTAAAATTCCACTAAGCATATTGTGAACTTCGCCAAAATTTCGTTGTACTTAATTTATATCCGTCAATAAAACCGTCAGTTAAGAATATCGCAGTAGCAAAACTGAATAGGCAAAACCACATAATTTTATGGACGGATTTTGTACCAGGAAATTATGAAAATAAATGTGAAAATTTTATACATAATATTCAATATGGCAAGACCTGTTTCTTTGATCCAATCTAACAACAAATGTCAAAAATCTTTGATCAAAGACGATTTGATTCATATGTTTGTATTACATTATCATATAACTAGTACTCACAGATATGGGATCCTAGATATATGATAGTGTAATACCCCCCTTAGGCCGTTGGTCCCGTCTGTCATCCGTATATCTTTTACAGTCGTTACAGGTAGTCAGAAACTCAGAAGACCAAAACGTCATGACTACCTACCAGTCTTACCATAAGGAGTACTTATAGTAGATTGTTGTGGAGGTCAGATAGACATTCGCTCCATGTAAAATACTGGTATTCAGCTGCATTCAGTTAGACTGGAAGCCGAGGATGGGCTAGGCTGATATTTTATTTTTCATAGCGACAGTCGAAGTCCTCTACAAAATAAAAATGAGCATGTTTTCTGCACGTACCTCATACTTAGTTTTAGGAGTGACCTTATTTTCGGACAATAGCTGTGCTGTGCCCACTTGGGCACAGCACAGCTATTGTCCGAAAATAAGGTAATAATAAAAGATACTCTGGTGTAAATACCAGGGTAGTCCACTTGGACTACCCTGGTATTTACACCAGAGTATCTTTTATTATGTAACCTGGATCGAACTTGTGGGTTATGTCGTAGGTTATGGGTTAATGTTTTTTTTTTGTGTACGTGTGTTAAATCATTAGCATATTTCCAGAGGCTTCACTAGCCCATGAAGCCTCATGTTTCATGGGACTTCAAAAGCCATTGCATATCAAGGAGTAGACCGGGGGGAGCTATATAGATGATCTGTAACCTCATAGATTATTGTATTGTATTGTATAGCAATTTTACTGTAGGACAATATGCTGAGACAAAATACTGAAAAAAATTATTGCGTTTAATTTTGACACGTCGCGTCGTTGATTTTCTTTCCAGAAAGGATGTTAGTTCCTGTATACATTTAATTAGAGTTATGTCGTACTTTCCCAAACACACAAGCAAACCCTAAAGTAATATCTAGTTCATCATAAAAAGCCCTGTTTTTCATTTTCCCGTGGTAAATACGGCGCGAGTGCAAACGACTTTTGACAGATGGCAGCCATTTTGCTAAAATTTATAGCCGTCAAATAAATAATGGCTATAAAGCAGATATTTTTCGCGTGCAGGCGAAAATTAAAATTAATACGGTGGAAAATGCATGCGTGGTCTATTAATTTTGATAATATAGACAAGATAATAATATAAGCGTACATATATTATTATTTACAAAAGTTTTTATACTACAATGAATTTTTGACGTGAAAACGTCTTTTTGCTCGGAGTACTGGTGGTAAGTTCAATATTTCTGACCGGCAAAAACATGTAAGATTTCAATCGCTAATAACTACGAGACTTTTAATGCTAGAGTAATGGTTGAGCACGCAAAAGATAGATCGTATTATTAAAAAAAGTATGCAGAGCGACTTCGCGGAGTTGTTACTTAACACACTTACAAAGTAGCAATGGCTTTACAGTTCATTGCGTTATTTACGTTGTTGAGCAGATTTTTTTTTCGAACTTTTGAAGCAATGGATTAGCAATATCCTTCAAAATCATTCAGATTGTCCTTGAAAGTGTGTTACACAACACGGAACTTGAAAAAAAAAAAATCGTCCGTCAGGTAGATTATTAAACTTAGATACGTTTACTAAGCTTAAGTTAAGGCTGCCTGTCCACTGGAGCGGAGAGGAGAGGAGAGGAGCGGAGATGTGTCAATATTAACCAATAGAATCAAAACTCCGCTCCAGAGGTACGATTCTATTGGTAAATTTTGGCACATCTCCGCTCCTCTCCTCTCCTCTCCTCTCCGCTTCAGTGGACAGGCAGCCTTAGAAGATTGTTATTCACTAGCAAAATGGACAAGGTCTGAAATAAAAAACTATATTATTTACGAAGTGTATAGAGTGCTGCAAGTTTCTTGTGGCACTCTAGTGTCACTGCCTCGGCCCGGCTAGGGTGCCGTGAGCGTTGCATTGTCACTGTCACTTGTTATTTAGGTTAGGTTAGGTTAGAACTGTGACCACACAACGCACGAGCCGAGCGAGCGTAGCGAGTGGTGCCGCGGTAGCGGCCGGCGAAGTGCCAGGGTCCGTTTAGGCACAAGAGAATGTAATGTTTTGGTAATGTGGTGTTTTACAGCGATCTAACCTCGACAATCAAACAAAATACCAAGTGACGTGACTTAGTGACAGTGACAATGACAATCCAATGCTTGCGGCACTTTAGCCGGGCGGAGGCGGTGTTACTAGGGTGCCTGTAGTGGCACTTTATCCGATAGGAATAGAGTGCCACTGGTGGCACTCTATACACTACCTATTATTTATTAAAAAATATTGGAGCCGTATTTTTTCTTTTTTTACGTAATCAAAAGATGTAATGTAATGATAAGATGTAAGATGTAATGTGTGTGTATGTATTGCCGTAATCAAAAGATTACGCCAATACATAGAGTTAAAATATGGCATGACGTTGCATGACGTCACTCTCCGGTAGATTTTATACTGACTTGTGACGTAGCGAGCCCCCACTTCCCAACTGAAAGAAAGAAAAAAAAAAAAAAATACCAATAAAATAATTAATCAATCAATCAATTCATTTTTTTTTTTACCTGCATTTGACACTTGTGCGTATTCCTCCAGGAACCTCCCGAAACAACCGTGTCCGGTGAGGACCTGCGGCGTCAGGCGGAAGGTGAGGACGCCGTGGCGCCTCTCTAGCAACTTCTCAAAGAGTCTAAACCATTTTTTATTAATATGATGAAGCAAAAAAATACGTGTTTAAAATAAGATGCACATAATTTTTTTTTGACGGACTAAATAGTTTTTTTTTCCAGTCAACATTAGGGTGCTGGACTCCACTCTCAATATTTCTGTAAACCGGACACAAATCGTAGAAAAACGCAATAACACTTTGCGTGATTTTCGAATCGAACCCCAGACTACACGCTCAGTAGCGACGCTTGCAACTACTGAACCAACGAGGCTTTCAGGTAACATTTACATGAAAAACTGAATAATGCTCTCTGCTTGTGACGTTGATGTATCTTTACCCTGCATTTATAGTAGTAGGGAAATGTGGAGCAATTTATTATAACTAGCTGTGACCGCGGTTTTGCCTGCATAAAATGTACCTATATACAGCCCCGGATATAGAGGGGGGGGGGCAAACCGGGGCAAGTGCACCGGATGACAAATTCAAGCGTAGCAGACAAGTGCACCATCCCAGCACACCACAACTTTGCAATCAATGAAACGCATATTCTATAATATACAGGGTGTTAGGGTAAACACCGTTATCCTTCAAACCAGTGGTTTGGTTTCGTTTATAGAACGTAAATTCAATGGAAAATCACAACTTTTTTTTTTTAAGATGTACATTTAGAATCGTCAAGCAATTCCTAAGGTAGGTATTTTTGCCTGTCTTAATGCCAGGAAAAGGTTGTATTGTATTTATTCATGTGTTGTGTAGGTACCTACCTACACAACACATGAATAAATACAATACAACCTTTTCCTGCCCGCCCGAATGACGTAACCGATCGCCGCCCGTCCTACCTAGGACGGGCGGCGATCGGTTACGTCATTCGGGCGGGCGCATATCCATGAATTTGCGGACAGTGTCGGACAATAACCTTTTTAATATTTGTTAAAGAAAATACGTAATTTTTTTTTTACTACCCATAGTTTGAGTGACAACGGTGTTTATCCTTCCATCCTGTATAAATATAATATAATATAATATAAAAATTAATCCCTATTTCCTTGGTCACGCATCACGCGTGAACGGCTGGACCAATTTCGCTAATTCTTTGTTTGTAGGTAGTAGATAGGTAGGTAGGGTAGGTAGGGAAGGTAGCCGTAAAAAAGTACTTAGTGCAACCCGTGCGAAGCCGGGGCGGGCAGCTAGTACCTAATATTTATGTTTTACAACAGTTTTGGCGCTCCTGTTGGATTGGCGCATTATCGATCGACAATTTGATCAATATGTTGCTGCCAACATTTTCATTTCGAGAAAATTTGAATTTCACGGGCTACCTTAGCGCATACCCCATATAAAATTGGCGAGGGGCGGCAGACGGCAGTTTGTGCCCCGCTTCAAAAAAATCGAGATCCGGAGCTGCTGAAGTTACGTAAGTATCTTCTAAATATACATACAGTCACGTCAAATCTTTTTCTTAAAAGTTAGAAAGAGAGGCGAATCAATCTTTTGGTGTCAGTTTCCAGTTTAACCGGATGCAGCTGAATAGGTACCAATATTATCTGACCGCCAGAACCCAGTTACTGAATAACTTGATACTCCTTTTTTATTTTTGGGTGGGAAATCATCAAAAAACTTCTTCCGCTCTCGGCGGAGTGGGGGGCGTGTCAGACTCTTACTGACTAAAACCCACTCGTTTTCCTTCAGTTGCCTGTATGCCAGGGCCATGGTAACACTTTAGGACTTTCCCGCAACTTGATACCCCTTGGTACGACTGGTTGTCAGACTTTTTGGCTTCACGACTGTCGAACATCTACAAATGATAGCCGAGACCAGGGTTCTTGTGACAACCTCGTTGGTTTAGTAGGCGCAAGAGCAACTGCTAAGCGTGAGGTGCAATGTTCAATTCCCAGATTAGCCAAACTGTCAGCGGGTTTCCAGGTGAAGAATTTCTCAGAAGCAGCCTGAAATCTGGATTTGCAAGCAAAATCAGCCTAAACTGTTCCCACTGCTGGGACACAGGCCTCCTCTCTTTGAAGGGGAGTGAGTTGTACTTTACCACGCGGACCCAGTGCGGGTTGGCAGATGTCACATGTCTTCAAATTGTTGGTTCTAGGACATATCAGATTCCTCGCCAGTAAAGCGCCTGCCTGGGTTCGAACCCATGACCTACAACTCGTATTTCGTGGCCGTTACCACTGGGCCACCCACTGCTCATATGCAATGCATACATACATAAACTGACGCCTTCTTCCCATGGGGGTAGGCAGAAACTACAAAACGCCACCTGCTACGATCCTTACATACTCCTTTTGCCTCGTTTACGTTCATACATCTGGTCATACACGCTCGCCGGTTGCGAGTACTACGCACCTGTCCTTTCTGAAGAACATCACCAATAAGGTCAGTATAGTGTCCTCCTAGGCCGTCTCCTCCCGGCGTTTCCAGTCACATCTGACTTGATACATTTTATTGCTCATACGCAATGGTGGCCCAAAAATGCACTCGCTTCCTATTACATGGGATAATGGGACTTAAACATAACTGGAGAAATGTTAGTTTACTATACAGGGTTAAATTAAATTAGCTAGCACAACTCCACAGTCGTGATGGGTATTGATATCAGAACATCTCAAAACAAACAAATATGATCTTTTCTTTTTCATAAAACAAAAAAAAAACATGATTAAGTAATTAAGGTTTCATGACTTATTTTTTGGGTCAACGACCGCTGGTATTCTAGGTACTACAAAAAATTTGCTTTTCTTGTTTTATCGTGTTATAATAACGATAGCCATCACGTATGATAAAAATTACACAAAAAAAACAGATTTTTAGGGTTCCGCAGGTACCTCATAAATTCTTAAGGGAAAAAAAATGGAACTCGTAGATGATTACTTCGTTGTCCGTCAGTCCGTCAAGACCATAGATTTCGTGGTCAAGTGCCTTTTTTTTCCTCGCAACGCGTGGAGGTATCAAGTTGCACCTAATTAAAATCAAATACGGTAGGTCTACGGTCCCTCGGGTCTATAAAAAAACTAAGCTTATAACTTTATAAGTCAACGCAATAAAAAATACGGCCGTTTATGAGACATATTTTGATACTCGCAAAATAAATCAAAACCGGGTACTTCCCGTTGACCTAGAATCATGAAATTTGGCAAAAAGTAAGGTCTCCAAGCAAAGTAAAGGAAATAAAAGTAGTCCGAAAATCATTAATTTGTAGTTTTATGTCAATTTTTTTTTGCGGTTACTTACTTTTCCTTTGCAGTTGGAGAATTGATATTGTCGTATATCGATGTTATTTTGTTTTTGGGATAAATTTCATCCCAACTACGGAACCCTTCATTATACGCAGTCCGACACGCACTTGGCCAGTTTTTAAACTGATAGTTACAAATTAAGCCACGAGCCACTGCAAATACGTCAAACATCAAAAACCTAGAACTCTACTCACCCTTCAACTTCATGCATTAAAATCCTGTACTTCCATCTCTTTCTGACACCACTAACATACATCTTGCTCTCTCCCTCTGTCTTTGCGTGTGTGAGTGACGCCCTAATATATGTGCATGGAGCGTGTGAAAGCGATGCGTTTGTGTGCGTGGTACAGGTAGCAGGGACTGTGTTGTGATGGGGAAAAATTACCCTGGATAGTGGGTAAATAAAAATAAACAAAATAATGTTATACTATATTTTATGGCTTTTTTGTTCTATATCTTATGATCTCAGAATAATACTGCGATATTGTGTGGTAGAGCTCTGGGAATTTTTATGTATTTTTGGTTGTGGATGATTAGGTATAGGTTTGAAGACATGAAAATCCTTTAACTTCAACTTTATTAATATTACTAAGTCACAAAATTTGTAGGTACTTTATGGAACAGTAAAAATATTTGTAACGAGATTAAAATAAAAACCTACATTTAAAAGAGATAATTAATTAATAAAGTTATTGTAGCATAGATATTTAAAATAATTAAGTAATACAAAAAAAAGAATTTTATTTCTATTTATTTAGAGTACGTTCATACATCTGGTCATACACGCTCGCCGGTTGTGAGTACTTCGCCCCTGTCCTTTCAAAAACGAGGCAAAAGGAGTATTTATAAGGATCGTAGCAAGTGGCGTTCTGTAGTTTCTGCCTACCCCCATGGGAAGAAGGCGTGAGTTTATGTTTAATTTAGACTAAAAAAGAAAAATTATAATACAAACATTTTAAAAACAAAAATAATAAAAATTGTTGCGTTAATTCTTCTCCCATTTTCATAATAAAGTCGCGTGGTATTTTTAAATTCAAATATAATCTGAATAATGTTGTGTCTTGGCATTTTCTAACCTTTATTATTTTGCTTTTAAATCTTTTTATAACTTAAAAAGTACCAACTTAAAGAAATGGGTCAAAATTATTTTTTCAGTGAAATATTCACCCACCCCTCAAACGAAATCATTACCCCACATCCCCGCAATCGGTTAACCCAGTGCTTTTTCGGGGAGCTTTTGATTTTAAAACATCAACACCGAACTACCACGGCCGCTTATTTAGTCTACGTTCACCCTCGGATCGCGTACAACGTGTGTGTTGTGTATTATTACTGTGTACTTTTGTGTACTGTATTCATTTGCCGTGTGTACACTGTGTATTGTGTATTTTAGTGTGTTTTTGGCCATTTTCTCACAAAGGTAAGTTTTATTATTTAATATTATTTACGAATAGGGTGAAAGGCACAGTTGATGGAAGTGGCCGTAATTCTTTTTGAGATTTTCGTGTCTCATTTCTGTTTGGTTATGGAATTTATTTATTTGTTGTGTGTACTTGATTACAAACAAGTTTGGTAACTATATTACATAAAGGAAATATTTAAAATACAATTACTTTCTAAGTAAAACTGATAATTATCGATAACATGTTATTGTATTCGCTTCTTGAAGGTTTGGTGTCAAATTCCTTCGTGTTTTCAATTATTTGAGCAATTCCAGTACTAGCATGAGTGGTTGCTTCCATTCTTACTAATTTTATGAACACGTATTTCTCAAATAACTTAAAATATTAGCTTTTGGCGCAGTTTTATTCATGTTTTTGTTATTTTTGTTGCTAAAACAATGTTTTGTGTGGCATAGACAGAAATGTCGTAGGATGTTGTTAGTTTTTGTTGTAGACGGTTTTTTACTTATGAACATAACTAGATATTTGTAAAGTTAGTACTTACGGCAATTAGCCACAACATCATTAAGTGTTTCTATAAATTGACGAGTCAACGTTGGACTATAATTTGGAGAAAAAAGAAATATCACTAAACACGTAAGTCTACGAATTAAGTTTAACAATAGGTAATCATATTTCTTTTTTGATAATAAATAACCATTAAAAAAAAAAACAAAATGCTACTCTGTAAAAAATGCATCTCCTTTTTCTGGATCCTTAAAAAAAATCCTTTCTGTCTTGAAAATATCTGAACCCCGGAATTTACTGTATAAGTCTCGATTTCTTGGGAATATCGGGATAAAAAATATCCTATTTCCTAATCCAGGTCTTGGCCTACTCATGTACCAAATTTCATCCAAATTTGTTCAGCCGTTTTAGCGTAAAAGCGCAACAAATAAACTCACTTTAGCATTTATAATATTAGTTAGGATGATTAACATGAAAATGTATTTTGAACGACTGTTTAGGAGTCCACTTTAATTTTTTTTTCCAATAACAATATGACAATTTTAAAAACAAACCTCCTGCTCAGTCATGAACAAAACAAAAACAAGTTACTCTTCCAATAATAATACCTAAACTTCAAAACAGTTCAGTGTTGCCAAACTCTGAATGATTAATTCCCGATATCAATCCTCCTGTATTTGGATTAAGTCCAAATCCAATGTACTCCTATTTAAGTTAGAGCTCATTCACACGGGACGGGACCTGTCATTGACAATTCGTCAAAAAAAAACGATACTTCATGATGAATGCATGTTCACATTGCCTATGGGACGAGAGTTTCAGCGGTTCCGTCACAAAAAAATCAAGAATTATGTTTTAAACGAACGTGATTTTTAAAAGACGACGTTTCTTAAGACATGTCTTTCATTTTTCACGATTCGTGTTGAGTTTGAACACGGACATTTAAAAAGCATTGCCATCATCAAAGAAACGGATGATCCTCTTCTGAATGAGCCCTTCTTAGGTAAACAAAATGTCTGGAACCCGGGTATAGTCTCCAGCGAGAACAATAATTTTGTCGTCTGTATTATTAAATATTTGTAGGAAACAGTCTGGATCTGGAGGTAAACTTTGAAACATTTTTGGGAAGGTAAAGCTAAATAATGTTCCTCATCTTCTTCTTTCTTTATAGAAAGTTTGTTTCTAAAAGCTTTCAAAATAAAAAAATTAACATAATAAAAGTAATTTATTAAAACTAGGCTAAGGCACTTTTCGAACGTCAAAATTACATAAGACAGTCCCCCAAAAACGCCCGCCCTTCACCACTTCCTAGTGCTTTAGCTGGGGAGAAGAAGTGGCGCAACAAACTCCCCAGCAGCACAGCTGTCTGTTCAGTTAGAAGAAGTTGATTCAATACAATAGTATTATGCAGCTAAAAGCAATAGGAAGTGGTGAATCGCGAGCGTTTTTGGGGGACTGTCTTATGTAATTTTGACGTTCGAAAAGTGCTGATTCTCAGCCTAGTTTGAATAAATGACTTTTGAATTTTGAATTTTATGCTTTCATACACACATTTTAGGCAATAGATGACCGAAGTTAACATCAGAATCTGTTAAGCAAGTCAACTGGCTAAATCAATATTATTTTTACTTGATTATGCCCAAGAATTTCATCTAAAGCCAGCCAATTTATTTAAATCAAGGTTGTCTTTCGTTTGACTGAACAACATCTTCAAAACCATCTGAACCGGAGAAAATCCCAAAAAAAATACACAAGGAATTCACAATACTCTTTAAACCTTTTAAAAGCTTAACTAGAAGGCTTTTAGGGTTCCGTACCCAAGGGTGCCAACGGGACCCTAATACTACGGCTCTGCTATCCGACTGTTTGTCACAGGCCTGTGCTTAAGAACCGTATTAGACACTTGACTTTTTCACAAAGTGTATCTATGGCCACTATAATCAACAAATAATCGCGAGTCGATGCCAACTGAACGGAATGTTGCCATTTCGAATATTATATTTTATATAAACATCTGGATTAATTATTGTATATTTATATCTCATTGTATGCTGCACCGGTCCACGTCTTATCTTCAATGTCAACTGTCGCTGAAAACCAGCGCTGCGACTCTGTCTCGCATAGGGTCACAGCTGAGCGATGCGTTTTGCCTGGATATGACGCATATTTTCCCTGAACTTGTTCTTTTTTTTTGTTTTGTGTGTTTACCGAAATAAACCTATTTTCTTTCTTTCTAATAAAAATAAAATAAGTTATAAATATCCGTTATAAGAAACGGCGTTTTATTTTAAACTAAAGTATTTGTTTAAAAATACGGTGCCACGGAACCGCTCCTGTGCGAGTTCGACTCGAATTTGACCTCTTTTTTTTCTTCTAAAAACCCTCTTCTACTTCCTAAAAAATATTTAAGCACAGCTGCGACTGGAGCTAGCTTGAAACAAAGGAAGCTAAATTGATTCGAATGAACGCCGGCTTTTGTTTTTGCTTGCTAAGCCATTTTATATGTGAAATCTGGCAATGACAAAAAAATTGCTGGGAAGTCTGCAGCAATGAGGTTACACAATGCAGGATAGATCTTATAAGAATCTAACTCAAAGCATTTATTTCAATTAAAACATAAAAAGTTAAAACATTTTACATTAGGTAGGTACCTATTCATCATCATCATCATCTGCTGGGACACAGGCCTCCTCTCTGTGAGAGGAAGTGGGCTGTTATCTATCACGCGGGCCCAGTGCGGGTTGGTAGATGTCACATGTCTTCGAATTTCCGGTCCTAAGACATGCCTTTTCCTTCACCGTTTTGAGAGCAGTGGTGATGAAATTTTTTTTTCCTTTTTTTTTTCCTGTTGTTTTATTTGCAATCGGTCGTCAGCCCATAAGCGAATTTGTTCCATGTCAGATGGTGATGAAATTATTTACACAAAGTAAAGCGCCTGCCCGAGTTCGAACCCACGACCTACAAGGCTACAACTCGTAAGTCGGGGCCGTTACCACTGGGCCACCACTGCTCTCAGTGCTCTCACCTATACCAATTGAGTGCTACTTACTAAAAAGCCGCCAAAATATTTACGATGAATCCAAAACACCACCGAGTTGAGTTTTCTTTCTATGTTGAGGTATGATGAGGTATCTATCTACCACAAATTACAAATAATTCAAAGCATTTATTTCAAACAAACTAATTACAGGCACTTTTGAATTGTCAAGGGTCAGTCAGTCAGAAAGATGAAGCTAGTTCCCCATTCCAAAGCGTAGTAGGTTCCTATGGAGAAGAACGGGCAAGAAACTCGACGGACACTCTTTTAAATAAAAACATGGTAACAAAATATTGGTTACATCATTCATGTTGAAGTTGTACAACAAGTGAGAACGATGCAAAACGTTAAGCGTCCGTAATAGAAATAAAAATAAAAAACAATCAAAAATTTAATTAAAATAAGCCATGGCAGCTAAGAGATGACCAGCACCCCAATTACGTAATACACGATCAATCAGAATTTGAATCGTTTTGAAACAGATTGCTAATCCATTGCTACAAAAGTTCGAAAAAAACAACGCAACGAATATTATTGAACTGTTAAGTAACGCAACGAATATTATTGAACTGTTAAGTAACGCAATGAATATTATTGAACTGTCAAAATTAAACAGATTAGTCGGAATTGTTTACGAAAATGTGGTGCGTATTAATTAGATAGCAGGCCCCACTGACGTGCACTGTGCGTGGTCCGAAACGCACTTGTTATACAAAATGAACACCACGTTTATTTAATAAATCTATTCAATTCTCTAACTGCCTTTATCACTAACAAACTTTCATTGTGAACCGAAAAAAATCCAGCGTTACATACCGGGTCGTTAGATCAGAACAAAAAAAAACGATCAAACTTTTTCTCTTTATTACATTAACAACTAACAATGATGTGCAGTGACAGGTTGACAGACCAGATGGAACTCGGGAAGACACGGCGCACACTATGCGATAGAAAGAAGCAAAGAAAAAGTATTTATTGAGACAAGCACAGGAGATCTCAAATTAAACTAAAACACACTTATTGAAACATAAATAAAAATGTAATGAAAAAACAATATAAATACAACAAAGTTAAATACACTCGGCGATTAGACGCAACGACAGCCTGTGGAATAATCATAATCAGAAATTTCCCCCCGCACAAATAGTTTGATATTGCTAGTATTTGCACATTGCAAAAAAAGGAATAAAAAAAATTCTCCTCCTTTTTACCGACTTCAAAAAAAGCATATATTTGTAATTTATTGTAACTTTTATCGACAACAGTACTTAGGCATACAAAATTCAGGGGGGGAGGGGGCAGCCTCGCCCGCTCTGGGTACGCCCATGTCTATCGTAACGACTAGTCGCAGATACAAACGACAACTCTACGTCTTGTTGCAGTGACTAGACGATGCGTCAAAACGCACAGCTTGCGCTGTCACTAATAGTAACCAGTTTCTGTCAATGCGTCTCGCTTGAGATTAGCTGATAGTCAGCATATTTTGTTTTTAATACGAGTACCAGTTAGTAGGAAGTTATATTTAGAGAATGATTCGATTCTCAATGGCAGCTGACGATCAATGAATCGTCGGGGATAATCAAAACCGTGTAGACTTGAATGAGTAACTGTTATTTGCGCACCCCTTTAATGGTTTGAGAAATCGTAATTATGTTATTGTAATTTTGGCTCACAGTTCTTACAATGGATTGAATTTTTATGTATAACATCCTTTCTCTCGCTGTCCTGCAGTCTGTGCACAGCAGATAATTATATAAGGTGACTGGTACCTAATTGTAATTAGTGACCCATACTGAAACACTTTACTTTACTCATTGTTTTTCGCAATTTCAGGTTTGGTCCCATAGTAAAAGGTGTTCATAATGATGAGTAAAGTAACGTGTTTAAGTATCGGTCACTAATTACCAGTCACCATAAATACCTTGAAAATCTGTGGGAGTGAATTCGTGAAAAGAGACGGAAGTGTGTAACAGGAAGTCAGGGAAGCGCGCGCTATTTGATTTGACCAATGAGCGCGCGGTGCTCGTGTCAGTTGTCAAAAACGACCTTGAAGAAGCCCCGCCCCTTAAATGTTGCTTACAACAAGATCAGATGTCAGATGTGTCGTTTATTTATTGTGCGCGTTTTTACCCGACTGCCCCAGAAGGAGGGTAATGTTTTTCGAGAGTATGTATGTATGTATGTATGTCTATTTCTTTGGCACGCTCTGTAGCCTAAACGGCTTGATGGATTTTAACATATGAGGTGTCGTTAGATTCGTCTTAATCGTAGAAGTGACATAGGCTATATAATATTTATGTTTTGCATCTGCAAGTACAAAAAAAAGGGAGGGGAAGGTTTTTTTTTAAATAAATTTCAACAATATTGGTATCAAATAAAAGCTGGTAATGAGTCAATTCCAAATTAAGATATATTAATAAAACTAAAAAACTTGAAATAAAGAAAATTATTCAAAAAACAAAAAACCCGACTGCAAAAACACATAACTGAAAAGAGAAAAACAAGCATTATAATCTATAGAATTTTGGTATCGCAGGCGGGGACAATAATAATATAACAATAATAACCGGAAATATGGTGTACCTAACTATTGTTTGTCCCCGCCTGCGATACCAAGATTCTATAGATTATAATGCTTGTTTTTCTCTTTTCAGTTATGTGTTTTTGCAGTCGGGTTTTTTGTTTTTTGAATAATTTTCTTTATTAATTTCTAACGTGACGATATTATTATCGTCGACGTTCACGATATATCGTAAAATGTATGAAAACTCAAAAAAACTTAAAGCTCAAAGCAGATATCTTACAGGCACTTTTGAATTGTCAAGGGGTCGGTTAGTCAGAAAGATGAAGCTAGATGCCTATGAAAATATAAGGTCCCATGAAAATATGTGGACAAACTTTTAGAAATCATTCAGTCAGACCACCAAAATAAGGACAATGATAAAAAACAATAAGAAAACCGCATCAGATACTTACAAGAAAAAAAAGTTAGATTTTTTGCTTAGATATCTTTGGTTATACGGTCTGAAGTCTGAACGCTGCAAAAGTCCATCTATTTTAATCGAACCTTGTATATGAAGACGCGTTTAAATTTTCGTTTACGATAACGTTATAACGTGCACGGATTTCCATACATTTTATGGACGTGGACGTCCCGTTGCTTGCCAAAAAAAAACATAAATTGCTAAAAGAAAAAAAATTGAGTCCTTAGAATTTTATACAAAATGTAGACCCATTTTACCAAAACTAACACAAACAAAAACCTTTTAAAATTCGAATCTAGATTTTGTACGAAGAAAATAGCAGGCGAAATATGGGTGTGCCTACCCTTCGGGGAATACTTGTATGTCAAAAAATCGATGTCCTCGTAGTATGTGTCACGACTTCACGAGCGGGGTAGAAGGACAAGTTGATAACCAACCCGCACTGTGTTCACGTGGTGGATTACGGCCCACTCCCTCTCACAGGGAGGAGGCCTGCGTCCCAGTAGTGGGAACATTATAGGCTCATTATAATGTTGGGGTAACTAACAACATACTGCGATCACCAATCCATTTGCCAAACAACTCAATCTCAAGCCTTTTCCCAATTATATTGGGGTCGGCTTCCAGTTTACCCGGATGCAGCTGAATACCAGTATTTTACATGGAGCGACTGCCTATGTGACTTCCACAACCTAGTAACTGGATAACACGATAGCCCTTGGTAAGACTGGTTGTCAGACTTTCAGGCTTCTGACGACCCGTAACGACTGTCAAAGATCCTCGAATGACAGCCGGGACCAACGGCTTAACAGAAGCAAGCTGAAAGAAAAAGCTGATGAAATAAGAGAAGTAAGCAAAACAAATATATTTGTTAATAAATTGAAACAATTCCTAGAATCAAAGTCATACTACTCAGTAAAGGAGTTTTTAGATGACAAATCGATTGCAAAATAAAATTATTCTTTCTTATACACGAAACATTATAAAATGGACATAAATAATAATAACATAATAATAATAATAAAAATACTTCAAATAATTTCATAATAATTACCTGCAATATTCTTAACAATACATAAAATAAAAATAACTAATATACTTACTATACTTTTATACACAAACCCAATATTTTTATATATACCTAGTTATACACCCAATTAAACAGCTCAAATTTATATTGACATTGAATTGCTTGAATTGTTACTTAGCCCTCTTCCTCTCTCCTAATCTTGCTGTGCCCGACAGGGTCCATATTGGTCTTTTACTTTGTTATACCATCTATGTAATACATATGGAATGCAATAAATAATTGAGTATTGAGTATTGAGTAACGTGCTTTCCGAGTCACGGAGAAGTCTCGGTATGTAAAGATGGTCACTCATACACGGACTAACCCCGGCAAGCGTAGCTTAACCTGATGGATCGACTCGTGCGGCTGGTATTACTTAGCCACGAGCTCCTCAATCCATTTGCCAAACGTAGTTTCGAAATGATCCCTTCTCTAAATGGATGGCCTCGTTGGTTACAAGCGCTAAGTACTACTGAGCATTAGATCCAGGGGTAATATGTGTCCTGGGTCCAATTCCCAGGTAGACCAAAGTGTTATTGGGATTTTCAATCAAGGATTTCTCAGTAGAAGTTTGAGGAGCTCGTGGCTAAGTAATAACAAGCCGCACTGGTCGATCCATCAGGTTAAGCTACGCTTGCCGGGGTTGGTCAGTGGATGGGTGACCATCTTTACATACCGAGACTCCTCCGTGCCTCGGAAAGCACGATAAGCCGTTGGTCCCGGCTGTCATTCGTGGATCCTTGACAGTCGTTACGAGTCGTCAGAAGCCCGAAAGTCTGATACCAGTCTTACCAAGGGATATCGTATTACCCAGATATTGGGTTGTGGAGGTCAGATAGGCAGTCGCTCCATGTAAAATACTGGTATTCAGCTGTATCCGGTTAGACTGGAAGCCGACCACAAGATAGTTGGGAAAAGGTTAGGCAGATTGATTGATTTCTGTATTCGTGCCCGGTTGATGGCAATAGGCTCGCCCCCTATTACATGGGACTTAAACATAACTGGCGAAATGTGGGTGTACTATCGGTACACCTCTGCCTAGCCCTACGGGGAATACCGGCGTGATGTTTTGTCTAATGGAAGATCTATGTTCAGCACTAGACACCAATATAAAGCTTGTTCCATTTAGAACTAGTTATTATGGTGTGAATATCGCATTCAAACGCGTAGAGGTTAAAAGGTTAATTCTCAGTATTAGTGCTGATGCTAATTCTAATGCATTTAATGTTTTTGACCTGTGACCTAATGAGAGTCCTTTCCAATTGGTGCTGTTATGTACCTACGTAAATATTGTGCCTGGAATTTGAGATTGGTTAAGAACAGGATCAAACGCACAATGTTTAAATGATCCTGACTACTACAATGGTCGATCCACTGGTCTTGCGCCTGATCTCTCTCCGGTCGTGTCGGATAGCCGTCCCATCGAACTATGAGAGTGAGGGTAGAGAGAGTGCACCTGTGTCTGCGCACACACTTGTGCACTATTATATCTCCCGCGCCGAAGGCCGGTCTCCGCCCATGGGCCTCTGACTTGACTTGACCATGCGGAGACACTACTGGATTTAAGACTCTTCGATTGCAAGCTATCTCATCATTAGTCTAGTCTTTTCCCGACTATGTTGGGGTCGGCTTCCAGTCTAACCGGATGCAGCTGAATACCAGTATTTTACATGGAGCGACTGCCTGTACAACCAATTACTGGATGACACGATACGCCTTAATAAGATTGGTTGTCAGACCTGCAGGCTTCTAAATACTCGTAACGACTGTCAATGATCTACAAATGACAGCCGGGACCAACGGCTTAACGTGCTTTCCGAGGCACGGAGGAGTCTCGGTATGTAAAGATGGTCACCCATACACGAAATGACCGCAACAAGCGTAGCTTAACCTGATCGATCGACCGTGCGGTTGTTATTACTGAGCCCATGAGTCTACTAAGACGTAAGATTCTTCAATTGTTAGCCATCTAAATGGTTGTATAGATGACAAGAGGCGATAGTTAGTAACAAATTGAAGAGAGTTGAATGTCCTCTCTTATCTTGACTTGCAGATAATAATCTGGAACAATATAAAAACAAAGGATAATCAGATTTTTATCTGCATATCACTTGTCACTTGTTATCTTTTTGGTGTTACTGATTAATTTATAATCTTCCGCATTGGTTAGTGAGGAAAAGAATTGAACAGTGGTGGCCGAGCGCCGAAGAGTTGCTGGTCTTAGGTTCGAACCCAGTATGGCAGGCATGCACTATATTTTTTGCAATTTATTTCATTATCACTGCTTTAAAAACGGAGCTCGTGACTAAGTAATAACAGCCGCACGGGTTGATCCAACAGGTTAAGCTACGCTTGCCGGGGTTGGTATGTGGATGGGTGACCATCTTTACATACAAAGACTCCTCCGTGTTTCGAAAAGGAAAAGCACGTTAAGTCGTTGGTCCCGGCTGTCATTCGTGGATCTTTGACAGTCGTTACGGGTCGTCAGAAGCCCGAAAGTCTGACAATCAGGGGTATCGTATTACCCAGTTACTGGGTTGTGGAGGTCAGATAGGCAGTTCTCCATGAAAAATACTGGTATTCAGCTGCATCCGGTTAGACTGGAAGCCGACCCCAACATAGTTGGGAAAAGGCTAGGCAGATTTTTGCTTTAAAAACGGTGAAAGAAACCAGCATGTCCTAGAAACTAAAATTTGAAGATATCCATCAACCCGCACTGGGTCTGCGTGGTATATAACGGCCCGCTCCCTCTCACAGAGAGGAGGCCTGTCCCAGCAGTGGGAAACTTATAGACTGATTAAGTTAATACTTCCGCATTGCCCAAGGGGAATGGGAAGCAATTAATTTTGCTTCCTCTCCTTCTAATTTGTCCTCTAATTAATTTTGTTGCGGATTCCGACTTGGTTGTTTTCAATTTCTCAATCGAAGTTTTGGGTCGAGGGCTCTAATGAATTGATGATACCAGCGATTATGCCATTTATTGTTTATATAAATCTTATGTCTTATACTTCATTTAGCTCAAATATTACTTTCGATAACACAAACTTAAAACATGTATTTCAATTAAACCATTTACAGGCACTTTTGAACTGTCAAAGAGTCGGTCAGTTAGTCAGAAAGTTGAAGCTATTCCAAAACCTAGATCTGAATGGAGAAGAACGGGCAAGAAACTCCAAGGACACTCTTTTCGATCAAAATATTACAAAATCCTGGGTACATTATTCTTATTGCTTCTATAAGTGAGAAAAATGTAAAAAAAAATAATTAAAAACAATTCAAAATCAGATGACCAGTCTCAACTGACGGCACCCGTTCAGGAAAATGACGCGTGGATCAGCACCATCCAGCTCAACCATTTTATAGGGAACCGAATGAACATACATAGTTCTTGCTGCTACTAGAAACAAAAATAATAGAAATGAAAGATCCTTTTTCCAATATTGACATAATATAACCTCACAATAATAAATATATCCCTTAGAGATTCTCATAACATTAAATAAGAAATAATATTGATATTTGAAGACAAATCTTTTCTCTCAATTCACAAGCGAGTGTGAAATAGCAAATTTTACAATCTAGGCAAATATGTATTCGTTAATGTTTGCTATTCGACCACAGCAACAGAACAGGACTTTCAAGTCGAGTGAGAGTACACATTTGCCGGAGTTTCTTTGATGGATAAAAATGGAATGACATTATCCGGAAAAGAACTGGAGTTACCGACATTGTATAGCTCGTTGTCAATCCCACTCTCATTGAAGACTAAGGTCTTCAACCAGTGTATCCTGTCCATTATGACATACATAATCAGCCTAAATGTTCCCACTGCAGGGACACAGGCCTCCTCTCTGTGAGAGGGAGTGGGCCGTAATCTACCACGCGGGCTCAGTGCGGGTTGGTAGATGTAACATATCTTCGAATTTTTTAGTTCTAAGACATGCCGGTTTCCTCACTTCTCACTTGGAATTGAACCCGGATCCGTTGGGTCTGAGACAGAAGGTCTAACCACTAGACCAGACCACAGGCGTATTTCTCTGTAGTAAGTAGTTAAGTATAATATGGATTATATTATTTTAAGGTCTTCTTCTACTTTTCGTAGGTATGGTTATTGACTAACCTGGTGTCAGAGGTTTAAAGCCGCCCAGGGGCCTTTGACTTGGCTTCATACAAAAGCCTCTGATAGTCCCTCGAAATCGACTAAAACTTTGCGACACGAACTGCTACAGTATGGCGGTTAAGCTATACAACAAGCTACCGGAAAAGATGAGAAAACTAAATGAATTAGAATTCAGTAGAGCCTTATTTAATTGGCTGTGCGACAGATGTTTTTATTCCATAGATGACTTTATGAATTTGAAATCCTTTTGACATAGTGATTATTTTTTTTTTTTTTTTTTTTATTATTGTTAATGTTAATTTTCTTGTTTGTGTTAATAATGTAAGAAGACAGAAAAATATTTAATTGTATACTGTAATTGACATAGTGATTATTTTATTATTTTATATTATTGTTAATGTTAATATTATTTTTTGTGTTATTAATGTAGGAAGACAAAAATTTGATATAATAATTTTTTTTTAAAGCTTTGACTATGTCTATTTTAAAAATTTGCACGACTAGAAAGTCGAATATAGTGAAACCATATAAAAAATTTACCATATACAATGTACCTATATTCTGGCAAATAAAGAATTCATTCATTCATTCATTCACATGCCGTCGAGGAAACGTATTTATGATACAAACATAAGTTTCAATTGGATTCAACTAAACCGCGCTTGAACTCATTTTAACAAAATTAATTTGACCCAAAAATTATTTTGTAATAACGCTTCATGATATAAAACAAAGTTGCATTTCTACAAACAAAAAAAAATAAAACTTTACAAAAAATAAAACATTTTTAATTGTCTCGGACGCTAACTAGATGCGTCACCCTATCAATTTATTTACTAAGAATGATTACACAATCATTTCACTAATTGTTTCCGCTGACTCTTTTTAATCACTTATTATTTCATATCACGCTATTATTTCTTTTAGAGGTAGGCAGAAACCCAAAATGCCGACGAATGTAGGTACTTAATAAAATTAATAATAAGGCATTACTTACTGCAATGAAGCCCAAATAAAACCATCAATTTTTTTGTTTTATTATGTGTTGATACCTACTCATCAAGTCTGCGGAGTTTGACTAGCTAATTTGAGTTAAGTAATTTATCAAATAAGGCCTAGCAACATAAAAAAAAAATCGGGGCAGTTTTTGGGGACTGCCGATAGAAGTTTAAACTAAGTAACTTTTTGATAATCGCGTTGATGTCTTTCGCTAAGTAACTTTTTGATTCTCGCGTTAATGTCTTTCGTTCGAGCGTTACGTGACGATGACGCGAGTTCCATGATTTTTGTTCACCTAAAAAGTGGTCAACGCGACTAAAGAAGTTTACACTTCAAAAAAATACTGTAACTCACACCAACCATTAACTACTCAACTATTCATAATAAATTAAAAAGCTTTTAAGCAGTTATTCACCGATGACGAGTTTAATATTAATCGATATGTATTTATTTCTAAGAGCACCACACTGTTAGGAAACCCGTCAAAATAAGTAGCTTATATTTATTATTTTAATCTCATTACAAATGACCGATTCAGAATGTTTTACCAATACCGTCCATTATTGGAGAAAACTGTTAAAATTAACACTTAGATCTTCGTAATTTTTAAAGCGTACGGTACCTATGTAATATGTCTTCACACACAAACACACACACACACCCACACACACACCCCTGTTTGTACAGACACCCTTACGAGGACCTTGGTAGTTCTTGACCGTACCGAGGACCCTCCAAAAAACTGGTTTTAATACTTCGTTGGCCTTTTTGAATAAGATAGAAAGAGACAGATGACTAAATATATAGTGATAAGCTTATTGGCATAATGCTATCTCAACATTTTTCTGTATGAATTGCGGCTATCATACCGAGGACCTGAAATACACAGCCAAATGTGACCAGCGATGCACATACGAGGACTTTGTGTATGCCAACCGAGGACCCCTTAAGTCAGCCCTGCGACACCCTTCCGAGGACGTATTTTTACACAATATTTCTTATATCTTGTACTAACTGCGGACGCTGTGTTACACTTTATATCACTAAACTGAGGACAGTTTTCCGAGTAGAACTTGAACACAGCGAGGACATGAAAAAACTTCCTACCTAAATACCATTAGATAATTTATTAATGTAAGTAGAATGTTCCGAATTATTCCTTACACACATTTTCTAAAAATGAAGTACCAAGCGAGGACGAGTCGATTATCTTTACGTTTGTAGGCGCTTTTCCAACATAACTGGCGAAACGTAGGTGTACTTTTGGTATACCTCTACCCAACCCTTCGGGGAAATAAGGCGTGATGTTATGTTACGATTCAATGTTTATTTACACAATATTTTCACGGAAAGTCTCTTTTCTCTAACATTATACATAAATAAAAAGGAAGAAAGTAAGTCACATAATCACTTTCTGAAACTGGAAAACAATAAAGTATTACGTATATAACATAATTATACGAAACAAATAAAAGAACAGGTAATTTTCTTCTAATAATATTTTTTTTATACTGCCTTTAGTTTTTCTATTATTGGTGTCCTACTGTTTTTACGTTTTTGTGTTAAAAATCGTTTACCATAATACATCTTATTAAATAACTCAAATGAAGTAAAACTAGAATTGAGATTTAAAATTGGTAGAAACACCAGAAATCAGAAACTTCAATTTGATGATATTCGATACAATATGAAGATAAGATATTTATTTTGCAGTCATTTTTAAGTCATTTTTTCTTTTCCTTCAGGTAAGCCAGGGCAAAGAAAAGAAAACTGAAGTTTAATTCTAGATCTCAAAGATGCTTGTATTGATTATCCCAAAGGATGTTTTTTTTTTTAATGAATGGTGATGATTGTGACCAATAGAGTGTTGTTCCAAAGATCATTAATTCTTTAAGGTAGGTACATTCTTTTCTTGCGTTTTTCGCTAGTAACTAATAAAAGTATTGATGAAAACTGATGATACCTACAACAATTAATCCTTTTTATCGCTTTAATTAGCGAAAAAAGCAAGAAATTTTGAATTTGACTGGCATATAATATGTGATTTATCTTTAATAGTATAGCTAGCTATTAAGTTTTCATGCTTCCCAAATTATTTTGATATCACTTGATAATATTTCTTTATTGTTTTCTAAATAAACATTGTGTTACTTAATGTTATGTTAAGTTTTTAGCCCAAATTATGTCGATCTAATTATTTTCTCTCTAAGTCGTTTTGTTTGAGTCGAATAGTTTGTTTAATTTTAAAATAAAACTTTCTTTATTTCGTTGTACTTGTTTACTTCAACTTGTTGTTTGTGTCCCAAGACCGTAAAATATTTTATGGTTGAAATCATAATGTTGTGTAATCTAGAAGGCCTAGGTAGTTAGCACAAACAGCAGAAGAAGCCTCCTTATTCCTCGTGCGCCAAGTAGCTACTAACGATTTGCTTAAGGGTTCAGTATACCTTCGATTTTTTCCTCCATAATTTTATTTAAATGATAGCACATAACTCGTCTTCTACACACGAGGAAAACTGTCTAAACGAGGACTAGAATACACATTGTTCGGAAAATCTAGCAAACCGAGGTCTCAAATACACATTGTTTGGAAAAGCTACCTAACCGAGGTCCTTTGTGTTAAAGTTAACACAAAAGTCCTCGAATAATACAACCAACGTGAAATGAGTGTAAAGAGGCTGTGTATGAGGTGACACAGGCGCCACCTGGTGGATACACAATGCGTGTGTAAGATTATGAAAAATTTTGATCAAACCGAGGTTCAGACAACTTTTTCCTATTAAGTATACAGAAAGGCTCAAAATCGCTTGCAGAGTACGAATCTTTGGTCAAATCAAACCGAGGACCCTCGAAAAGGTCCTCGCTTTGAAAAGGTCCTCGGTCGTGCCTTGTGTATTCATACGCACGTCCTCGGATGGTACTTAAAACAAACACACACACCCTCACACACGCACACGCACACAAACACACACACTCACACACATAACATGACATCACGCCTAGCCTACCCCGGAGGCATGCAGAGATGCACGTGATCCACATTTTACCCTGCACTTTTTTCATGGCAAAGTAAAAACCTTTTCTTCTTTTTGCATACTAGTTACTGGTAAAAACATCAGCAAGTTCATCGAAAATAATTGCATAAATAACATTAAAATGCTTCTCTGGGCAGTCAACCTCGCTACCACCTTGTTAACAAGATAATATTTTTACCTCATGAACTTTTCTTATAAGTTGTTCATCTTGTTACGAGAGAAGTAGACTTGATAAAGAGTTTTCAATAGTACCTAAGTCTCTATCTTTAGTGTCGCGGCACATCTGCGGAACGTATGGCGCCGAACGTTCGGTTGAATATGCTCGTAGTGCTTTTCAAGTTCTCTGACACATCAGCCGAAAGTTACGTCGCGTTCATTCAGAGCAAGCGTCACATCACGCGACGTGAAAATTCGGCGACGTAAAACGTTGAACGTTAGGTGTATCTCGGCGGCGCGGCTAGCGAAGAGCGGTAATTTTCCGTCGCGTAACGCGGTGATGTAAACGCTGTTCATCCAGCTCGATTCTCGGCAACTCTCATCCAGCTCAATTCTCGGCCACTCTCATCCAGCTCGAGTCTCAGCAACTCTCATCCAGCTCAATTCTCGGCAACTCTCATCAGCTCGATTCTCGGCCACTCTCATCCAGCTCGAGTCTCAGCAACTCTCATCCAGCTCGATTCTAGGCAACTCTCTTTCAGCTGCTACCAGCTAGCTTCTTTGGATAATAGCATAACGTAATATTACGCCTGTTGTCCCCAAAGGGTAGGTACGCGACCTATACCCGGCAAAATGTCGGTGTACATTATGTTGTCCCATGTAGTAGGGGGCGAGCCTATTGCCATCAACCGGGCATAAATCCAGACTCCGGGCTACTTAGAAAATCCCGATGGAAGAACCCAATAACACTTTTCCTGACCAGAGAAGCGAACCCAGGAAGTCATACTATTATTAGTAAGGGGGTAAATGAATAAATTAAGGTCGTATAAGCGCTACTGCTGAAATAGCGCTTATACGACCTGAATTTATTCATTTACCCCCTTACTAATAAACGTTGTATATCGCCTGTATAGTTACACACCGATTTCTCTCTTTCAGTCGTCAGTAATTTGACATTCGACAGAAGAAGACAAAGCGTTGTGTAACTATACAGACGCTATTCAACGTTTATTAGTAAGGGGGTTATTTAATACTTTAGCACAAAAATGTAATAGGCATTTTCTACCAGTCACCTCTAAAGCAACCAGTCCATCTTCAGGTTATTTAAAAAATCTAGTTACTTAAACTCAATGTATCGTTAACCTTCCAAAACTCGAATTATCTTGACATCTGTTGACTTGAGATAAGCAACCAATATTGGATTTATTCAAGTAAAGTTTATCGATCAAATATTTATCTTCCCACGGATAAATATGACGTATTTGAGTTGGTCATAAAGATATGAAATTACCTTGTAATTGTGCCAGCATCATCTGCCTAGTCTTTTCTCGAATGTAACGGTCGGCTTCCAGTCTAACCGGATGCAGCTGACCAGGTATTGCACATGGAATGACTGCCTATCTGACCCCCACAATCCAGTTACTGGGAAACACGATACGCCTTTGACAGTGACATGTTGTCAGACTTTTTCTGAGTACCCGTAAAGCCTGTCAAAGATCTACGAATGACAGCCGGGACCAACACGAGGCACGGAAGAGTCTCGGTATGTAAACACGGTCACCCATCCACGGACCAACCGCGGTAACTGTAGACACGAGCCCGAAGAGATTCTTGCCCTATCATTATAAAAGTCAAACTTTAATATAAAATACTTTATAAATCTTATTCGGAGCGTCAAATGCTTGGTACGTCTAGACAGGAAAACTCTTCAGAACTCGAACGAATTCAATTTCCTCACAGAATAAGAGTTTTGCTTTACAAATTGTACTGATGCGGTGTGAGATAGAATAAATATTATCTTTACTGTCTTCGTTCATCTATATACATAAATGGTTATTGAAAATATTCTAGGCAGGGAGAGGGCAAGCATCACATCAAAATCTTATGATAATAATTATCATCACCTGAGAACCTAGACAAAGTGACATTCTATCAGTGACATTGATGATGAAAAATTCAAGAAATGTATTGTATCAGCCCACTGCTGGGAAACAGGCCTCCTCTCTGTGAGAGGGAGTGGGCTGTAATCCACCACGCGGGCCCAGTGCTGGTTGGTAGATGTCACATGCCTTCGAATTTTTTGTACAATAACATGCCGATTTCCTCACGATGTTTTCCTTCACCGTTTTTGAGAGCAGTGGTGATGAAATTATTTACACAAAGTAAAGCGCCGAATCCACCGCCCCGCCAGTCACGACATCCGTCTGGTCAGAGGATCCTCCCTTTTCTATGGAGGATGAGTGAACTTTACACCCTGTTCCTCATATCTCTATAAAACTTTCCTCCTTTCTCCTCATTCCTCTGCATCAAATGTATATAATTTACACTGAAGGTGTAATTCAATTTCAGTACCGGCACGAGACTCGAAGCTAAAACAAGGCAGACGCACCCACAGTGTCCATCTAGTCGTAATTATGCAGATTGTATGCACATCACTATTTGAACACGCTATCGGTTCAGTGCAGTGTTGCTACTCGATTGTAGGGATGGGACATGAACGGCAGTGTTGTTATATCGATAAAAGTTACTACGAGTCGTAATTTTCACGTAACGTTGATGAACGATGTGTTTTAGGGGGAGCATTGTAATTGTTACCTCTTGGTATTAGAAGTTGAGGATCTATTTAGGCGTTAAAACTTCTGTTTTACATAATATAATAAATTATTTCAAAGCAAATGAGACTGTTATTTTAGCTACTCTTGGTTTTCATCCTGCTGCATACAATTCTTGTCTTTTTGTCATTTTCCACTGTAAGATTTTCGTTCGATAGTAGAGATCACTGAGAAAGAACTCGCACGTGGAGCGAGTCTTATCTATTATAATTATTGTATGGCAACAAAGTTACACGCAACAGCTTTTTAGTTCATGATATCCAGTTAAACTATACAATAATTAGAACAGTAGCTACATTTTTCCATATTTTTTTCGCTGATGGCCTGTTCAACTTTGGCTACACTATCGATAAATTCTTCTCAGTCTAATCTTATCGACTGTCTCCCCTCCCTATGCTCCTCTCCGTATAATTAGGCACTATCTATTAACACAAAGCGAGTTTGTTTGTCGTGAAGATGAATTTGCTCATATAAATCACTTTGTCTATCAGATGGACCTGTCTCATGTCTGTCACAGAAATAGATGAGGAAATAGGAGTGATAAGATTATCTATAACGAAAAAGAAGAGAAAATAAATGAAAGAATTTGATTTATCGAAAGAAAGATACAATGGAGTTTATTTATCATTAGCTTGTAGCAGTATACTGCTTGACTGAACTATTGAATCTTCCTTTTATGCCAGGCCCAACTAAAAACAATTGACTGATACTGATGGCAGCGGTGCGGGGATCCGAGAACTGTTCCATTTACAGGGTGTTCGGTTGAACATACGAAAATGGCGGATCCGTGGTCCCGTTCTGCTACGTGATTAGGCCCAATAACCAGACCCAGACCACACAGATTTTTTTGACCTCCACAACTTAATAACTGGGTTATACGATACCCCTTGGTGAGACTGGTTGTCAAACTTTCGGGCTTCTGAGGACCCGTAACGACTGTCAAAGATCCACGAATGACAGCCGGGACCAATGGCTTAACGTGCTTTGCCGGGCGGAGTCTCGATGGTCACCTATCCACAGACCAACCCCGGCAAGTGCAGCTTAACCTGATGGATCGACCCGTGCGGCTGTTATTCCTATAGCCGCTGTTATAGCCACGAGCTCCTCGAGATTTTTCGCCCCCATAAACCCCTATATTGCAAGTTTCATCGAAATCGTTAGAACCGTTTTCGAGAACGTGATTATACAAAACTTTTTACAAAAAAAGAACTACCGACTTCCAAAAAAGACACTACAATGTCAAAAATAACTTTAATTTCGGAAGTCGGTGTGTTTGGTTTTGAACTTTCGTTTTTTGCCACCGACTTCCGAAATTAAAGTTATTTTTGACTTTGTAGCGTCTTTTTTGGAAGTCGGTTGTTCTTTTTTTGTAAAATGTTTTTATTTTGCACTTTTTAGTTGTGGTATCTACCCCATACAAATTCGAATACCAATAAACTGCTTTATAAATAACAGTGATTGGAAGTTATCATTATATCATCCATTTAAACTAAGTGGGAAAAATACGTATTATTGAAGCTAACTCAAAAACTATCCAAGTAAAGTTAATAAAATTTATATGGGACCACCTCGGGAGCATACCCTTTCAAACAAAAAAACAATTTTCAAAATCGGTCCACAATTGACGGAGAAATCGCGTAAAAAACATACAAAAAAAAAACAGACGAATTGAGAACCTCCTCCTTTTGGAAGTCGGTTAAAAATACATATTATTATACAAGGTCCCATTAAAGCTGGACAAATTTTAACACAGTGTTCAATACGTCTAATCAAAGATATTCAAGCAAAAAAAAACACTGATTAAAGTGATTTTACATTTATTATGACCAAAAATTGCATTGGGTAACCAACATTTTAGTGTATTTTCGTTAGCTGATATATTTTTCTTGTTAGTATCTAATGCGTTTTTCTTTTTCACCATTATTTTTATTTTGTTATTCAGAATTATTACTAAAAGTTTGTCCATCTATTTTAAAAAATATTGGTAACTTAATAGTATAGGATATCATACAATACCGTAATCAGTTAAAAAGGGCATAAATTACATTAATTTCGTGTAGCCTTAAAGTCTCCAAGGGATCAAACGCAAACGCAATGAAATATTTTGTTGAAACCGCATTGGTTAGACATACCCACAGCTAAAGTACCAAGTTTTAAAAAACCATAGGCTTAAATAATTATCCCATTAAATACATTAATAATCATGTTATTTATGTCAAAAATATTAATAAAAAATTGTTAACAAAATCATTTTACAAGCGTCAATTGGTCGTTACATTTAAATATTTTAATTGAATTTGTGTATACAGCTTGTTAGTTTGAATAGTACCACGACGTGTCATCGCGGCGGGGGAGCGGAAGGGTTAATATTAATGGTATGGGCGGAACTACTAATAGAAATATAATCTTCATTAGTCCCTGTATTTAATTAAATTATTCAATTTCATTTATAATTAATTTCTAAGAAGTTAGAAAATAGTGAGTGTTGCCAGAAAAAAAATCACAGCCGGGACCAACGTCTTAAGAGCGTTTTCGCTGTTTTAATTAATTTGGCAATATTACTATATGGAAATAAGAAATGTGGCTAACTAGCGAACTAGAATATTGATTAACAAATGTCATCATTAATATTGTAACACCGAATATTTAGTTTTAGATGTAAAAAAAAGTATTTGGAAACTTTCCAAGCGCCTTTTTTACACCTAAAACAGATAAAACATCAAATTCAATTTTATAATTACGTACAACTTGTTATTAATTAATATTCTAGTTCGCTAATTAGCCACATTTTTTATTTCCATACAGTAATATTGCCAAATTAATCAAAATAGGTACATTTTTGACAGCTATTTGCGACGTTGCCCACTTTCAGAATACACCGTACGGTCACCCATCCACGAACCGATCGCGGCAAGCACAGCTTAACCTTGATCGATCTACCCGTGCAGCTGCTACTTAGCCACGAGCCATGTAGCCCTCAAATCAGAGTAAAAATGTATAATAAACAAGGTATATCATAAAAACGGATATTTAATTAAAATATTTAAATGAGTCTCACTGTGACGCATCAGAATGACAGTAAAAAGGTTTTTTATCTCGTTTTTATACTAAACAAACGATTTGTATGTTAGTTCGCAGTCTTTTTATATACAGGGTGTGTTGAATACTGAGCTAGATTGTTTTCTTAAGTAAAAACTAGCGCTTTGTTCTCGACTTTGTTCGCTTCGATTTCGGAGTTTCGCATTTTAGTGTTAGGGCGTTATCACACGATTTGTCAAAGTCAAAGTCAAAACGTTTATTGCAAACTAAGACTAGTGAACAATGTTGGTGTTATGTTAGTACAGTCGCGTTTCCAGCGACACGATTTGAGAACGTGCACACCGCGGATGCGCAGCGAGCTAATCACGATTATGCGACGTATACGCTGTGTTTTCACATTATTGTACACTCGGTTGTCTCGCTCTCTCTTGCACACTCATGTCAATCGCTCTCGTTACGGAAACGTGGTGAACACGTTACGTATACGTGGCGTGCTCGCTACGCACTTGCAGAGAGTGCGTGTTAAATAATCGCTTCGCTGATAACTCGGTCGTGTGTAAGGCCCTAACGTCATATTTTGACACTTCGTGGGGCCGTAACACATCCTAGGGACGTAACTTCATATTCCAGGGCAAAAAGAATTCGATCAGGTCAGGTGTGCCAAAATTCATGAACAAATCCTTTCAGTCGATAATGCGTGGTTGAAGAACTAAATATTGAAACATCAAACTTTCACATTTACATAACATCGCGCCAGTATTTCCCGATGAAATAGGCAGTGACGTATTAGGTACCTACGCCCACATTTCGCTAGTTACTTGATAAGTCCAATGTAAAGCCTCATGCAGACAGGCGCGACGCGACACCGGTAATTGATCTACCGTGAAGTTTTCTTAGAAATTCTTTTTTTAGAGCCCTAGTCTGCACGAGGATTCATAAGGGCACAGATAATATAATACTACGTACAGATACCCAATCCCATACAAAGAAATGAGACCTCCCTAGTCGGGCTATTGACTGGCTAAATGTACTACAGTTATGACAAATTGAGTAAAACGCCATCTATTGCAAAGAGCCCTAAACAAAAAGGTTTTATCTTTTTTTGTTGAAAATACGAGATTTATGAGTTACAATAGATAAATCAGCATTAAACAAGGAACTTTTGATTTTTACTAATCTTACTTCAGCCAAAATCTTCCGTTTAAAGCTTTTTAGTGACTGTTAATTTCATAATTGTTACCTATGCTGCCATCTATGATCTTTTTTCAAGACTAATTATAATTTGTTCGAATTGGTACCCCATGATAAGGGGGTGAACTTATTCCCAATAACTGAGCACAAATCCAAATTACGGCAGGGGGTAATTGCGTACACACATAAAATGACAATGATCGCATTGGGTTTCATTTTGACAGTTCAGCCATCGCTTTCTATTAGGCGACATATTAAGTAGGTCAAGAGCAGGGAGGCCCATTCTCAAATAAAAAAAGGCACGTTCATTGCTTTAGGGACCCATACAATTGTTGAGCAGACGATTTTATTAAACATATCTTCTTCTTTGTCGGTGCACTCTTGACAGAGCGGTCGTGGTCATCACGCTGCAGTGAGATTTCGGACAGCCGTGATTTGCCTTACGGTGCGACGCCATCGTTCTCTGTCGGCTGTACCATGCGTGCATTCGTGTAATGGGCAGCCCACTGCGGATTTTATCTGGTCGGTCCATCGCATGGGCGATCTGCCTCGTGCTCTTGTTCCTTCGACCTTTCCCTGCACTACAAGACGTTCTATGGAATCGTTTCCCCGTCGTGACACATGCCCAAAGAAATGGAGTATTCGAGCCTGTACTGTGGCCGATAGACGCTGCTTGATGCCGAGTTCTTGGAGTATAGATGTGTTGGTGCGAAATTCAATTAAACATTTATAGCAATGGATTAGCAGTAAACTTAAAAAATGTCGAAAAGTCATTGAAAATGTGTTACGCACGGTGTAGGTTGCAAAGAGAAATTATATTATTAGAAAAAGCGTGTATCCTAAAAGTTGGCAACGTCACAAATAGCTGTCAAATATTTACCTGTTTTGATTAATTTGGAAATTATTACCTACTGTATGGAAATATGAAATGTGGCTAAGTAGCAAACTAGAATATTGAATACGAAATGCAATAATTAATATTGTAACACCGAATATTTAGTTTTAGATGTAAAAAAAGTATTTAAAAACTTTCCATAAAATATGTCTTTTTTACACCTAAAACGGTTACAACATCAAATTCAAAATTATTGCAATTCATTATCAATATCCTAGTTCGCTAGTTAGCCACATTTCTTATTTCCTTATAGTAATAATTTTATGCGATATATAGTATTATAGCGATATTTAATGGATGGTCTGGTCACCCATACCGACTCGACAAACATAGCTTAACTTTCGTTCAACCCGTGCGTCTGTTATTTTATTATTTAGCCACGGGCCCCTCCAATTGCTGCCCAGACAACCAAAAAAAAAATCTTGTCCGTCTTCCATTTTGGTAAAATGAACTCAAAATGTCAGTCGTGGTGAACTCATTAGTGTTCAGTGTTGTCAGTTTACAAAATAAAAATAAAAAAGAAGGAGAGTTTAGTATGGAACTGTCGTACCGTGTTAATGCGAGTGTCACGAACGCTTATTGGCTCTTCGAGTTAATAGTGATGCGCGGGCGAGTATCGATGAATAGTTTTAGGGGACTTTTTAATAAGTAGAATAGTTTTTAATTGAATTTCTATCTTAATTTAAAGCACTTGGTTCTTGCTTCGATAACGGTTTCAATATATTTTTTAAGAAGTTTTCGATTTTACAACGACGCCCTCTCTAAGCAAAATTATTTTTTAATTTTATTAAATAGGAACAACAAACAGCTACATTATGCAAAATTTCACACAGAAAAACATAAAATACAATAGACGATGTATATCTAGTAACTTAATCCGCTTAACCGGCGACGGGGGTGACGGGCGGTTGAAGCTCACTTTGCGTTCGGCTCGCGTTGATAACACTTCGTGTCCGAGTTCGCAACAGGTCAATCGTCGTCCTGAGGATGCCTCGTTGAGAGGCGAAACACGTGTCGATTTCTTACAGGGTTCTCTAACTCTTTAAGAACGGTTAAGCGGATTAAGTTACTAGATATACATCGTCTATTGTATTTTATGATGGATTTCCGCAAGGTCACGCCTGAGTCAATTAACTAACAGAAAAACATAAATAACTTAAGTAATAATGTAGCCCACAGCGCTGTTTACAGATTACTATTAATAAATAAAACCTTAAAGTCACTAGGAGGTGAACTGATCATGCATAACATTAACACAAATATAAAACAGAAAAAAAAGTATTTTAAAAACAACAACAAGCAATTAATCGTCTCAATTTAAAAAATTATGATAAAATAAATTTTTTAGAGTACCTACAAGTACTGTACAGTTTTCTTAGTAATAGACGAAGATTAATTTTTGGTTATAGACCAGCTAGTAAACAACTAAATACTTCTCACTCAAATTAAATACTTAAACGCATACAGAGACTGACCTATTATCTAATAGTTCTCAATGCATGTCTGGTATTTGGTCATAGATATCCGTGGCTGTAGCGCAAGTTTTCAAATTGTGTGGTCCGGTGTTAAGTGTTTTTAATTACAATTGATCTCCTAACTCGTTCCTAGCTCGAGTGCTTCAGGCTAAATTGATGGGTTAACAAGGATATAAGTTAGTTGTTCTATACAAAAGTATTGCAGCTAAATTGGATGATATTCTATATCAATGGTTGTCTTTATTCGTTTTATTTAAAACGAATAAAGATGTCTTAAACATCGTTATTCGTTTTATTTTCATGTGTCACCGAAATTTGCAGGCTGATACACTAATAAAGAAAGTGCAATCTGTTTTTATTTAATTTCTACATTTATATCTTTAATTCCTATGGTGTAGATATTAAATAGTACTCTATTCTATTTATTGTCAATGACCCGAGAGGCTCAGTCAATTATACTTTTACACAATTTTCTCAAAGATCAGTTTCCAACTATGATTTGGTTGGCTTCTAGTGTAACCAGATACACCTGAATGTTATTATTTTACACAGGCCAACGGCCATCTGACCTCACCAAAAGTATAACAAAATACCTATTTGAAGTCTTAAAAGTAAGACGTCTGAGTTTCGAGTTTCTGACTATGCAATAAAAACTGTCAAAAATATTTTTAAAGAAACTTTTATCGACACCTTTGTCCCAGCTCTAGCACTACAAATATTGACGTATCGATCGTCCACTAGAGTGCGTCGAACATCACAATTCGAGCCCCAAAGTGTAGAAAGCTAATAACTGATGAAGACTGCTCCACTGTAAGTTGTCGTTTACCGTAATTCCATCAGCAAATGGAAGACGATTTGGAATTTTAAATGCTAATACATAACATAACATCATCACGCCTCGTTTCCCCGAAGGAATAGGCAGTAGGCATAGTAGATAAACCCACATTTCGCCATTTATGTTTAACTCCCATGTAACAGGTGAGAAAAATATTGCCATCAACCGGGCACAAATCCAGACTCAGGGCTGCTAATGAGAAATTCTAGATGGAAATTCTATTTAACTGACTGTTTAACGATTACCATGGCTAGAAAGGAGGTGAATAATTCCAAACCTGCCGACTAACTGTTACGCAGTTTGGCAGGTTTATAAAAAGTGTAAAAGTGTTTCGTCCAAATAAATGTTTTTTTAATTATTTTTTTTACGACTTATAGAGAAATATGGAAGTAGATGACATTCTCCTGCCTCTTACTAAATTTATTTGGGGTCTTCTCTATCCCTCCGTATCAAAACGTCCTAATAGCAAATAGTCCTATTAGCAAAACGACCCATAATCAAAACGACACTTTAGCAAAATACCAAATTAGTCGCATGTCGGTAGTGACTCCCTTTCCAGCCATATCATCTTTCACACAGGTCATCCATCGTTTCTTTGGTCTTCTCCTACTCTTATAGCCATCGACATTCATACTCAAAACTTTCCTGATGACATACCTAATAGGTTCAATACTAAGAACTTTTGACAAAAGGCCCAATTTACCAAGAAGCGTGGCCTCGGAATCAATTAATTATCTTCACATGAATAAAAAATCTATTCAGTGTACTTGACGAAGGAAATCGATATTCTGTCGTCAAGTGTCTTTGACATTTTACCTATGTATGTAGACTTTGGTTAGGTATTCCATTTAACATTTTACTTAACATTATAAAGATGGGCAGCAGAGTCACCCCATCTTTCATTAAATTAAACAATAACCTGAAGTCAGCGATGCGTTTTTCAACTCTTGCAAAGCTTAGTGATCTCTGCAACTATTTTATTTACTATTTTACGATTTACTCTATTGAGAATAAAATTACAACATGCCAAACGGGAAGGAGCGCAGTATGCTACCGACTTTTAATGATCTTATACTGAAGATCACGTCTAAACAAGTATTGTCAATGATTTGGAAAATATATTATGTTAAATAAGAGCATTTTCTTAATAACTTAAGGTATGAATATTTTAAATAATATTTATATTACATAGTGAAATTCGAAGACATGTGACATCTACCAACCCGCACTGGGCCCGCGTGGTAGGTTATGGCCCACTCCCTCTCACAGAGAGGAGGCCTGTGTCCCAGCAGTGGGAACATAATTAGGCTGATGATAGTGAAATTAATTTGTAAAGTTGTGTCCAACGCGGATAAAAAACTGAGAATCACGCATAATCTCTAAGCGTATTTTTCTGAAATCATCACCATTTTAAACATAATTTAATTATTGGTTTTTAAGAATACGTGTTTTATTAAAATACTCTTTCTTTTATGTATAACAAAATTTATAATGCGTCTAATTTGGGACAGCGCTCCTTGATGGGCAAGTCCTATTACTGGCTGGACGTACGACGCGATGCGTGATTTCAGTACAGAACACGCAAGCACTCAAGGTCACTGGAATATAATATCTGCATCTTAACATTAAAAAACAGCATAGAGTTCGTCACTCAAAAATTTGATACACATCAAAGTCAATCGATGCCCTTACACATGTATGCATTCAAACTATGCCATTTATGATCTCCGTCGTCGCGAATCTCTCAGGGAACTATTTAAAAGGATTAATATTATGACCGTTCCTTGCCAATTCATTTATGAAAATATTATGTATGTAAGGAAAAATCTACATCTTTTTAATAAAATAAGTGATAGACATAATTTTAATACTAGAAATAAAGATAAACTAGATCAACCATTTTTCAGATTATCTAAAGTACATACATCTTTTATGGGGTACTGTGTTAAATGTTACAACAAAATACCTTGTGATATATTACAATTAAATGAAAGAAAATTTAAAACTCATGTAAAAAGTACACTTTTTAAACAAGCAATTACAGATTAGAGGATTATATCCAAGATAAGAATGCTTGGAAACATGCTGGTCCTGCTCCATAGGACAATTTAGAGTCTAGACAAAATCAAACTGGTTGCTTACTTAATTGTATTTGTTTTTTATTATATGACATTGATTTTACGAGTACATCCTGTGATTACTTCCTCACACACTGACTTATTAATTGTAATTTTTTAGTAGATTCGTCTATTTTTACAATGTTTGTGAATATGTGAACACCATGAGTATCTACCACATAATTAATTTATCTGTCGTTTGCTCGACTTTAAATTCTTTTTACTTTATACAGTAATTTTATTCTAGGTGCATCGTCTTCACATATAATTATATAAATAATGTACCTATACAAAATATTGTAAAACATTTTAAAAAGAGTAACGGTGGAGTTTCTTGCCCATTCTTCTCCATACGAAAACTACCTTTTGGAAGGGGCGGTAGAATCAATACTTTATTTTGTAAATTTTGACGTTCAAAAGTGCCTTCAAGGGCCTATTTGAAATAAATGATTTGACTTTGACTTTGACTTTGAACTTAAGTGGAAACGGGCAGATCATGTTGCAAGACTGCATGACAATAGATGGGCCAAAATGATGACTTCTTGGAAGGGACCGGTTGGCAAGATGCGACCGTACGTTTAGCTGGATCACGCTGGATAGACGTAGCGAAAGACAGAGAAAGCTCACATTCTCTGGAGGAGGTCTTCACCTCAGGAGTTCTCAAATGAGAACAATTAAAAAATAAGTAATCAAAACAGTAAAAAACAAAAAAAAATAAAAGGCAGTTTTTATTACATTTTATAAATTAGAAAGGTTTTGAATTAGACTTTGTGATTAACAAATTAATCAGCATTCTCCATGTTTTAGTCGGTAGGTCGTCGGCTTTCATCATCATCCTAGTTTTTAATCCGATCCTTAACATGACAGTTTCAAACTCTGCATCTTTTCCTATAGTCATTTGCCTAAAAGTAATCCATCCATTTCAGACTAAAGAGTCCCAGGTCATAAACCTGGAAGAATTCTTGCCACAGTCCTTAGCAGTTCCAACGCAAAACGAAAGAATTACCTTTTTAAACTATGTTTTGTTTCGCACCTCATTTAAAACAAACAAGGCATTAACGAACAATGTATTCTTCAAAATCGGAAACCGTGTGAACGCCTCCGTCAAAATCAAAAGCAATATAATACGCTCACACATCGACTGAGCCAGTCTCTTCACTGTTTACAAATGACATGACAGTGAATAGTGTCAATATTGACACGCTAGGGATGTGACACCTTTCGGTGAACGGTTTTATCGATAAAATTTCGATTTATGAAATGGAAAGTTTTACGACAAAAATATAATGGTGTAAAGATGGAAAATACTGGTAGGGCTTCATCTGGTTAGACTGGAAGCTGACCCCAACATAGTTAGTGAAAGGCTAGGCAGATACAGAAACGAAAATATGTTTTTTTGATTAATTGAGTACACAACATATAGGTATTTTGGGATAGGTAGTTTACAGCTAGACTGTTTATTTATGTTTTTTATTCAATTACACTTTAATGGCGCAGTCTTGGTAAGTGGTCTGTGTAAGTGCGCAGTGTCTACAAAAGACGTAAGTCTTTATAGTATTTTAGGCCGTAACGTGAAGCTGCAGACCCTCGCGTTTGCTATTATGTTTACCAATTTTTATGATAGCAATTTTTATAAAAAACAAAATTTATTTAATAGAAATGTCATTTATAATATTATTTGGGGTGAAAACGAAACGGGCCACACAACTCGGGTCATGCCAAGAGGCCCGAGTGCGCGTCTCCTTTTTAATTAAGGAAATTTCTTACCGACTGGTCGACACTGCACGTGACCAGAGGGCTGGCTCGTTTTTTGGCCAAAGAATTAGCATTGCCATTCAACGTGGCAATGCTGCCAGTCTTCTGGGCACGTTTCCGGATGACAGCGATGCGGACGAATACTTCGACGTCTAAAGTGTCTTTTTGTGCTTATTTATTTGTATAGCTCCTCCGCCAGCGGCTTCGCCCGCGTGTTTTTATAAATTGTAGTTTATTATAATAAGCATGTATTATACATATAAACCTTCCTCTTGAATCACTCTATGTATTAAAAAAAACGCGTCAAAATCCGTTGCGTAGTTTTAAAGATCTAAGCATACATCGGGACAGACAGCGGGAAGCGAATTTGTTTTTTTTATTATGTAGTGATAGTGGTGTAGTGACAATAGTGATTTGTCATGTTATAATAAAACATTATATTAGATTAGGTTATTGAATAGTCTTTCAAAAACCTATTCGGACGCATCCTCTTTTAACGAATTCAAAATCATGCTACGATACTACCTACTTCAGGGCTTTTGGCTTTTTTGGGCTTTTTGGCTGTTTTATCTTACATTATGGAATGCAATAAAGTATTGAGTATTGAGTATTGATACGCCCAATTTTGAGATTTAATAAAAAAAAACAATTCCACTGGTTTCTGGATAAAATTGGCCAATGGCCCACACTGCAATGGCTTACACATCAGAAATTGTGATTCTTTACTCCTTCTAGACCAAATTGTGTTGGCGAATCGTTCGCCAGCAAAAGGTTCTTACGACGAAATTCTAAAAAGTGAATCGTTCGCCGTTGAGAAGTACTATCGTTCGTTCTGTCGGCGAACCGTTCATCCGAAAAACGAATGTCGGGGAACCGGAATGCTTTCTCAAAAAGTTCCACATCTACTAAAACAAAGTGATAGTAGTACTATTACTGGCACTACATTTACATCCATATTGTAGACATTAAATCATTGTGATATTATTCAAATCCTGTTTACATTTCTCACGACAATGTGTGACCTATTAACAGCAGGTCGCGATGTTAGGCTGTAGACAGCCTGGCGACTTTGCGACTAACTTGTTAGCTGTCGAGCGGTATGACAGTCTGGTTATGCTTCATCACGCCCTGTCACAACATATAGGTATTTTTTTTTAAATCTGGTATCATCATCTGCGTAGTCTTTTCCTAGCTATATAAATAAATAGATATAAACCTTTATTGCAGACCACGTGATACATAAAATACACGATAAAAAAAAATTGTAACACATTCAAAATTAAAAATAATCACAAACAAAACAAATTAAAAAATCAAAATTATGATTATGTTGGGGTTGGCTTTCAGTTTAACCGAATGCAGCTGAATACCAGTATTTTACATAGAGCCGAATAAAGTGACTGCCTATCTGACCTCCACAGTCCTACCTACTCCTTGGTAAGACTATAGTTTTCAGACTTGTTTGTTGGTGTAGTGTAGTCATTATTCACATTCTTGATACAATTATAAAATGATTGACCTTATCAATTGATAAGGCCAAAGAATTAGCATTGCCATTCAACGTGGCAATGCTGCCAGTCTTCTGGGCACGCTTATGATGACAGTTACAGACAGAAACTTATATTAAATTATATGGCGAATATCTATAAGGCGACCCATACACCTTCAATAATATTGCGCAATGTTGATGATTGCACAATATTATTGAACATATAGGGGTAGTATTGAAGATTGCGCAATGATTGAGCAAAAGATTGAGGACTTTTAAATTTTATTGCACAGTATTTATTTATTGTGTCTTACAATAAATAAATACTGTGCAATAAAATTTAATAAAATCTGTCTATGGTATATTGCCCAATATTTTTTAGTCTACTACACTAGTCTACAGTTCGGAGCGGTCGCGCACGCACGCGTGTATTTTTGCAGCGAAAATGGCACAAAAAATTTCAGCGAAAGAAAAGGAACGAGAATTCATTATCGAGTGCATTCAAGTTATTGTAGATTGGCCTTTTCATCAACCAGCCCTTAGTCCAGATTCGGCGTTTTCGTTTTTGCCGATAGCTGCAGCCAAATCTTTATCAGACATGGTGCACTGAAGAAAGTTATGACGAGAATGCTTGTTCAATTTTACTGTCTCAATTTAATTGTACCGTGTGGGTTTCGGAGCTCATCAATCATATTGTGCAATCATCAACATTGTGCAATATTATTGTAGGTGTATGGGTCCTCTAACTTAATCGAACAAAAAAAAAAACATTTAGCTCAAAGCATTTATCTCAAGGCACTTTTGAATAGTCAATGAGTCGGTCAGTCAGAAATATGAAGCTAGTTGCCCATTCCAAAGCGTAGTAAGTACCTATAGAGAAGAACGGGCAAGAAAATCCGTCGCAATAAAATTCTGTACCAAAATCGCAAGTGTATTCAAACCCTTAATTATAATTAACGTCCTGCTGATAAGCTTCACTTCAAGCAACAAATTACTTACTAATTAATTGAACTAATTAATTAATTATACGCATATTATCACGACAACTTATTTCTGGTGTAGCCAGAGTAATAATTTTATGCTTTAAAATACCCCTTCCTCGTTGGTCCGGTGGGCGGAAGCGCTACTGCGGGGCATGAGGGTTCGATTCTCAGGTCAGGCAAAGTGTTATTGGGTTATTCAAACAGGAATTTCTCACTACCAGCCCGTAGTCTGATGCTTTCTCACTACTCATACTCTTCAAACCGGTACGTAGTTTTCAACCTTTTAATTTTTTTGTGAATATTTGTAAGCGTGAACAAACAAAATGCGTGGACTTTAAAAACAACGCTTATGTATACTAATAAATCTTGTTAAAATACACGCATATTTTATTAACATCAGATTTTATTTTCACGATATTCGCTAACAAAACCTATATTTAAAATGAGCCCTCCTGGAGGAGGGCTCCTGGCGCTGAGCCCCAAGAATTTGTTGATTAGTCACACGATGCTACTGCTATAAAAATATATTGCAATAAAAATCCGTCACACTGTCTGACCCGAGAATCGAATCCAAGCAGTTAATCAGGCCAATGAGCCAATGAAACCAATCAAAAAGAATATTAACAACTCATCTTTTATTTTTACGTCAAATAAATTATATTTTATGATTTGTATTATTTCTCAAGTAAACTACAAAATTAGTGCCACGCCTAGATTTTAATTATATATTTTGTAAATTATAGAAAGTTCGATTCCTACAACTTACTTAATTTATCTATCATTCATTTTTAATTATTTTACCTATTGTGATTTAGTATCTAATCTTGTTCCAGGTGCATCATCTTGACATATAGATAATAATATAATTAATATATACAAAATATTTTAAAGCATTTTAAAGGAGTAATGGTGGAGTTCCTTGCCCATTCTTCTCCATACGAAAACTATCTTTTGGAAGGGGCGACTAGAATCAATTCTATTTTTTTGTAAATTTTGACGTTCAAAAGTGCCTACTTACTTAATTGAAATAAATTATTTTCATAAAAAATTCAAATTACATACTTACATACATACTTACTTAAAAAAACACTTAATTATTTAACTAAAATAATACATAATTACAACTGCCAAATTGCTACTTATTGCGATGCATCGGGTGCTCGAACTATCAAAACGCAATATTGTGATGCCAAATATAGGTAAGCTATACCTACACTTGTGCCTATCCAATCAATTCCAATCTAGGTAATATAGGCGTGATCTTAGAATAATTCTAAGGGATTGATGTTATAACTGTCGTATTTCGTCTGTCGAGAGAATATATTCTTAACTCCTGTCAGTTTCATACTGACGAATATTTTTATCATGCGAATTTGGTCCTTAAAACTGCAGGTGTCAGACAGGGAGACAGGCATTCTGTAGTCGGCAGCCCGAACGGTACCATTCTGTAGCGGATCGCAGGCAGCACCTGCAGGCGACGTGTCGCCTGGAGGCGAAAGTCCTCGCCCACATTTGGGAGTGGCGCGAGGAGATGAAGCGCCGGGGTGTAACTCCGCTGCCGCGAGAAATCACGTTACAGCGGACAGAGCTCCGGCGGGATCTCATGGCTGCTTGGAGTGTGCCATTGTCGCAACCCAGATTTGGGCACGCCACAATAGCGGCGATAAGTCCCCTCTTTGAGGAGTGGCTAGAGAGGCGCCACGGCGTCCTCACCTTCCGCCTGACGCAGGTCCTCACCGGACACGGTTGTTTCGGGAGGTTCCTGTTTCGCATAAGGCGGGAGGAAACGCCCGGGTGTCACCACTGTGTGGATGGCACGGCACGGCGGAGGATACGGTGGAGCATACGGTGGAGGTCTGCCCGGCTTGGGCGGAGCACCGCCGTATCCTCGTGGAGGCGATCGGCGGCAGTGACCTCTCGCGTCCGGCCCTGGTCCAGGCCATGGTGCGGAGCGAGACGGCATGGTAAGCCGTCACCTCCTTCTGCGAAGCAGTAATGCTCGCGAAGGAGGAGGCGGAGCGCGCGAGGGAGAGGCAAAGGCCGCGCTCTAGCAGCCCTAGCCACCGCCGCCGTAGGAAACGCCCCGGGCGTCGGGAATTGGTAGCCGATTTCCGGCCACCGTAGGCGCGGGCTTGCGGACGGAGAGCAATGATGCTGCTGAGCTCGCAGTCCGATAAGGACCAGGCCCGGGTCGACGGAGTGGTCATTTTACCATCTCGATCAAACGCATCGACCGCGTTTGGCGCTCCGATTGGCAGCCGGCCGGCCTTCACCGGTGAAGGGCCAATCGGAACGTCAAACGAGCTCGATGCGTTTGATCGAGATGGTAAAATGAAACTCGCACTAGGGGCCCTCAGTAGTGCCGCCAACGCGGCAACGCTCGAGCTATAACACGTTTTTCTATGTTCTATCTACCGACTACGGGAATACGGGCTGCTACCGCCTGCGGTCGGGTTCGGAATCATGACTGCCGCCTGCGGTCGGGTACGAATGGTACCTTTACGATTTCATCAAGCGTTAATGCTCGGCCTCTTTACAAACACAGGAAGTTTTACCCATATTGTTCGTAAAGTTTGGTCTTATTGGTAAAACACACTACCTTTTTTGGGGGCATTCGGGTAGTAAGCATAAATATGATCATAAAGAGCTCAATGATGCTGGAATTGAGATATTTATTCACACAACTTTATTACCGTACTTGTGTTGTTAAGGGGAGGAACTTACTTTAAGTATTTATGTCATCTTTTTATCGTAACACTAGCTTCTGCCCGCGACTTTGTTCGCGTATTTTTTTTTATTTTAACATTAAATTTATATCCTATAACACTGCAATACTGTAGTTTCCCTATAACACCTTAACACCCATAGATTTTATAAGAATAAAACTTCTAATGTGTCTCGTTCAGTGTCTCCGAATGCGTTATAGTGCGCGTGGAACTAGTTGACCGCTCATCTCATCACAAATCATCTCACTATTGCAATCTCATGTGCGTTTTGTTTAAATTAGCCGGTACTTTCAACGCGTGTTGCCGTCGCGATGTGAAAGTTCCGGCTAGTTTAGACAAAACGCACATGAGATTGCAATAGCGAGATGATTTCTAATGACATGACCGGTCAACTAGTTCCGCGCGCACTATAGTGAAAGAATTTTCGAAACCTGATCAGTACCTAGTTCCGAATTACCCACTACATACAAACGAGTATGATAAAGAGAATAAGCATGCTAAGAGGGATGTGTGGTGTTACACGAATGTATAGAATAAGAAATGAGTACATAAGAGGAAGGAAGTGGCACCGGTGACCGAAAAATTGTGCGGAAATCGGTTGTCATGGTATGGGCATATGATGCGGAGGAGTGAGGAAAATGATGTGAGGAAAGTTTTGAGTATGAATGTCGATGGCTATAAGAGTAAGGGAAGACCAAAGAAACGACGGATGGACTGTGTGATATGGCTAGAAAGGAGGTGACTATCGAAATGACGACTAATAGACATCACACATGTTGCGCAAACCACTAGTAAATTGGGTTATTGGCAGGATAATGATGATGATACAAACCTACCTCTTTATAATACAATAGATGATCATTTTTCGAGATCTTTGACAGTCGTTACGTGATGTCAGAAGCCCGAAAGTCTGACCACCAGTCTTAAAATCAAAAACATCAAAATAAAAAGTCATAATTCAAACTAAGCTGAGAATCAGCACTTTTCGTACGTCAAAATTACATAAGACAGTCCCCCAAAAACACCCGCCCTTCACCACTTCCTAGTGCTTCTCGGGAAGAAGTGGCGCAAAAATCTCCCCAGCACTTCAGCCAGTAACTGGGCTGTGCAGGTCATAGGCAGGCGCTCCATGTGTAAGATACTGGAATTCAGCTGCATCAGGTTGGACTGGAAACCTGCAAGTGATGATGAAGATGAAAGAAATAGACTTTCAACCCGCTTAAAGCAAACTCTGCTGCATTAATAGATTCATCTGCGTTGCATTCACCTGCGTGGACCATTCTGTACTATATTACTATGTATGTCTTATACATATAAACCTTCCTCTGGAATCAAACTATCTATTAAAAAAACTGCATCAACATCCGTTGCGTAGTTTTAAAGATCTAAGCATACATAGGGACAGACAGCGGGATGCGACTTTGTTTTATACTATGTAATGATAATGTCACATCCAAAAAAATCCATTGGATTATGTCAGTCCCTTCGCCTTAACATAACGTGTTTATCCGTTTGCGCCCACGCAGCTCCTAAACTGCATGTTGTGTTGTCAGCTCATTGTAAGCGTATGTCCGTATGTGTGTGAATTTCTTTGCAACTGATATGAATCAAGGGTTTTATTACTTAATAATAATGTTTCATTTTTAGCCGACTTTGTAGAGGAAAATGATGTTATCATATCATCAAGACCTCCCCTGATGTTATCAGGGGAGGTCTTGATGATAATGTTATTTTTCGTTTTACAAGTTTTTATTTAGTTTTAACTTGTATCAAATAACTGCTTCTGCTCTGGGCGGAGCGGAGCTGTTAATCTAGTGGTTGCAAGCGCTACTGCTGGGCATGAGGTACCGAGTTCGATTCCCAGCTAAGAAAAAGTGTTATTGGCTTTTTTGTCTAAAATTTCTCAATAACAGCCCGGAGTCTGAAAATTGTACCCAGTTGATGGCAGTAGGCTTTTCTTTTTTTTTTTTTTGGCTGGGAAATCATCAAATGACTTCTCCCGCTCTGGGCGGAGCGGAAGGGCGTGTCAGACTCTTACTGACTAAAACCCACCCATGTTCCTTCCCTTGCCTTGCCAGGGGCCACGGTTTCCCCTTAGGACTTCTCGCAACCCCGGATAGCAATAGGCTCGCTCCCTACTAAATGGGATTTAAATAAATGGGTGCACTATACACATCTGCCCGAACTTATGTTAAGTTTTTCTATTAACTTTAAAACATTTTTTATCTCATATTTTACTCTACAAAAAGAAGACATGTAGATTTTATATGATACTAGCGACTCGCCCCGGCTTCGCACGGGTGCAATTTACATGTGAAGATGGTATTCTGTTCCTGATACGTTGTGCACAAGTTCTGAGCAGTGAATCTGCCTAGCCTTTTCCCAACTATGTTGGGGTCGGCTTCCAGTCTAACCGGACGCAGCTCAATACCAATATTTTACATGGAGCGACTGCCTATCTGACCTCCACAACCCAGTAACTGGGTAATAAGATACCCCTTGGTATGACTGGTGTCAGACTCGTAGCGACTGTGAAAGATCCACGAATGACAGCCGGGACCAACGGCTTAACGTGCTTTCCGAGGCACGTAAGAATCTCGGTATATAAAGATGATCACCCATAGAATGACCAACCCCGGCAAGCGTAGCTTAACCTAATGGATCGAGTCGTGCGGCTGTTATTAATTAGCCACGAGCTCCTCAACAAAAGAAAATACGGTAAACATGACGCAAGGAGAGAAAAAAAAAACGAAAATAACAAATTGGGGGGAAAATATTATGCGTCACAGCCACGCAAAACGGCCATACATGCTCCTCATCACAAGTTCTGAACAGTAACCTTACAAATTCAAGATAGAACATACATACATACACTCACGCCTTCTTCTCATGGGGGTAGGCAGAAACTATAGAACGCCACCTGTTAGTGAGTGGGACCGCCGGGACCCCCACGCCCTAGGAGGACATTATAGTGACATAATAAATTGGTGATGTACTTCAGAAAGGTCAGGTGCGTAGTACTCGCAACCGGCGAGCGTGTATGACCAGATGTATGAACGTAAGCGAGGCAAAAGATAGTAGGTATTTCATTAGGTACTGTATACATTTACATAATTTGTATATAGCCTATGTCCATTTAGAATAATGAACCTTTTGAAATGATGAAATAGCTTTTCAAATAGTGTTCCGGAGAATAGTCTCCACATAATTTATACAATCTCAAACAATTCGCTCTCTGTCTTTACAATAATAGAATATTGGGATGGTTTCACAAATACTTGTAACTGCCTAAATAATAAGGGGCACTCTGTTAAAAATTTATCAAAGATTTCCAATCCCAGTTAAGGAAAAATACAGCTAAAAATAAATAAAATAAACTTTCCGTTGTTGATGGAAAACACCTTTAGAATGATTTCAAAGACATTTTAAAACACAGAGTAGGAAGAAATGGAGCAATCATATTTAAGCGCTCCGTGATTCCGTGGTATGTTTTAATTTAATAACATTTGTAAGAGAATAAAATAAAAACCCTTGGATCCTCCAACTATCTTTGTATAATGACTGATTGATCAAATCTCTGATCTTTACAAATATAATAAAAGCATTAGGAAAAGCGTAAGCACATTCTATCTATCTATTTATAACGTTAGCAGTTGTATTTGGTTGACGTATAAAAATAACTACAATTGATTGTAAATAATAACACAAGTGGCTAAGTGAGAGAGAGTAAACAACAACCGGGAAACTAAGTATCAAGAATCCACCAATAAGATTCGATACATACATGAGATTTCACAATAAAATTATAATCAGTAGCTGACCCCTGCCCACTTCATTGGGCGGTAAACATATGACACTCACAAATAACATATGACACTCACAAATAACCTATCCATTACTAAACTATTTTTTTAAATCGGTTCAGGAGATCCAGAGATTAACCCCTACAACCTCACAAATATTAATATAGATTATATTTTCGTGTAGAAATCAAACCCATTGACGCGTATCGCAGAAACGAATCGCTAATATGCACTTTTATAATATAACGTACACGTATTTCTATTAATTTTATAGACGTGGACATCCACGTTTAATAATATTGTCATATTAGAAATTAAATAAAAAACCGCACAATCGCTCAGTCACTGAGCTATCCACATGCCGTCAATAATTGGTCAAACGACGCCATCTTTGATCCATAGCCCTCCATTTTTAACTTCTCCTGGTTCTAACCTAAAACCGTTCAGTTGACAGACAGACGGAAACGAAAAGTGACGGTTGTTTATTTTGGCATTAATTTTAAAACTTCGCGTTGATTGAGAAATTCTTTCATTGATTATCTTTAGTGTTCCGGCTTGAATTGGGGAATTGGAAATGTGATGGAATAATTTCGAGTGCTGTCTGTTTGTTATTCGGATTTTCTTTCAAATAAATTGACTGTCTTTTCTTTATACCTATTTTGAAAGATAGACCAGTAGCCATCTTGGGAGTATTTTCCATCGATTTTCGAATTGAAAACACTCGATCCGCATAAAATATTTACTAAGTTTTAAGACTTTATTCATATTGTATTAAGTACTTAATTTTGCCTGTCGCAAAAATTTTAACCAAAATGAGGATACCTAGTAGTATTTTCGATTTAAAAAAATCGTTCCAATTTACGTTACGTGCCGTGCATTTCGTGCTTTTTTCTGCACTCTAGCTAGAGCCTCTGGGCTCATGAATAAATTGTGTGTCGATACTATATACACGCCAGTTTCTTTCTGATTTTAAAGAAAGATATTTTTTTTTTATTGACACGGTTATGCTATGTAAGAATGCGTGGCTTAGTAATAACAGCCGCACGGGTCGATCCATCAGGTTAAGCTACGCTTGCCGGGGTTACTCCGTGTCCATAGGTGACCGTGGCCTACTTTACATACCGAGACTCCTCCGTGCCTCGGAAAGCACGTTAAGCCGTTGGTCCCGGCTGTCATTCGTGGATCTTTGACAGTCGTTACGGGTCGTCAGAAGCCTGAAAGTCTGACAACCAGTCTTACCAAGGGGTATCGTATTACACAGTTACTGGGTTGTGGAGGTAAAATACTGTAATAAAAATAATAATATTCAACTGCATCCGGTTAGACCGGAAGCCGATCCCAATATAGTTGGGAAAAGGCTAGGAAGATTACCTATAAAATAGTAACAGTTTGCACATTTTCGCGATTTTAACTACATACCTACCTACCCATAACGAGTGTCATAGATAAGTACGTATATTGACGGCTTAGCGCGCTCTGTAGCACGGAGGGGTGTAGCTGTGTAACCAGCTGTTACGTACCCAAGAATTAAAAGGAAATCGTAGTTTAATCACTGCAGTATCTATTTTTATAACGGTAGGTACTTTGAATTTGTTGGTAAAAGTTCATAAACGATGGATGGGTACAGAGATCAACAATAAAAACTTTTTACAAAAAAAAAACAACCGACTTCCATAAAAAACACTAGAAAGTGAAAAATAACTTTAATTTTGGAAGTCGGTGTATTTGATTTTGAATTTTCGTTTTTGCCACCGACTTCCGAAATTAAAGTTATTTTACACTATTTGTGTTTTTTATGGAAGTCGGTTGTTTTTTTTTTGTATTTATTTTTCACCCACACAAATTCGAATACCACGACCTGCAATATAAATAACAGTGACAAGATGTTATCATCAAATCATCCATTTAAACTAAGTGGGAAAAATACGTATTATTGAAGCTAACATAAAGGACCACCACCATTGACATTGACCATACCCTTTCAAACAAAAAAAATAATTTTCAAAATCGGTTCACAATTGACGGAGAAATCGGTGAACACAGATAAAAAACATATATAAAGTCGAACGTAGAACCTCCTCCTTTTTGGAAGTCGGTTAGAAATGTTAGTACCTAGTTACTTATTTCAGTTTCTTCAGGTGGAATGACTGATCATTTCACCTCAGTTTTTACAGTGAGTTTTTTACCGAACAGGCTGGCTGGCCGTCCAGAACGACCCTTACAGGTGTACAGTTCGATTCAAACTTAATGGCGGCCGGAAACATGAGGCGAGTCGCTGTGCAGTAACAAATTCATGAGTCAGCGGGGGTGAAGGGTGGGGTACTGCGCAGCGAGCAGCTAACTTCCGAGCCGCCAGAACTGTAGCTTGGTTAAAACAAGAGCTAAATGCGTTAACTCATTAGCATTAGTTGCTGCCTTGCCGATATTAAGTTATAGATTAAAAAGGAAAACAGACAGAATTTCTTCAGTCTAATATAAAAACGAAAAAGGTATCGCTCGACTTCAGTACGGATCCCTGATTGCCCAAACCAAATCCCCTCTTGTCCAGTTCTTCTTTTAATCAACACAAAAGAAAACACTGCCAAGTGCCAATCGTGATGAGAAACTAAGCTATAAGACAAACAAGCCGATTAAACAAAGCTGCTTGAGTCACTATTTGTTATGCAAACGAGTGCTAATCTAATAATCACTGTACCGCTAACTGTTAGTTCCCTAGAGAACTTTATAAAAAAAGAAAGAAAGCACAAGACAGTATTTATTGAGACAAGCACAGTCACGGTCACAAACTAAAGTAAGTTTTTTTTTTTTTTTTTTTACTGTAATACAAAACAAAGCAAAATTAAAATAGAAGCAGAGTCCTATGCGAGGCCAAAAGGCTCCTATCTCAGCACGATGCTGCGACATTTAACAAGAAATGTCGCAGCGCTGGTATTCTGATAGGGCTCGAGTGAGAGATACAGAAATAAATACTAAATAATAATGTATCAAATACATTAAAAGAAAAAAAATTACGTCGTCCGCGTGTCTGCACCCGACGTAACATCGATTACTTGTCTATGCCTTTGGTGTCTGTGGTGTGGTACTCTATGGCTTCGTTGTGACAAGTAAAGAGACGCAGACGCTGACACCGGCAATTTTTTTTTTAATTATTACATACCATCCTTATTATCATTCATTCAATTTCAGCCGAAAGACGTCCACTGCTGGACATAGGCCTCCCCCAAGCACCTTCACTTCAACTGATTCTGTCTCCCGCTTCCTGTGGATTCCTGCGACCTTCACAAGGTCATCGGTCCATCTTGTGGGCGGCCTTCCAACACTACGTGTTTCGGTACGCGGCCGCTACTCCAGAACCTTTCGACCCCATCAGCCATCTGTTCTACGAGCAATATGCCCTGCCCATTGCCACTTAAGTTTGGCAATTCTTCGGGCTATGTCGGTTATCTTGTTTCTCCTACGGATCTCTTTATTTCTGATTCGATCACGTAGGGAAACTCCAAGCATAGCCCTCTCCATTGCCCTTTGGGTGACTTTTAGCCTTCTGAAAAGGTCCACAATCTCCCTAGCCTTTTCGCAACTATATTGGAGTCAGGTACCAGTCTAACCGGATGCAGCTGAATACCAGTATTTTACATGGAGTGATTACAGTAACTGGGTAAAACGATACCCCTTGGTAGACTGGTTGTTAGACTTTCGGGCTTCTGACGACTCGTAACGACTGTCAAAGATCCACGAATGACAGCCGGGACCAACGGCTTATCGTGCTTTCCGAGACACGGAAGAGTCTCGGTATGTAAAGATGGTCACCCATGCACAGACCAACCCTGGCAAGCGTAGTTTAACCTGATGATGGAAATGTAGTAATTAATATGTTAACACCGAAAATTTAGTTTTAGATGTAAAAAAAGTATTTAGTGTTATAATTGTAGTTCATTAATAATATTCTAGTTCGCTAGTTATCTTATTTCCATATAGTAATATTGCCAAATTAATCTAAACAGGTAAATATTTGACAGCTATTTGCGACGTTGCCAACTTTTATGATGCACGCTCTTATGGTGCTATCAATGTCAAATGAGTACCTTGGACCAGTGGCGTGCACTCCATACATGCAAATAAGCTCTGCATACCCTGTAGTCCCATACATACATGTCCCTCAAAATTATAAATAACTATAACAAAAAAAAAACATAGTATCGAATTATTGATCTACATCTCATCGCATAGCGTTTTGCTTCCCGTGTTAATTTCGCGCCATCTATTACTTTTTTTTGGAACTAGTTGAAGCGGCGAACAGCCGAACATCCGCCGCCGCCGCCGCCGCAGGCTCCCCTCGTGAGCAAAAGCATTACTACACGTTGCTTATTTGTCATACCACACATCTCGTGAATTCTCGTGTAGTACACAGCAAAAGTGTGACTGTGTGCGTGAAAATGTGAGCGCGTGTTTGTGTTTTGGAAGCACTGCTTACATTACAACCCGTCCGAATTGAGAAGCCATAAAAGCACCTCTTATTTGTTGATTGTAGAGGGTCAACTTTTTTAGTCGGATTAACCATATTTATTCGTTCATATTAGTTCGGTTTCTTTAGACCTAATTTCACCAAACACAAAAATTAGCTAACAGGTCATTAAACTCAGGTTACTGCTTTGATTGGCTCACTGACATGACAACAGCCAATCACAGCAGTTGACATGTGTGTTAACAGTCTGTTATATCTAACAGAGTATGGTGAAATTGAGTCTTAACCTATTGTTCCGATTGTTTTTCTTGGCACAATATATTGATTTTCTAAGTAAATATTTAGTAAGTTAATTGTAAAAAATTGAAAATTAGACCTGTGAAACCTGTGTTGGCTGCAGATTTTAATTCATTGAAACGTATTTCATTAAATTAAAATCAGCCGTATTTTCGACGTTATCTTTTGAGAAAAAAGTTCAATTGATTGCAAAGGGAAGGTGTGCACCCGGGTTGGATTGAAATAAAAAAATAGGTGATGCTACTTATTATTTTCGTAAAAAGTTTTACGATTATTATTAGGTAGGTACCTACACAGGCTAACAGGTTGTGTACACAAACAAACAACACATTGTATTGTTTCCCTTGCATTTCGTTTATAAATGTAGATAAAGAGAATGTTTGGATCTAGGTATAACGAATAAGATAATTATTCAGATATAACATCATGCGAAGGCAATGGCGTAAGAGTCGGGTAGGGTAGGTAGTCGGTGGGCCACCGAACGAAACCAGCTGAAACTGGTACTTACCTACGTTTTATTTTAATTTTAGCCGTGCATACCCTGTCTTAAATCTCTGTGCACGCCACTGCCTTGGACGTGTGCCTGAGTCTACCTTTGGGAGGAAGCCTTTAAGTATATAGGAGCTTATCTACGGTCTCATATCATATTCACATCTTACCAAAGGTCGCATATCTAACTCTGCATGTATAACATAACTCAATTACAGGGGTGATAACTACCCCACGGGGTAATTTCGACCCCACGGGGTAGTTTCGACCCCATCAATTAAGATCTAATGCAAATAATGTTGGGTAAAGGGTGTGTGACGGTATGTGAGGACAGAAGGGTTTGTTTGAAACGGTAGCTGTAGGTCCATAGGGTCAGTAAATATGAGGATTGAAAGTAATATAGGTACTAAGTTCTTTAACACGTTCAGTGCCGGGAGCCCTCCTGGAGGGCTCATTTTAAATGTAGGTTTTTCTTAGCGCATACAGCATTATAAACTGTGAAAATAAAATCTGATGTATATTTTAACAAGATTTATTTAGTCTATGCGTTGGTTTTAAATACAGAAATTTCAATATTTTCAAATTTTTTGGTCTTGGTTACAAATATTCACTAAAAATTTTAAAGGTTTTAACTGCTTATAGCGACAAGACCCCCAGAAAACACTTTTTCATTTCGTTTTAGAGTGTTTTATAACACGGTTTTAAAACGAATGCCGTTGACCGTCCGCGATGGTTAACTTTAGCGCAAACGTAATGCCGGGAACCCTCCCGGAGGGTCCACTTACAATATGTATGGCGGCATGGCGTATTAGCTCTACGAAAATGGGTGGAGTCGAAAGTGTTAAGTAAAGGATAGTTTTTTTTTTTTATCATTTCCAAAATTATATAAGTACAGGGTTATTGGTTAGGTATACCTCGGTATAGTAAAGAAATCACAATGTTTTGGCAAGTCGTAAAACCGTGCAAAGCAGGGGCGAGTCGCTAGTCAATAATATATAGCATAAAAGCTTCCGCAGACAGGTGCGATGCGACTCTGGTGGAACAATTTCCGACCACGATCCACTAGAGCGGACAACAAAGCAGAGGAGCGGAGGTGGGCCAATATTAACCAAAAGAATTTAAATTCTAGAGCGGAGTTCTCTTCTCGCTTCTCCAGTGGACAGGCAGCTTTATGTTTGTAAGTTTATGTCAACCATGAATGAAAATAGAACGGGTACAGTTGCGCAAAACGGTCGCCACTATCCCAATCAAGGATTATGTAAAACTACTAAACGTAAAATGCCATTGGTCATCCCATTTGATCCCCTGACCATCCCCTATTTGAGAATGAACGCACACGTTGTGTGGGGTGAACATGATTAAGTAAAATGTCTGACAAAACTTTTTGATTGTTTGAGGTCTGAAACAAAAGTGGGTTTCGTTTCGTTCGCTCTTGAGTTTTCCTGAATTTTAAAGAAGTTTTTAGTACGTAAATTCTGTAGAATTTATTATAATTGTTACTGTTTGTGATTGTTTTTGTGTAAAATAATTTCATCACCACTGCTCACAAAACGGTGAGGGAAAACATTGTGAGGAAACCGGCATGTCCTAGAACCAAAAATTCGAAGACATGTGACATCTACCAACCCGCACTGGGCCCGCGTGGTAGATTACAGCCCACTCCCTCTCACAGAGAGGAGGCCTGTGTCCCAGCAGTGGGGACATTAATAGGCTGATTATGTGATTGTTTTAACTAAGTTCGAATCCAATCATTCTTAGTAATTATAAGGTAACGTACGATTAATACGATAAGTGTGGCCAGCCCGATTATTACGACTTTAATTTTTAACTTTATTTCGTTTATTCATTTTTATACTCATTAAATACATTTTTAATTTTTTTTATAAAAATAATCTAAAAAGCATTAAAAATATAAAAACATAGCATTATTATTTTTTGATAATGCAGCAACACAAATACACCAACAGTGAAAAATTTAAACGGTCTACCTACTACGGTTCATGAGATACAGCCCGCTGACAGACAAATAGACGAACGGCAAGCTGAGGCTCAGTAATAGGGTTCCGTTTGGCACACAAAAATAATGACATGTGAATTCATTTTAATTTTATAGTAATCACACAGTTTATAAAATAATTAGAAACCCATAAAAAAAAAACAAAAAAAAACAACCTCTAATCTAAACAGATAAAAAACCGAACTGTCCTATTAATATGATTGAAACTGTATTTTATGGTCACCCTTCTTACCCTAATCTTTTTTGCTGGGGCTCATAAAACCATGGCGCAATTTGCTAAGCGCGCCCCCCGGTGGCGCTTGGTTTTTATTATGAAACACTATTCATAATTTTGTTTAATTATTTAAATATTCTACTGTTTTTTGTTGTCACTAATTTGATATTCATAACAAAGGTTATGTTTTTCTAATTTATTAAACAAAAAACATCGAAAAAAAAACCGTTTATTTTAGGTTTCGGCCGATCTGGCTTTATAGATTTGTTAATATGATGTAAGCATCTACATAACTGTTAAGTACACATAACATTATCATCACGCCTTGTTTTCCCCGAAGGGTTAGGCAGAGGTGCACCTATAGTACACCCACATTTCGCCAGTTATGTTTAAGTCCCATGTAATAGGGGGCGCGTACCTATTGACAAGAACCGGGCACAAATCCAGATAGGAACTCCTGATAGGAAAACTCAATCACACATTGCCCGAGCTTTGAATGTAGACCGTTAGTTTACAAATAAGTTTGACAGCCAACACAACCACAGCTGCAGCATCATTGCTTGGCAATCAGTTTAAAAAGTCTTGACAGGGAATCCGAAATCAGTCATCAGTTCATCACTAATCTATTGACTTTTCCTAAATTACCCAAGCTGATACGATTTTGGGGTTCCGTACCTCAAAAGAAAAAAAGAGAACCTTTATAGGATCACTTCGTTGTCCGTCCGTCAGTCTGTCAAGACCCTTTTTCTTAGGAACGGGTGGAGGTATCAAGTTGAAATTAATATCAATTACGTAGGTCTATGGTCGCTTGAGGCTCTAAGAAAATCAAGTTTCTAAATCAACGCAATAAAAAAATGCGACATATTTTGATACTCGCAAGTACCTCATAATCTACAGGGTACTTAACTGTTGACCTAGAATCACAAAATTTGGCAGGAAGCAAGGTCTCACAGCACATTTAAAGGAAAAACAACCGGTTTGGTAGTTTCACTACAAAAAAAAAAGAAATTAAAAACAAACTTATATTTCCAGTTGGAGAATTGACCGTGGCGTATATCGATTTATGGGAGAAAATATTTTTCAACTACAATATTTAGTTTTTTTTTCCTTGTTATATTATAACTTGTGGTGTTACATTTTATAACTGCCCAGGTTTACGTGAAATAAAATATTTTAAATATTGATTTTTTTTTTATGTTAGACGATAAAATAAAAAGTGTTTACTTACAGACATAAGAATAAATTACCGATCTCTCTCTTAAAATTTTCAAAATGAACACCCATCTAAAATTCCTCCTCAGTAACATTACTTTACCTTATCGATACACATCTATAAATACTTACCATGGAATCTTCAGTCCCTTGATCCAATATGAAGGTCCCAGTCCCAGGAGAGACCATTGTATTGTGTTCACCCCACTCCGGCGCCATGATGGCTCAATTATTAAATTTTATTAAAATGGGGGCATTGACCTTTCAATTGAGGACGGTTAGGTACCGACATAATGTATGAGTTTGTTGTATGGAGGTACCGGGTTATTAAAAAATAAGAATACATAGTCAGAATAAATTTTGTATTTTTTGTAAGTATTTTTTACTTACCTACTAAGAATTAAATGTACTGAAATGACCTGAATGTAGAAAAAAATTAACTGTACATAAATAACAACTTTTACCTAATTAATTAATACAATAAAAATATGTATACTTAAACTAAAACTATTAACTACTTAACTAAAATATGGCGTCGAAAAAATCGTATTTAACTAAACCTATAAGTAGGTAGAAGTACCAGCTCAATAAAAATCTTAAATTCATTCATTCTCTCTGACAGGGAACGCACACGCACAGCCAAAACTGCGTGTCTAGAAATTGAGAATTAAAAATATTTTTCAAAAATTCACTCCCTAAAGGGGTTAAATAGGGGTGAAATTTTGTATGGAAGTTCGTTATTTTTGTGGACGCACTATTTGTTAACTCACTCATAAAATGGCATTTATTGCTCCATAATCAATGAATTTATTCATTTTGAAACATGAATGAAATAAATAATGCGGTTTGATTTATAAATTTTAATGTAAATCTCATGAATTATTAATTTTATTTCTCTAATTATGTATTTGATTGGCATGTTAGCTCATTTTATATGCATTATGCATACATTATTATTATGTCGAACTTAATTATTTATTTATAAACATTATAACATCACGCCTTGTTTTACCAAAGGATTAGGCAGAGGCGTCCTACCCATGTCAAATCAAATCAAATCAAATCAAACTTTATTTGTGAACATAGGTACATAAAAGGTCTTAAAATATACATTTTAGCGTGATCTCTGTGTTCTACCAACGCAGTTGGTATACAAATAATTCCTTAAATAGGTAATTTTAATAAGTACTTAAATTGATTCGGAAACATGCAATAATAATAATCCGAAGAATTTAATAAGATTATACAAATGATTTCAAGTAGAAGTTTATGTCACATGATAACATAATTTAATAATTTCAATAATGGCAAAAGAATAATAAAATGAAAATGTCAATAATGTCAAAAAATAAAATAAAATAAAATAAAAATGTCAACAGTCATTAATATTCAAAAAGTAATAAAGAAATAAAAAATATCAGTATCATAATTTATCATTTAAAAAATCATCTATGGAGTAATAGGTCTTCTCTACTAGAAATAAGAATAATTTGCTTTTAAATAGGCCGACATTTTTTACACTTCTTATGCATTTTGGTAATTTATTATAAATTTTTGGAGCCATTACAAAGATGCTTTTCTTAAATAATGCGGTTCTGGATCCAACTAAATTTAACTGGTTACATCGACGCTGACTTGAAACTCGAGAAAATCTATACATATTATTTTTAACAAACATAGCTGTTTCGTATATGTATAAGGAGGGCATAGTAAGGATTTTCATATTTTTAAAATAAGGCTTGCAACTGTCGGTGGTTCGCAGATTACAAATAGCTCTTATACATCTTTTTTGGCACTTAAATACCATATCCTTGCCTGTGGCATTACCCCAAAATATAATGCCATATCTCAACGTTGAGGCAACTAGACCATGATATGCTGTTAAGACTGTTGTTCTATTTGCCGTTTTGCTTAACATATGCAGGGCATAGGAATATTGATTAAGTTTACTACATACTTTATCGATCTGTGTATGCCATTTTAACGTGTTTTCTATATTTAATCCAAGAAATTTTGTCACTTTGGTCTCATTTATAATTTTGTCATTATATTTAATGTTTAATACTAAGTTATGATTTGGTCTTTGTTGGAAATTCATGATTACTGTCTTGTCTAAGTTTATTATTAAATTATTGTTTTGCAGCCAATCTACGACCGATTTTATGTTAGAATTAATTTCTGTCTCTAATGTGCTTAATTCGTCACAATTAAAAAGTAAAGTGCTATCGTCTGCAAACATTGTCATTGGGTAAGTTGATGCTGTTGGAAAGTCATTGATATAAATAATAAATAGGGGAGGCCCAAGTACACTGCCCTGCGGAACTCCATATGATACAGCTCTCTGGCTAGATTTATACGTAATTTCATTATTTTTACATATTCTATTGATTATTGTTATTTGCTGCCTATTACGAAGATAGGATTCGATTAAATTATATATGTTTCCTCTTATTCCGTATGCATTAAGTTTATGCATAAGTATGTCATGGTCAACACGGTCAAAAGCTTTTGACATATCCATGTAAAGCGCTAGAGCTGGTAGCCTCTTATCCACTCTGCGGCTAACTATTTGTAAAAAATCGTAAATGGCCATGTCAATAGATTTGTTCTTTCTAAAGCCTTTCTGATTATCAACGAATAGCTTATTTTGTTCAAAGTATGTGTTAAGTCTATTATATATTGCTTTTTCAAATATTTTTGAAAAGATGGGTACCAGAGCTATAGGCCTGTAACACGACATGTTCTCTTTGTTGTCTTTTTTGAAAAGCGGTTTTATAACTGTAACTTTTAATTCTTCCGGAAAAATACCATGAACTATGCACAAATTAATCAGATGGCTTAACACAGGCGCAATCATTGTCGAAACACTTTTCAAAATTTTTGTACTTATATCATCATACCCATCATGTACACCCACATTTCGTCAGTTATGTTTAAGTCCCATGTAATAGGTGGCGAGCCTATTGCCATCAGACACAAATCCAGACTCTGGGCTGCTACTGAAACATTCCTATTGGAAATACACAATAACACTTTGCCCGACCCGGGAATCGAACACAGGACCTTATGCTCAGCAGTAGCGCTTGCGACCATTAGACCAACGAGGCCGTATTTATTAATTAATTTTGTAATTAATTGTCGGCTTTACTTGAAAAGAGAGCAGTGGTGGCCCAGTGGTAGCGGCTCCGACTTACGAGTTGTAGGTCGTGGGTTCGAACCCCAGAAGGCGCTACTTACTTTGTGTAAATAATTTCATCACCACTGCTCTCAAAACGGTGAAGGAAAACATCGTGAGGAAACCGGCATGTCTTAGAACCAAAAATTCGAAGACATGTGACATCTACCAATCCGCACTGGGCCCGCGTGGTAGATTACAGCCCACCCCCTCTCACAGAGAGGAGGCCTGTGTCCCAGCAGTGGGAACATTAATAGGCTGATGATGATGACTTGAAAAGCTCCTTTGAGACCGTAACTGATTGAGTATAAAAATAAAGAAATCCTTCTTTTCTTCCTTTTTTTCTTTCTTATTAGTATAATACAAAAAACATGCATAATATATTAGTCTATTAAAACCATAGATATCCGTGATTAAAACAGTATTTTACTATTTTACTTATCAATTGTCAAAAAATAACCATGTATACTGTGTACCGGGTAGATTTTTAATGAAATTCCAATACCTTCTCCAAATTCGTCCTGTATTTAAATGACTTTATTTATAAATGGATATTTTATGATTTTTATAATTAGGCATTGAAAGAACGAAATAAACTCACTAGTAAGTAGTAAGTAACAAAACAAGACCATCCCTGTTTTTGCGTCGACAGTTAAAATACCAATGTCTTACCAACGAGCATCGTATTACCCATTTACTGGGTTGTGGAGGTCAGATAGGAAGCCGCTTCATTTGAAATACTTGTATTCAGCTGCATCCAGTTAGACTGGAAGCCGACCCCAAGATAGTTAGGAAAAGGTTATTAAAATACCAATTTAGAAAGATTGCCATAACAGTTATTAAGATTCATCATTAAAGATAACAGAATAATATTTAATTCATTACAAATTTTATTACCGAAAACAGAGTTCCTGTTTATACGATATTAGAACAGGGATGATAATATTACCTGAAGTCCCTTTGACCCTAGGCGCCGATGATAGATGACATCGATCTAATCTGTAGCGGTTACATAACTTTTTTTTAAGACCACAGACCCACTGGGCCATATCCAAAAACGACCCTTTTTTGTCCGTTTCCAATTTCATAATCCATGTGGTATTTTTGGAGGATGTCAAGTGCGTGTCGGGGTTATGGGTGGTAGGGTTCCGTAGTTATTTTGGTTTTTGAAGGATGAATGATCAGTTGATGTATAAAAACGTAAGTTATTCGTTAGTTATAAGAATTGTTGCAAAAAATTGAGAAACATTTTTTGTAGAAGAGTTTTAGTTACACTTTAATTTTGCATATTTATTTGTTAACTAGTTGTTACCTGCAGTTTCCACTAATGAGACTCAATAATACTGATTATTAGTTATTATACTTATTGTATTGCAGAAAATCGTCAGTCTCCAATATAGGAAAAAAACAAATTGTACGTAAACGTATTTTTATGACGTATCGTAATCACATTTGAATAAGCATTATAATCAGTCTACAGTGTTCCCACTGCTGGGACACAGGCCTCCTCTCTGTGAGAGGGAGTGGGCTGTAATCTACCACGCGGGCCTAGTCCGGGTTCGTAGATGTCACGTCTTCGATTTTTTGGATCTATGACATCGACATGCTGGTTTCCTCACAATGTTTTCCTTTACCGTTTTAAGAGATTTCACATTTGAATGCAGGACCGAATTTGCTGTTTTACTACGTAACCCTAAAAAGTTAACGAAGGTTATGCAGGTATCATTAGTTCGTATATGCGTGTTGCACACATGATCGATTTTACTCGCAAAATGGTTTTATACAGACATACAGACACGTTTGTAATATGTAATATCTGAAGGCTTGGTTGGAAGACATGGTAAAATTACATACGTCTTTTAAAATGGGAAAAATATTTACTTGATCCTCTAAAAAGTTATCGACACTTTTAAATTCATGATTCTCTATAAACTTTTTGCGTTTCTAATGGTGCACACTTTTTTTATTAACTGAGCCTCTTTTTAACTTACTGGCCTTTTCTTACAGTTGGTCGCAGTTACTTGGCTTTTATTTATCTAGTATTTTAAGGACCACAAAATAGGAATAGGAAGGACACAGGCCTCCTCTCTGTTAGAGGGAGTCGGGTCGTAATCCTCCACGCGGGAAAAGTGCGGGTTGGTAAATGTCACATAACTTCGAATTTTTGGTTCTAGGACATACCAGTAATCGCGATGCTTTACTTACACTATTAAGACGCAGATACATGTCAGTGACCTTGAGTGGTTAGCTTGCGTGTTCTGTACTGAGCTCACGCGACGCGTCGTACGTTCAGTCAATAAGAGGACTCGCCCATAAAGAAGCGTTGGCAGCGCTGCGCTGTCCCAAATTAGACGCATTATTAATTTATTATACTTTAGAGGTATGAGGAACAGGGTGTAAAGTTCACTCATCCACCATAGAAAAGGGAGGATCCTCCAACCAGACGGGTTGTTATGTCTGGCGGGCAACTGTCCATATGTTGATTTCGGATAGTCTTATCTATGTTTTTCACTCGGTAAACTCTAACTGCGCGATGCAGGAATTGAGTGACGTCATGTCTTCGTTGCGTAGTTCGTATGTGGTGGTGTAACCACTACAATACATAAAACAAAATGTATTTTAATCAAACACGTAAGTATAATAAAAGATCAATAGTAAAATTATCTTTAAAACGGAGAAAGTTTCAGAAAAATAAGCTTGATAGATTTTGCGTTTTTCTCAGTTTTTTATCCGCTTTAGACATAACTTTACAAATTAATTTCACTATGTATTATAAACATAATCTAAAATGTTCCTATATTCAGTTATAAAAAATATGCTCTAATTATTATTATTTTTTTCCAAATCTAGAACACTACTCGTTTACACGTGATCTTCGGTTATCGTCGCCTTAAGAGACGGGGTGATGAAATAAAAACAAAGTAAAACGCTTGCCTAAGTTCGAACCCACCAAAAAAGATAATTATATTATATAAATAAAAAGATAAATATACTATACGCAATGAGTCTTTCCGAGGCACGGTAGTTATAAGTACAGAAGTGTAGAGACCTAATTCTCACGCACATACTTAAGTACCTACTCAGGTCTTAAAATATCGTGAATAGTTTAGTAAATAATATTATGATTTATCTAATCCTATAGAATTCTCTGTTAATTTTGTAATGATTTGTGTGACACTATGCCAATTGCTTATACTAGGGCTGTGTCATAACGTAAATCTATTGTTGAAATTATCGATTATTCTAAATTACTTTAGAATGGCCACTTGTGGAAGCTCTAATGCAATGCATCCCAATACTTTTACTAATTATAATACCTAAGATATTGCTTTAAATAGTTAGAAGAGGGAGTGTAAGATCTGAAGAGTCAGATCAGAAGATCAGAAGGAGTGTCTCAGCATTATGCTGAGATAGTGGCCTTTTTGGCCTCGCACAGGTCGTTTTTAATTTTAATTTTTGGTTAATTTCAACTCGTTTAATTGTTAGTTTTAGATGCTCCTTTTAGTTTTTTTTTATTTTTTTATTACTGTTTGTATTTCCTGTGCGTGTCCCAAATAAAATATTTTTCTTTCTTTCTTTCTTTCTTTCTAGATCAAAGAAAAAGCCGCCTCTGTGATCTAGTGGTTAAGACACCGGTCTCAGACCCAGAGGTCCCGGGTTCGATTCCCAGTGGGAGCAAAATTTTCTGCTCGGTTTGGTTGGTGGTAGGGCTTGTTCTAAGTCCGCCTGGCTAGCTACCACCATCTTATCTAAGTCTGTCGCCATAACAACAATGTTAACAGCATTGTTGTGTTTCGGCAGTTTAGAGATAGCCAGTTCCTTTGTGGTTGAGGATCCCGTGTGAAGCTCGCTTCCACCTTCGGCCTGATCATCACTTACCATCAGGTAAGATGCAGGCCAAGAGCATCCAGGTCGAGGGAAAAAAAAAAAAGTTAATAAAAAAACCCGACTGCAAGTTACAATAGTGAAAAAATAAAAACAAGCATTATAATTTTATAATCAATATAATTTTGGTATCGCAGGCAGAACAAACCAAATAACCTAAAAAATTGTGTAACGATTTTTTTCTCGCGCAATTAAGACGAATCTAACGACATATAATTCATTAAAATCGGTCCAGCCGTTTATTAGTTACGAGGGAACATAAAGACGGACAAACGACACACGTACATACATACAGGTCAAACACATAATCCTCCTTTTTAAGCTTCGCCGCAGTCAGGTATAAAAATGGATAAATTGTGTGAGGAATGATAGGAAAAGGAGTTAATGAAGAGGAAAACGTGGTGCGCCACCCCCACGTACCACTGTCAAGGCAGGAAGATGATGATGCTGATGCTACCTACATTCCTAGTAACATAGCATAGCATCACACCCATATACCTAGAAAGGGCAGGCAGAGTTGTACAGTATATACCACCCACATTTCGCCAGTTATGTTCAGAGTATTAATAGGGGACAAGCATTTGACCGGTAACCTATAAAAAACTCGGTTACTCCGTGTAGGTATGCCTAGAATTCTGCCGGTCCCTATAAGGCAAGAGGTCGTAATAATAAACTAACTAGCCATGACTGAGGCAGATTACATCTCTAGATCAAGTTACAGGCAGGGGTGGGCAACGTTTTAGTTACAAAGTGCTTCAGAAACAGCATTCTGGGTTATTTCTTGAATATTTTTTTGCACTCGCATTTGAACTATCTAGCTATATCTATATGATATATTAAAGCAGCTACAATGCTTTAAATTACTGGTTTTTATATAGGAATAGTTGTATGCACAATCCGATAATTGGTTTTATGTTTTTTTTCTAACATAAATGGCACTGTCAGCGCAAGGAATACATAAAAGTTGTGTGCAATTTCTGGAAGCCAAAAAAAACCACTGGATTATTATTTATTATAAAAGCTGACATCGGTTTTTTTATTTAGATGCTTCTGTTTACTTATCAACGTTTGTGTGACTATTCTAGAAAAGAAAATAGATTTCCTACGGGATACGCAAAACAACTACATTTCAAGAATTCAATTGAATTGAAACAACCACTGCATCTGCAGTGGTTGTGACAATGCGTCCAGAAATCACGAAAGCTATCTAGCTTTCGTGATTTCTGGACGCATTGTTTCGATAACTTGGTCATGGTACTGCTACTTTCAACAGCCAACTGACAAGCGAAACCAATGTCACCAAAATTAAACCTAAAATGTTGTGGGCCCCTCTCGCGTCCACAGATTATATCAACAGTTCGTTAGGCACAACCATTAAGCACATACGATACATTGTGAGTAGTGATGTAATACATTATAGGGATTATAATATAGAGGCACGAGATTCCTCGTATGAAGATGAAAGTTCCTTTTCCTGATGAAAGTTATAAAGTGATTAAAACTTCTTTCAGAAAAGAATATTAAATAAGAAAATAAAGAAAAGAAAGAGAGAAAATAAAGAAAGAAAAAAAAGAAAAGAAAGAGAGAAAGAAAGAAAAAAAAGAAAGAAAAAAAAAGAAAAGAAAGAAAATACATTAATTTAGCACAGACACACAATGTAACACCGTCCGACATCGTTTGCAGTTACTGTGCGTGGTGCGGTTCGATTCCTGTTGTCAGCCAGGAGAAAGCTGATGTCTATTCTCTCGGCTAAGTCTCCTGTACGATAGAAAATATAGAGTATTGCTAAGTGCTTGTTTACGGACACGCGGGGCGTTGGGCGGGGCGTGCGGCGGGGCGGCCCGCACAAAATTCAAACATATGGCGTTGTATGAGAGCGTTTACGGAGAAGCGTTTTTATAGGCGTTTGCTTGAAATCCAGGCGGTGCCCGCGGCGTTGCACGCCGCGTCGCACGCAGCGTTGCCCGCGGCGGGGCACGCGGCGGGCAACGCTGCGTTCAACGCCGCGGGCAACGCCGCGGCGCACGCGGCGGGGCCCGCGGCGTCGTATGTACGCTCAATACCTACGAACTACGAACATCGGTGATATCCACATATAACATCAAATAAGAATATAGGCGTGATGTTATGCATCCTATGTATTTCTTTATTTATTATTAAATATTTCGGTCGCGCTTGAATATCAGCTCCCGCCTTCCGCTCCCGATGCACGCCGCGTGTACCGCCGCGTTTACCGCCACGTGCAACGCCGCGGGCACCGCTACATTTCACGCCACGCCGCACGCCCCGCCGCACGCCCCGCGCTTCCATAAACAACATCGTACATCGCCATATGTTTGTGTTTGCGCGTGTGATGACGCGGGCCGCTGCACGCCCCGCCTCTCTGTAAACAGAAAAAACGTCCGACGCACCGCCGAACGCCACGCTGCACGCCACGCTCAACGCCCCGCGTCTCCGTAAACAAGCACTAAGACACAGGTACATAATTATGTATAGTACAGATTGGAGTAGGTTGATGTGCTGGCGTCTGTACTTAGGTACATGACATGTCATGAAGAGATCTTATGGAATTCCAGAACTTATTCTGGCTGCATTACGATTTTTATTTTTTTTAAGTTAGCAATACGAGTAATATGCAACCCTCATTGTTGAGAATCTTTCTCAAAACATACAAAAAGCTAATTGTTGCCCAAAAACAAACTGAAAAACAATTCATTTACAAACAAAACACCAAATTCCGTCATATAACTCCACTACACGCATTCTATAAATATCGACAATAACAAAGGAAACATTACTTATAACAACACTAAATTCATCGACAAACGCACATCCCTAGCCGTTAAGTGATTTACTGACATTCATTGCATTCCGTGACTATAGGTCTGTCTCACTCACTCGAAGGCTTAATAGCTGTGGAGGAAAGAGAAAGGTGTAGTGTTAGAATATAATGTAGGATTTTTGTAATAGTACAAATAGTTTGAAAGTTGTGGGGTGTATGTTTACGCTTACAAATTTACGAGTAAGCTACTGGTCGACAAGACAATTGGACAACTAAGTCTGAGTGCGTCTTTAGAGCGTTTGCATACATCCAAATTCGAGATTCGAGAGTCGAGTTCCATTTGAATAGAGTTGGGATCTGGAGAACTACCCCCTATGCACGAATTTCGTAGTTTTGGCCGAAGTTACTGGCGATTTCTACTCCGCATGACCTACGGACATAAGATTCGTTTGGGGCCCGACCTAAGAATGAATGATACATCGATTAGACAAGTAGACAGCTGTCCCTACTCCCGATGCGTAATTTGTCCGTCAAAAAAACGGAATGAATCGGGAGTATTCAGGAGCTTACTCCCGAGTCGTACGAAATTTCAGAGTGAACCCTAGTTCACTCTGAAGTTTCGTACGTCTTTCGGACGGCCCCGTATCTTCGTTGTCGGATTTAGAGAGTAGGGCCTCTAGTAATATTACCTACTACGGCTACTTCGGACTGTCATATTCCCGGATTCGCAAGCGCTAAACGTTTCGTTCAAGTCAGTTTCTGGAACAGATTCGAAAACGTCACGACTGACAGCTGTCAAATGAACTTTCATACAAACTTTAACACCTCGTTTGATTCGCTCAGGGGTTGAGTCTAACTCAAAAACTCCCCGCCCTTCAAACTGAAGCTCAGCAACACCTGCTTCGAAATATGGCTCTGGTGGTATTACTTCCCAGGACAAATTCTTATAATTTATACTGCTGATCTCGCATTGTATACGATTTTCGTACAATGAGAGGTCAGCATATACTGGAAATGTATAGATTCTTATGTAGCCATGTACGCTACGTTCCTTTGTTAGGTAATTTCTCGGAAACCAATGTAGCGATTTCATTGGAACTTTTTATATACGACTTTGCATGATTTCAACTTTGTTCTTGTAAAAATATTTACAGTATCGAGCACTAAGAGGAATTAAATGATGGTCGCTATAAGCTTCTAGAGAATACCTACTACATATTAGTAAAATGGTTAAAAAATATAGGTACTTTTAGCAGACAAAAATAACTTATGTTTTGAAACTACTTAGATGAATTCGCGTGCTTCTTATCTAACTTCTCTGAGAGCATAATCAGTCTATAATGTTCCCACTGTTGGGACACAGGCCTCCTCTGTCTGGGCCGTAATCCACCACGCGGGCCCAGTGCGGGTTGGTAGATGTCACATGTCTTCAATTTTTGGTTCTAAGACGTGCCGGTTTCCTCACGATGTTTTCCTTCACCTTTTTAAGAGCAGTGGTGATGAAATTATTTACACAAAGTAAAGCGTCTGTCTGGGTTCGAACCCACGACCTACAACTCGTAAGTCGGGGCCGTTACCACTGGGCCACCACTGCTCGCCAAAAATTAAGTATACAGAATTAAAATTGCCTTTTCCATATGACCAAATAATCTATTCAACACCAAACTAATCAAGGATATCCTATGATTAATCTCAGCTTAATTTCATGTTTATTTTACTTAATACTTCACAAAACTAGGTTAATTCCTGTCACTGATGGTTATAGTAGATAACATATTAGAACTATGTCGGTCAGAGGCTCACAGCTGCTGAACTGAACCAATTAGAAAGCTTAGTTTTAATTTATGGACTAGCTATTAACTTAGTAGGCAAATTTTTTGAAAAACCAACATGCCCCATATTTTATTGGGCTTCCAAATAAAGACAAGAAAAGTATACATAACATTCCTGCTGACCCCCACACCAATTCAACACGTAAACAGCTTATCATCGCGTCAGTGCCGTGAAGACAGCCTGTTCAAACATGTCAAGTCATTCACAAGATAATGTGTTACACGTACACATACATACATACACAACAAGAATGAAGACAGGAGGAAAAATATCGTCGACCGTAGGTTCAATTGGGGTAAGGGACAAAATACCCAAAATGAGTTGAGTATACAGTTTTGTTCAGAATTTTTCGCTCTTTCGAATGGTGTATATGAAAAAATTCTAGCTTTAAAAAAATGTCCCTTACCGTACTGATTTTTCGAATCCAAATTTCGAATCAGCCCCATAATAACAATGTATCTCAAAAACTATGCAATATAGCAACTTGAAATGGTGTAATTATCACCGCCAAACCACTTCAAATAAGGTAAGGGTCTTCCCAATCAACGAATTACCATTACATGGTTTATTTTTGAAGAAACCATAATAAAACTGGCTTTACACTAATGCCTTTGATATCTCAAAAAATAAATAACATCCATACTTTAAATGGATTGCATGAGTTTTGACATCGTTGTCCCTTACCCCAATTTGCATTGCCATACTTTAAAGCAGTGTCAACGTTACACCTATTTCAATCGAATTATATTTAGGTTCGGTGTCCGTTACACCAATTTGCTCGTGAGAACTAATTAATATTTAAACACAAGATAGCACGTGTTGGCACTATTTACCATCCTTTTCTATCTCACAACGTCTGTCTGTGTGCGAAAGAGAGGATGATACCAATGCAAAAGCAGCGCGGGGGCATTAAAAAAAGTCGCTATCAGTGCGAGTTCACCTGTCGTTTGTTTTTTTTTTAAGTTCCTTAATCACTTTAGCGCAATATGGTAGCTTCAAATAATCTTGATGAAATCTACTAGGCATTTTTTTTTTTTTTTTTTTTTTTTTTTATAAGCCTGTGTTGTCCCACTGCAGGGCAAAGGCCTCCCTTCCCTCTTTCCACTTTTCCCGGTCTACTGCGATTGTGGGCCAATCCTTTAAGAAGGAGTCCAGCTCATCCCGCCATCTCTTTCTGGGCCTGCCGCGTAGTCGTTTCCTGTTATTTGGGATCCACTGAGTGGTGATTTTTGCGTATTGCTGCTCCGACATGCGACAGATGTGGCCAGCCCAGTTCCACTTTAGTCCAGCAACTGTGAGGCCAACGTCCGCTATTTGTGTTTTGGAACGAAGTGTAGAGTTCCTAATGCAGTCTGTCAGTTTCACACCTAGTATGCTTCGTTCCATAGCCCGTTGGCAGACTCCAAGTGCGGACTTTTGACGCTTTGTAAGAGACCATGTTTGCGCTCCGTAGGTGAGGGTGGGAAGAATGCACATGTCCATGAGCTTTCGTTTTAGTGAAAGCGGGAGTGGTCCTTTCATGAGATGTTTCATCGACCAATAGTTCTTCCAGGCGTTTTCTGTGCGTCGAGCGACTTCTTTGTCCTGTCTCGCCTGGAAGGATACTATTTGGCCGAGATAAATATACTCATGGACATACTCAACCTCCACACCCCCAATTTCTACGTTGCGTTCGGTGCTGTTCGTCATCAGCTTTGTTTTTGACATGTTCATCTTAAGTCCGACTTGAAGACTGGCGTGGCTCAGTTGTTCGAGCATTTGGCCTAGTTCAACTGCTGAGGAAGAAAAGAGGACGATGTCGTCGGCGAAACGTAGATTGGTCAATCTTCTTTCTCCGACAACAATACCCTTATCCCGCCAGTGTGGATTTAATTTTTGGAAAACCTCTTCCAGCGTAGCTGTGAAGAGTTTGGGAGACAGCGGGTCGCCCTGCTTGACTCCACGTTGAATTGGAAAGGATGGCCCGGTGTTATTAATGCGGATGGCTGCTGTACTATTGTGATATATTCTTTGTAACAGGTGTATATAAGTGGGTTCTATTTCATGTTTTCTGAGTGCCGAGAATATAGCTTCGTGCGTTAGGCTGTCGAAAGCCTTCGAGTAATCCACAAACGCCAGGTACAATGGTAGATTGAATTCTTGATGTTTTTCAATCACCTGGTTTAGGGAATGTAGGTGGTCAGAAGTCGAAAGGCCTCGACGAAATCCAGCCTGTTCGGGAGGTTGGTGGAGGTCTAATGTGCCTGTGATACGGTTTTCGATAATTTTGACAAAAACTTTATATAGATGTGAAACTAAGCTGATAGGACGATAATTCCCAATATCTGATTTATCTCCCTTCTTGTGTAGCAAGATTATATTGGAATGACAGAAATTATTCGGGAATATAGCTGTTTTAAGAATTGAGTTGAAAAGGTTGCATATGTGAGGTAACAAGCTTTGTTTTCCAATTCGAAGTGATTCAGTAGTAATACCGTCTTCACCGGGACTTCTATTGTATTTCATGCTGCTAAGTGCTTGGTGGACTTCATAACCAGTTATTATCGGGATATCGTCTGGGCATGTGTAAACTTCAGCTGTGTGTTGAGAAGCTTTGGTGTCGGAATACAAGGATTTATAATACTGTGTGCATATTTCGATTATTTTAGCCCTATCTCCTTGTCTCACACCGTTGCTGTCCTTTATGTGAGTGATTGTAGATCTGCCCACTTCCATACCGCGCATGGCTGATCTGAGGGAGCGGTTGTTTGTTAGAGCAGCGTGCACAATTTCTGTGTTGTATTTTCTGATGTCGCTTCGTATGCTTCTCTTGACTTTGCGGTCGAGCTCTTTATAATCTAAACATTGATAAGTCTTTGTTTGTCGTTCCTCGATTAGACAAATTGTATTGTGTGTAAGTTTCTTTTGTTTTTTATTGTGGTTCTTGATCTTTTGACTAGCAGTTTTGATAGCATGATGTATGTTGTTATATTGAATTTGTACATCCTCTGAATCTTTTGTATCTAATAAGCTAAAACTATTTTGAATGTGTAGGTTGAACGTTTCTTGATTAGATGTTAATAACGATTTATCTACACGTTTTATTGAACTTTGTATTACTTTATTTCGGTGAACTTTCATGTTAAAGCGTACGACAATTCGGACCGGGCGATGGTCGGAACTAAATTTTAAATTGTTAAGAACTTCTACATTGTTAATTACTTGTTTACAAGAAGATAGACAGAAATCGATCTCGTTTTTTGTTTGACCGTCAGGAGAGAACCAGGTCCAACGACGGTGAGGCTTTTTGTGGAAAAAACTGTTGCTCACACTAAGGTTCTGGCCAAATGCAAATTCTAAAAGGCGCTGACCACGCTCATTTCTGCCTCCCATACCATATGGTCCCAGTATGTTGGTGTTGTCGGATGTTAGTCTGGGACCAATTTTTGCATTAAAGTCACCCATGACCATGGTCCAAGTTCCTTTGTTTTCATCGCAGGCTTTATTTAGTAAATCATAGAACTCTTCAATTTCATCGTTGCTATGTGATGACGTCGGAGCATAAACCTGGATTAACGTGAGCGTTTTGGTTTTAGCAATACGAAATTTGAGTACGGCAATCCTATTGGAATAGGCGACGAATTCCATTATGTTATCTTTCCAGCGTTTTGCGACGAGGAAGCCGACTCCGTGGTTCGTGTTGGTTTCTCCATTATAGTAAAAGATGTTGTTTTCACGTTCTATAGAATTTTCGCCTTCTCGTCTTACTTCTGCTAGGCCCACGACGTCCCAGTTAACATGTTCTAATGCATTTTCCAGTTCTAAAAGTCTTTCTTCAGTTCGTAAAGTTCGTGCGTTGAATGTTAAGATTTTCAATTTATCGGTGTCCATTTTGCTAGCCGAAGTCGTTTGGCAGTAGACCCTCGCTCGGAGATTATGATCCCCAGCCCCAGGGTGCACCTGCACACTGCCAGTAGCCGTGCACTGACTGGAGCTGCCGGGCACTGGGGGATTGGCTTTATTTGTGTCGTTCATATTGGGAAGGGGTTTAGACAATTAACCCACCACGCTTGTCTAATGCGGGTTGGTGGGTGCGCAGTAGACCACCTAACTGGGTCTTTGGGCGCCGCCGTTGACGTGCATGACGTTCGTCCGCCGTCACCCTGAGTCGTCATCCTGCACTGATGTCGACTGTTCCACCTAGGCCTATAAGAAATACGTTTTCGAGCCCTTAGATGGCTAAATGTGGTGTGAAGTTGTAAGATCGTATTCACACACGAGTGTAGGTGAATATAAGATGACAATTATCAGCCACCTACACAATCCCTTAGTCGACTCTTACGACACCCACGGGAGGAGAGGGGTGGTCTATTCTAGGCCGGAACCACACAGCCAATTCTAATATATTTTGTTAAAAAAATTAAGAGATCAGGCAGAATCACAAAATCTGTTTTTATTAGAATAAATTTTGACGTAAAAACGTGTTTTCGCTCATTGTACTTGGTGTACTTGGACACGAGTGAGGCTTAGCGAATTACGACAGAGCTCCTTAAACCAGGGGCTCCAGTCTTTTTAACTCCGGCATCCAAGAAGGTACCACGCCTGAGGCGAGAAGCAGAGATGCGGGGTTCTGTTCTTCAAAAAAGGTGACAAATCCTTGCTGAAGAACTATAGACCCATCTAACTTCTTAGCCACGTATACAAACTGTTCTTGACGGTCGTCACAAACCATCTCGCCAGGAGACTTGAAGAGTTCCACCCACCAGAAAAAGCAGCAGCAAGTCAGCTTCTTCGTGTATGGCATTTGTGGACAACGAGAAAGTCTTTGACTCCATCGAAATATGGGGCAGTTCTGGCAACTCTTCAGCGATGTCGAATTGACTGGCGCTACATCGAAGTTTTAAGGTGTTTGTATACTTTGTATAACACTGCAACGATGACTGTCCAGATCCAGGTTAAGGAAGCCAGCCCCATCAAACTGCACAGGGGGATGTGATATCCTCCAAATTGTTCACCAATGTGATGGAGGACGTCTTTAAGACGCTGGACTGGACTGGACAGAGTATCAACGTAAACGGCGAGTACATCTCACACCTTCGTTTTACCGATGACATCGTCAGGAACGCTGGAACAGTTAGACTAGATGCTGCACAGCCTAAATGGAGTCTCTCGGCGAGTTGACCTCGGCATGAATTTGGACAAGACTAAAGTCATGTAATATCTAATAATGCTTTATATGACATGAGACGCACCCAGCGTCTCATGTCATATAAAGTTATTTGGTATATTTTCATTTCAATAACGTTCACAAGATATAATAAACGTGAGGTATAACATTTATATACTCTAAAACTTATTTCGAGTTTTTTAAAATCTTTGTATTTTGCCAACGATATTGGCAGCCTGGTGTTATATACAAAGGTCTTAGTTATATGCAATTATTGTCCACTGTTATATCAGGCGAGTCTGCTAGTGGTGACAAGATTTTTAAAAATTGTGCTTGAATGCTATGCCTAGTACCTAGATGTTATTAAGATTATTTGAAGCTACCATATTGAGCTAAAGTGATTGACAATTTGAATCAAACGGACTAAGAAAATTGTTGATGAAAACGACCTCTAATTCTGAAAACGTTTATCAATTCGAACGTTTATCAAACGTTTTTCAATTCTATTTAGAAAAAAATTAAATGATTATAATGATTAAACATTGATCTCATATTAAAGGCTGATTAGGCGGTAGAAGTAAAATTGTTTAATTTAATTTGATTAACAATGCCTTATAGGCTCTATAATGATTATTGCCAGGTACTCTTTTATTTGAATAAGAATTCAAAGTAAGTATAGGTAAAATATATACAATTATTTTTAATAATTTGATTATAATAAACTTATTAAATGTTAAAAAAAAAAAACAACTAAATAGAAATTGGCTATTAAAATGTATAAACATTGCATGTAAGCGACACCCAAAAATGCACACACACGGTTCTAATACATTTTCATGTCTCTTAAATGATTTTTTATAACGATTTCCAAAATGTTAACCGTACGTTAAAAGTGTGTACTTAATTTTCTATCAAAATCTCTTTACACTGTATTTTTTTTCATCAATTTTTTCAACAAGTACTTTACACTATTTTTTCATTAATAGATAGGATCCAAATGATCCAACGTAGAGGTCAATTTAATGTAAGGGACGGGACTACAAGATACTTGGTCGGTAAGGGACATTAATAACAAAATACGTTGGTGTAAGGGACGTCTATTTTCTGAAATAGCTAATTTATTTAAATAAATGTTACACAGGTAGATAGAGCACTAAAATACAAGATTATGTGTGAAATCAGATCCGAAAAAGGTTAATAACAAAAAAAGTTATGGGTGATTTAGTCCGAAAAAAAACTTTGTCGGCCTCTCCTGAAAAATCGTATTTTGTCCCTTACCTCAATTGAACCTACGGTCGACGATATATGGTTCAAAATACTGCCTTCATTTCGGATACAAAGTTACAATGTGAATGAGTTGATTTATAAACTTATTATAACATAACATCACACAAATATTCGTCGAACGGGTAGGCAGGTGTATGGTACACCCATATTTCGCCAGTTATGTTAAGGACCCAAGGGCAATAAACAAATCCAGATTGGACAGTACTGAGAACTTTCTTAAGGCGACGATAACCGACTTTTAATCATTTTGAAAAAATATAATATGTCAAATTAGAGCATTTTCTTAATAACTTAATATAGGAATATTTTAGATTATGTTTATATTATACAGTATGTTAACTAGCAGAGGGCGTTCCCGTTAACCCGCAATAGTATAGCGTCCATACATGCTAGAAAAAATATTAAAATCGAAAAAAAAAACGTTTTTAATTTTTTTATCATAAAATATTCACAAAAAATATTAATTTCATACGTAAAAAACACTCTGTACACGCGCAGTTGTCGCACTTGTCTTTCCACGTTGAAAGACAAGTGAGCGTGTACAGAGTGTTCCAATTACGTGTCAATTTAAAAAAAAGAGAGAAAAATTTATAAAAAAAAAAAAAAAACTTTTTTTCTCACTTTTAATATTTTATCTAGCATGTATGGACGCTATACTATTGCGGGTTAACGGGAACGCCCTCTATTAGTTAACATACTGTATAGTGATATTAATTTGTAAAGTTATCATATTATGAATTGTATCTTTATTTAATTTTTGACATAGTTCTCACATACTTATAGGGGCAACAAGAATAATGTACCCAGGATTTTGTAATAATTATCTTGATTTTAAAGAGTGTCCTGGGAGTTTCTCTCCCATTCTAGTCCATAGAGATCTACATTTTGGAATGGGCTAGCTTTAACTGCCTGACCGAACGACTCTATAACAATTCAAAAGTGCCTGTAAATGGTTTGATTAAAATAAATGCTTTGGTTTTTGAGTTTGATGGCCCGAACTATGAATTGACAACAAAAAAATATTTTTATCCGACAGGTAGATTATTAAAAAATATTGAACACATACTTTTTTCTTTTTTTACGTAATTTAAAAATTACGACAATACATTGAGTTTAAATGTGGCTTGATGTCACTCCCCGCTAGATTTTATACTGACTTATGACGTAGCAAGCCCCCATTCCCCATTTATCTAAACCATTTTTTATTTATAATTGATAAAGCAAATACTCGTATTTTACGAGTCGAGCATAGCGAAACTAACCGAAAAATACGTGTCTAATATTATTTTATTATCTGATTGACGGACTAAACAGATTTTTTTTTATGCATATCTCTGTTATGATAATAGCTCATGCATTTCACAATTTGTCGTGAACTGTAGCAAATCAAAATTAGCTCAGATTAAGAGGTTTTCTAGCAATACATACTAGTAATCTTATATACCTACCAATAAGGTATGATCCAACGCCCAAATAACATCCAAAACTTTACCAAAATTCAAAACACATCTCCATTTTATAAATCTTCCACTATCAATGGTAGGTATCCTCCATCTTGGTTGGGGAGTCGATTCATCAACGGGTATCAAAGCATCAGTAGAGATAAGTGACAGTTTTGATGCATCGCCGTACGTAGCGCTCGGGAAGTGAACATACTTATGACGTAGAGTCCGGGATGTGAACGTATGTGTGCAGTTATAAGAATGTTATGAAATTGTACACATCAGATGAAAGAGTGTATAGTTAATTGACTCAGGCGTGACTTTGCGGAAATCCATTATAAAATACAATAGACGATGTATATTTAGTAACTTAATCCGCTTTACTGTTCTTAAAGAGTTAGAGAACCCTGTAAGAAATCGACACGTGTTTCGCCTCTCAACGAGGCATCCTCAGGTTGTAGCTCACTTTGCGTTCGGCTCTTGTCGTGGGAACACGAGTTTTAGGAAAAACAACTGTAATGCCTACATTTAAGGTTCAGTTTGCGCTACAACTTCATATTTTTTATGACTTTTTCTATAGTAGTCGGTCTAAAATCAACTTTCTTTATATACATTGTCTTGTCAGCGCCGACGACGGTCAGCGTGAGAGGAAAACCACCCATACATTTTTCTCATTTTGTAGTATTTTTTTTTAATGAATAATATACAAATTGCTCCACACAAGAATCGAACCCTACCTCCTCACAGAACCGCCACCAGACCGACAGACTACAGCTAGAAACTAATTACACATCCCATAATATAATTTCGTCCCAGCATGCAAGCGACGCACAATTAGGCTCATTGAATCTATGTCGCAGCTTGTCACGCTGCAAAATGACATCTTAGGCGACATCTAGCGGTAGCACCTTGAAGCTCCAGAGTGTATCAATAATGCAGATATATGGCGTTGTGGTTGGTTTAATAATTAAAATTATGTTGCTCGAGCTTTCCACATTTATTGACATACTTATGTTAATCAACAACATTTTATAGTCATGCAGGGTTTGATAAACAATAAATAAATAAATCATAGATTAGCAAAAGTGGACAGTCACTGACGATTCTGTTTAGTCTGTGGTTAGATACTGCTCGAAGCTTCCAAAACAATAGCGTTCTTTGATACGGCGTCTGCGACGACGTTTGATCCTCGGATCCTGGTGAAGCTACGCGATGATGGTGATTGAACAGGTATGTTATTGGACGGGCACCAGTTCAGTGATGATCGTCTGATGTGTCCGATCAATAATCTAATTGGAATATATCTGTGTCGTTGTTTCAGTTGTAGCTGAACCTGTCTGGCTTTTTAGGCTAGCCTGAAACTGATACGAACGTGTGGAGACGTGATGCTCCTGGTGCTATTCCGTGGTCTCGTGAATTTGCCGAGTCCCGACTACTGTTGGGCCGTGTGACGGTTTGACCACGAGCTGTTGGCAGTTAAGAGGTTTGACCCAACGAGTTCGAGTGGGCAGTGTGGTCGTCTTTCTATTGGAAGGCCTTACACCTATCTGGTTCCTCGTGCAGGAAAGTCTCGCCGCATCCAGGTACGATTCTGCATCATCATCCTTACGGTCGACCCGTAGGCCACGCGTTCGTGGGAACACAGAGTTTTCTCTGTTGTTCCATGCCAAGGGTCTTCATTCCACAAACTGAGTGAGAGGTTAATTCAGAAACTGAGAGGGAGTTATAAACTGAAGTCATACTACTACCTAACATTTAATTGTAGTAGAACCAGAGAGAGAGAATATACATGTGACCATTTTGATAAGGTCTCTTCAGAACATTAGTTTATAAGACCAGTTGTTGTAAAGTCAATGTGTTAGGTTGTGTCTCTGGGTGCTTTGCCCCAAGTGTTATATTTCTTATAGGAGCACAACCAAATAGGTCATTTACATACGATTGAGCTAAAGGATATTAAATGTTCATCTCACGGATCCTAACAAGCGACCTTGAGTTCTTATAATTATAGTCTCATGTTTGTACCTCCTCTGACACGCATTGTTACGGAGACAGAGCATGTCAGGGCAGGTACCATCTTAATGAAGGTTGGGAAGGTTATTATAGTTTAGTGGCTTGCCACAATTGTGTGTACCTTGTTGATAATACAATAAACTTTGTAATGTGTAAAAAGGTAATTGTTTAATTGTTTCTTTCCCAATACCTGATAAATTAACTTTAGCACGGCACCCCCTTTTCGCCGGGTTACAGTTGGCGCCCAATTAGTATATAATTATAAGATTATATAAGGTGAACAATTAATAACGGTATCTCTCTCTAAATACTCTCAGTTTGTGGAATGTCGTATTAGTTTTAGGCTAGTTTTAAGTTTTAATATAAAGTGGTCAACGCACCACAATCAGAACACATTTTCTTTTGTTTGAACCGGTAAGGTGTACATGTGTATTTGTGTCATTAACCTATTTTGTTTATTTGACCGGCATATAAGCTGGAACAGTTGTTTTGTGGTAAATTTAAATATTCTATTACCTAGGTTTCAATTGTTAGTTAAAGGTTAATGACTGAATTATCTCCTGGAAGAAGTTTGTGAAATATAAACCTACAATATTAGTAAAGTAATAATACAACTAGATTATTGGTAAAACATTGTTAATACTAGGAACCAACTATTGTTAGAGGAACATTTATTTAAGTACCTTTTAAAACAGTAAAATCATTAGAATATTATGCATGTGTAAAAAACAAAACTAAAATTTAAAATAATTATTGACTACTGTACTATTGGAACAATCAACATTGATTGAAACTTGTTCATTTGATTTAGAATCTCACATTATAATATACTGTAGTAAAATACCTAACAATAAGTACAACTGGACTTATGGTAAAAGATTGTACTCCACCCACTCTTGTTAGAAAAACATTAATTTACATTGTAAGATAACTTTGCAGTTCATATTGGTTTGTGAGGTTATTCAGTGACACAATAACAGTAATATTAACTATCGCTTGTTCTTTTGGTTGCAAAACACAGGGAACTATAACTTGGTAGTTTAACAATAAATAGTAACTTAGTATCACTTTCATAGAAAACATAAAATGATTTTATAACAACTGGTTGGTTACTTGGTACATAGTTCAATTAATATCAGTATTCCCAAATAGTTATTTGAAGTGTATTACAGGCGTAAATACAACACAACAACATTCGTTTTCATAAATTGTAAATTAACCTAGAAATAAAACACATTGACATTAATGATTTGTTATTGTCATTTTGACATTTTGACGTTAGAGATGCGTTCGGAAACGCGATTTTTTTTTAAAAATTGTTTAAAAAAAATTGTTGCCATATAATTTAATAAAATAAAACTCATTATTATGGTACGAAAATAATAATTAATTATAATATTGTTAGATAATATCCTCCAATGGAACAAATAGTCGAATTGTTATTGAATTGTCGAATTACTGTTGCACGTATTGGTAGGGAATTTCGTTTCGATCCAGGAATAAGAAAATTTTACTTGCATGTGTTTCTGATTTTTACAATTATAACAGATGACAGCACTGTTAACAGCCAGCAGGGGGAAGGAGGTTCGACCATCATTTAGCGTTTAATTTAGATAAAGCCATGGACCATTTCAAGCTGCACTTATAGTTTTAGCTCGACCAAAAATCACGCATGGGTATTTTATTTATTTTACTTGTAGTAGCTTGCAGTTATTTTAAAACTTAATGTTGTTATATCCACTACGCTGTGCAACTAGTGCTTTAGCAGCTTAGAGATTTGTGTTCTTCTTGTGCACGGAATTCCTGAAACCGGAATTACCGTATAAAAGGTTCAATTCACGGGATCAGAATTACGTAGCCTTGAAGTTAACATAACTCGAGTGCATTATGTTGGGCCTAGGCACGCAGCACATCGGATTTTTTTTAAATTATAATTTAATTTTTTTTTAACATATTTTTTTTTTTTTCTTAAGGTCCATTGTCGTGAACCCATTAGAAATAGCGTGGCCCATTAGGCAGTTGGCACATAAAGGATATTAAAATCAACTTAAATAATCCAATGTTGCAAATTTATAATTAATAATTTGACACTTATTGTCATAATTATAGTCTAATGGCATTTTTTTTTTACTTCTTTTGATAGATTTTATAATACATATAGCTCTGACTATATATTGTTATGGAGCGGATAGTAACTCCTAAAATAGGCCTTTACTTAATAACATTTCCACCGAGATAGCGTTCATGCTTCGGTGAGATTTTGTCATGGAGCGGGTAGTAACTCCTAAAATAGGCCTTTACTTAGTTTAGTCTTTACCGACATAGCATTGTTGCTTCGGTGAGATTATTGTTATGGAGCGGGTAGTAACTCCTAAAATAAGCCGTGACTTAGTTATATCTTTACTGAGATAGATAGCATGTTGCTTCAGTAAGATATTTGTTATGGAGCGGTTAGTAACTCTTAAAATAGGCCTTTACTATGTTAAGTCTTTACCGAGATAGCGTAGCTTTGGTGAGACTAATGTTATAGAGCGGTTAGTAACTCTTAAAATAGGCCTTTACTATGTTAAGTCTTTACCGAGATAGCGTAGCTTCGGTGAGACTAATGTTATAGAGCGGTTAGTAACTCTTAAAATAGGCCTTTACTATGTTAAGTCTTTACCGAGATAGCGTAGCTTTGGTGAGACTAATGTTATAGAGCGGTTAGTAACTCTTAAAATAGGCCTTTACTATGTTAAGTCTTTACCGAGATAGCGTAGCTTTGGTGAGACTAATGTTATAGAGCGGTTAGTAACTCTTAAAATAAGCCTTTACTATGTTAAGTCTTTACCGAGATAGCGTAGCTTTGGTGAGACTAATGTTATGGAGCGGTTAGTAACTCTTAAAATAAGCCTTTACTATGTTTTGTCTTTACCGAGATAGCATTGTTGCTTCGGTAAGATATTTGTTATGGAGCGGATAGTAACTCCTAAAATAAGCCTACACTAAGTATAGTTCTCACCAAGATAGCATTGTTGCTTCGGTGAGAATTTTTGATAGCACAAGTTGTTTAGAGCGGCCGGTGACTCTTAAAATAAGCCTTATTCACCAAGGTTTTTCCCGAAGGTTTACTTCTGGGAAAGTTGAATACGTCCTACCTGGTGAGTTGTATGGACAATTATTGTTCAATTTATTATGTTTCAGCTCGCTGAACATATTCTCCAGGAGGATCGTTAAGTTTTTGTAAACAATGCAGAGTTCCACTGGTATACAGACGGAATTCGGGAGTATGTAAGATGTGACTACCTGCGGTATGGATGCAGGGAGCTACTGATTGAAAGAGAGGTAAGTTTAGGGATGTATGAAAGATTGGGGGGGTATGCCCGGATAGTAGGAGGTTCGTAGGTAGAATATGTTTCCTGGCAGTTTGGTTTAATTTTGGTTCGATTCTTCACTAAAGGAAAGGCATAGAGAATAAACATTTATTTATTTATCTATTTTTTTTTTTTTTTTTTTTTTTCTCATTAACTTCTAAACCTTCAGTTTAGAAGTATTTTAGTACTCTTTCCACTCGAGTTAATTTAGAGAATTTATAGATACATTTTTTTTTCGTGTTTTAACACCGAGGGCGGTGTGCGGTTTTTCGCATAGCGAAAACCTTTTTTGTGGGAAGAGGGGCATTGTCACGCTGCAAAATGACATCTTAGGCGACATCTAGCGGTAGCACCTTGAAGCTCCAGAGTGTATCAATAATGCAGATATATGGCGTTGTGGTTGGTTTAATAATTAAAATTATGTTGCTCGAGCTTTCCACATTTATTGACATACTTATGTTAATCAACAACATTTTATAGTCATGCAGGGTTTGATAAACAATAAATAAATAAATCATAGATTAGCAAAAGTGGACAGTCACTGACGATTCTGTTTAGTCTGTGGTTAGATACTGCTCGAAGCTTCCAAAACAATAGCGTTCTTTGATACGGCGTCTGCGACGACGTTTGATCCTCGGATCCTGGTGAAGCTACGCGATGATGGTGATTGAACAGGTATGTTATTGGACGGGCACCAGTTCAGTGATGATCGTCTGATGTGTCCGATCAATAATCTAATTGGAATATATCTGTGTCGTTGTTTCAGTTGTAGCTGAACCTGTCTGGCTTTTTAGGCTAGCCTGAAACTGATACGAACGTGTGGAGACGTGATGCTCCTGGTGCTATTCCGTGGTCTCGTGAATTTGCCGAGTCCCGACTACTGTTGGGCCGTGTGACGGTTTGACCACGAGCTGTTGGCAGTTAAGAGGTTTGACCCAACGAGTTCGAGTGGGCAGTGTGGTCGTCTTTCTATTGGAAGGCCTTACACCTATCTGGTTCCTCGTGCAGGAAAGTCTCGCCGCATCCAGGTACGATTCTGCATCATCATCCTTACGGTCGACCCGTAGGCCACGCGTTCGTGGGAACACAGAGTTTTCTCTGTTGTTCCATGCCAAGGGTCTTCATTCCACAAACTGAGTGAGAGGTTAATTCAGAAACTGAGAGGGAGTTATAAACTGAAGTCATACTACTACCTAACATTTAATTGTAGTAGAACCAGAGAGAGAGAATATACATGTGACCATTTTGATAAGGTCTCTTCAGAACATTAGTTTATAAGACCAGTTGTTGTAAAGTCAATGTGTTAGGTTGTGTCTCTGGGTGCTTTGCCCCAAGTGTTATATTTCTTATAGGAGCACAACCAAATAGGTCATTTACATACGATTGAGCTAAAGGATATTAAATGTTCATCTCACGGATCCTAACAAGCGACCTTGAGTTCTTATAATTATAGTCTCATGTTTGTACCTCCTCTGACACGCATTGTTACGGAGACAGAGCATGTCAGGGCAGGTACCATCTTAATGAAGGTTGGGAAGGTTATTATAGTTTAGTGGCTTGCCACAATTGTGTGTACCTTGTTGATAATACAATAAACTTTGTAATGTGTAAAAAGGTAATTGTTTAATTGTTTCTTTCCCAATACCTGATAAATTAACTTTAGCACGGCACCCCCTTTTCGCCGGGTTACAAGCTTCTATTTGATTTAACTGTACTAGGAGGGAGAGAAGTGGTTACATTTACCAGAAAAAAACATAATTATTCCTTCCTTACGTTTTTTATATGAGAAAGTTGTGCAAATCTGTATGTTCGTTCCTTTAATTATATTTGATATTTAATTGACTCGGAAATCCATTATATGTATACAATAGACGACGAATATTTAGTAACCTAATTCGGATAACTGTTCTTAAAGAGTCATAAAGAATGAACCCTGTAAGAAATCGACACGTGTTTCACCTCTCAACGAGGCATCCTCGGAATGACGGCTGACTTGTTGGACACGATGTGTTGCCACGCCAAGCGCCGAATGCAGTCGTGCAGTTCGTCCCTGCGTCACGCTTAAAACTTTCAAGATTTGGATGATATTTCGCACCCATTTAGACTATGACTAGGATTACTATATAAGGTATTTGGGGTACATAAAGAAGTTTCCCCAGGATACGAAACCACAGGCAACAGCAGCTAGCTTTCGCCTTTAAAATAGTTTCTTTACTGACCAACTGGCTGACAGACAAACAACAATCTTGACCGCTGAACTAACTTTCTAACTGAACAGACAGCTGTGCTGCTGGACAGTTTATTGCGCCACTTCTTCCCAGCTAAAGCACTAGGAAGTGGTGAAGGGCGGGCGTTTTGGGGGACTGTCTTATGTAATTTTGATGTTCGAAAAGTGCTGATTCTCAGCCTAGTTTGAATAAATGACTTTTGAATTTTGAATTTAGAAACAGACGAAGATTTATGCCTTACAGAATAAGGGGTGCATCGACATAGGATATTTCGTAACTAAAATATGTATTACTTGGAGACACCGCATACGTTTCCGAGTGTTTTTTGAGGTGGATAAACAGAATAAAGCTTTGTGCAGGCCAGCGCGACTTGTCGCGCTACGCGACGCTGGTTATTGTTATACCGTGAAGTTTTCTTAGAAATTGTATTGTTCGTGTCGCGTCGCTGGTCTGCAAAAGCCTTAACCCGAGCCGACTGTGCATTTTGGCAATCTTTGACTAAACTATTGAATATATTTGATTGAATTTTTGTATTTGAATTTTTGAATTATTTTGTATGCAGAATGGGAACGTCTCCACCATAATACTCTGTGACTAACTCCTCAACTGTACTCCGGAGTCGCGTGTCGCCCGTCCGTCTTACTTACGCTCCCCTCACAATTGTGTGACAATTCGCGGACTGTGCGCACTGTCCCGTCGTGTAGGTATATGGATTTATGATTACATACATACATACATACATACATAATCAGCCTATTAATGTTCCCACTGCTGGGACACAGGCCTCCTCTCTGTGAGAGTGAGTGGGCCGTAATCCACGCGGGCATGTGAGAGTGCGGGTTGGTAGATGTCACATGTCTTCGAATTTTTGATTCTAAGACATGCCGGTTTCCTCACGATGTTTTCCTTCACCGTTTTGAGAGCAGTGGTGATGAAATTATTTACACAAAGTAAAGCCCCTGCTTGGGTTCGAACCCACCACTGGGCCATCACTGCTCTGGATTTATGATTACTGAAAATAAACGTATTTTCTATTTTTTTGACTAGTGTTTGACATTGATTTTCACTGTGAGGTGAAAATAGATTTAGAACACTTTAAATTACGAGAATTGGTCTTCTAGTACCAGCCCACCATGGCTCCCAAGACGCAATTCTACCACCCGCCAGCATTGCTGTGTTCCCATTCAAAGAGACAAGTGACCAGTCTCTTGCCAACCTTTACACAACAAAAAGAAAACAGTAGCTTTCACCCAGTTCCCAACTACATTGTATATATTCTACACAAATAAACACACAGACAAACAGACAAAAAGCCTTGGAATTTAATTAAAACGTCAAGTTTTTGACAGGTACCCGCTGAGCTCATTTGGAGTTCCGTTTGAGAAGCACCCTGTAGACAGTATTTGTGTGTAGGTACTTGTAATTACAATGCTGTCAAGTTAAATTAATTTTAGGTGTTTTAAATACTTTTTTGTCGGTTTTTAGGTAATGTAATTTAAAGTTAAAAGTTTACTTTTCAATGTAAGTATAAATTACTTTTTTTAAATGTTTTCAAACACAAAAATTGTAGTACCGGCTCCGAGCTACAAATCCAAAAGACATTTTTTTATAGGTTGGTTTATAGATCCAGTCAGGCCTTCATTTCAAAGCAAGATACTAAGTATTCTTTTAATTAGTAACTTTAAATAAACGGTAGTAAAGTAAAGAAAAGTATAATATTTCTAAAAAAGACTTAAGTTGAAACATTAGTAATTATGTAAAATTATGCTGTGCAGCGTAAGAGGACCCCACCACAATTGAATTTATTCAAGAAATAAAAGAGAGCATTTCATTTTCATTTCAAGTACTGACGCTGTTTTTTTAAATCAAAACATCTTTGACTAATGCAGAAACACAAAAACCTCATATCGGCTTTCTAAAGCCTTTCAAAAAGGCGTGAACATAAAAACATAAACAGAACCACGGAACCCATTCTATTTCGTTCAACAGCCTAATACAACGCCTTTCTTCGAGGTGTCAAACTATGACAATAGGATTTGACGTTTCAATTGTGTTTTTTTTTTAAACTGCCTGAGGTAGTCCGCCATTCAGTCTTTTAATTAAAGGTGAATAAAAATGATTTATTACTTTTAAGAGTTGGTTAGACTCTCGGCGAAGTTGAATGGGTGCTTTGGTCAACTTAGTTATATTATGTCATTACAATTTCATCTTCTAGTTAGATTCACGAAAACATTGTAGGAAATTCGAACTATTTCTTCTTCTATTACGTCTTTTTATTCCATAATTCTATATTAGTCGTCATTTCGGTAGTCACCACCTTTCTAGCCATAATCATCTTTCACACAGTCCATCCATCGTTTCTTTGGTCTTCCCCTACTCTTAAAGCCATCGACATTCATACTTAAGAGGGTTTATTCTGAAAGTTGGCAACGTCGCAAATAGATGTCAAATATTTCGCTGTTTTGATTAATTTGATAATATTTCTGTATGGAAATAAAAAATGTGGCTAACTAGCGAACTAGAATATTGATTATGAAATGCAATAATTAATATCGTAACACCAAATAGTTTTAGATGTAAAAAAAGTATTTGGAAACTTTCCAAATGCCTTTTTTTCACCTAAAACGGGTACAACATCAAATTCAATGTTATAATTGCAATTATTCTAGTCAATTGGTTAGCCACATTTCTTATTTTCATACAGTATTATTTCCAAATTAATCGAAACAGGTAAATATTTGACAGCTATTTACGACGTTGCCAACTTTTAGGATGCACCCTCTTAAGGAAAAGAAAAGTATTGTATATGAATTTGGATCTCTGTCAGCCCAGTCAGACACAACAGTGAAAGGAACTTATAATGACTTCATCAACTCGTCACTTTTGTGTCAAAGAATTTTCAAAATCAGTCCGCAATGATTGATTGGGGCTTGCTGTGGCTAGACTCGCACGGGTCGATCAATCAGGTTAAGCTACGCTTGCCGTGGTTGGTCTGTGAATGGGTGACCATCTTTACATACCGAGACTCCTCCGTGCCTCGGAAAGCCCGTTAAAAGCTGTCGCTGTCAGTTTAGATCTTTAGCAGTCGTTACGGGAAGCCCGAAAGTCCGACAACCAGTCTTACCAAGGGGTATCGTATTACCCAGTTACTGGGTTGTGGAGGTCAGATAGGCAGTCGCTCCATGTAAAAATCTGGTACTCAGCTGCATCCGGTTAGACTGGACGCCGACCCCAACTTAGTTGCGAAAAGGCTAGGAAAAAATCGATGAAAATACATTTAAAAAAATATACAGACGAAAATAGAACCTTCTCCTCTTTGAAGCCGGTTAAAAAACCCTTAAACGGTTGACAAAGGCTGCCTGTCCACTGGATCGGAGAGGATAGGAGAGGAGCGGAGATGTGGCAAAATTAACCAATAGAATCGCACCTCGGGAGCGGAGTTTTGATTCTATTGGTTAATATTGACACATCTCCGCTCCTCTCCTCTTCTCTCCGCTCCGGTGGACAGGCAGCCTTAATCTAGAGATTGAAACCTAGACCCCCGCACTCAGCAGTAGCGCTTACAATCACTGCACCAACGATGCAGTCAGGGCAATTACTCAAACATATTGCCATGTCTAATAATGCAGTAGGCAATAAATCAATCGCGCCATAGTTACCAGTTACTAACTGTGAGTCATTCTACGCAACTAAAAGCAGCTTGCGATCGTTAGATTGTTAAAACCGCGGGTAAAACCTACAATACAGTTTACTATATAGGTTTTACCAGCGGCTTTGCTCTCGTAGTACTTATTACTCACTTTAATAGTCTCGTAGTAGTACACACTGATACACATCAAGCTATACATTTCCAGTATAAGCTCACCTCGCATTGTATGGAAGTTCAATATAATGCGAGATCAGTTTATACTGGAAATGTATAGCTTGATGTGAAGCCGCGTGTACTTACAGAACTGCCCCGTTAGTCTCATGGTCGAGCGCGGGGTCCTGGGCTCGATTCCCGGGTCGGTGTTTTTGGGTGTTTCTATTAGGAATTTCTTAGTAACAGGTCGGAGTTTGAAAGTTGAGGGTGTGATATCCCCGTGCCTCGGTGCGCACGTTAAGCCGTTGGTCCTGCGCCTGATTTCTCTCCGGTCGTGCAGGATAAATATCTCTACTCATAAAGAGAAGGCACGAGCATCTTCACCTATTTTCCATACATTTTCTTCGTCGTTATTCTGTTGTCCAAAATAAACTTGGCAAGAACATATAATAAGAAATTTAAATAACAGGAGGAGGTGCTCGCAAGATTTATTTATAACCTCTGGTAAGCTCTTGACCTGCATCTCACCTGATGGTAAGTGATGATCAGTCCGAAGGTGGAATCCTCAACCACAGAGGAACTGGCTATCTTATCTCTCACTGCCGAAACACAACAATGCTGTTAACATTGTTGTTATGGCGACAGACTTCGATAAGATGGTGGTAGCTAGCCAGGCGGACTTAGAACAAGCCCTACCACCAACCAAACCGAGCAGAAAATTTTGCTCCCACTGGGAATCGAACCCGGGACCTCTGGATCTGAGAGAGGTGGTCAAACTGCTTGACCACAGAAGCGGTTAAACTACCTAGTCCCTCGATGCTGTTGTCTACGGTCTCAAGTAAGCTAGAAACAAAAGAATGCGCATAGATTTCACTATCATTTCTTTCTACAAATTGACCATGAAGTTCTACACCTATTTAATCCGATTAATCGTTTATTTTTAACCGAATAATCGTTGAAAGACGATTATCTTGAACGAGGCCGATTAGTCATTCGAGCGATCAGCCGGAAATAATTGGGACGAGTTTAGCACAAATCGATTAATGAGTTTGAAGACTTCAAGTGGCAGACATGTTTTTTAAGAACAATTTGATAATTATTCTCAATGCCAATGTACTTTCTTAGATATTCTACCACTGACTCAAGAGTCAAGGGAGAGAACCTAGCCTTTATAATCGTCCGCGCGTGATAGTTTTATAAATTACAGCCTACTAGCTTTCGCCAGCGACTTCGCCCGCGTGCTTGTCGGAAATTATCCCATGGGAACTTATTACCGGGATAAAAAGTATTTTATATTCTATTTCAGGTTATGGTCTACCCGCGTGCCAAATTTCATCAAAATTGGTTCAGCCGTTTTATCGTGAAAGCGTTACAAACAATCTCACATTCGCATTTATAACATTAGTTAGAATAAAAACTTAGTTAAGAACATTTTCGAAATGTCTTATTTAAAAACAAATAACTGGAGATCTCTGTTTCTATGGAAAATTTAAAATCTGTCTAATTTGGCTGTACTTAACACTATTTTTCGAAAATGTTCTTAACTTCGTTTTTAGACCTTTGTATCCTGCATTTATGCGTATGAAGTTTCATTAAAATCGGTTCAGTCATTTCGAAAAACAAGGGCTTGAAAATTTGTATGAAATGCTGTACGACTTAACGACTTACTCTTAAAAGTATCTTATTGTATAGATACTGTTCCAAACAACCGTTTTCCCAAAAGAGCAGTTCTATATGGTAGACTATATAAGTATTTTCAGTATATATCAGTGTGATTGACCACGACCAGTGAAGACCAGGTAAACTATAGAAATCGATATGAATCGCGCACTTGGCCGCAACGGCCAACTAGCCGCACACCATACAGTACTAGTAGACGGCCACGACTGGCCGGAGTTGAGGCCATCTAGAGCGCGAGATCCTTAAGTAAAGTATTAGTCCAAGCGTTTGTGAACAGCGCCGCCCTGACTAACGAGTTGTAGGTCTTTTGTATACGAACCCAAACAGACATGCAATTTCTGCTATTGTTTCATCATCACCACTGCTCTTGAAACAGTGAAAGAAAACGCCCAGAGGAACCTGTCAAAGATATGGGATTTTCGAAGATATGACAACCAAGACAGTTTCTCAACTTCCACGAGTGATATTTTGGCATGTAAACAGAAAAATCAGAGCATATAAAAGCAAGCAATGCCAGAGGTCAAACGTAGTATAATTTTAGCTCCCATGTGCATTACAAGCAGGCTCCATTAGAGAGCGCAATGATAATATTAAGTGCACGAACTTGTAGGGTTGTCACGTATGAGATATTATTACATAATCATTTATTTTCAGAACCAACATACTATAGATTGAACATTAACTAACGGTAACTCCCAAGAAAAGTTGTCTAATTTCACTTTTCACCACATTTTCATCACTTTTCTTCTTTGGCCTCGCCTTTTCCCGTTACGCAAGGTTTCCCAATCTTGCGACGCCATTTACTTCGGTCTTGTGCATCATCTTCCGTAAGTCCCATCTCCCTTAAGTCTTTTTGGAACTTAGTCAACCATGTGGTTTGAGGTCTACCTCTTCTCTTCTTCTTTGAAGCCATGAAAAGGCACTTTTTCACAACTTCATCACTCTTGGGTAAGAAATAGGTATCAGCCGCACGGGTCGATCAGGTTAAGTTACGCTTACCGGGGTTGGTCCATGGTTGGGTGACCATCTTTACATGCCGATACTTCTCCGTGCTTCGGAAAGTACGTCAAGCCGCTGGTTCCAGCTGTCATTCGTGGATCTTTGACAGTTGTTACGGGTCGTCAGAAGCCCGAAAGTTTGACAACCAGTCTTACCAAGAGGCTTTGTATTGTAGTACCCAGTTACTGGGTTGTACAGCTCAGATAGGCAGTCGCTCCATGTAAAATACTGGTATTCAGATGCATCCGGTTAGACTGGAAGCCGACCTTTAACATAAAAAAAGGCTAGGCATATGCATTGAGATGAAGATGGGGTGGAGATAAGAAGAAAAATTTGACTCATACTGAGCAGTTGGTTTTGTTGCGTTGTTCATTAGATCCCTAGAACATGAACAATCAGACCACAAACAAACAACAAGCTAGGACATTCAAATCTTTGCTAACGTACGGGAATCGAAACTGAACGACGCTGTGCAGAAGCGAATAGAAAGTGGTTACGGCTTCCTAAAAATATATGCATTACCAAGGGGTTTGCCAATGTGTTGAAAACTTTAGAGACTTATACAAAATACAAATACAAAAAAGTTTATAGTGCCAAAAGAAAATAACATTACAAAACGTGTTTGGAGCCTCCTTTTAAGCAAACAATGCCTGTATTAGAAGGCTCCGCTCTTTCACATCAATGTCGTACACTATACTAACCAAGTTAATATAGTTTACTTAACCTTAAGGCTGCCTGTCCACTGGAGCGGACAGGAGAAAAGAGGAGCGGAGATGTGCGAATATTAACCATTAGAATCTTGACTCCGCCCCTGAGTTTAGATCAGTGATCCTGAGTCAAGATTCTATTGGTTAATATTGGCACATCTCCGCTCCTCTTTTCTCCTCTCCGCTCCAGTGGACAGGCAGCCTAAGGGTAGGTGTGCAATGTCAGTATATTTTTCTGTATTTTAGTAAGAATGTCTCGTTGTCTTGTGCCTTTAAAATTATCCTTCAGAGTACTTGGTGGCAGAAATAATCTATGTATAGTTGCCATAGATATCACATCTACGTGTAGGCATGGGTCTCAATTCGAAAAAAATATAATTAGTCTTGAAAAAAGATCATAGATGGCAGCATAGGTAACAATTATGAAATTAACAGTCACTAAAAAGGGATAAACGGAAGATTTTGGCTGAAGTAAGATTAGTAAAAATCAAAACTTCCTTGTTTTTAAAGCTGATTTATCTATTGTAACTCATAAATCTCGTATTTTCAACAAAAAAAGATAAAACCTTTTTTTTAGGGCTCTTTGCAATAGATGGCGTTTTACTCAATTTGTCATAACTGTAGCACATTTAGCCAGTCAATAGCCCGACTAGGGAGGTGTCATTTCTTTGTATGGGATTGGGTATCTGTACGTAGTATTATATTATCTGTGATCTAGGTATCTACTTACTTCCCTGGACAAGCTTTTTCTTACAATAACTTCGTGTGCCCGGAGTTTACCCGTTACAGGAAAACTTTCAACACGACACGGCTGTTTGCCCCATTTAATTAAATAATCATAATTAATTTTATAAATGCGAAATTGAGTTTGTTTTTTTGTTACGCTTTCACGTCAAAACGACTGAACAGATTTGGATGAAATTTGGCACATCGGTAGACCATGACCTGGTTTAGGACAAAATACTTTTATATCCCGATATTCCCACGCGATCCAGATTTATGCGGGTGAAACCGCGGGATACAGTTAGTATTTTTTAAATATGTAATAATTTTGCTGCCAACCCTAGCTGTTATGTCTTGAGAACTCAGCGTTTTTATCATTACGACTTGTATGATGGGCGCTGTGCATCATTAAAGAGTATCAGACGCATATTTAGTGCAAAGCTTTTAAGTTTACGGGGTAGGCACAGCAGTAGGTGTCAACTAAGATGTTCTATTTAATTTTCTAGATCAATTTCGCTCTTGACAAGTTTTTGATGAGCATCAACTTTCCTCTCGGAGGATTGCCTAGTTGGTTTACTGGTCGCAAGCGATGCTGCTGAGCATGTGATCCTGGGTTTGATTCCCGGGTCAAAGTATTATTGGGTTTTTCGATCTGAAATTTTTCAGTACCAACCTGGAGTCTGGATTATTGCCCGGTAGATGGCAATAGGCTCGCCCCCTTTTAGCGAAAATATGTGGACCGCGTATCTGCTATAGGTACACCTCTGCCCAACCCTTAGGGGAAATAAGTCGTGAGGTTATGTTATGTTATTTTTCCTCTCGCTTTTTTTGTCTGGAATTTAGACTCACTTCTTTCATGTAGATCTATGATAGTCGTAACGGGGAACTAGTCAGAAACCCGAAAGTCTGACAATGAGTCTTTTTTTTTTTTTTTTTTTTGTCTAGGGCATCTCGCAGGTTACCACTGAGGTATTCGCTGCTTAACCGGACTTTCCTGTGGCTGCCTTAAGCTCCTAAAAGAAACTCAAAGCCTCCAGCCAGGGGCATATAAACTAAGCTAATTAAAACTAGGCGAACGCTCGCTAAGGGCACCCCCTGTGGGGTACGAACCTCGGCTTAGGGCGTTCGCTGGGGGGAGGACAGCAAGAGGGACAGGCTGGATCAAGGATGGATCATTATTATTATCAGGGGAATTTAAAGCTACAGGCTCAGCAAAAACGCGGGCTGGCGCATCGTTATCGAGCAAGGGTCGGGGGGGGACAATGAGTCTTCAAACAAGTGATAATTATACAATACGCACATGAATCCGAAAAGTCAGAGGTATGTGCCTTGGGTTCGAACTCGAGACCTGTGACTTGGCAGTCTGACCGTCGCACCACTACGCTGTCACTGCTATAAAAAACTGCTACATACATACATAAACTCACGCCCTCTTCCCATGGGGGTAGGCAGAAACTACAGAACGCCACTTGCTACGAACCTTACATACTCCTTTTGCCTCGTTTACGTTCATACATCTGGTCATACACGCTCGCCGGTTGCGAGCACTACGCACCTGTCCTTTCTGAAGAACATCACCAATAAGGTCAGAATATGTCCTCCTAGGGCTCCCCTAAAAACTGCTACTGCTGTAAAATAACGATAATTTTTCACATCATTGGACTCAAAAGGTGCATTCGTTTACACAATTTGAAAAGGGTTAAACCATTTAAATAATTCCATCATAATAGTTCACACTTCGGGTCTTTTAAAGACAATAGCTCAATTGTACGAGTGATGGAGCGGGTTCGAATCCCGGATCGTTCAAGTGTGAAACTACTGGTACTTGTACCTTTTGTAGTTTTCAGAAGTGGTGATTTCTGCTGTGGGGTTGGGAATCACCCCTTTTAGATATTCCCACTGCTGATACACGAACGATTGTCATTATGTCAGACAGACCATTACAGATTCAATAAAAACCGGCCAAGTGCGAGTGGGACTCGTAAACGACGGATTCCGTACCCCGGGTACAATATTTATTTTTAATAGATACTTTTAGAGATATCTAAATTATAAAAAGGAAATATTCTTTAGCTCGAATTGTCACAACAATTCCTTTCATTTGATATGTCACACGGTACAGTTAGCAAATCATTTTTAATTTTCATCTTTCCCCTGAAATAAATTAATTTTGTTATGGGGGTCACACCCCATATCAAAATTAATTTATTTCCGTTACATGTCCATGTTTTGGTCACAGAAATTCATATGTGTACCAAACAACTAATGGTATCTGCACACAGCGGGCGGGGCGGGGCGGGGCGCTGCGTGGCGTGGCGGCGACGGGGTGCTGGCGTGACGGGAGCGGTCACACTGCGGGCGCGATCACGTCCCGTCCCGCCGCGAATTGAGAGAGAAAGAATATAAATAAAGTAAACAGTTATAAGTTCAAAGTAACTAAGTTAGTTAAAGTAACTAATAATTTATTAGTTACAAGTTAAAGTTTTAAGCTTTAATACAATCTCTCGATTCTGAATGTAACCGTCACGCCCCGCCCCGCCGCTTCTGACTTGAATTCACGCCCGGCCGGGCGGCGGCGTGGCGTGACGGTTACCGTCGCGCCAAGCGGTACGGGTCTATGTGGAGTCGTCCGTAGTATCTAGTACATTACAACTGCTCAGCGTCACGTTGCCGTCCGCTGTGTGCAGATACCTATTGGTCCAGTAAATTCGAATCAAATTGGCTGTGTGTGACAGACATACGAGTGATCCTATAATGGTTCCGTTTTTTCCTTTTGAGGTAGGTACGGAACACTAAACTCTTTTTGTTTGGTACATTGCCGTGTGCTAGCTGACATATAGCTATCAATTTAAATTATGTTTTATGTTGTGTAATGTAAATTATTTTGCATACACTGCACAGCACTGCCGCTGGACAGTTTGTTGCGCCACTTCTTCTTCCCAGCTAAAGCACTAGGAAATGGTGAAGGGCGGGCGTTTTGGGGGATGAATTAATTTTGACGTTCGAAAGGTGCTGATTCTCAGCCTAGTTGTAAATGACTTTTGAATTGATTTTGTTTATTTTTTAATGTACTCGTATGTCATTGTCGGATTGTCGCCTGGCGGTTTTATTAAATATGTCCCAGGTATTACTGATCATGAACACAGTTACAACTTTATGACAGTAAAAAAAAAAGAAAAGAAAAAATAATAATTGGGGCACGCACAGGAAATACAAACAGTAGGTAATAGTAAAACATAATAATTAAAAAATCATAAGGATACAGACAGATAGACACACAGACACGCACACGGACAGTAGATAGTAGCAGTACTTAATAGCTCTCATGGTACTGTAGTATCAGCAGTTAAAACGCTTGCTACACGGTCGCCAACCGCGTCCCGACAGAGGTCACCTTGGTGGTTTACAACCGTGTAAATGATGGTTTACGACCAAACGATGAACAACTTTGCCGGTCGCCAACCAAGGTCACCTCTGTCGGGGACGAGGTTGGCGACCATGTAGCAGGCGTTTTAAAATAAATGTGGATTCAAGAGCGCTGAACAATTTTTATGACCTAAAACGGTCCGTTACTTCAAGACTTTCACAATCGTAAAATCATTTTACTGAGCTTGCAACTGGTTGTTAAAAAAAAGGTTTTGTATTGTTTAAGGCGACGAGAATCGACTTTGAATGATTTTATACTGAAGATCACGTCTAAATGAGTAGTGTTAATGATTTGGCACAAATTATGTTAAATTAGAGCAATTTTTTTATAACTTAATATAGGAATATTTAACATGTACCTACGTACGACGCGAACGAATGTCACTGGCATATATCTGCGTCTTAAGAATTTTTAAAAAAATCATTTAAACAATTTAAACAACATTAATTGTTATTAAAATTAATTTATTAAATTATTAATTAATTTATTTATTTAATTTTAATTTAATTGTTTAAATTTGTTGTTTTGTTAATTTAAATTTTTAAACACTTTTCGTAACCTTCCAATTCCGTTTAGGTAGGCCGAAGATACCTACGTGGTATATTATTAAAAATATTACCTTTATGCATAAACTAGCTGCACCCCGCGATTTCACACGCATAAGTCTCGATCCCGTGGGGATATCGGGATAAAAAGTATCCTATGTCCTAACCCAGGTCATGGTCTACCCATGTGCCAAATTTCATCCAAATCTGTTCAGCCGTTTTAGCGTGAAAGCGTAACAAACAAACATACAAAAAATCTAATCTTTTCTCCTTCTATTATTTTAATATTAGTTTAGATAACTTAATACATAAGAATGTTATTATGATGTGTTATCTAGAAGATACTAAAACCTTCTGAAAGTATGTACTATGTAGATAGCATTAGTGAAAAAATCTTCAAAATTGGTTCATTATTTTTAGAGAAAATCGTGAACATATAACAAACGGGCATAACTCAAACTCAAAGCATTTATTTCAAATAAACCAATTACAGGCACTTTTGAATTGTCAAGGGGTCGGTCAGTCAGAAAGATGAAGCTAGTTGCCCATTCCAAAGCGTAAGTAGGTTCCTATGGAGAAGAACGGGCAAGAAACTCCACGGACACGAGCTGTTTTAAATCCAAATCATACAAGTCGAACACCCCTTTTTGTAGAAACGAAATTCTCCTCTGATGCGTAAGTACCTAATCTTCTTTATTTGTTATCTTACAACTCTGCCAAGCCCGTATCACAACATTCTTGAAGAATCAATATACCTTCAGCAATTACTGGCTCCAATAACTTCAATGTACCGCCGGGCATCGAACTCATAAATTTAATTCCGATGCCATACAATTGAACCTCCCGACCTCGGTTCATTTCACTTTATGGTACCTAACTTTAAAATGGTCGACAGAGGTTATGGTCATTAATAAATGTGATCCTTTTTAGTTACTTATTGGTTTATTAGAATTCACGTAAAACAATTTATTTTTATGTTACTGCTAAGTTTTATTAACTGACTTGAAAAAGGAGGAGGTTCTCAATTCGACTGTATGGTGTTTTTTTTTTACGCGATTACTCCGCCAATTATCAATTGATTTTGATGATTTTTTTTTTTGTTTGGTAGGTCATACTTCAGAGGTGGTCCCATATAAATTTTATTAACTTTGCTTGGATAGTTTTTGAGTTAGCTTCATTATTACGTATTTTTCCCACTTAGCCTATGTGGATGATATGATGATAACTTCCTGTCACTGTTATTTACATAGCAGGTAGTGGTATTCGAATTTGTGTGGAGTAGTACCACAACTAAAAACTGAAAAATAAGTCGGGTTTTTTTTTTTTTTGTAAAATGTGTTTTGCAATCACTACTTTGAGTTTAATGGTAACGAGAGAAATACTTTTAAGCAAGCAATATTATCAGTGGCGTATTTACCCTAGGGCCAAAAGGGCCATGGCCCGGGGCGGTAGGCTGCGAAGGGCGGAGCAGCCTAACCTATTCGAGCCAGGGTAGTACCAAGCTCGCTTCGATCGCTCTTGCATCAAAGATTTATAGTAACAGTAGTAGAGTAGTAACATTGCCTTTTGTACATACACAAAATGTTTTATTGCGCTAACGTCAACACTCAACCAAAACACCAAGTGACAATGCAAAGCTTTTTTTTTTTGGAAGGGAATTTATCGAATAACTTCTCCCGGTCTGGGCGGAGCGGGAGGGCGTGTCAGACTTACTGACGAAAACCCACCCGTGTTCTTTAAGTTGCCTGTGTGTTGCTAGGGGCGACGGTATCCCTTTCGGACTTTTCCGCGACCCTGGCTGACATGATGATGTGCTGACATTTCTTTGAGGCACGTGTGGAATCGCACCGTCGACCGCCCTGGTCCTTATCGGCGGCGAGCATTGCTCACCGTCCGCAAGTCCGCTCCTACGGTGGCCAGGAATCGGCCTGGGATTCCCGACGCCCAGGGCATCTCCAGCGGCGAATAGGGGCACGAGGGCGCCTAATTTGCATCTTCCTCATGCTTCCCAATGCCTATGCCTCCAGCTCCGTACCATGGCCTGAACCAGGGCCGGACGCGAGAGGTCACCGCCGCCGGTCGCCTCCACGAGGATCCGCCCAAGCCAAGAAGACCTCCACCGTGTCCTCAGGGCGATCCACACAATGGTGACAGCCGGGCGTTTCCTCCCGCTTTATCCGGAACAGGAACCTCCCGAAGCAACCGTGTCCGGTGAGGACTTGCCTCAGGTGGAAGCGGAGGACGCCGTGGCGTCTCTCTAGCCACTCCTTAAAGAGGGGACTTATCGCCGCAATTGTGGCGTGCCCAGCGCTGGGTTGCGACAATCGCAGTCTCCATGTCGCCATGAGATCCCGCCGGAGCTATATCTGCTGTGCCGTGATTTCTCGCGACAGTGGAGTTACGCCACTCCCATATGTGCGAGAGGACTTTTGCGTCCAGATCTCATGGCGGCAATCCGGCAAGGAGGCTCGCCGCCTCACCGGAGACCGTGCAGTATCCCCGAACCAGCCGGATGGCCATGACCCTGCGGTCTGGCCGCCGCTTCAAGGAACGCGCCAACACCGGTGCCCCATAAAGGGCCATGGACCGCACAAACCCCGCGTGTAGAGCCTCCGGCAGGAGGCGTTAGGACCCCCACCGGCAGGAGCCGCTTCAAGGCAGCCCCAGTCCACTCCAGTCTGGGAGCTAAAAGTCAGAAATGCTCCATAAAGTTCCACCGGCTGTCGAGGACGAGTCCCAAGTATTTCACCGTCAACTCGACGCCGATGTGAACCCCTCCTACCGTTATTCAGGAACTCGACGGTGGCGTGTTCCGAGGTCCATGAAAACACATAGCCATTGTTATATATTATTGAAAGTTTTTGCTTTTTTCGTTAATTTGCCGCCCCCATAAGGGGCGGTAAACCTTACAGGCCCAGGGCGCTGAATCTTAAAATACGCCACTGAATATTATGCGTTTATGTGTCATCATCAGCCTATCAATGTTCCCACTGCTGGGACACAGGCCTCCTCTCTGTGAGAGGGAGTGGGCCGTAATCCACCACGCGGGCCCAGTGCGGGTTGGTGGATGTCACATGTCTTCGAATTTTTGGTTCGAAGACATGCCGGTTTCCTCACGATGTTTTCCTTCACCGTTTTGAGAGCAGAGCGGTGATGAAATTATTTACACAAAGTAAAGCGCCTGCTTGGGTTCGAACCCACGACCTACAACTCGTAAGTCGGGGCCGTTACCACTGGGCCACCACTGCTCCATGTGTGCACATGCATGCATGTGTGCATGTGTGTGTGTGTGTGTTTATGTGTGCACTTACATATTTGCACTATTTTACTAATAAAATGAATCATGTTGTCTGAATAAATAAATTAATAAAAACGTTATAAAGCTAAGTGTCGTATGGGTATTCGCGAGTTAAGACATCTTATTCGAATAAAGAATCATAACATATTTCGGTGTGGCCTACCCTTTAGGCTGTGCCTAACCTATTAAGACAGTCAGTCACAAAAGTGTTTCATATGTCAAATAAGCCTAATATCTCTTTCTCTCTCTTTCCAGGCCAAAAAAATGACTTAACCACCATACGCCTCCCACAAACCGTCCGGCACACGCTTGCCGCGATGTCTGCTTACCTCCGCGTACTCCTCGTATGCGTGGTGGTCATCACCGCGGCGTCGCTGACGCGCGGCGCCACCTGTCCCTGGGCGTGCTCGTGCCGCGCTGCAGCGGCTGACTGTGCACATCGAGGGTTGCTGCATGTACCTAAGAGGCTGCCTACTGATTCTCATCGGCTGTGAGTACTGTTTTTAATTATAAATTGGGAAAAGCAACTTAGTGACAAATTAACAACTGCTGCAGGCGACGTGTCGCCGCGACACGACTGGTTTCTACGAATTTCTATGAAATACCTTTCGTAGCTAGCGACACGTCGTCGGCAGTTACGGCCGAGCGACAGACGTCACGTGTAGCCCGACTGCCCGACCGCAGACCAGTAGTGCCACCAACGCTCGAGCGATAACACGTTTTTCTATCTTCTATCTACCGACTGGAATACGGCTTGCTGCCGCCTGCGCGGTCGGGTTCGAAATGGTACCTTAACAAACTAAAATTGTCAAATGACAAACTTAGCAAATGACAGAATGCGCAACTGAAAGAAAGACCTACAACTCAAACGATAGACCACTATAAAATAATGAGCGCATCCGTATCTATAGCCTCGGTCCTCGGTCACACACAGGCTCACACAGCGAATACTCGCTGTGATTAGGCACTCGCAGCGAGAACTCACTGTGTGTGACTGGATATTCGCTGCGAATAGATTCATTAGGGTAATCATGTTATTCCTACTATACCATCCTACTAATATTATGGAAGTTTAGATGTTTGTTACTCAATCACACAAAAACGGCTAAACGGATTTGGATGAAATTTGGCACACAGATAGTTTGTAGCTTGGATTAACACATAGGATACTTTATATTTCGGTAGTTTATTGCCGTGGGATAATTTCCGAAATCGACGCGGTTGAAGCCGCGGGCGAAAGGTAGTTTTGTAAATAAAATAATATAATAATCGAATCTCGAACTGTAGAGTAGGGAACATAACATTTCAAGAACGAGATTTAGTCTTGAAAATAGACTCGAGTTCTAGATTGCATTCACTAGAAAAGAAACACATGAGTTAAACTTCGGCGATCATTCGTTTAAAAAAACAGTGTATGTCCTAGCACAGCCGTTTCCTATTGCTATACCGCAAAAAAATATACACAAAACATTACAACAATTTTTATCGTAACAACCGGCAAAATTGTATCGCTGGATAAAAGAGAGAAGCTCCAAAATATTGATATAATATCAAAAACCATGAAAACTATCTAAATTACCAATAAACACCCCATAGCATTTATGGGGGTGAGAAACCCATAGTAATATACTCTAATGTTATAGAAAAACCTTCCGATATTTTCCTTAGGGAAAGAAACCCGTGAAATTATTGTAGAGCATTGTAGAAATAGAGGTGGCATTTTGAAAGACAAAGAAAGGAAAGAAAGAAATACATTTAGTTGCACTAAACGTGACGCATAGTGTGTCCCCTGGTTAGTAGGGTGCGGGGCAGCACCAACAGCATCCTGTCTATGGTAGCAAGCAGGCTAGAGTGGGCCACTGCTGTAAGGTATCAGCTGGGCCTGTCACCTTGCAGCAGTGACGTCACAAATTGTTTCTGTGTGAACTGTTTTGCTAACATATTTTGTAAGTTTTTTGTAAGTTATTTTTTTTTAACACTATGAGTCTTGTTGCTTGATAATTAAATAAATAAAATAAAGAAAAAAGGAAAGTACACAAACACAAAAATAACAAGTTGGAGTGAACCTGTAGCACAGATAGGAATACATAAAAGAAAAAATGCTAATACCTACAAGTAGATAAATCTTTATCATCATCATCATCATTTCAGCCCTAAGACGTTCACTGCTGGACATAGGCCTCCCCCAAGCACCGCGACTTCGCCCGGTTCTGTGTTTCCCGCATCCAGTAGAAAATTATACAGAGTCTTCTGCACACACGCCTGACACCCCCGCCTGGCCTGTGTGTCTAGATACAGAGTTATTAGTTATTATGTCGGCAATCCATTAAGGGGGTGTAGGAGAGTTCATAAGGGGTCATTTGCAACCAAATGACCCCTATGCAAATGCCAACCGTTTTCGTGGAATATGACATTTTATAGTTTAAAATGAATGAAACAAAAATGTAAAATATCAAATTACTCGAAAATTGTTGTCATTTGCATTGGACTCATAAGGGGTCATTTGGTTGTAAATGACCAACCTCCGTAGTTGGCGAGCCTATTATCATTAACCGAGCACGAATTCACATCCCGATTTTCTAATACCAATATCATTATGAAAAACCCAATAACACTTTGCTCTAACGAATCAAACCCAAAACCGCAGTAACACTTATACTACTAGACAAACAAAGCAACTGCTAAAATTCACCTAAGTACCTATATCTGACTAAGTCAGCATCACAATCATGACATCTAACTGCTATTTAAAAACTGAATTCCATTTAAAGAATTCAACCATAGTACCTAGAATCAGATATTATTATACTCTATTCAATAGATATTTCCAAATGCAGATTTTATGATAATATAATAAAAGCTCACGGATCTTTGAATAATATTCTCTTCTATCTACTTGATAGTTTTAGATCAAGCGTTGAGGATTCATTTTTATTCACTTCCATTCTGAAATAAGAAAAGAATTTTCTTCTCTGCCGATTCATAATTCTGCAAACTATTGGTGGGTAGGGGAGATTGGACAGTTGGAGGCACAAGTGTTACTTAAATATTTTTCCTTTTGTAGCTGTTTTTATGTGATTGTGAAAAGATATAGAAGGCTTCGTCTGGACACCGAATAAAGATCACATGGCCTGATCAAAATTATCTATGTCTGGACTTCAAAAGAAACTGTGACTTTTGATTTTGTTTCGGTCGTCCTTCTCAGAGTAGTCATTTAGGAAATACCGAACTCAGATGAGTTCGGTATTTCCTAGTCTAAAACCTAGTCCTAGTCTAAAACATAATATAATTGTGACGTGTAAAAGTGTTTTTGGAACCTATTTACAGAAATACATATCTATCATTATCATAACAAATAAAAAAGTATGTGTGCACAAATAATTTAATTAACCAGATTTTGAAAAATATCTCGGAAATTCACACAATCAAATAATTTTCTTAATTTATTTCACACAAACACAAGGCAAATGAGAATTGACCGATTTTTTTTTGTAAAAAGTAGTTAAAATTGAATGAAATTTAAAAGGTTTAATAAATTAATCCCTTAAATCATAATTAAACAAAAAAACACAAGGCTTAAAAGTATTTCCCGATTTTATAGAGCGTACTTACTTGAAATAAAATGTACTTATTTAATAGAAAATATTTAAAGATAAGTTTAATATATAATTCTTTAAAACCATGATTAAATAAATATAAAAAAAACGCTTTCTCATAATGAAACAATCATTCATTAAAACATAAAACCGCCTTTTCAAAGACACTTTTCTAATCTGAATCCCGACCGAAGCACTTCTCTCCCCGCCTGTACATAAGGGTGGGTTCATATTAGCATCATATTGGTCGGATCAGCACGTGCCGACAATATGTCTTCATGTGTGCACACCTAGAATATTATGTTTTTCTATACAAATAGATATTGATTTAAACTGGTGTTTTGGCTTGAGGAATTACTCGAGGTTTTGAAGAATTTTTGAAAGAACAGGAAGTACAATTTAAAGGAGGACTCTACTTAGTAAAGTTATTTTAAAAGAAGCTTGCTCGTCCGGAGAGATCTGTCTTTATAGTTATCTTACCAACGCGTTGGCAACGTTGCAACGTTACCAGCCCGCACTGGGCCCGCGTGGTAGATTACAGCCCACTCCCTCTCACAGAGAGGAGGCCTGTGTCCCAGCAGTGGGAACATTCCAAAATCCTGTTTTTTTTAAGTCAGTTATAAAAATTATATTTTGAGTAAAAATGCAGCATACATACATAGAGCTGTATTACAACAGCAACTACTTTTATTTTATCGAGGTATTCCACTCAGGGCACTGATTTCAACAGCCCTTGACCGAACGGCACCTGAGGACTTCCACTAACAGCAATGAAACAAAATTTAGATAACTGCGATTCGGTGGAACAGTTTATCAATATTATTATCAGTCCCCGAGGGGCCCTTAGGTAAAATATTTTTTTAGTGATGGAATGTATTTTCCAATGGATCAAAATTTTGGTACAGTGCGGTCAGTGGAAGTGCTCAGGTGCGGTTCAGAAAAGTGCTGTTGAAATCAGTGCCCTGAGTGGAATACCTCCTTTTATCTACCCCTTTTCAAGCAATGTCACAATTTCTTCTGAGTTTGTACTTTACAAATAAAAGAAATACATATTCATGTTTGGAAAGCGTTTTCCTTAAATTGCACAAAGGACATGCAGAGGGCGCCACCGACGCAACTTCCGGTCGTAATAAAAAGGGAAAATTTACATTTCCGGTTCTGTCCGTGCATATGCAAAGTAATGTGAAAAGAAAGGCTTTTTGGGGTATTTTTTTTTTTTTTTTTTGTTTTTGGTAATGGGTATGCAAACAATACGTAATGTAAACTAGAAATTACTATTCGTTAACGTTGTACCTAGTTGTTATATTAGAATCCAAGCCAGCTGACTTACCACTCGTAATTATGATTCTTACCATAATAATTTTACTATGAGTAATTTTTAACCGACTGCCAAAAACGAGGAGTTCTATGTTCGACTTTATGTGTATTTTTTTTTAAATTAATGTTTAAGTACCGATTTCTCAGTCAATTGTGGACCGATTTTGAAAATTGATTTTTTGTTTGAAAGCGTATGCTCCCGAAGTGGTCAACGAAAACTCAAACCCAAAGACACCGACTTCAGAAATTAAAGTTATTTTTCACTTTGTAGTGTTCATTTTTGAAAACCGTTTTTTTTTTTTGTAAAAAGTTTTTATGTTACCTGTGTTTGATTGCCAGGGTCGTGCAAAGAGTTATTGGGCTTTTCCAACAGAAATTTCTCAGTAGCAGCCCGGAGTCTGGATTCGTGTCCGGTTGATGGCAATAGACTCGCCCCCTATTACATGAGACTTAAACATAACTGGCGAAATGTGGGTCTACTGTAGGTACACGTATGCCTAGCCCTTCGTGGATTACAGCCGTGAATCATCATCAACATAACAATGTTATGTTTTGTAACTAACCGATAGTAACATTAACGATTCGTTTTAGTAACTTTGGTAAAATAACCAATCGTCAACTAAACAATTCGTTATTCGTACGATATAGGAACACGTTACTTGACACTTTTACAAAACAAAAGAACAGCAATTTTCTCTTTTTCTCAAATCAAAGCGAGCACTACCATCTCAGCTTACTGCTTACCCCCCGTGATATACAGTTTTATGTACCATCTGTACAGTCAGGTGCAAAAATATGTGGAAACTAAGTGAAATTCAACAACGATTAAAAAAATTAAAATAGGGATGATGACTAAAAATATATTTCTTGTCCGTCTTGTAGATTATTAAAAAACATTGGACACATATTTTTCTTTTTTTACGATAGCAAAAGATAACGGCGATACATTGAGTTAAAATGTGCTATGACGTCACGAGTATGTAGATTTTATACGTACTTGTGACGTAGCGACCCCCACTCCCCAACTTAATGCGTTTTATCTAAGTAATTTTTATTAATATGATGAAGTAAAAAATACGCGTCGAATATTTTTTTATTTTCTGACTTACGGACTAAATAGAATTTCTTTTTTTTGACCCAAGCATAATCCCTATTATAGGTAGGTACTTTACGTAGACTTACCTTGGAACTAAGATTCATAATCATAACACACATAACATAACATCACACCTTTATTCTCCGAAGAGTTAGGCAGAGGTGTATCTATAGTAAAAATCGTTTATTTCAACATCTAAATTACTGTTGAGGTACCGTTTAGTCCCAAACTAGACACAGCCTGTATCTTGGGCACCATTACTCATAAATATAATATATTTTATATTTGACTGTAAATAAAAGTTGAAATTGGCGACAATTAAACTCTCCTCGTCTCTTCGAGACTGTAAAACTAAAAAATTAACAAATTCAGGTAGGAAAACTATAATAAAAAAATAATTCTTAAATAATTATAGAAAATCACTTTAGAAAAACCTAGTGTACATGTTTTTGCTGGTGACTGTACATAGAGAAGTTCAATGAGGATCATTTGCAGGATTCCTTCCAAGCGTTTTATGAAAGTAGGGAGCCGCGGGCGAGTAGGGGCGCCATGTTAGAGTCCTCCAGTGAGACTGTCTTGAAAAGATTTGTGGAAAAGAGAATGTTTTATAAAATCCTAAAACAGGATCAAAACAAATCTTTATTAGTTTGCAAATTATTAATTGTTAAATGTTCTTTTCTGGTTTACTGTAAACGAACCCAATATTGGGTTAACAAGGATATCCTATAGTTAATCTCGCCTTTGTAGGTAGTACTTAAATACAGTTTTATTTTGTACAATGAATAACAAGAATAGGAATAAATAAAACGCTATTTATGGATCTTTAATTTGTTGAAAAATCTTAAACAATTAGAAACTTGTTGTCAAAAGTTAATTAAATTACAAAAGATTATCTTGTGTTGGCACGACTTTTACATTGGTCGCAAAGGGTGTGCCAAGGGTGTGTAGTATCTTATATTATTTCGTTTATTACTTTTTGTGGCGAGACGACCTAGACGCGTACCGCAAGGGTTGTTGTCGAGGTGGCTCTAGAAAATGATGCCTGGAAGGATTTGGGGAGGCCTTTGCTCAGCAGTGGGACAGTGTAGGCTAATTTAAAAAATAAAAATGTTTTTATTTCCATCTTTATACTCTACTAGCTGCGCCCCGCAGTTTTACCCGCATAAGACTCGATCCCGAGAGAACATCGGGATAAAAAGTATGATAAATGTCCCAATCCAGGTCAGGGTCTACCCGTGTGCCAAATTTCATTCAATTCCGTTCAGCCGGTTTAGCTTTAAAGCGTAACAAATAAACAAACTCACTTTCGCATTTATAATATTAGTTAGGATTATTTTGTTTCTTGATTTTTCTCGCGAGGCGACGACACGTACCGTAAGGGCTAGATCGAGGTGGCTCTAAAAAAGGATGCCTGGAAGGATTTGGAGGAGGTCTTTGTTCAGCAGGGAGACAGTGTAGGCTTACTTAAAAAAAAAAAATAAGCGACCCAAGGTCTGGATCGAGGTGGCTCTAAAAAATACTCTCTTGAAGGATTTGGAGGAGGTCTTTGCTCAGCAGTGAGAGGATAAAAAAAACGAGCGAACCTAACAGTAGTCGCTTATGATGTGACATCTCACCTTGGTAATAAGCAGCATTAAAGGGGCGGGGCCTCGTCAAAGTCGTTTCTAATGGCCAACTCCGTGCTCCTTGGTCAAATCAAACAGCGCGTGCTTCCCCGGCTTCCTGGTATACACTTCCGTCGCTTTTTATGAAATCACTCCCACAGATTTGATTATTTTGAATTCTTTTTGGATTTAGTTTGAGGAAAGCGAGAGACAAAAACTTTTTTTTTTTTTTTCATGGCCACCCTACCTTCTCGCCAACGGCACCGTCTTCTCGTCTTCCAATGAACGTTTCCGCTCAATAGCTCCTCTGTATTATATCCCTCAGAAAAGTCCCTTAAACTGTGGATTGTGCTCAGATTATTGTGGTTTAGAAGAGCTTGGCTTAGCCCGTGGGTGCGTTTGAATTGGTTTGAATCGAATTAAATTGATACATTGGCTCGTGGTCAAAGAAAATGGCCGGCAAATTGGTGTTTGGTCTGGCTGTTTATGAAGGCAACCGCAAAGTGTGGAGCTAAGTTATTCTAATATGTGATTCTATTATAATTATAATTTGTATTACTCATTCCTCTATTTTAATTGCATTAGACATTTTATTTTAATTTTAATTATGTGACCTTTATAATTTTTTCCTATTGTGATTTATTCTGATGTTTTTTTTTTTTGTGAAATTTTATATGTAATATGGGTTTTGCCTGAATTAAATGAATTTTATTAGTATTTATTTAAGTTATTGTCAACGGATTTTTTTTTTTGTATTATTCAACAACAAAACATTTGTGTTGAACAGTGGTTTTAAGAATAAATACACGAATAATAATACACAAAGTGGTTCTTACAATAAATGTAACACAAAAATTGAACAAACGTCATATTGTCAGCTGTTATGTGTGTATTATAAAAACATTGTAAAACTATATCATTACAACTCAGTTCCTTGTAAATTGTGAATACTTTACACAAATAATAAATTCTCTCTAAATAGAGCCAGGAAAATAAAATACTTAAGAGGCAGTCTTTGGGGACCATCTAAAGAAAATGTCAGGAATTTATGTGGCTTGCTATCTGTACAAGAACGAAAGCTGTAGTTCCATTAAAAAAATCCAAAAAAATAAAACAGTGCGCTGTCAACACGTTTATCATGGGAAGCGTTAGGTGACGATGATGCGAGTTCCATGATTTTTGTTCACCAAAGAAGTGCTCAACGCGCCTAAAGAAACTTTCACTAAAAAAAAAAAAAATTAAGAGATAATATTTAATGATTCCAATGATTTCTAATCATTGGAATCATTAATAACACCTCTCTAAATTAGATTTGTTCCATATGAAAAAAAAAAAAAAAAAAAAAATTTTACAAACAAAATTCTGTAAATTTATAATTCACCTTAAACACATCTTTTCATGATTACCTATTAGAAAACCATCTTATCGCCCTCTGCCGCCCCTCTTTTGACAAACTGCGCAGTAATACAGTTTGGCGAACTGTTTCCAAATGATAATTGTTATTAATAGCTTTGGGGGACCAGAGAAGGATGTAAGGACCATAATGCAGTATTTATTCCTGATTTGGGAATAAAATTGTGTCCATGTGGTTTTGTAGTACAGTTTGCCTTGCTATAGCAATGATTGTGGGATACCTGTGCCCAGCAGTGGCCTTGTTTAACCTGATATGTAAACGTCCACTAATAAACTTCTCCTTGGTACCATAAACCATCAATGACAAGACTTCTTCTGGGCTGAGTCTATTTACTTACACTTTTTTCAAACATTTTTTTTAAAATGTTTATTACGCGATTTCTCCGTCAATTGTGGACCGATTTTGAAAATTCTTTTTTTGTTTGAAATGCTCCCGAAGTGGTCCCATAAAGTTTTTGCGTTAGCTTCAATAATACGTATTTTTCTCACTTAGTTTATATGGATGATTATGATGATAACTTCCAATCACTGTTATTTACATAGCAGGTTAGTGGTATTCGAATTTGTATGGGGTAGGTACCACAACTAAAAAGTGCAAAATAAAAACTTTTTACAAAAAAAGAACAACCGACTTCCAAAAAAGACACTACAAAGTCAAAAATAACTTTAATTTCGGAAGTCGATGGCAAAAAACGAAAGTTCAAAACCAAATACACCGACTTCCGAAATTAAAGTTATTTTTGACTTTGTAGTGTCTTTTTTGGAAGTCGGTTGTTCTTTTTTTTTCTATCATTATTTCATTTCTAGTTTTCTTCCACGGCACCCGCGAGTGCGGAATGGCCACCGTTTTCGTTAGCAGACACCTAATAAATACTCCTATTTAATTTTCTCCCCCAAGATTGCACATTTAATTCCCTTTAGCGCTGCGTCCACTGCGGGCTTGGCAGACAGCCAGGCACTGCGCTATGCGGACAATTGATCAACCTTATTGAAAACTGTCCCTTTGATTTAGTAGTTAAAATGTTTGGGGAAAATATGAACGAGAATTTGGGTTAAATTTTCAAGAAAATGGCTTTAAAAAATAATACAGAAAGACGATATTTGGGGTGAAATTACAAAGAAGTTTACAAGGTGTAATTGCTCCATACATTTTTTGTTCGCATAACTCGACAAAATGTATGGAGCAGTTGATGCTTTTTATTTTTCACGACTGTTTAATGCAAAAATACTTATATAAAAGAATCTTCTATGTATAGAATTGTCTGATTCTCACCTTTCACTTAACGGTTTTATTAAATAAATAAAAATCTTTATTGCAGACCACATGATCCATAAAAATAAAAATAAAAATGAGGGGCTGTCTTTGGGGATTGCCAATAGAAGTGAAAACTAAGTAACGCCATCTAACGAAAATGTCAGGAATTTATGTGGCTTGCTGTCAGTACAAGAACGAAAGCTGTAGCTCCATTAAAACAATTCCAAAAAAATAATACAGAGTGCGCTGTCAACAAATTCTATTCTCCCTCTGTCGTACGAATTTTCGATCAGGTCACGTGTCCTGACGCGAGTTTAACATTTATTACCCATCCCAAAAAAAGTGCACAACGCCGCTAAAGAAATTTTCACTTCAATAAAAATAATAATAACACATAAATTAAAAATAACAAAATTAGAATTAAAATTAAAATCAGAATAATTTTTTTTTAATCCAAATTAAAATCAAATATTAACAATCTTAATAAAAATCGAAAATAATTTCCAAATTAAAATAAAAAATTAAAACATTTACGAGGCCCTAAAAGCAAACACATAAACAGGCCCTTGATGGAAAGCAATATTGGGATCCACAAAGTGCAAGTTCACCTTCAAGTAACTATTCACTCCCGACTCGAAGACTCACCGAAACAAATGAGAAATAGTTCTAAATAGTTGTCCAACTTAGTAATTATTTGAAGTAGTGAAACTTTCTGCCGTTCGCGAATAGTTTCACTTGATAGCTTGCTGCAAGAAGGCGGTACTGTCGCGGTCAGAAGTGTGGAACTTAGATTAGTTTTATTTTGTATGTTTTCTGTTAGGTAATGTTCGTTACATTCTTAGTGCGATTGGTAGTAGTTAAGGCGTTGAATTGTGTCTGTTATGGAAACTTATGCCTGTTTTCACCAATACTATAATATACCCGTTTTTACTCACACTGACTGACACTTAAATGAACGCCGAATAAAAGTGCACTGTTGGGTTTTCAACGCTATTATTAGCGCTGAGAGTTGAAAATCCACGAGTACACTTTTATTTAGGTATTAATTTTTAGATGTCACTTAGTTGTCGGTGAAAACGGGCATTCGTCTAATAAATAATATTTAAGAAGCCCTTTCTTACGGATGATTTAAAATGAAATTAATTAGAAAGGTTACTGCAAATAAAATAATCTTAAGTTTCTTTTGATTGGCGGAATTTCTCTATATCTATCACTATCTCTTTAGTTAACAGAAAACTAGAGAGAAGGAAATAATATGCACCTATAAGTAAACAAACGTGATTTCTACTTCAACATGATTGAGAGATGAGATGACAGTCATTTTTTTATACATTTTCTTTCCCTGCCTGTATGAGAAGAGAAGAGGCTTTTACCAGACAGCGAAACATTTTTAATTTCAAATCTTTACAACTTTTTTTCATGATCCACAAGGTAGGTCGGTTTATATAATATACATCGAGCAACGATCTCTTAGTCGATTATTATTTAATAACAGTAATTATTAACAGTAACTAAAAGGGAGCATGCAGTTAATAAAATTAGAACTTAAATGAGTAACATATAAAGTTACCACTTAGGAACCGATTTAACTTGTATCAATAACAGTAACTTGATATTTAAGTTAACTGAAATAAACAGGCGAACGAATGGAATGTGAGTGAATGAACTGAGGAACGGGAAGTCGTTGCTGATTGCAAAATGATGAGGCAAAAATTGCTCGATTGTTATTAATGATTATTGCGAAGAACGAGCATTTATGTATATTCTTTTACTAGCTTTCTGTGTTCTTTTTTCTTTCTTCATATGATATAGATCTGCTATCTAATTATGCAACACATTTTCGTAAACGATTCCGACTAATCTGTTTCATTTTGACAGTACAATAATATTCATTGCGCTATTTACGTTGTTGAGCAGATTTTTTTTCGAACTTATGATTCAATGGATTAGCAATCTGTTTCAAAACGATTCAAATTCTGATTGATCGTGTATCACGTAATTAGGGTACTGATCTGTGATAAACAACACGATATACGGTGCACAATCCAATAAGTAAATAATTTATCTAGCTAGAAAAAAAACTAAGAAACATGCTTAATTTTTTTAATGTGTACTAAAGATAAACAAGACTCGATAAGACCAATCTAATGAGCTCAAGTTCGTGAGGGTTTACTGTAAACATCTAAGGATTCCGTAACCCACCTTCCAGCTCCATCATCAGACCAACTTGATGGTTGTATGTTCTATGTTATAGAACATAGAACATAGAACCATCAAGTTCATCAGCATCAAGCATCAAGCGTTGTGCCGTTGTGCGTGGGCCATGGCGGCCGTTTGGGGGGTTATTCCAACCAGCTGGTTGGAATAACCCCCCAAACGGCCGCCAGGAGGGAGGTGGGCTAGCCCACCTCCCTCCAGAAGTTAATTAAAACTCCCGGCCTGTTTAGAACGTCTGTGAAAGATCTGGGTGACCCGAGGGTTTGTGTTCTAATCTGGGTGACGCCTGTGCATTCAAAGAGCACGTGCGCGACGGTTTCCTCAGCCTCCATGCACGCCCTGCACAGAGGACTGTCCGTTATGCCAATTGTGTGGAAGTGTTTGTTGAGCGAGCAGTGTCCCGTGATGGTCCCTGTCACCAGACGCAGGCCGTTCCTGTCCAGGCGTAGTAAACGTCTGGTTAGTCCGCTATCCAAGGATGGCATAGCTTCCTTGGACTGTCTGCAGCCCGGTGTCGAGGTCCACCAATATTCCGCTTGTGTATGGGTGAACTCCTGTCGCCACCTGCGTATTTGGTTGAAGGGGATGGGTACGAAAGGCTCGGGTCCACAGACTGCTGTGCTGGATCCTCGTCTAGCAAGCTCGTCTGCTGCGTCGTTGCCTAGCGATCCGCTGTGTCCTTTTATCCATTGCAGTGTCACCGTGTTGTTGTGCGGCTAGATAACGTTATTTGTTCTAGGGCATTGTGACATTCTAGTGTCAGCTTTGAGGTTATACATTTTTTCTGTAAGGATTGGAGAACTGAGGCGCTGCGCGCTGTCGGAGAGTATACGTATATGATGCAACTTGATGGTATTGGATGGTTTATGTTATTCTATTGTCATCGAAATTACGAACATTTACTAAGTTTTAAATGGATAAGACCAGTAGAAGTGAGTGCAATTTGGATTCCTAGATTTCATCCAAAAAACACATTCAGGTCGACCTAATTATGTATTTAAGCATATTAAAGTTGAGACTGACAAGCGGGCTTCTCGATCTTTGGGCCATTACTGCACTACAAGATGAATTATTGCATGTTTAGAATTATGTATTTTTAGGCGCGATATGGCGAGATAAACAGAACAGTTTTGTTTTCAGCGTTGTAATGATCAAAAACGTGCTTCGATTTCGTTTCTCGTAGTATCTGCCTACCCCTATGGTTACAAGGCGTGAGCTAATGTATTTATATTAAATTTAAAAAATAGATATAACTTTCCATCTGGAAAAATAACCTAAACGTAAATGAAACACTTTTCCTCTCACCTGTACCGCTGCAGACGGATATTAATCAATGCAAATACTAAGTTTAATTAAAACTGTGTTTAAACTAAAGTCGTTGGCTTCAGGCTTCGACTTCGACTTCCACATCGATCGAAAGCAAAAGGAATAGTAATGTATAGCTACTGTGACAGATATTTGATGATTTACGAGTATTAGAGAGCACTGATTTTTATTAGCTTTTACTCTGATCTTTATTTGTTGCACTTCTTTCAATTAAACTATTTAGGTAGGTACTAGTACTCGTATTTACAGGCACTATTGAATTGTCAAGGAGTCAGCATTCCAAAGCGTAGGTTCCTGTAATAAATTATCTTATCTTTGGGATAATTAATGATTATATGAGTACACTTTGTAATAAATGAAAAAGTTATATAATGAAAAAATGCTCTCTCTAGAAATATCCTCATACATGGTCTCCACCTCATCGTCGGGGTGTGACGAGGTCGGGGCGTAAACCTGTACGACCTTCAGCGAATATCTTGCGGATATTCCGAGTATAAGGTACGCCACCCTGGTCGACACACTCTCGATCTTCACCACGTTGCTCACAAGGGACTTGTGGACGATAAACCCGACACCACCTTGGGACTGCTGGTCGCCCTCCCGGAAATAGAGCAAGTTTCCGGATTTAAGGATTATCGAGTCCTCCCCCTCTCTTCGGACTTCAGATAACCCTGCTATACCCCATCGTAACCTGCTCAATTCTTCTTCGAGTTCGATGATCTTCTCGTCGGTCCGGAGTGTACGCGTGTTGTATGTTGCCAGCTCCTGTTTCCGGTGATTGTGGTAGCCGGATTATTTAAGTACATTTTGTTAATATAAAGTAAGTCGTCGATATAACACTGAAAAGAAAATTCATCGACATGTGGACCCTGCCCGTCCTAACCTTCGGTGCACAAAGTTGGTTACTTACTGAACACCAGAAACAAACTCAAGATTTGCCAGCGGGCAGTGGAGCGCAGCATAATAGGTGTCAAGCGAACAGATCGGGTTAGAAACACCACCCTGCGCTCCATAACTCAATTAGCGGATGTTGGAGAAAAAACAGCCAAGCTGAAGTGGGAGTGGGCCGGCCACGTCGCACGAATGCACCCGGAGAGATGGGCAAGGATCGTCACTCACTGGATGCCTGGGGGAGGACATCGCCGTCGAGGTAGACCGCGGCGAAGGTGGTGTGACGATCGGATCATGTTTGCGGGGCCAACATGGCCTGAAATCGCACAAGTCAGAGAGATTTGGAAGGAAAAAGGGGAGGCCTTTGCCCAGCAGTGGGACAACACAACATAGGCTAACAAAAAAATAATTGGAAAGTATTTCTTTGTATTTTTTGTTGTCATCGGTACTTAAGGTGAAACAATTTGATATTTTTTCCATACAAACTTCGAAGGGGTTTTACTCCTCTGTTTGACATCGTACATTCAAAGTTTAACATGATATCGTTAGGTCTCATTATTAATTTTGTCTGTACGGAAGCAGAATAGTAAAATAAAAAGCCATTAAAATATTTTACGCCAACAAAGATTCATTTTTCTTGCTAATTTTAACGCACCTTTGGGCGTAATTATGTAATACAAGAAGTGTGAAATCTCGAAAACAAACGTACCGACACAGAAAAATTATCGAAGATTTCAATTTTTATTTGTAATTGATTTATGCAGTGGTTTTTTCAGAAAAACCTTTTTTCCAAAGGCCTTTTCGTAATTTTTGACGCGCTCGTTTTACTAAAATTGGTCGGTACGGTGTTTCTGTGCGTGCGAACTATACGTTGTCCATGTAGACCAGCTTCTAACTGCTCATCACTGATACTATCTCTGTCGGACACGATGCCAGGTGAGACAGCGTGGTTTTTGGCCATGCCCACCATTGAGTTCGAGCCCGCGACTAGTTCCACCTTAATTAAATACGGAAGCTCTTTCACGAAGTCCTGCTAAAAGGTATAAAATACATTCCTTAAAAATGCACGGTATAAGTAGGCTTCACAAAAGAAAGTTTTGAGTGTGAATGTCGATGGCTATAAGAGTAGGGGAAGACCAAAGAAACGATGGATGGACTGTGTGAAAGATGATATGGCTAGAAAGGGGGTAACTACTGAAATGACGACTAATAGAGAAGTATGGAAAAAAGGGACATGTTGCGCCGACCCCAAATAAAATTGGGATAAGGGCAGGAGAATGATGATGATGATGATAAGTAGGCTTCACAACAAAATGTAATAATTTCAAGCTAACGTAGCAGTTGGCAAAGCTAATAATATAAAATATTAGAATATCAAACCCAAATCAAATAACTTAGATTTAAAATCATCTTTTCTAAATGTATGCCATGACACGCTTCAAAATCTTTTTATACGTTCTATAATCTATGGTTTAGAGACATAATCCTCTTTTGAACATACACAGATGTTCTATTTAATCTATGCCTTGTCTATGGCATACACTTATAAGTTTATTTATGGTACTTTGAATAAACAATAAGATTATAGATGATTTTGTTATTTATTCATCTTATGTCCGGTTCCTGAGGTATTCTTAACCGGAGTGCATCTATTCGATTATATTGACACATACATAACATAATTCTCTTGTATTTTTACCAATAATGAAACAAAGACCTCATCCCTTTGCATAGTAGGTCAAATTAGCTTACGAATCTATTTATATGGCCAGTTTTGCGGCAATAAAAAGGTACCATTGGTAAGTAAAACGATTCGTTATTGTTTTTAGGAACCGAGAATTAGTAATAATTATATTCAATAGTTTAGTCAATTTAGCTACCTAGAAGATCGGCAAAATCCATAGGTGGCTCGTGTTATTCCGTTTATCCACCCCAAAAAATCTACCCTATTCGTTAGATTATTATTTATTAGATTCTCGGAAACGTATGTCCAAGAATCCATCCTAGGCCTAGTTGGATGGGTACTACTATTTAATTTGTTTGACAAATTCCTTTTTCTAATTTCGATGCTAGAATTTATTTAGTAGTTTCAAAATACTCTTATGCATTAGTAGTGCCAGTATTTTCATTTTTTGTTGAATGATAATACTATGTGGTGATAATAATACAATGTGGTGACTACCACATTGTATTATAATTTATAATAGCATAAGCAATAAGCATAATCAGCCTATAATGTTCCCACTGCTGGGACTGCGGCCTCCTCTCTGTGAGAGGGAGTGGGCCGTAATCCACCACGCGGCCCCATTTTTGGTTTTAGGACATGCCGGTTTCCTCACGATGTTTTCCTTCACCGTTTTGAGAGCATTGGTGATGAATTAATTTACACAAAGTAAAGCGCCTGCTTGGTTTCGGACCTACGACCTACAACTCGAAGGTTGTGGCCGTTGCCACCACTGATCTCATTACATAATCTTCATTGATGAGTGATGACGATGTCTTTCCTACAATACCTGGTGAAATGCTCGTACTAAACACTGCTGCCTAACCCTTCATGGATAACCGGCGTGATGTTATCCTATGTCCTTTCTATAATCTTTGGAGTAACTTTGTTGGAGAAAGTAAAACATTGTTGTTACAATAAAACGGTACAAAACGGTTCTAAAATTAACTGCATTGCGTAAGCAATTACTCCTCGTTCGGGAGTATGAGCTGACAGAGATATGGGCAGAAGTTTCAGTTCGTAAGCTCGTTGAACAGAGAGGCAAATACTTAGTCGGTGTTTCCTGTTTTCACATTTGTAGGGTTGTCAGTAAAGACCCATGAGATATTTCAACTTTGTCTCCATAGAGACTGGAATGCATGTAGATGCGCCAGAATGGAACTAGTATGTACCCACTAATTAATGTTTGTCTGACATACTTTGTCGGTCGTCTAAAAAGTCCAATTGACATAAATCTATATTATCTAATCCGCATCTAATCTAGCATCCCTTAGGCATAGGCATACTAATATTATAAAGAGGTAAAATTTGTTTGGTTGTGTGTTTGTTTGTTTGTTTGTATGTAGATGGTAATCTCCGGGACTACCAGTCGTATTTGAAAAAATATTTTTGCATTGGATAGCCCAATTCTTGAGGAATATTATTAGACCAGGGTCGATAATTTTTAAAACCAAAAAAAATAATAGTAGGATGAAACCCATTAGAAAAGAAGGAGAATATTCTAAAAATTAAAGGAAAAATAATTTACGGGCGATCTGAGGTCGGGAAAGGGATGGGAGTGCGTTTTTAAGGATAAGAAACGGTTTTTCTCGATTTCCGGCAAAACTAAAAGTCCTATGGAAAAAAGTCAAATGGCAAAGTTGTAGGTAATAAAAAGACTTAAAACTTTTGTATTTACACTTTTTTCACATAACCTCAAAATTTATGGGAAAAATTCAAAAAACCAAGTTTTTGGTTTTATCAATTTAAACATATTTATTTACTTAGACAGTATGATATATATACATATTTGTAATGTGCTTGTCAAGCCCTTTCATTTGATACCCTACATGGGATAATAAAAGATAAAAAAAATTTTCGTTCGTCATTTTATGTACTCTAGAGGGCGCCATATTGAATTTAATGTAACTTCGCATAGCCTATAACCAGCGGACAATCAGGACGTTTCTAACGATACCTCATTTGTCAAATTATGATCAGTGGTTTAGAAGTTATGAGGTTACAGATGAACATACATACATACATACATACATACATACATACATACATACTTACATACATACATACCGGTCAAAATCATAACCCACCTTTTTGCTTCGCTGAAGTCGGGTAAAAAATATTGTAATGAATAACGTAACCAGAATAAAGTATCTACATATAATAGTAACATTATACACAACATTACATACAAGTATATAATAGTACGATTTACATTTATATTTATATATAATGAGATTTTCTATGACATAAATTATTAGCATTAAATAAATCAACTTTTTAATTGAATCAAATTGCAGCAATCACACTTTTTAGATGAAATTATTTATAATGATTAAAAAAAAAATTTCGAATTCGAGTTTTTTTCGATTTTTTGCATTTTCTGAGAAGATTTACTATAGTAACATTTTTTTTTTTTTCACCGTCGGAAAGTAGAGTTTTCAACGAACAGAAAACATACCAACTTTTTGAAAAAAGCTGATATTTTGACGGGTGAATTTTCGATTGAAAATTAGGGTGCTTTTTCGATATTAATTCAAAATAAGGTGAAAAAATAAATATTTCTTATCAAATAAATTACAGCGTATTTGGGACATAAAAAGGTAAGTTTTCACCAAATTTCGTGCGCTTTTTATTGTTTTAAAGGCTTTCTACCCTGGTCTATATAGGCTCGCGGCCGAAGTCGCGGGCAGAAGCTATAATTCATATTTTATGCATTATAGAGCGGTATTTCATATTTCCAAACAGTAATCACATGAATATTTGACAAGTCTTTGCAACGTTGGCAACTTTCAGAATGCACCCATTAGGCTGCCTCTCCACTGGAGCGGAGAGGAGAGGAGAGGAGGGGAGATGTGCCAATATTAACCAATAGAATTTAAGTTCCGCTCGAGAGGTGCGATTCTATTGGTTAATATTGGCACATCTCCGCTCCTCTCCTCTCCTCTCCGGTCCAGTGGACAGGCAGCCTTAAACTGCTACTTTTGTATATCAAAAATTATTAAGTTAATATGTTCCTATGGAGAAGATTTAGCAGGAAACATCCTGGCTCCTTACAAAGAAGCAATATGGAGGCACATCCCACACATTTATTTTTTTGAAGACTTATTTATCTTAATAAACTTCTGGGCCATTTCTGTGCAACACCGCAATATAATAATGATGAATACCGCTCATAAAGTTCGTACTAAGCGGATGAATTATGTGCTGCGATGGCGAAACGTTCGCAGGAGGGAAACGAAACGACTGACTACTTACTGCAAACATTGCTTATTAATAACTGAACCATAAAGATTAAGAAATCATGACGGTTGCAAAAACTTTTATGTCTTTGGATAGCAAACAAATTGACGGACTAAGTAATGGTAAAACTGCGCTACTGTGAACATCTGCTATAGGGCCAAAGGGTCGAAGAGTGTTGAGCAATTTAAAAAAAAATACCATCATAAAAATATGTTGTCCACTAACTTCGGCAATATATTACTCATAATAAAAACGTTATAGTTGTACTTTAAGTCATATCTATTTAAAAAAAAACTTATTTATGATCGTTTAAAAACAAAAAAAAGCCTAATCCTGGCAAACATTTCAATCCACTCTATACCCTGCAAATTGAAAAGTCCAATTACTACCACAGAATTCCATTAAATATGTAGAGTTTCCCAATTGGAACGAAGTTCCCTTTCGCGCGTTGCGAAAGGGGGCTAGACGGAAAAAATTAAGACTAAAAGTTGTAACGACACTTTTTAATTTTTTTATTATAACGCCATCTGTGAGCGACCACAGGTACTAATTAGTGGCATGCCTTTGTGAGGTTCATTCCATAACTTCGTTCCATCCGGGTGTCCCTTGACACCTCTCAGTTTTTATTGTAAAGACATAAATAAAGGCACTAGTAAACATTTATAATTTAATGTTTGATAAAAGAAAATTAATTAAATATATCAATTTCATTCTTGTCCTCTAAAATCACGAGTGGTGGAAATTCTAGCTAAGTAACGTCGATTACAGGTACTTGTCAACAAAAAACATACCAAAATATGCGGGAAACATGACGCAAACAAAGAAAAAAAAATATTACTTCCAACAAAGGACCCAACAAAAATTAAAAAAAATAACAAACGCAATTAAAAAGACCACCAGCAATCGAAGTCTGTATTATGTTTAATATTACAGACTTCGATAGCGCAGTGAACTATACAGCAATGCTTCATGTACTGGCAATTGAACCTCTGCGCGAATGTCCTCAGAATTGCGAATGTTGACGTAAATTTTACAGACAGAAATAGCACACCCAACGTTGGCCAGTTACGTTCGAGTCCCATAAAATAAGGCCAAATGCTATTTAATAAACTGGGCACAAATCCAGACTTCGGGTAAAATTATCAGTAGCAACTGAGAATTTTCCTGAATGGAACCAGCACCCTAATTGCGTAATACACGATCAATCAGAATTTGAATCGTTTTGAAACAGATTGCTAATCCATTGCTACACAAGTTCGAAAAAAAAAACTGCTCAACAACGTTTAATAACGCAATGCACAGTTGAACTGTCAAAATGAAACAGATTAGTCGGAATCGTTTACGAAAATGTGTTTCGTAATTAGCTGAAATGAAAAACAAATAGTCAGCAAGCGCGGTGGTGATCAATGCTCTTGCCGTCTCTGTATTAGAAGTCCTTTAGCTCTGCAGTAGGTTAGTTCTAAGCTGATATACTATTAGCACAGATAATATAATACTACGTACAGATACCCAATCCCATACAAAGAAATGCGACCTCCCTAAGTCGGGCTATTGCCTGGCTACAGCATAAATGTGGTACAGTGATGTAAAACGCCATCTATTGCAAAAAGGTTTTATCTTTTTTTGTTGAAAATACGAGATTTATGAGTTACAAAACGAGGAAGTTTTGATTTTTACTAATCTTACTTCAATCAATATCTTCCGTTTATAGCTTTTTAGTGACTGTTAATTTCATTATTGTTACCTATGCTGCCATCTATGATCTTTTTTCAAGACTAATTATAATTTGTTCGAATTGGTACCCCATGCTATTAGTTATACCAGTGGGTATGGAAATGGAAAGGCCCACATGGATTTTGAAACAATTACATTTATGATTATAATTTATGATAATAAGATTTATTTTCCAATGAAATATTATCTTTTATAAACAGAACATGGTGTTCTTTTGATGTCCAGTTGGTGGTTAAATAGATCAAAGCCGTTTATTTGAATATAATTTGTTAGAATAATAACAATCTGTCATGCTTATGTTTTCCATAATGTGCTGCATTGTGTAATCATTGTTTTAATTATTTAAACATTTAAATCTGGGCCAAATTCTCTAGATATCTGTAGAAAATCGAGGTTAGATTTTATAATTTTCTATGAACTATGAAGCCATTGTGAATGTCAAGATCAAAATATTAAAAAAAAATATGCGGGGCAGCCTTTGGTTACTGCCGATAGAAGTGAAAATTAAGTAACGCCATCTAACGAAAATGTTAGGAATTTATGTGGCTTGCTGTCAGTACAAGAACGAAAGCTGTAGCTCCATTAAAACAATTCCAAAAAAATAAAACAGAGTGCGCTGTCAACAAATTCTACTCTCCCTCCGTCTTACGAATTTTCGATCACGTGTCCTGACGCGAGTTTAACATTTATTACCCATCCCAAAAAAAGTGCACAACTAAAGAAGTTTTCACTCCAAAAAACGAGCGTGCCTTACAGTTGAGATCTCACCTTGGTTGTAATAGATTGTAATAAGCAAAATTAAGGTAATAAACAAAATTAAAGGGGCGACGGTCTCGTCATCCTGTTACAGTTCCGTCCCTTTTCAAGAAGTCACTCTCAAGATTTGCAGGAAAGTGAGAGGAAAGAAAATATTCAGTAAAAAAACCAAGCCTCCAATTGACAGAAACATACGTATTAGCAAACGCGGCCTCACCATACTTGATAGACTTTGGTAATAGCAGACACGGTGTAGGAAGCTTAGCCTTTTCTTCGTTAGAAATCACACAATGACTGAGAATTAAACCTTTCCTGAATTTATGCATTCACAAAAACAACATAATCAAAATCATAAACAAGAAACTAAAATAAAAACATCGATAAACATTAAAATCGACATCATTACAACACTGTTCTGAGCGCTGTTTGTAATTCCAGCAATTATACTCGTAGCAAGCAATTATCGTCTGTTCCCGATCGGTCGATAATCGATAGGATTGCCGCAATCGCTCGCGACGTGAGAATCAAAGTGATTCGATTAGTAATAATCGTTAGATTAATTTTTATTGGCTTGGGAATCGACTAATTTAATTTTGTTGGACAACACTATGTTTTGTTTATGATTATTTGTTGTTTATGGTGTAAATGTTACGGTTTTATTGAGATGAGAGATTTAATTTTAAGACTCAAGTCTAAACAAGTTGTTTGTCATAGACGAACAGTTTTGAGTATGAATGTCGATGGCTATAAGAGTAGGGGAAGACCAAAGAAACGATGGATGGACTGTGTGAAAGATGATATGGCTAGAAAGGGAGTGACTACTGAGATGACGACTAATAGAGAAGTATGGAAGAAAGGGACATGTTGCGCCGACCACTAATAAATTGGGATAAGGGCAGGAGAATGAAACAGAACAGTTGTGATATTAGTTAAAACAGTTTTTAGTAGATTTAAGACACCTTTAACTATGATTATATGGGGCTTAAACATAGCTGGCGCAATGTGAGTACTTATACTATACATCTCTGTCAAACCCTTCGGGATATACAGCCGTGATGTTATGCTATAGATAAGAAAGAAAGAAAGAAAAATATTTTATTTGGGACACGCACAGGAAATACAAACAGTAATAAAAAACTAAAAAGGAGCATCTAAAACTAACAATAAACAGAATTTGAACAGAGAACAGACATTCATCGGCGTTAGCGTAAACGCGTCGACGGCTGCTATCGACACGAGCGGCACGTTGTCGACGGCAGAGGCAACTACATACAGCCTTCGACGCGTCTATGGCTGCCACCGACGAGTATATTTCAGCGCGTATCAACTACACGAGCCGCACGTTGCCTCTGCCGTCGACAACGTGCCGCTCATGTAATTGATACGTGCTCAAATACAGTCGTCGCGCGTCGGTGGCAGCCGTAGACGCGTCGAAGGCTGCAATTGCCTCTACCGTCGACAACGTGCCACTCGTGTAATAGATACGTGGTCAAATACACTCGTCGGTGGCAGCCGTAGACGCGTCGGAGGCTACAGTTGCCTCTGTAATTGGCAACGTGCCACTCGTGTATGAGCACTAACGTTCCCACTGCTGGGAAACGGGCCACTTTCTTTAAGGGAGTAACCTACTGCGGGTTGGTGGATGTCACTTGTCTTCGATATATATGGTCTTAAAGTAGATGGAGAAACTTTGAGAAATCATTCAAACCAAATAAGATTAATCGTTAAAAAAAATATGAAAAACGCATTAATACAAAAATACAAATTACAAGAAAAAAATAATCTGCCTATGAAAATACACCATAAATATTGGTTACCCAATTTAAGGTAAAAATAAAATCACTTTAATCAGTGTTTTTTTTTTGCATCTTTGGTTAGACGTACTGAAAGCTGTGTTAAAATTTGTCCATTTTTAATGGGACCTTAGTATATTGCTTCTAGGACATACCGGTTTCTTTAAACTCAAGCCTTTTTTCCATGGGGGTAGGCAGAAACCATAGAACACCAAGTGCTACGATCCTTATATACCAAATTTTTTTTTTTTGGGTTTGAAATCATCAAATGACTTCTCCCGCTCTGGGCGGAGCGGAAGGGCGTGTCAGACTCTTACTGACTAAAACCCACCCGTGTTCCTTCCCTTGCCTTCTGGCAAGGCAAGGGCCACGGTTTCCCCTTAGGACTTCCCGCAACCCCGGTAGGCATCGGCCCTAGCGGACCCCGTCAATTTCGCAAAATCCTTTTGCTTCGACACCACATTCATGAATGTTTTCTCATGTTTTCCTATACCGGTCATTTCCGCTGCGCCAACACTACTGCCACCATGCCACTTTACAATATAGTCGCCATGAAAGACTCCATTAGCCCTGTGGTCAATAAAACGGTTTATATCCTAAGATTACAGTCGTTTATACTAGTTGTAAATGTTTGTAGTTTACGACTAAATTGTGGAGAATACGACCCTACAGTGTAACAGGATTTTAAACCTTAAGGTCCTTAAAAAATACTAACTGTGCATGACCACTTCTATCGCTACTTTTTGAAAAATAGACATATATCTTACTAGAAAAAAGAAATGAAAATACGATTATTTGCGGTAAACTTGACCCAAAGATAGAAGAAGTTGGGGGAACATATGCGTCACATCCACGCAAAACGGCCATTGCTCGGCATAATGCTGCGATCCCATACGAGACACAGCCCCAGCGCTGGTTTCCAGCGACAGCCGGCGTTGACGTTATGACGTCGACCAGTGCAGCATACAGTGAGATTTAAATAAAATATAAGAAATTAAATAAATATGCAATAAACTTACTTAATTACTATTCAAAGTGACATTGCTTTTCTTTTTTGACATCGTGCCGTACAAATCTTTCTACAATCTGACTTGTTTTTTGTTTCTTCTTTCTACGATGGTTAATGCTACACGAGTTGAATTAAATTCAATGTAAGTAGATGAATGAGAAATGCAAAAAATACTTGTTTTATTAAATTAGCCTACACTGTCCCACGGCTGAGCATAACCCTTCCAGGCATCCTTTTCTAGAGACACCCCAATCTAGACTTAGCGGTACGCATCTACGACTGTTGCCCAGCGTTCAATCTGCATGCGGCTGCCGTGGCCCGCCCAATCCCATTTCAGCAAAAAAATATCTCTGGGCCCATAACCTGAAGGGTTTTGAGTAAAATAAACCAGGATTGAAGTATTCATTGCAGATATGTTTATTAGCACATAGGGACAGTTTAGGTTTTACAATAAGAGAATTATAACCCGACCATGACATATAGTCAACATCTACTAAAGTTCTAATGGCGTATTTCTAAACTAACACACTTTCAAACTGTTCGGTTTACACGTTCGTTCCAAAAATATATAATTCATTCCCATAAAATAAATAAATAAAAATCTGCAGGATTTATCTTGGAATATTGTTTAGTTTCATGCCTTAAATCATCTGGAGTAACAAAAATAAGAAGTAGGTACTCCTCACAGAACTGACTCCTCTAATAACTATTATAGGTAACTATGACACCCCGCGGTCACAGAGAAATGGCACTTAAACGCCAAACTACACGTAAATGTCACTAAGTGCCACTAAATGGGCACACTTCACTAATGCCTTAAGTGCTTCACAACTTAGTGAAGGGTGTTTGAAGATGTACCTTTGATTATGAATATGAAGATGCGTGGTTTTGGGACGAATGTAGGTAGGTACAATACCCACGAATGTAATGGATCTACGAAATATTTATAGCTTTGGCGACTTCGCTCGCATGGAGGACGGAAATTTATTATCCCACGGGAACGTACCAGGATAAAAAGTGTCCTATGTGTTAATCCAGGTTATATACTATCTGTGTGATTTTCATCGAAATCCGTAGGTAATATTAGCGATAGTAGGATTTCTCGTGAGACATTCTCACTTTTGCTTCCGTTCTGTATCTGATGGCCAAAAATCGGACAAGTGCGTAGCGGACCACGGACAATGAAGGGTTCCTTAGTTGGTAGGAATTTGTTCCAAAAACAAAAGCGAAAATCGGACAAGTGCGTAGCGGACCACGGACAATGAAGGGTTCCTTAGTTGGTAGGAATTTGTTCCAAAAACAAAAGCGATATATATTATTTTAGAGATTTGCCATGTTATTTTAAGACCACAGACTTTTTATATGTTTTCCTATAATCTATGAGTAAAGAACCATTCTCTGAATTTTTTTTTTAATTTTAGGCTTAGTAGTTTCTGAGATAAGGTGATCAATTTCTTTTTTTTTTCTTAAATATCTTTAAAAGTATTTTATATTTTTTTTTTTTTAATATTGAAATCCTCATTGCATAATATTCTGTCATGTCACACGGTACAGTCCGCAAAACTTTTTTATATTTGCCCACCCAAAGTGCCCCCCACTATTCAAAATTCATTTATTTACGTTACACGTCTGTGTTTGGGTCACAGAAATACATATTTATGTGTACCAAACAATATAATTGGTCCATTCGATTCTGAGCAAATTGGCTGTGACAGACGGACAGACAGACACACGAGTGATCCTATAAGGGTTCCGATTCTTGCTTTTGAGATACGGAACCCTAAAAAGCAGCCTACCTATAGGCACAGGTCTTAGAGACATAAATGAAATGTCTTATGTGCCTATAAACTTTCACTAACATAATCATACTATACATATTCAATCCCGTCACTCATTTAAGTACCTAATATATTTTTATTCGTGGGTCCTTCTCTACGATACACACAAATATTTTTAATATTACTGTTATTAAAATCAGTGGCTGTGTATTTGTCTCATAAACAGTCTCGAATTTACATAATTATTAAAGTAAAACATTGTTAATTGTTTTATTTCTCTTTTGTTTCAGAGATCTACAAGGCAACAATATCACAATCGTCTTTCAGAGCGACTTCCAAAGCCTGAAGGATTTGAAAACTTTGTAAGTATCAATCATATTTTAGCAAATAACAATATTTTCATTTATTTATTTATTTTTAACACCACAAACCTTGGCCTTATCGCTTTCTACGATTATACGATCTCTTACAGGCAACCTTATACCTTACCTAATATTATTTTATTTTAGTCCATAAAATACAGAACTTATTCCTTAATAATTCGATCTTTTTTCATAAAATATTATTTTATTTATTTATTTACGGCCGCACTGTGAAACTCCAATTAATGATAATGACGAATTAACTTTTGATTACTTAAAATGTACGTATTCAATATTATTTAAAGTGTACCTACATTATATTCTCGTTGTACTAGATTAACTGCATAATTAGAATAAGTAATGTAAATATTTATATAGTTTTTAAATTAGATTCAAATTCACTCCCCTCAAACTTCTCATTTCAATATAGATAGGATCAGGCCTTCCAGAGATTACCTTTGTCATACATAAAAACAAATGAACAATTTTACCTTTATAATATTAGTTTTGATTAAACTCTTCTGCTCTATAAGCTACTAAAGTTGTCCCAAAATAACTGCAATGAGTAATTACTGCTCTATTTTTTTATCTTTATTTTTTTTCCAGACAATTATCGGAAAACCTAATACACACGATCGAGAGGGATGCCTTCCTAGAACTGAACGCGTTAGAACGACTGTGAGTACATTTACATAATGTTTTCATTAATTTTACTTTAATTACATGCAGATATTTTAATGGTTTTAGTCTTGAACTACTTGAAACGAGCAGCATTTTCCAATTTAGAATTTAGGGGATAAATGATTAAGTATTTATTATTAAGTAGGGAGGTTTTCAGGAAAAACGATAAAAATCATGTTGTAAAAAAAACTTAAAGCGAGGTAGTTTCAGTGACCGTTCTTAAGTGTTCACTATAAGTATTTATACGATTGCAGCTATAGAGTAATGGTTTTCAACTCTAAAACCATTAAAAGTCTGGAGTGTAAAACCTCATTACAAAGTTACGCCGTTTAGAAAAACGCGAGGTACCAATTTTAAAACTACCAACTGGAATTTGTGATTGCGTTTGTTCTGTATGCAATTACTTTGCAGCGTCGTCTTAGCGTTTCTTAACCTTTTTATTTTGTTATTTTATTTTGATGTAGTTTTAGTCTCAAAGTCTATAAAATCTTCAATTAGATGTTTTATTTAAGCCATACATAATCCAGTTTATAGAGATTCTAGAAACTTTTTTGTATTTTAGGACATTGAAAAATATATCTTTAAAAATAATCGAACTTACAATAAAGATTTTGATTAAAAACTTCGCTACATAATCATATGTCAGAATAAAAAAAATACCTCTCTGTTTTTTGAAGAAATATCAATACTATGCATAATTAAACACTTAAAAACCCACAATTCAGCTGGATTCTCATCACAGGTTAAGAAACGCTGGACTATATTAATATTTCCTTCCAGGAGACTCAACAATAATCGCCTGGGTCACTTGCCAGAGGGGCTATTTTTGAGACTAAGACACCTGCAGAGACTGTGAGTAGTTGACCTGGTGTAGCAGGTCAATGGTGTGGTCCCTGTTGGTCCCAAGGTTCTTGGTGTTCACTTACCCCTGGATGGTGCTTGGCGTTTGGGTTGGTGGAGTCAAAATGAGGGTTGGCAGAGAAAAGGCATATAGGTTTTGAGCTTGAAGTGGCTGCTAACTAAATATATTAGGTCAAAATGGAAATTTTTCGAGGGCATATATGTTAAGGTGGATTATAAAATACTAGTACGTAAGTAGAAAAAATCGAAGTTTGTAAACAATTGGGCGACCCTCGTATTCCTTCAAAAAATAAATTGAGTCCACTGAACGTCTCTCAAAGGATACTTTTAGAAATCTTCCTCGACGAGGTTTCTTATCTCAAAAGATTTCTGGATTGTACCTACTCATTTTGAGTGATGTTCAGTGAATTCATATTTGGAGATAGAATGTGTACCTACCAAGTACCATCAAAAAAAAAATGAAAGAAAAAACTTTAATTTGCAAAGAAAGAGAACAAAACAAAAAAGAACAAGTTCGGGAAAATTTGCGCCACATCCACGCAAAACGGCCATCGCTCAGCATAATGCTGCGACCCTATGCGAGACAAACCCTCAGCGCTGGTTTTCAGCGACAACCGGCGCTGACATGATGACGTCGACCGGTGCAGCATACAATAAGATATTGTAAAAATAAAATAAATATAGACTCATTAATTCTACAATATAAAACGTAGCTCTAGATTTGCTAGCTAGACATTGGTTTGGGTCGTTAATTTCCCGAACAGTAACAAAGTTTAATCGGGTCAGACGCTAGATTTGGGTTAGGTTCACGTTAGGTTAGTTTAATAGGATCTTACCAGACCTGTATACTAAACCCACACTTTCTCTTGTGGTAACTTCAGTTAGTAGACGATCAATCATCTCTTATACATGGATTAATATCTGGTGTGGATAACTCTGGTCTATCGATTTTAGATCAGGCGTCAATACATCAATCACGACAATGTTTCTACCGGCTTCAGATCGATTCGATGTATTGTGTGCTCAACATCGATCGATGAGTATCTTGTGAGTCTTTGTATTAGGTGTTAGGCTGTACAATTTCTCTTTAATGCAGTACGTGTGGTTATACACTGTTCATGGTTGCTAAAATGGAATTTTTGGCAACCATAGAGTCATTAGAAGTCATGAATGGGTTAAGTATCGAATGCATTGAACAGTAGGCCGCATAGTTGGGAAAGGGCTAGACTGCAAGGAATATATATGTATAAAACTGGAGAAGACAATGCGTATAAGTACCTAAAGCCGGCGGGCAGGATTCTTCATACATAATTACAGCATCGCGGCTGTATCGCTACAAAAAGTCACCGTGGGCGCGCGGCCTAACACCGTTCTCAGTCTGCATGGTAAAATTCAAAGAATTATAGCCGATAGTTTAGTCACTATAGCTAGTCAAAGATTTGCAGTCAAAGTCGGCCCATTACTACTATAGTTTTATTGTATGCTGTCTTACTGCCAACGCCATAACATTCTTAGCGAAATGGCTAAGATGGTAGAACTACGTGGTGATCTGCCTTTTAGGAGCATTTTGACTTCACCGTACCCTGATGACGTTCCAGCACTCATCTCCCCAACCCCATGAGCTTGTGCCTAAAACCGGGTTCTTCAATGTCTATATACTTTATTATAATTTTGTTAATTTTCTACCCAGCGCCGCTAGCATTAATAACAATAAAAACAAAACAAAACTGTTTTTGACATTTTTATGATGATTTTTTTTTTGCGTTTTTTTGGGAAATTTTTTGTTCGCTAGGATTTTGATTTGGGTTCATGCACGTATGTAGTCCTTTTAGTCAAAACAATTCAAAAGAAGACTTTTCTAAATTAAAACACAATAGACGATGTATATCTAGTAACTTAATCCGCTTAACCGTTCTTAAAGAGTTAGAGAACCCTGTAAGAAATCGACACGTGTTTCGCCTCTCAACGAGGCATCCTCAGGACGACGATTGACCTGTTGCTTATAGGTCAAACTGGTCGTAATTTTCAAACTAGATATAAAGAACATATTGCAGCGTACAGGAATAATTGTCCAGAAAGATCCCATTTTGCTCAACACTTAATAGATTCTGGTCATTCGTTAAATAACAATAACACTTTCAAAATTTTACACACATGTGATAAAGGTTTCAAAATGTCAGTTTTAGAGAGTTTAGAAATTGCAAAAAATAATACAGGAAACGTTACACTGTTGAACGAAATAAATACGAATATTCCGAGGTCACCATTGTTGCGATTGTTCGCTTATCGCACTGATAACGATCCCGGCCGAGGTGGGCCGATAAGCGATCCTATATAAGTGGGGGTGACGGGCGGTTGAAGCTCACTTTGCGTTCGGCTCGCGTTGATAACACTTCGTGTCCGAGTTCGCAACAGGTCAATCGTCGTCCTGAGGATGCCTCGTTGAGAGGCGAAACACGTGTCGATTTCTTACAGGGTTCTCTAACTCTTTAAGAACGGTTAAGCGGATTAAGTTACTAGATATACATCGTCTATTGTGTTTTATGATGGATTTCCGCAAGGTCACGCCTGAGTCAATTAACTTTTCTAAATTAAAAATGATCTCGAATATAATAATTTATAGATATGCCTCTTTCTCTACATGTTTTTTGAGGAAGTACTACCAGACACACGTGGCCCTATATTTTTATTAGGAAAACTTAAAAAATAATTGATACGATAATGATAGTTATAATAAGGGACAAATAAATAAATAAATTAACACACATTATATCAACAAGATTCCAGTAACAAAAAAAAAATGTCAAAATATAGCTTCCACAAGTTTTTAGTAATTATTCATGCCCAGTTTAGGAACAATCTCAGCTAGTTCTGAATAATAACAGCCGACATTTGACTGGCCAAGCTTAACAAAATATTGGAACAAAAAACAACCTTTCAAACCAAACAGAGGCAAAAGAGAAAATTTTCCCATAAAAACGTAATGAAATCGTCATAAAAATCCCCATGGCCTAACAGTATTCGCTTGTTCCATCTCATGAGCTTCGCCACGGTGTGACCCCAACCCGTAGGGCTAACCCAACCCCGTAACATAAGCTTTTACTGTACAGACATATAATATATAATAATTAAAATAGTAAAAAAAAAACAAATCTGAAATTAACAAAAAAAAAACATCAATTTTTTTTTTGTTAAACCTAACAATTTTCCAAAAAAAAAACACAACTTGTTAATGTTTTTTTATTTATGAAATAGGTGCATTATTAAATTGATCTTCAACGAGAAAAAGAAACTCAATTATTTACATAGTTAAAAAAATCATTTTGTTCATGTTGTAATCACATTATTAACTCGATTCATCTCATGAGGTTCGCTAAGGTGTGACCCCAACCCATAGGGCTAACCCAACCCCGTAACATAAGCTTTTACTGTACAGACATATAATAATTTTAATAATGTGAAACAAAAAAATTATTAAAAACAACTAATAAAAAAAATAAAAAAAATTAATTGATGAATGAATTGGTTGATTGATTAATTGATTGATTGATTATTTTTTATTAATTGTTATTATTTTTAATTAATATAATATTTTTTTATTTTTTTTTATTAACAGATAAAAATACTTCGAACGTCGTTTTAACAAATTTTTTTTTAAGTTTTCGTACCTACTTGTTTTAATAATATTAACGTAAAAAGGTTACCTTCTCATTCACACACTTTTTTTCACACACACACACACACAGTCTACTGTCCAATTTGTTAACAGCTACTTTTTAGGATCCATCTTGTTTATCATTAAGTAATCGTAAGTTAATGTATCATTAACTTTGACCTACGTCTCTGAGTACGGCTGTTATCACAAGAGCGCCTTTTTTATTCGACTGCAGTTTTAATTTTTGAGAGCTGTGGCCCTTAGATCCATTAAATGTCCCTTGAGGATGCCGTTTTAAATAAAAATGAAGACATTTTAATGTATCAACATAATAACAACATAATATAACGCTTATATTCCCCGAAGGGTTAGGCAGAGGTGTACCTAAAGTATACCCACATTTCGTCAGTTTTATATCCCATGTAAATAGGCAAGCCTATGTATTTAAATCAAAACTCAAAAACTCAAAACTCAAATCATTTATTTCAATTAAACCATATACAGGCACTTTTGAATTGTCAAGGAGTCAGTCAGTCAGAAATATGAAGCTAGTTGCCCATTCCAAAGCGTAGTAGGTACCTATGGAGAAGAACGGGCAAGAAACTTCACGGACACTCTTTTAAAGAAATAATTGTTACAAAATAGTGGTTACATAATTCATGTTTTAAAAATTATACATGTGAGAACAATGTAAAAAAAGATGCGCACGTTAAAAGCGTCCGTAATAAAAAGATAAAAAATTAAAAATAAAACAATTTAATAAAATAAAACAAAAAAATTAAAATAAAAATAAAAGGATTAAAATAAATTAAAATAAGCCACGGCAGCCAAGAGATGAAATGTTTTTTTTACCGCAACCGGGAAGCTCTCAGCCGTCATCTCACCTGACGGTAAGTGATAATCAGGCCGAAGGTGGAAGCGAGCTTCACCCGGAATCCTCAACCACAGAGGAACTGGCTATCTTATCTCTAACTGCCGAAACACAACAATGCTGTTGTAGTGGTATTTGTTGTTTTGGCGACAGACTTAGATAAGATGATGGTAGGTAGCCAGGCGGACTTAGAACAGGCCCTACCACCAACCAAACCGAGCAGAAAAATTTGGCTCGCTGGGAATCGAACCCGGGATCTCTGGGTCTGAGCCAGGTGGTCTCACCACTCGACACAGAGGCGATTAAAATGTACGAAATTCAGATGACAAAAAGCCTTGAACCCTGTTACCTAACCTTACTATTTTCATTTAAAAAACAATGACTACACTTGTTAATACTTGTTATGACGCCTCTCGCTAACCTTTACATCCACAGAAGCATGAAACCCACAAAAGTTATATAATAATCTATTTAACCTGCACATCCGTTACAAGATGGCGGCTTCCGGTAGTTTGCAATAGCTTCCGGTGTTAAGTAATGACATTAATGCTTCACATCGTCCTTGCACATGAGCTGGCATTAATTTATGAATATTATATTATGGTACACGCGAAATTATATTATTTAGCGACAGAATTTGAGATGGCGTGGATGGTTGACCATCCTCACATACCAAGACTCCTCCGTGCCTCGGAGAGCACGGCAAACCATTGGTCCCGGCTGTCATTTGTGGATCTTTGACAGTCGTTACGGGTCGTCAGAAACCCGAAAGTCTGACAACCAGTCTCACCAAGGGGTATCGTGTTACTCAGTAACTGGGTTGTGGAGGTCAGATAGGCAGTCGCTCTATGTAAAATACTGGTATTAAGCTGCATCCAGTAAGACGGGAAGCTGACCCAAACATACATGGTAAAAGGCTAGGCAGGCGATGATGAGCTCGGAATCTGGGTTTGTGCCCCGTTAATAAGCTCGCCCCCTATTACATGGTACTTAAACACAACTGGCGAAATGTGTGCACTATTTACCTCTACCTTACCCTCTGAGAAATAGAGGCGTGATGTTTTATTATGTAAAACATATCAGTTTACAAAATAGTTTAACATTACCTACTGTTCAACATCTTAAAAGTTAAAAATAAAAAGATAACAGTATCTTTTATACATATCTTTTTGAAAAGAGCAACTTTGAAAGAGCTTTCAGTTCTAGTCGAGCGTGAGAAGGATAAAAGATGCATAGTACAGTGGCGGCCGAGGATACAGACCCAGCTTTTATTTAGTTAGTTTTATGTTTGAGGGCTTGTTATGTACCGTTTCTTCACCTCGCTCTCCATTATTCTAATTAGTTGGAAAAGTTTATGGAAACTGTACTTAGGATTTAATTAAGGTTTTCGTGAGCAATTTAACATGACTTAACCTATGTCTTGTTTAAGTTTGTTTACTTATTTATTCACACGGCACGCGGCATTTACATAATTACAAAATCGATTACCGTAGGCTTTTTACAGCTGGATCTTCATATTGCATCCGTTATTGGCATTCCAATAATGTCTACATTTTATATGCATAAGTAGATTTTATACGGAACCACGACAGTAGTAGCCGAAACCAGGCCTTACTCCGCATTTTAAGTATGAACTATGAAGCTATATGGCCCGACAAGTCCGCGGCTTCAAGTACGCGGCGGGCTCGACTTATCGGGCCAATTCAGTGGGCGTAACGTAGTCAGAAGATATCAGAGTTACGCGATAAAAAGAGAGGCAACTTCTAGGTGAATATAACTGTGGGTAATTAGCGCTGTGCGACCTGAATTGCTTTACAAGAAGCGTGTTTTTATCGGCGTTTTTGCTAAATATTGTACGGTGGTACGGAACCCTTCGTGTGCGAGCCCGACTCGCACTTGGCCGATTTCTTTTTGAATCCCCACTAACTGATTTAAAAATGCAGTAAAAAAAACACCACTTAACTTAACCATCACTCATAAAAATGTCTTCAAAATAATAACAAAACAAAATGATAAAGATTGCCCAATAATCCTGTCCCCAACTACAAGAATACAAAGGCGTCTTCGAGCCAGCCATGCGTGTATTATAAGGTTTCCTTCACACTCCTCCCCCCCCCCCCCCCATGGGCCCTCTCCCCCCCAACCTGAACGTCAAGAAAATGGCTTCCTTCGGAAATATCAAACATTTATTTGGTAATAGAACTACGGGCTATTGGCAGGGTATCGTATTTGCTGTATCGGTTTCCGATTGGTTGAATCTAGTGGATTTTTTCCTTTAAAAAGTGATCTTCGGTTTCATATTCATGTTCATAAATAGAGTGATGAGTATGGGGTAATGGGTTTGATCTGTGAGTCGAGCAAAGTGTAATAGGGGTTTTTCATCAGGAATTAGGGATGATGACTAAACTGTTTTGTGTTCATCAGGTAGATTATTAAAAAATATTGGATACGTATTTTTTCTTTTTCACATAATCAAAAGATTAAGTTAAAATGTGGCATGACGTCACTCTCCGGTAGTTTTTATATCTGACTTGTGACGTAGCGAGCCCCCACTCCCCAATTTAAATGCGTTTCATCTAAACCATTTTTTATTAATATGATAAAGCCAAAAAATACGTGACTAATATTTTTTTATTATCTGACTGATGGACAAATTTTTTTTGGAACGAAGTTTCCTTTTGCGCGTTGCGAAAGGTGGCTAGACGGAAAAAATTGGGACCAAAAGTTGTAACGACACTTTTTATTTTTTATTATAACGCCATCTGTGAGCGACCACAGGTACTAATTAGTGGCATGCCTTTGTGAGGTTCATTCCATAACTTCGTTCCATCCGGGTGTCCCTTGACACCTCTCAGCTTTTTTTTTTTCGCCAGGTGCTCACCCCCTATTATGAGACATAATTGTCGACATGTGGGTGTACTATCTCTGCCTCTAATTAGCTGACAGATTGTCAAACTTAAGTCAAGTGATTTGATTGCTGTATTAATTAAAGTCAGCCAATCTCAGCTGTTGATCATCTTATCAGTTTTACTTGATTTGCTTTTCAGCAGCAGGATGTACCACACTAGGGATGTCACTTAGAAATGATCAATCATTCGTTTATTCTGAAAGTTGGCAACGTCGCAAATAGAAGTCAAATATTTCGCTGTTTTGATTAATTTGATAATATTTCTTTAAGGAAAAAAAAATGTGGCTAACTAGCGAACTAGAATATTGATTATGAGATGCAACAATAAATATCGTAACACCGACTATGTAGTTAGTTTTAGATGTAAAAAAAGTATTTGGAAACTTTCCAAATGCCTTTTTTACACCTAAAACGGGTACAAGATCAAATTCAATGTTATATTTGCAATTCATTATTAATATTCTAGTTAGTTAGTTAGTCACAATTCTTATTTCCAAATTAATCAAAACAGGTAACTATTTGACAGCTATTTACGACGTTGCCAACTTTTAGGATGCACCTTCTTAAACACAAATTAAATGCTCTAAATCTGTCATATTTTTTAATGTTCTAATAAATAATACTTTTGGCCCTACATATCTCCACCTATCGCGCTTCATATGTAATGTGAATTGAAACGATTTTTTAATCGCAAATGCTTCTTTACTGTCTTGCATTTGCATTTGGATTTAAATACTGTCGACCTCAATTAAAATAAATTAACATCATCCATAGATATGAATATAGTCATAACTTATTAAATATTATGTGCGTAAAGAGTGTTTTTAACCGACTTCCAAAAAGGAGGAGGTTTTTCGTTCATCGATATTTTCGTCAATTGTGGACCAACTTCAATGTTTCTTTTTTCATTTTGTTAGAAAGCTTGCGTAATGACCCCATACAAATAGAATATCTTTATCCATAATTTCTTTAATTTCGGAAGTTGTCCAATAACACCAACTCCAGAAATTAAAGTAAGTAATTGTTCACTTTGTAGTATTTCTTTTTGAGAGTCGGTTGTGTTTTAAAAAAAAAAAAAAACGATTATAAAATCGTTGGAATTTTCTTTACCTTTTCTCTCGTGCTGGGGCCACTTGTCAATTAAAGTTAATGATGGATTCGGTGACACTGACAACTCTGTGACAGTCTGGGCAATAGTGTACTGCTATAAGCACACGATATCTTTAGCATGCGACGGACATGTCCTTTAAACTAATCTTGTGTTAGCTGAAAGTGATGTAATACTTTTTCGATCACCACCTAAGTCTTAAATCTTACGTACACTCCCAAATCTCGACACTTCATCCGTTAACTACCTACCACACAAGTAAAACCGGATGCATTCCTTATACCACATCTCTCATACAACAGATCAACAATAACCGCTTCATTGAACGTGCCCACCGCACTAGTGAGGGGATTAGCTCGACACTTTTATATCGATAGAACTAAAGAATGAATGGAATGAATGATTTGGTCGCTCTATGTTGAGGCACGTTCGTTTCATTGTGAGGAAGCTTAGCTGTAATGAAGTAAATCGGATTTGGCTGCCTTTTGTGGTGTTTTTCTTATTTGTTTTGTTAGAAATAGTGGCGTGTGGCGTATGAATAGTATCTACGTACTTATTTTTATTTTTGTGTGTTTGAAATAGTTAAATGGCATAAACGAGAAGTTTGTTTTATTAGAGTAGTGCGTTTGGCTGTCTACGTTTGCGTACTGTTGAATGGACAAACATTTAAAATGGAATGCAGGTTTTTTTTAAGTGACACTTCTTTGCGGCGATTTGTTAATTTGACGATATTTGAGAGTGAAAGGATGATCGGCAAAAATGTATGGAAGCTGGTCCAAGCACCAATAACAACCACACATATGTCATTAGATAGGCATTTTAATAAAGAACAACAACTACTATGGCGGCTCATTTCAAATCGCTGTGTGAAAAAAGTTGTGGCAATGTTTCGCAGCCCTGACCTGGACGGTAGATAACGGAACACTTGAATATTAATCACTTCTGGTGGTCTAGTTTGAATATTTTCAAATGTATTATCGGCGATGATAATACAATAATATGGTACCATCGAGCTGATCTGATGATGGACCTGGACGCTAGATAATGGAACTCTTGAACAGCTACTAGTAAACCCATCGAGTGTGGACTCATTAGAATTGTCTCAACGAGTCCTGTTCATTTTACCAGATGACGAGGACCTGATGACTGATCTGGACGCTAGATAATAGAACTCTTGAACAGCTACTAGTAAACCCATCGAGTGTAGGCTCATTAGAATTGTCTCAACGAGTTCTGTTCATTTTACCAGATGACGAGGACCTGATAACTGATCTGGACGCTAGATAATAGAACCCTTGAACAGCTACGAGTAAACCCATCGAGTGGGCTCATTAAATGTGTCTCAACGAGTACTGTTCATTTTACCTGATGACTGACCTGGATTTTTTGAATGGCTACTAGTAAACCCATCTAGTGTCGGCTCATTAGATGTGTCATAACCAGTACATGACTATGGTAGTAGAAGTATAATAATATAGGTTATGGTTGGTCTGGAAGGTGTATAATGAAGTTCTGAATTTTACCTTGCACATCAATACGTTTTTACGATTATTATGGATGACAGTATGTAATTATAAAACTATTTACTATTCCACTTGTTTTTTGTTATAAAGACTAATGAGCAATAGCACCAAACGCAAAGTAGATATGGGGTGTGGTGGAGGTTGAATTTGTCCATGAGTACTGAGTAACATATACCTCGGCCAAATAGTCCTTTCAGACGACACAAGATAAAGATGTCGCTTGACGCACCGAGGAGAGAACGCCTAGAAGAGTTATTGGTCAATGAAACACCTAATGAAAGGACCACTTCCACTTTCAATCAGAAGGAAACTCACGGACATGTGCATCCTTCCCGCCCTCACGTGGAGCTTAGGGAGCACAAACGTGGTCATTAATGAAGCGTCATAATTCCGCACTTGGGATCAGCGAGCAATGGGTCGAAGTAGGTATTCTTGGAGTGAATCTTACTGACCGCATAAGAAACATTACCAATACTTTGTCACAAAACACAAATCGGCGTAGGCAACCCAGCCGTCAAATTAAAAAGAAACTGGGCAGCCCACATCTGCTGCTTGTCGCATCACCATTATTGGGCAAAAGTAGCTACAGATTAAGTTCCGAATAACGAAATCGGTGACTCCTACCTAAAGGATTGGGTTCTAATTGAAAAAGAGAGAGAAAATGAAAAGACGGTAGAAAGGCTCTTGCTCCTTGCCTAGCTCGAATGTCACTTGCAGTGGGATACAACAGGCTCATAACATTTGATGGGTTTACTAGTAGCTGTTCAAGAGTTCCATTATCTAGCGTCCAGGTCCATCATCAGATCAGCTCGATGGTACCATATTATTGTGTTATCATCGTCAGGCATACATTTGAAAATATTCAAACTAGACCACCAGAAGTGATTAATATTCAAGTGATCCGTTATCTACCGTCCAGGTCAGGGCTGAGAAAAATCACCACAACTTTTTTCACACAGCGATTCGAAATGAGCCGCCATAGTAGTTGTTGCTCTATATTAAAATGCCTATCTAATGACATAATGTGTGGTTGTTATTGGTCGTGGGGACCATTTTGTCCGGTCCTCCTTTCAAGGACGCATCACGTTTAGGCAAATGTGCCTAAACGTGATGCGTCCTTGAAATTTCACTCTCTTCACTTTTATGTCTTTCTTCTCCCTCATGTAATGTAAAGAAAGATATATCTCTCTCTGTCTCTCACACTTAATCTCTCTTATTCTTTATTATTAAGGAAGTTTCACTTTTGTGACGTGTGTGCTGCATGTGGTTTTTTTTAAGTGTTCTGTTTTTTTTCACTGTAAATCGATAAAAATCACTGTTTACATCCTCGAAAATTAACAATTACCGCTCAAACCTCAGTTTAGCTATTTCTACTTTTAATATTTTAACTTTTACTGAACGAAATCGAAATTATTTAAAGGCTTTTCAGCATTACTGCTACATAACGTCAAATTATTACTAACTGTATGTGGTCAATAATTTTGTTTTGAAACTGGATACAGTATTTGGCCCAGATAAAGTTGAAATAAATAGTGTTATATAAAACAATAACATATTCGATGCAGTAACACAACCACCACTATTGCTATATAGATTTTATTATGTACCATTTTTATCGATATCGATAACCCACCATCCCCTCACTAGCTCAGCGCCGGCGCACGTTTCTTACCATCCTGACAGCAAATGATTTATATGAGTGTGACTGTACCAACGGATATTATTATCGAATTTTTTCATTATCTCTTGCCCTAGTTATGTTGATGTCCCTTTTAGGATAGGTACGTGCTCCATTGGACCCTAGGACCACTTTGGGTTCCATAAATCTTCATTAGGGCCGTCGAAAGGTGGGATCGGTTCCCGGGCAGTGTTACAATACCCGTCTGTAATTGTCCTGGCAGGACAACGGTTCCTCTGCTCTTACGCCTCGCATGGCATAATCAGCCTATAATTTTCCCACTGCTGGGACACAGGTCTCCTCTCTATGAGAGGGAGTGGGCCGTAATCCACCACGCGAGCCTTGTGCGGGTTTTTTGGTTCTGGACATCCCGGTTTCCTCACGATGTTTTCCTTCAACGTTTCTGAGCATAGCATGGTTATAGTCTTCTTCTGTTCGTGTGGTTATTGACTAACCTGGTGACAGAGTTTTTAAAGCCGCCCAAGAGCCTCTGACTTCGTTTCATGTCATCGAGAAATATCTCTGCTCTCTCTCTAACTGCCCAACGATTGATCTCCCATTAAAATAGATAGACAAATTTTAACACAGCGTTCAGTACGTCTAACCAAAGATATCCAAGCAAAAACAAACACTGATTAAAGTGATTTAATTTTGACTTAAAATAATATAAATGGCACTGAGTAACCAACATTTTTAGTGTATTTTCGTTAGCTATTTTTTTTTCTTATTTTGGTGGTCTGAATGATTGTCCATGTATTTTAATCGGGCCTTATTATGTAAATATTGCTTTATTCTTCTGATTACTCTTATCTTTTTGTATGCACGTGTTTTTACGACAAATAAATCTATTTTTCTTTTCTTTCAAAACATACCTAAACACTTTTGCTCGACCCAAAATTCGAAGCTGTATACCAAGAGGCCACTAAATGCAGCTTGAAAATGTCAATGGTATTTGACTCCCCATTCCCCGCTCCCTAGCAATTTGTTTTTATACCAAAACGAAACACAGGAAGGCTTTCACAGACCCATAGAAAACGCCATGACATTTTGTTAAAATTGTGACTCTGATTATGCCATAAAAAGACATGGAAAAATGTAATAAATTCTTATTTTCATGAAATATTAGCTACAATCTTTTACAGTACGACACAACTTAGATGTAGCATAGATTTAAAAATTTCCATTCATTCATTTCAATTTCACGAATGTATTTGGCTATAAGACTTTACAAGTTATTGCGTTTTCGAAAGATCATTTTCACCTAAAGCAGTAATAAAGATTGATGATTTTGAAGGCGCACTCAGTTCGGATGGTGATCGGTTTTACGAATTTTGCCGATGTTACATCTAAGTTGTGTCGTACTGTACCCGGGTTTCGCTCACGTGGATGTTGGAAATTATCCCACGGGAATATACTACCAGGGTAAAAAGTATCCGATGACCTAACTCAGGTTATGAACTACCTGTGTTCCAAATTTCATCTAAATCCGTTGAGGCGTTAAGGGCCTACGTCTCGTTTAGTACCGTAAAACGGTCACTTTAAAAAGCTATCTTCTCCTTAACGGCTTAGTTAAATGATTTGAAAAAAATATATGTTTGCTATAGATTCATCTACAACATATCTGAAACCGGGTTTTTTCGTATGACTAATACTTTTGCCTTAAAAAAATATTTACCATAACGCTATTTTTGGCTAATATTCCTAACTACTTCTAAACGGCTTTGACGATTGGAAAAAAAATTACACTGAAAAATTGTTGATTAAAGGTACTACAAATTTGAAACTGCATTTGTAAATCAATCAATATTTGTTAAACAAAATGTCCCCATTTAGAGATAGAGGTTCAGAGGGGCTCTGCGCGGGACGCGGGCGGCAGTCGCCCGTGAGCATTGAGACGGGATGGCTGTGTCGCTCGCTGGTCCGCTCCGGCTATCGACCGAGTATGCGCATACGTATGTGTTAGTGCGAATATTTATGAACTTATTGTATTAGTGTGCGTTTATAGACGAGCTTGCTGCAGAGAGTCCAAATCGATTGTGCGCGTAGGCGCTTTATTGTTGAGTTGTTCTTTGATGTACAATTATTAATACTTTTTTACATTGACAATTACATACAAATTAACAATTTACAATATAAACTAAAAAAATGTAAATGTAAAATATAACATAACATCACGACTGTATTCCCCGAAGGGTTAGGCAGAGGTGTACCTATATAAGGTGTTAAAAAATTTACTTTAGAAACTTTAAGAGGTGTTTTAGACCATCGAACTGAATAACTTTTACTTTGGGACAAACATTGATATCGCGAAAAAAAAAATCTGTTGTTCCATTGTAAAGTTTAATACCTACTGTTCTAAACTGTATGGGACAGCTGTTTTTTTTTTTCGCGATTTCAAAGTTAAAGTAAAAGTTATTCAGTTTGATGGTCTAAAGCACCTCTTAAAGTTTCTAAAGTTATTTTTTTTTTAATCACTAAAATTTGTTTAGTCCTGTCAAACGAGCATTTCCCATTCTGAAATAGACTAAGGTGACACAACTTAACTATATTTTAGTTTGACAGCACTAAGATTGCACTGAGTTATTAGTTTAGTGAAAATGGCAATTTTGCTATTCTGAATTTGACGTTTTTCACCTAAAAATTTAGATTATCCAACTAAATCAGTCTATTTTTAAACGCGATTAAAAAGGAGTGGAATAAAATTAGTTGGCATGAACACACACTTCACACACTTCAGCTGCAAAAACTGTATCTTTTTTTTTATTTTGCTTATATCTCGAAAACGGTGCGTCCTAGCGCAAAAATAATGGAAATTTCGACCCCCTCTGCGACCCGTAAACCCATATGCCCCTACTCATAGGTAATATTTAATCATATTTTCTATACAAAAAGTTTAAAATTCCATACAAAACACGTCAAGGCTGCCCCCCCCGCGCGCCTCTGTCTCTAAAAAAATTCACGGGGTAGAGCAAACAAGTACCACGTCGGTCGCGACGTGACTGTCAAATTCAATTTTAGATGTGTCAAAATTATTTTTTAATTTAGAGATATTTTTCCGCAGAATAGCTTTTAGATTCTCATAGCCAAAAGTAAGGAATTTTAGTCGTAGTTTAGTTAGTTTAGTTCGGTGTACAAGAGAATCGGCACCAAATATTTTCTTAAGTTACGTAGGTAAGAAGGTTAAGAAATAAATCTTGATTGGTGCCGATTCTCTTGTGCACCGAACTAAACTATCACTAAAATTACTTGCTTTTGGCTATGAGAATCTGAGATTCTGCAAAAAAATATCTCTAAATTAAAAAATAACTTTGACACATCTAAAATCGAATTTGCGTCGCGAACTCGCGACTCCACGTGGTACTTGTTTGCTCTACTCTGTGAATTTTTTTAGGTCCAGAGGCGCGCAGGGGGGCAGCTTCGACGTGTTTTGTATGGAATTTTTAACTTTTTGTATGGAAAATACGAAAATTTGTTACCTTTGTGTTGGGGTAAAGGGGTTTAAGGGCTTTCTAAAGGGGGTCGAAATTTTCATTATTTTTGCGATAGGACGCACCGTTTTCGAGTTATAAGCAAAATAAAAAAAAAAAAACAGTACTGTTTTTGCACCTGAAGTGTTGGTGTGAAGTTTAGTTCATGACAACAAATTTTTATATTCCATTCCTTTTTAATCGCGTAAAAAAAAAATAGTCAAATTTAGTTCGAATAATCAAAATTTTTAGGTGAAAATCGTCAAATTCAGAATAACAAAATTCCCTGTTTCACTAAACTACTAAGTTAATAACTCATTGCAATCTTAGTGCTGTCAAACTTCGGTGGCAGTGACCTCTCGCGTCCGGCCCTGGTCCAGGCCATGGTGCGGAGCGAGAGGGCATGGCAAGCCGTCACCTCCTTCTGCGAAGCAGTAATGCTCGCGAAAGAGGAGGCGGAGTGCGCGAGGGAGTGGCAAAGGCCGCGCCCTACCAGCCCTAGCCGCCGCCGCCGTAGGAGACGTCCCGGGCGTCGGGAATTGACTGCGACTGGACTGGAAAGGGCTAGGCATCAACATCAATGGCGAGTATATCACTAACCTTCGGTTTGCCGACGATATAGTTATCATGGCTGACACCATGGAGGACCTCAGTATAATGCTCGATGACCGCAGTAGAGCCTCCAAAAGAGTGGGTCTTAAAATGAACATGGACAAGACAAAGGTCATGTCAAATGCCCATGTAACACCCGCCCTCATAAAGATCGGTGACGCTACGCTCGAAGTTGTAGACGAGTATGTTTACCTAGGACAAACTGTCCAGCTAGGTAGGTCCAACTTCGAGAAAGAGGTCAATCGTCGAATCCGACTCGGCTGGGAGCGTTCGGGAAACTATGCAATATCTTCTCGTCCCACATACCACAGTGTTTCAAGACGAAAGTCTTTGACCAGTGCGTGTTGCTAATGATGACTTATGGCACTGAAACGTGGTCGCTCACAATGGGTCTTATCAGAAGGCTAAAAGTCACCCAAAGAGCAATGGAGAGGGCTATGCTTGGAGTTTCCCTACGTGATCGAATCAGAAATGAAGAGATCCGCAGGAGAACCAAGGTAACCGACATAGCCCGAACAATTGCCAAACTGTGGCAATGGGCAGGACATATTGCTCGCAGAACAGATGGCCGATGGGGCCGAAAGGTTCTGGAGTGGCGACCACGTACCGGAAGACGTAGCGTTGGAAGGCCTCCCACAAGATGGACCGATGACCTAGTAAAGGCCACAGGAATTCGCTGGATGCGGGAAGCACAGAATCGGTCGAAGTGGCGGTGCTTGAGGGAGGCCTATGTCCAGCAGTGGGCGTCTTTCGGCTGATATGATGATGATAATGATGATATGCTGAGTTATAGGGGTTTATGGATTTCATAAAGGGGGACGAAATTCACATTATTTTTGCGATAGGACGCACCATTTTGCGATAAGAAAAACCTTCTCCCATCACACATAAAGGCAATGCTTGTACAGTCCCTAATATTTCCCATAATTGACTATGATGATGTGTGTTACTATGACCTGAATGCAGATCTTCTCAATAACTAGACCGCCTTCTTAATAACTGCATTCTGCATGTTTCGTTTTCTCCTCTTCTGGATCGTTATTTCTCCTCTATCGATCGTTATGTCTCCTGACAAAGTTTATTCTGTTTATTATGTATAATATGTATTTATTAATTATAATTTATTCTTGTATTTTTTTAGTTATTTTCGTGTTATCAATTGATTGATTGTGTATTACGTAATTAGGGTACGGGGCACGTGCCCCGGGCGACACCGTTAGGGGGCGCCAAATTCGAGCATGACAGACAAGTGCACCACCCAGCGCACCGCAACTTTGCAACAAATGAGACGCGCAACAATTATAATCTTTCTCTGAGGGTGGTGCACTGAGGAAATTACTGATTAGCGTAGGTTTAGGTCGTCAAACGGTCTGAGCGGGTTGTGAGTACTTGTGAGCGGGCGCAGTTGTATTCTACCAGGAACTCGATGAGCGTTTCTGTGGTCTATTTTTTAAGTTTTGCGGTGCCGGGCGTCTTGCTTCAACGCCGACGACGCCTGTGACACGACTTACTTTAACTTTTACCACAGTTTTGGCGCCCCTGTTGGATTGGCGCATTTTCGATCGATTTTTGATTAATATGTTTATTATGCCTAAATTTTCGAGCTCGCTTCGCTCGCTCTTGCAACCTAGTAAAGTAACTCCTAAAGCAAAAATCCAACTTATCTCAGGCAGAGTGAATAAGGCTAATCAAAATAAATGTCTGACACGTACTAGTATATTTAAAAAAAAAACGGTTTTTTTTTAAGAAAAAAAAAACGATTCGGGGTCAGGCGATAGGTTTTGCCCCGCCTCGAAAGATCCGTTCCGTTCTAGATCCGGGGCTGCCCCTACCAAATATCACTCAACACGCATAAAGAAGTTTTTCCTAAAAAAAAAAACTATGATACCTACAAAAAATTTCTACAGTCAAAGGCCGATTCTCTTGTACACCGAACTAAACTAACTACAATCACTAAAATTCCTTACTTTTGGCTATGAGAATCTTAAAGCCATTCTGACAAAAAAAATCTCTAAATGAAAAAAATATTTTGACACATCTAAAATCGAATTTGACAATCGCGTGACGACTCCACGTAGTACTTGTTTGCTCTACCCCGTGAATTTTTTTAGAGCCGGAGGCGCGCAGGGGTTGGCAGCCTCGACGTGTTTTTTAAGGAATTTTTCACTTTTTGTATGGAAAATATGAAAAATTATTACCAACATGTTGGGATATAGGGGTTTAAAGGTTTCCTAAAGGGGGTCGAAAATGTCATTATTTTTGCGATAGGACACACCATTTTCGAGATATTTAAGCAAAAGAAAAAAAAATACAATACTGTTTTTGGACTGAGGTCGAAGTGTTGGGGTTTTAGTTCATGCCAACTTACTTTATTCCACACGTTTTTAATCGCGTTTAAAAATAGTCAGATTTAGTTGGATAGGTACACCAAATTTTTAGGTGAAAAACGTCAAACTAATATAAACTAAACTAATACAAATATAAAATCTTGAATAATTTAAATTATGTATTTTTGTTCATTTTATTTTGTAAATTTTATTTGTATGTCTTTATCTTGTGTTATTTTGTGTTTGTATATTGTGTTAGTTTATAATTAATACTTTTCGACACAATGTAAAAATTGTTAATGAAATAAATAAATATCAAATATCAAATATCAAACTCAGAATAGCAAAATTGCCATTTTCACTAAACTAATAACTCAGTGCAATCTATTTTTAGTCTAGTTTAGAGGCATTTGTGACAAGAGAATCGGCACCAAAATATAACTAGCAGACCCGGTAGGCAGACGTTGTCATGCGACAACAGCGCCTCCCAACAGCGCGTCCAACTATAGCTAAGAACCATCCAAGTGACACAAAAAGAATTGAAAAAAAAACATCTAAATCAGTCAAGCCATTTAGCATAAGAAGAATTACAAACACACGCACACCGATATTTTATTTATTGCCAGGAATGTTCTTAAAAAACAAACAAAGTATTTAAAATAATATGCGGGTCAAAATATGGTAGTCGGCGTACAATTTCAGATTTGCCTACGATTCCTTCTCTTAGGACTAGGAATCTTAGGCAAAAAATTCGACATACGTGCGCATGTCTGCGCCTTTGTCTAGTCTTTGATCGTCGTTTTAGTGTAGTGCGCCACCGTTGCACGTTTTACGTATTGGAGAGTAGGGCGTTTAGCTCCGCCCACATGCACAAGGTCAGTGAGCCTACTATACACCTTAAGCCGGGACAAAGTAACAGAAAGACGGACAGACATAGTAGATTAGTATGAATATGATCCAAAGATTTACAATCTCATTTTTAAGGACTAAGTTGTAGTTTCGGTATCGTATTACCCAGTAACTGGGTTGTGTAGGTCAGATAGGCAGTCGCTCCATGTAAAACCGATCACAACATAGGAAAAGTTGGAAAAGGCTAGGCAGATAATATGGCCACTTCAAAAGCTATCATGCATTCTTTAAACTTCTATGAGATGGAGCTCAAAACTCTAGTAAGAAAATGAAACCAACTGTTTGTATGCAAATTCAAAAGGTTGTCCTCTATCTTTGTCTAACATAATGTCGTTCTCCCTCCAACATACGGGTTTTCACCCTAAAGTTTGTCAATACAATATTATTATGGGGCACTTACTTAAATTATATTAAACGGGTCCCGAGGAAGAAAAAGAATGCACAATTTTATGTAAAGGGATGCCTCGATGTTCAATTGTTTTTCTTCTTCTCTCGTCAGGCAATATACAATGTGGAGACTACAATACAACAAAAAATGAAAATACTGGCACTACTAATGCATAAGAGTATTTATGAACTGCCAAAAAAATCCTAGCTTCGAAATAAAAAAAATAGTTTTTCAAACAAATTAAATGTAGTTTATAAGCCACCCACCCTAAGCCTATAAATTCCGTTTATCCAACTAGGCCTATGGTGGATTCTCGGGTATACGTTTCCGAATATCCACCTCAGGGTGGATTTTTTGGGGTGGATAAACGGAATAACCCGAGCCGTCTATGGATTTTGCAGAGCTATGTTGACTAAACTATTGAATATATTCAATTGACAGGCCGTTTATTTTTTTGTTGTATTGTCGTCTCCACCTTGTATGAGAAAAACTGATGCCGATGTCAAAATATTAGTTAATCGACTCAGGCGAGACTTTGCGAAAATCCATTATAAAACACAATAGACAACGTATATTTAGTCAACTAATCCGCTTAACTGTTCTTAAAGAGTCATAAAGAACCCTGTAAGAAATCGGCACGTGTTTCACCACTTAACGAGGCATCCTCAGGACGATGATTGACTTGTTGCGAACCCGGACTCGACGTGTTGCCACGTCAAATGTCAAACGCAGAGACCTCAGACCGCAGACCCACCGTGGATCGCAGAGTTCTCTGCGTTCGGTGCTTGACGTGGCAACACGCCGTGTGTGCCAACTTTTAGCATAAACTCTCTTTTGAGATCTGTATTTAGCCTGGACATGTATTGTTTTAAATAATATCCACACTTGGCTAAGAGGCCAAGTTCATTGCAGTTCCGTACCAAATCTACCACGGTGTACTAATTACCTAATCTAGTAGTAAACTACACAACACACAACTATTTTTTAACTGTGTACTGACATGTAATGGCATTAAGTCCGCCTCTGTACATTTGTGTGCTTAAAGTGTTAAATAAATAAATAAATAAATGTAAATAAAACACAGCACTCCTGTCCCAACGCAAGTCGAGTAAACACCCTTCGAAGGGTCCCTTTCCGAAAGAAAATTAAATGCCCCTATAAATTATATATCGTGAAGATATGCCTTCGTCTGTATGTTATGGGAATACCCATGGGAACCGTGTTTTAGGGGACGCGATGGGAAAATGACACTTTTAGTGCGAAGACACTTTACTTGGCATAATTGGATGGGTATGGACGAAGTGGTACTTTTATAAAGGTACTTTGGTAATACAATTAAAATTATGTAACTATACAAGAAATAAAGAAAATACATTTATTTCCACTAAACCGTGTGCCACACTAAGGAAAGATTAAAAAAAAAACCAGACTGCAAAAACATAACTGAAAAGAGAAAACCAACCTATGTAATCTATAGAATTATTGTTTTTAAAATAATTTTCTTTATTTCTAGTTTTATTAATATTTGGAATTAACTCATTACTAGCTTTTATTTGATACCAGAATTGTTGTTTTTTTATAACCTTCTCCTCCTTTTTTTGTATTTGCAGATGCAATAGATAAATATTATATACCTATGTCACTCCCACAATGAAGACGAATCTAACGACACCTCATAAGGTTAAAATTCATGAAGCCGTTTAGGCTACAGTGCGTGCCAAAGAAATAGACATACATGCATACTCTCGAAAAACATTTCCCTCCTTCTGGGGCAGGTGGGTAGAAACATAAAAAAAGACGTGTGGCACTCGGGGACTGCTGCGGTAAAGCTATTGCATAGCATTTTTTATCAACTTATGCAATTGTAAAATATTAACCCGAATACAAGAAATAGCAATGGTGACATTGACAGGAACTGTTTTTCACATTTATAGTTTTTAAAACTTGACACAACGTAATGGGAACATCAAACTAATAAAAAGGTTTTAATTTAACTATTAATAGTCAAGGATCATTCGTCTAAGTAAATTTGAACTTTGTTGTCAAACAGTTAAACATAATTTTCAATACAACACTCTCGTTAGATCATTCGTCTAAGTAAATTTGAACTTTGTTGTCAAACAGTTAAACATAATTTTCAATACAACACTCTCGTTAGGCGTAAGGTATTTTCGTTACGGAATATCTGGATTTGGTCTCCACGGTCAAGGCCCGCGATAGAAGCTATGCAATAGCTTAAAAAACAATATGTAGTTGGGGAAAAATATGCGTTACAGCCCCTTAGCAAACTCGCTGAAAATCACCTGCCTGAGATGTGTCTTTGGTCCTAGCAGAGGTACGTACTATCGATGCTATATTTACCGTAAGGCAACTCCAGGAGAAAAGCTTGGAACATCATCAAATCCTCTCTACATGTGCTTTGTCGATCTAGAGAAAGCATTTGATAGAGTTTAAAGTAAAGTGATTAAAGTGCGTTAATTACAAATAAAAATCTTTGTTATTGGTGAAGGGAAACAGCGTCAGGAAACTTATTGAACGAACACGCAGAATGCAAGCATGGTGATCGATTCTCATACTGTCAACCGCACGACACTTCAACTACAAATACCGCACTTAGAGCTACGAAATAGAGTCGCTGTCAAAGTCAAACTGTAATCATGAAAATGTGGTTGACTGCACTGTCTTTGCACGTATAAGAGGAGTTCTTAACACTGAATTAAGATAACAAGTTAAGGGCAGGCAAAATATATATTTTAGTAAGTAATACTTAGAAATATCCTATTCAATAAAAAAAATACATTTTTTCAATTTTTTGACAGCACCTACCTATATAAGAATAGTAAAGTTAAATCCCAGAACTTTAAAAATACTGCATCCTCTTTCCCACAGCACCTAAATACATTTCTTTTACTTCGCACAACTTCACAAAGAGAAACTCGAGTACTCTATGCTCGGCTACTTTCAACAAAAGCCAGCGGCCGCCATTTGCAATTCTCCCGCGTTTTTATTCCAAAATGGCTGACTTAAGCTTGGTGCACACTTTAGGGATTATTGTAAGGATTCATTTTATGGGTATAAGATTGGTTTTTCGTTTTATGGACGTGGGTACCCGTTCGGGGAAGTAAGTTTTTTTATGACTTCTACAAATCTTCACGATACGGATTAAATTCATTCTTGAAATAAATTCATCATCGTCATCTGCCTAGCCTTTTCCCAACTATATTGGGGTCGGCTTCCAGTCTTACCTGTATTTTCCAGGCTACCTGTATTTTTGTCTTACCGGATGCAGCTGAAGCTGCATCCGGTAAGACAAAAATACAGGTAAAATACAGGTATTCATACCTGTATTTTACTGCCTATCTGACCTCCACAACCCAGTTACTGGGTAATACGATACCCCTAGGTAAGACTGGTTGTCAGACTTTCGGGCTCCAGACGACCCGAACAACCTCCCCTCCCGATCGCTCCCCCCCTCCTGATCTTTGAAATAAATTATTTTACCTAAAGTTTTAAATTTTAGTGGGACGACTATTCATTCCACACCTATTTGGCAAATATAATCAATAAGTACTATTAATGATATTATATTATTAGCTGCGCCCCGCGGTTTTACCCGTGGGAATATCGGGATAAAAATTATTCTATATCCTAACCCAGGTCCCATATACTACTGCCCATTTGCCAAATTTCAGCCAAATTTGTTTAGACGTTTAAGCGTAAAAATGTAACAAAAAACAGGTTGAAAAAGGGTTTAACAGCCTATTTAGACCGAACAAAACACTTAAAACAACGGTTCAGAGAAAGCATTTAAATAACAGCTTTTAGTAGGTACTTACATTAAAGACAAACAAAAATATTTTTTAAGAATATTACGTTCAAAAACCCCGACAGTATCCCGCCAATTAAGGATCCATTCTCGACTTCCAGCCGCCATTCCGCGGCTGCACAAGATGGAGGCACTTCCGGCGGGAGCCTCTTTGATGTAATAATTACTTAAACTAATTATTTTGTGCTTCCTGCATTACGTAAGGGTCTTTCATGTATGTCAGTGGAGCTTTGAGAGAACGGAGGATTCGTAATATGCGATAGTCGACCAATGTAAACAAAGAAAGAAAGAAAGAAAAAGTATTTATTGAGACAAGCACAGGAGATCACAAATTAAACTAAGACACAATTGAGACATACTTAAATCAAAATCAAAAAAATAAAATAAAAATGAAACAAGCAGAGTCCTGTGCGAGGCCAAAAGGCTCCTATCTCAGCACGATGCTGCGACATTGAATAATAAATATCGCAGCGCTGGTATTCTGATAGGACCCGTGCAATGTGTTTATGTTTTACCATCTTCTGCCCGCGACTTCGTCTTCGTGAACTTTCGGCCCCCGACACACGGCCATCGCCCGCCCGCGCTACGATTTCGTTTGCGCTTAGCGTTCTTTCTGACTTTTTTCCTCTTCCTCGGCGCCTAAGGGGTGGTAGCGTACATAATGTAACTTATCCTCTAACCTTTCTCAAGAATTGGGCTAACTAATACAAAAAGAATTTTAAGCTATTGCATAGCTTCTATCGCGGGCCTTGAGCGTGGAGACCGAATCCAGAAATTCAAATTCAAATTCAAATTCAAAAGTCATTTATTCAAACTAGGCTGAGAATCAGCACTTTTCGAACGTCAAAATTACATAAGACAGTCCCCCAAAAACGCCCGCCCTTCACCACTTCCTAGTGCTTTTGCTGGAGAGAAGAAGTGGCGCAACAAACTCCCCAGCAGCACAGCTGTCTGTTCGTTAGAAAAAAAATTGATTCTATACAATAGTATGCAAATCATTTACATTACTCAACACAAATCATTAAATAAAAAAATATATTTGCCATAATGACAGCTAGCACACGCCAATGTACCAACAAAAAAAAAAAAATATCGAAAGCTAAACTCAAGCGAAAATGAATACTAAAAAAACTAAAAACGTAAACAGAACTTAATACCCGAATTATAAAGCCTCCAGGTATAAAGGGCGTGCCCGCTTACATATAGCTAATAAAACTGTAACTCGAAGTCACATAATTATGATAAACTAGGACCATCGAAGTAAAATAAATCAACAGTTAGGCAAGAATAATATAATGATCTTCTGTCGAGGTCGCTAGCTAACCACATATTGCAATACAACTCATTAAACAAAAACATTGTAATGAGTCGATTATGTCAATAATAAATGAATTTAAATGAAAATAAATTTACTTATACAGTCAATTAAAATAACAATTATATAATTCATATGACCTGTCAGTAGGTAAGCTAATTCTGGAGAAAGAACATAAATATTGTCTTGAGTTAATCACAGCGACCAACTATTTTTATCGTTTAAGTAGTCGTTGATAGAGTAGTATGCCTTTGAACAAAGGTTGGATTTTACTTTAGCTTTAAACGCATTATAAGGCAAATCTAGCAGAGAAGTGGGTAGCTTGTTATAAAAGGTTATACCAAGCCCAACAAATGAATTATGAACCTTATGAAGCCGGTGAAAAGGAGCTCGTAATTTGTCCTTATTTCTGGTGTTAATATTGTGAATATCACTGTTCTTAGTATATAAGTGTATATTTTGCCTAATATATAGGATATTGGCGAAGATGAATTGTGATGCCACTGTGAGAATACCAATATCCTTAAAAAAATCTCTTAGAGAAACTCTGGCACCTAGCTGGTAAATTGCTCGAACAGCTCGTTTTTGAAGAACAAATATATTTTGAATGTCAGCGGCTTTGCCCCACAGCAGAATGCCATAGGACATAATGCTATGGAAATAACTAAAATAGACTAATCTAGCAGTATCAACGTCAGTGTATTGTCTTACTTTCCTGACAGCGTAGGCGGCCGAGCTAAGCCTTCCCGCTAGACTTGAAATATGTGGGCCCCACTGAAGTTTAGCATCTACTGTTATGCCCAGAAAAACTGCCGAGCCCACAGTTTCAAGCACCTCTTTATCTAAGACGATGTTGGGTCCTAGATTTCTAACATTGGGTAAAGCGAATTTTATACATTTCGTTTTCTTGGAATTGAGAACTAAGTTATTTGTTGTAAACCAATCCGTAACCATTGAGAGTGCACTGTTTACATCGTCAAAATCATGTCTATTCCTGTCTACTTTAAAAATAAGAGAGGTATCATCTGCAAACAGTACAACTTCACAGATACCCTTTAAAAAGAATGGTAAGTCATTGATATACACTAAGAACAAGAATGGACCCAGTATTGAGCCTTGAGGTACACCTAACTGAACTGGTAACCCGGAAGATTTCACACCATCAACATCTACACATTGGGACCTATTGTGTAAATAAGAATTAAGAACATCGAGAGCTTCGTTTTGCACACCGTAATGACGCAGTTTACGCAAAAGCGTGTCATGGTGCACGCAATCAAAAGCTTTGGAGAGATCACAGAAAACTCCAATAGCATTTTGCGAGTTCTCCCATGCGTTAAATATGTGTTTCAGCAGAGCAACACCCGCATCTGTAGTCGAACGACCTTTTGTAAAGCCATATTGTTCATTATGAAGGAGGTTATTTGAATTAAAATGTCTTAGCAACTGCTTGAGTATTAACTTTTCAAATATTTTACTAAATGCAGGTAAGATAGAAATAGGCCTGAAATTACCAACATCATTTTTATTACCGGATTTAAATAATGGTATGACTTTACTACTCTTCATGAGGTCAGGAAAAGTTCCTAAGTCAACACATTTATTAAAAGTAACAGCTAGATAGGGGGCTACGATGTCTATTATATTACTTAAAAGTTTAATGGAGATGCCCCAGTAATCACCAGTGTTTTTGGATTTGAGTGTATTAAAAACATTAATTACATCACGAGGCGTTACATGTTCGAAGCTAAATAAACGACTACTTTTAGACACACTACTAAGCAATAGGTTTTCAGCTTTAGACGGGGACGAATTTAAGGAGCGAGTCGTAGTTATAGGTATGTTGGCAAAAAACTCATTAAACGCCTCAGCTACGTCAGCTGCTTTAGTAACTAATTTATTGTCGACCATAATCTCAAGTTCTTTATCTTGTTTAACCGACTTACCCGTTTCATTGTTAATAATTTTCCAAGTGGTTTTTACTTTATTATTGGAATTTTTAATTTTATCGCTTAAAAATTTTGATTTAGCATAAACACTAACCTTTTTAAATAATTTTGAATAATTTTTGACATACTCTAGGAAAGGAGTATCAAACCTGTATTTTTTCAAACCATATAACTCGTATAGTCTCGCTCTACTTTTATAAATACCTGGAGTGGCCCATTGGTTAAAGTCAACGGTGGTGCCATTAATTTCAAGAGTTTTGGTCTTGAAAGTAGATTGGTACTCTTTTTGCACGACATCAAAAAGGGCTCCATAAATTTCATTAGGACACTCGTGTTCTACTATAGATGGTGTAATTCTATGAGCTATATTATTTTTAAACTTATTGCAACGACTAACTGTATAGGGCCTGCATTCTATTTTACGCGGCTTTTTATGTAATGGCATGGGGAAGCTAGCTAATAAACCACAGTGGTCTGAAGTTAAGTCACTTAACACACATTTATTTTTGGCATCACAATCACTAAATATATTATCAAGACAAGTTGACGAAGATGCCGTGATCCTAGTAGGTTCAAAAAACAAGTTAATTAAATTATAAGACTTAAACAGATTAAGAAGTCTAATACTTAATGGAGTAACATCTAAAACATTAATATTAAAATCTCCACATAAAATTATACTCTTATTACTTGATTTTAACCTATTGAGTGAATCCTCCATTACCGATTCAAAACTAGTAAAATCACCAGAGGGGGGTCGATAAACGCAAATTATAACGTATCGCTCGAGTTCAACACAAGACAACTCAATAGTGCGCTCGATGGAAAGATTAACTAAATCTAAACGTTGTTTACATTTCAACTTGTTTGAAACAAGAACTAAAGATCCACCGCGAATGGCGTTTTTTCTCACAAACGCACTTTGTACTGTAAAATTATCATCATTGATAAACACTACTTCATGTTCTTTCAACCAGTGTTCAGTCAAACATAACACCTGAACATCATAGTGCTCCATAAATAAACTTAACTCTAGCTCTTTACCGGACAGACCCTGCATATTTTGATGTACAACATTGAACATATGCGGCTTATCCGTTGTCACACCTAATAGTTTAAACTACAAGGCGTATCAATAGTAGTGTTAGTACCACTACTAACAGTAATCGATGGTACACTACAAGTACCAGTGTCACTGTGTATATTGTATGCTAAAAGATTAGCAATTTGTCTCCTACAACTAGGTGGCAAGTACATGGTATAATTTGTCAGTTTGTAATCATTAATAAATTGATTACAATCAAAATATAAAATAGAGTCACTGTGGCGACAAGTCCTATTATAAATTAACATATTTAATTTGTAAATGTGCCTATTTTCCTCGTTAGACAAATATTTAGAATAAGGCAAGGCACAGAAAATAAATTTACAATTATTGGACTCATTGAGATCTAACATCAAATGGACACATTCAATTATGTCTTTTTTTCTAACAGTTAAACTATCCCCGTATAATAATATAACAGTGGAACTGGGGTTAATTTTTGTCAACTTAATATTGTTAATTAATTGGCTAATACTGGCACCGGGTAAACAATTATTAATTACATATTGTTGCGAACACTGATTAAAAATACTACCAAAACCTTGACCAAATTTGTCAGAAAATACATATGTTGTGTTCAAGTTATTAATTTTACTGTCAACCAAACAGCTACCTACAGGCTGAGCTACTGAGGGTGCAGGTGTAACCAGTAGAGGTTGGGGGTCATGGGAGCAGGCACAGCTAAAAGAGAGGTTATTTGTCAGAGACTCATACCTCTCCGCATTGTACTTGACCAGGTCTGCCAACTCGTTGGCCTCCTGCAAGCGCTGACTCAGGTCTTGTTGAGAAGCCTCATATTTACTAAAGATATCCTTCAGAGCATATTCCCTAACAAATAGTTCATCCTGTAGGTGCTGAGTGTCGGTATCATACATAGTATTACATAACTGCAATTCACTATGACACTTCTTTAATTCTTGAAATAAATTTAGATTTCTTTGCCTAAGTTTTGTATTTAATTTGTAAACTTTTTGGCGTTTTAGAGATTTTTGAATCTTTCTAATTAATCTATTAATTTTAATATATTTTTTTAACTTATTATGGCTAGTAAACAAATAAACAAATTAGATTTAGTGATAGTATCATCAGTTAAGTCTATTGTCACAATTGGCTCAACACATGTGGGTCCAGACCCGGTACCAACCAACTCATCATAAAGACTGCAGGTGATCGCAGACTCTTCACTGGCTTTGAGAGATTCCAAATGGGTTATAGTGTTATGGGCCCTTCTTAATTCCAGTTCCAATTCAGATATCCGTCTCAAAGCCTGTTCGTGGGTGTCACTACAATGCTGGAAATTTGACACAAGTTGCCGGAGTTGTTGATGCTGGTCAAGTATGTCCATATGCTGAATATGTAGTTCGGCCAACTGGTTTTTAAGCTCAGTGTTCTTCTTATTTATATATTGCACTTCCACCTCACTGTCTTCCCTTTCCTGTAGCAGCTGATCGCACTGGTTTTTACTACATTCCAACTCTTTCAATGTAGCCTTCAATTTTTCCTCCAAGGATGCAGCTCTACGGGTCAACATACTGACAAGCCAACCCTAGTGGCACCCTGGAATGAGAGATGAGAAAGCTAAGTGAGTAAAAGGAATAAGAGAGAGGGATAAGATGTGGATAGTAAGTACTAAGATGAAGGGAAAATAATATTTAGAATTGAAAGAAAACAAAGGAATTAAAGTTATGAAGAGTGTGTCATCTAAATTATGGGATGATAATTTAATTATTCACAGGTATATCTTACTTGAGATATTAATATTCCAAAAATAAAAGAGAAAATAACAAAATTAAGTTTGCAAAAAGGTTGGGGGTAGGTACTACAAACTATTTTAAAGAAATTGTAAATCTAGTTTTTTAACAATAATTTCATAAATTGACACTAATACAGTAATTAACACACACACTAATACAGTATTATCAGTGGTATTGTGTATGTACTTAGTAATAATCTGCAGTGATGTCTAATGGTAAACAAAAGTGAAGTTACAAGGACTAACACTGCTTTTATTAAAGAAACTTGATTGACAAAACAAGTTTATGACACATTAAAGGTTTAAATAGTATGAATAAATAAAATACTATAAGGCTGTACGAGCCTATTTTTGTGTAGTAAATTATGTAGTGTTTACTGTCTGGGCGAATGTTTTCGTCTTCGATTTTGCTTCCACTAGTTGTCAAGCAAAAGGAGTCATAAACGGTGCCAGCGTGTGATGGACGTAGCTCAGAGACCTGAGCAGTATTTTGTGATGTTCTGCGTTATGTAAATATTTAGTAGAATAAGAGAAATAAAACAAAATACTCCCCGGGATTGATGAATTTTTTGAAATCCGTCACCGTTGGTTGGGTTGGTCGAGTTGACAGCCGGTATAAATTATCCTTTTTGTGCGAAGTTCCCGCGACAAAAAACACTGTACAATCACTGAATATACTAATTAATAACTAGGTACGACTATATTACACTAATTGAACATAATATTAACACTTTTTACTAATATTCTAAATTAATTAACCTAAGAGGTCGTTTTTTATGACGACCGGCTACCAGTGTTGCCAGCAATCATCTCAATTCCGTAACGAAAATAACCTAACATAACACCCCTGTCTCTTTAGTTCAGCAACTCGCCTCTAGGTGGCATTGGTTGTATTATAATTGCATAAGTTGATAAAAACAACTATGCAATAGCTTTACCGCGGCAGTCTCCGAGTGCCACACGTCTTTTTTTATTATAAATCCGACTGATAGTTCCAGAGATTACCCCCTACATACAAACTTACAAACAAACAACCGAACAAACAAATTTTACCTCTTACAATATGCTGCCTCGGCTGCCTCGCTTCTGTAGCGCATCGGGGATGTTTGCCGAGGCGCGTGTGGATTGCTTCCATACAATCATGCGCAAGCGATGCACATCCCTGGTGCGTAGGTTGCGGGGCAGCCGCAACAGTATCCTGAGCGCTTTTGCAGAACGTTTCGACTGTCAGTACGTGAACCACTGCTGCATGGTTCACGTACTGACTGATGTTAAGATTTTATTTTAATTTAAATTTTATTTTTTAGTAATTTTATTTTCAAATTTATTTTCAATTTTATTTTCAATTTTATTTTCAATTTTATTTTCAATTTTATTTTCATTTATTTTCAATTTTATTTTCAATTTTATTTTCATATTTATTTTCATTATGTTATTTAAGATTAATATTCAATGTATTTTGTCTAATTAATTTTAATTTAAATGTAATTATTTACTGTAATACCTATGATCCAAAGTTGATTGACATAAATAAATAATAATATTAGTACTTATAGTAATAGATATTCGTAAACTCAGTGTGAGTTTATTTGGAAATGGTGTGCATCATTTTTCTTAGAATATTGCCACGGTTGCAGATACTTCTCAGCTAATAATAGCCAATCATCATTAATTGTATTGTAATGCACCCCCAAAAAAACTATCATTAGAGGAGAAAAAATATAAAAATAAATGAGCACCCTAATAAAAGTTAAATTCAATAAAACAGCAATGTCATCACAAAGTAGAACACGTCCGCCCCGGATGGCACTCAGACGTCGACTGAGCTGCACCGGAAATAACCCCGCCGCCATATTGCCCGCAAGCGGAACCAGGAACTGTATAATGAGCTCTTGAGACTTTTACAAAGTCTTGCTGCCGTTAGCATTGTGTTACCGGGGTCCCTATATTATACCAAGAAGTGGTTTTACACCGACGAGGTGAGGCGCGGATGGGATGGGCGAGTTGAAATTTGTATGACAAAATTTCTATCCACGCCCTGCCTATCTTTGGTGTTAGAAATTGCCGGTGTAAAACCACCTTTATACGTCTAGAACTGTTCTACTGTAGGGCAGAGGTCTCTTCTCATACAGAGAAGGCACGAGCATTGATCACCACGCTTGGCCAAGACGGGTTGGTGATTTCATATTAACTTTAATTTCAGGTTTTCTCACGATGTTTTTCTTCACCAATGTCACTAATGTCAAAGATAAACTTAGAAAGTACTTACATAATTAATTGAAAAAGTCACATTGGTAGTTCGATTCAAACTTGGCGTCTCAGAAGTTAGTTATTCGCTGCGCAGTACCCCACCCCTCACCCCCGCTGACCCATGAATTCGTTACTGCGCAGCGACTCGCCACATGTTCCGAGCGGACTGTACTTGCCAAAAGTTGAACCCACAGCCCCGTCCATGAGGGGCTCGTGGCTAAATAATAATAGCTGCACGGGTCGATCTTCAAGGTTAAGCAACGCTTGCCAAGGTCGGTCCGTGGATGGGTGACCATCCATGACATACCGAGACTCCTCCGTGCCTCGGAAAGCACGTTAAGCCGTTGGTCCCAGCTGTCATTCGTGGAACTTTGACAGTCGTGCCGGGTCGTCAGAAACCCGTAAGTCTGACAACCAGTCTTACCAAGGGGTATCGTGTTACCCAGTTACTGGGTTGTAGAAGTCAGATAGGCAGTTGTCCTCCATGGGCTTAGGCTGGGAGCCGATCATAACATAGTTGGGAAAAGGCTAGGCAGATTAATTGACGGGGGCCTACCACCACCTCTAAAAGCAGTATTATTTTAATATTACTTTAGTGTGGGAAAGAGATGAAGCTCTACAGGATGTATAGCACCATCTCTTTTCCCCGCTGAAGTAAGATTAAAATAATACTGCTTTTAGTGGCTGTGGTAGGCCCCCTGCCAACAACAACAACAACAAAGTAACAAGACCCATCACATAGTCGTCAACTACGCATACTATAATATACGTGCAACTAACCAACATTGTACAAATAGGAAACGACTTTTATTGTTCGCGCACGCAAAACATTGTGCTTATGGGTCCATGCAATGGTACAGTTGAGTTGTGGGGATATTTTAAATTAAGTTAACATTTGAAACATGTGTTCATATACAGGTTTATTGGTAAAACACCAACAACCTCTTAAGGGGTCATTATACTCCTCATTATAAACAACTTTCACTATGGGAACAAAGCTGAAATAGCGGAAAACAAATCAGCTGATTCTTTATAGGGAACAGCTGATTGTTTTTAGGGAACAGCTGATTGTTTTTTCGCGATTTCAGCTTTGGTCCCATAGTAAAAGTTGTTCATAATGATGAGTATAAGACCCCTTAAGAGGTTGTTGGTATTTTACCAATAACCCTGTATACCTAACTCAGAAAAAGTTGTAACTTTGACCTTCAATATCTCCAAGTGACTCTTTACACCCGTTAGCTGGGAAAACTTTATTAAATATCTACATAATCTGCTCACATTCTCAACCATTATAAAGTAGGTGTCACTATGTTACTTCCTTAAGTATGCATTAGATAATTAAATGTCTCAGAGGAGAGTAATTCCGGGCTGAAATGTGATACAGAAATACAGGAAGGGACGCGACGCGAGCCTATTGCGATAAAACGGTCATACAGTCAGCCTCTGGACTGCTACTGAGAAAGTTGTAAAGGAAAAACACAATATCTCTTCACCCGACCTGGAAATCGAACACATGATTCCATGCTCAGCAGTAGTGCTGGCGACCACTAGACCAACGAGGGATTAAGAAGTGAATAATAAAATCTTGCCAAAACCCTGAAGAAAATTTCGTTGAGCCGAATCAATTTGAGCTACGAAGATTGGCTCAATATTAGCATAGGACCCTGTTAAATATAAAATGGAAGAAAAGGGTCTTCGCCTTGAAAAGGGCAACACAGATCCAATAAAATATAAATAATTTATTATTAACTTTGCCATAAGTTTTACAATCTTTTCATGTAACAAGATGACGTAAATTCAAAATCGTCTTTTTATAACTTCAATAATACGTATTTTTCCCACTTAGTTTATATGGATGATATTATGATAACTTACTGTAACTATTATTTACATAGCAGGTAGGGGTACGTATTCGAATTTGTGTGGGTTAGGTGCCTCAACTAAAAAGTGGAAAATAAAATCTTTTTACAAAAAAAAATAACCGACTTTCAAAAAAATACACTACAAAGTGAAAAATAATTTCGGAAGTCGGTGGCAAAAAACTGAAATTCATAACCAAAGACACCGACTTCCGAAATTAAAGTTATTTTTCACTAAAAGTATAGTGTTTTTTTACATGAACAGACGGAGGAATTTTTAGTTATGTTATTATTACTAGCTGATGCCCGCGAGGTCGTCTGTGATCCAGGATGAAAAGTATCGTCTACTTATGTGCTAAAATTCATCCAAATCCGTTCAGCCATTTCTGCGTGAAAGCGGAGCAAACAAACTTACTTTCGCTAAGTTTAGTTAGGATATGTCAAACTGTCTTAATTATTCTTCAGCTCAAACTTATCTAACTATCAAAATATTTATTACATTTACTTATTAATAAAAAAAAAATAAAAAAAATCTTCAATGTTTTAAGAGGTCGATACTTTCCATGCCGACGGTACACACCATTTTTAAGGCATTTTGACGATATAATAGTATCTGGTATTATTATTCGGGTTCATATGACTCGAGCCGAGCTGTCACTGAGCCAAAAAATTCAGCCTTAAAATAAATAATTGTAAATATTATCCAATTAATTGGTAGTAAGTTACCATCGTCTGCATTACAAAAGAAAAATCCAAAAACTCTTATACCTCGTCCAAAATTCTCAACCTCCTTTCTGTCGTGAACAGAGCCAATTGGAGAGCTCCATCAATAATTCAGTAGAAACAGATAGAGAACAATTTTGCCCATCCCTGCGCTGTTGGATTATAGGGGATAAACCTATTTGGTTCAAGTATGACTTGACTCACGAAAAGTTGCGTGCTCTGTGACAAATAAAGCAATTTTAGGGTACCGTATCCGAGGGGTACCTAACGGGACCCTATTACTAAGCCTCCGCTGTCCGTCTGTCTGTCAGCGGGCTGTTTCTCCTGAACCGTAATATACATTGGAATTTTCACAGATTGTGTGTTTCTATTGCCGCTATAACAACAAATGATTAAAATAAAATAAAGTTAAAAATTAAATTAAAAATCTGGACTTGTCGGGCCAATTTAGTAGGCGTCACATAGTCAGAAGAGAGAGTTTAGTAAGTAAATATAACTGTAGGTGTGCGATCTCAAATTGCTTAATTAGTTAAAAATTTAACGGGCCATACAAAAAACGTGTTTTTTCTTCTTTTTTTTTGCTAAATATTGGTACGGATCCCTTCGTGTGGGAGTCCGACTCGCACTTAGCCGATTTTTCTTTGTTCTGCTTATTTTCAGCTAGGTTGAGACCTTTATTCATGAGGTTTTTATGAGTAGGTAAAAGATAGATGTTTACTTTATTTAGAAAAGGAGAGGAATAAATGTCCACTGGCCTTTCTATAGTTATCCTTATTGTGTTTTGTGAGATTGGTAGATTACTAAGAAACTTTTTCAGGACATGTAAAAATACGGGATTTATTTCGCTATAAAAGTAATAATCCTAGTTAACCCGAAAATATTCACGTGATTTCATCGCATTTTAAATGATGAAATGAAATGGTTTTATTTTCTGTAAATATGTTAGTACTTACATACACTTTTAAACTTCAATAATATTTAAAAAAAACTAGATAGGTAAGTTCGGCGTTTCCTATCTGACTACTATGATAATAAAAAAAACAACGTTATTTTTTGTTTATACTAAACCTCTTAAGGGGTCATTGTACTCCTTATTATGTAACAAAGCTGAAATCGCGAAAAAAAATCTGCTGTTCCATATACGTATGTATTTTAACGAGATATGTATGCGAACATAAATGTAGGGAACAGCTGTTTTTTTTTTCTTGATTTCAGCTTTGGTCCCATAGTGAAAGTTGTTCATAATGATTGTACTCATCATTGATCCTTTAAGAGTTGTATACACAACAAAAATATTAATTTACCATTTTGGCCGTGTTTTAAGACAAGCTTCGCCTTTAAAGTCTTCTAAATCATTAATTGGAAATCTTGAACGCAGAATCTTTCAGGAAGGTCAATACAATTCTTTCGTACCTAGGGCTGCCCCATTAGAGTTTAATAATTTAGCATCGCGGATGGCGTGCGAAGACGCTTTATACAGCTATAACTGCTGTTTACACCCCTAACGCTATGCCTTCAAGCTGTTAACGAGAGGGAGCCGGCACTGTTTATACTTTTACTCATTTTAATCAATAATTTAATAAATTAACTTCGCTAAACAAGATTTTTTAGGAATTTTTGGAAACTTGATGGAAACAAGTTATTTATATGGTGTATTCCCGTTGTCCCCGTAGAAATGTCCCCGTTAAAGATGACAGAGGGAATTTCATAAAATAATCTACATTACTTACTTGACAACAGGAATACACAAATCCAAGGGTGATTGGAAATTGGGTGCATTTCTTGAAATAGGTTATACTTGAGCTAATTTGTAACATTTTTGACCCCGACAAGTTGGGGTCCAAAATGGGTTTTGTTTGAAGATATCGAACTTCATTTTTTTTTGGATATTACCCTCCTCTCGACCATAAACTGTTAATTGTGGAAAATCTACAGTTTGGACGTTAAATTGTTACGTTTCTGATAGCTCATGAATTCATGATCGAATGAATTCGTCGACCACTGTAGAGTTATTTCATGTTTAGTCAATATTTAATTTTTCAACTAAAAGTAAAAATAATTGGTTATTTAAATAAGCCTTACTATTAATATTTGCATGCAAATAATGGCGACATTGTGTCATCGCACATGAATACTCATTTAACACCTTTGTATTACCGGATTTAAAGCAAATAAATAACTTTGACTTCTTTAGGTATCAAAAGATAGGACTGAAACTATTAACGGATTATTTAAAATCCGTTTAAATACGAAAAAAAATATAGCATAATAATTACCATACACCTTTCAAGGGCTATAAGAGTATATTTAATCTTAAAACTAACATGCAAGAGCATCCAAAAACGGGTAACTAATTAACGGGTTGCTTTTTACTATTCGTTGATATTACTCCTTACGAATAGTTACTTTTAACTATTCGTTTCATAACGGAACTCGAACTAATAGCTTCTTATATATTGTTTTAATGGAAACCTAATGCTTTAAAATCAGCTAATCCTGTACATTTATTATTAAAACCTTGTTGTCATTAGTCTGATGTCTGAACGCAAATCATAACAACCTGACACTGAGCTGCAAATTGCAAAAACGTAACCAAATTTGAATTTCACGGGTTACCTTGGCGCATCCCCCTTTTTTTTTTGTGCGACAAGGACAATTAGTTTCACCCATGGAATAAGATATGAATAAGTAGTAAATATTATGTGCGAATATTTTTTAATTCGTTCTTAAGTCGTCTCCTCGAGGTCGCGCTAGGCTTACAACAACTAAAATGAGAATTGACAACAGATTTCCTTGATCAAGACTTTCGAATCCAGGAGCTTAGACTATTTAAACACAGAATAATCTTTCTACAAAAATAAAATAAACATTTTCATGTTCTTGTTAACTAAAACTTATCCTGAATCGATCGAATCGAGGAGCTCAGACTATTAAACGCAGGATACTCCTTCAACTAAAAACAAAAGACACATTTAATTATCAAGCCATCTAATATTTATCCTGTATTCTAGGGATCTAAGTCGCAATGAGCTGACGGCAATCAGTCGAAGAACCTTCCGAGGATTAACAGCATTGAAGAGTTTGCACCTGGATGGAAACCATCTCAAATGCATTGATGAGAAGGCGTTAGAAAACCTGAAGAGTTTGGAAGTACTGTAAGTAGCATTTTCAATAGATTTTCTTTATTTATCTAATAGGTTGATGAAGGAGGAGCTCGTGGCTAAGTAATAACAAGCCGCACGGGTCGATCCATCAAGTTAAGCTACGCTTGCCGGGGTTGGTCACTGGAAGGGTGACCATCTTTACATACCGAGACTCCTCCGTGCCTCGGAAAGCACGTTAAGCCGTTGGTCCCGGCTGTTATTCGTGGATCTTTGACAGTCGTTTCCAATCGTCAGAAGCCCGAAAGTCTGACACCAGTCTTACCAAGGGGTATCATAATTACCAAGTTGCTGGGTTGTGGAGGTCATATATAGTCGCTCCGTGTAAAATACTGGTATTCAGCTGCATCCGGTTAGACTGGAAGCCGACCGCAAGATAGTTGGGAAAAGGCTAAGATGATTGATTGAGGTTGATGAAGGCTAGAAAGGGGGTGATTACTGAGAAGAAGACATAGATACTTCGACGCCTAATAAATTGGGATATGGACAAGAGAAGATTACAAAATAAAATCTGTCAAGTGCGAGTCGAACTCGCACACGAAGGGTTCCATACCATGTCGTACAAGATTTAACACTATGAATTTTTTTTGTAATACTTTCGTAAAGGTAACAACAGAGGCGCTGTAAAAAAACAAAGATTTGTAAAGAGATTGTCTAATTTTCATGAAAAAATGTTGTTGTGTTAAAATATAGGTGTAGAAGTATATTTCATTTATTTTAAGAAAAAAATATTAAGTTAACTTTATCCAGTAACATGCATTAACTAAAGTCAAAGTTATTTATTTGCTACTAACATAGTATTAGTAGGTATAAATAGGTATATTATATGGTAGGTAAGCAGGTAGATATGTAGGGTAGGTAGGTTAGGTACCTACCTACCCTGGTAAGAAGGGTAGGGTAGGTAGGTAGGTAGGGTAGGTAATTATGTAGAAATAGGTAATTAGGAAAGGTAGATGCGCCGTAGATAAGTACTTAGTGCTAACCGTGCGAAGCCAGGCCGGGTAAAGCTAGTTACTTATAAATAAAAGGATTTCTCTTGCTACATCAGACTATATTGTACAAAATAGAATGTAAGTAGTAAGCCACATTTTAATTATAACTGTGCGTTTGCACTGGCGAAACATTCACAACAAAACATGTTGGAATCTCTATTTTCTGTAAATTTTTCATACAATGTTTGACAGGAACTAGAGATTTCAACATGTTTTGTCGTGATGTTTTGCCAGTGCAAACGCACGGGTCAATACAGGTATTTATTTACGTTATTTTTGATAGTCATACAGAAATCTATTATTTCTTACTTATTATTTTTACACATCCCATCGGACTATGAGAGTGAGGGAAGAGAGAGTGCACTCGTGTCTGCGCACACACTTGTGCACTGTAATATCTCCCGCGCCGAAGGCCAGTCTCCGTTGAGATTGGCCGCCGTGACCGAATATTTTTACACCAATAATTTTTCTCTACGAAATTGTATCCACAACGGTTTAAGGTAACTGAATAGTACACTGTATGTGCCAGCATTCATTTCAATGTTACTGAATTACTGAATATATTGTCTATAGGAGTGTAGTTTTAACATGAAGTACACACATCAACACCGTCTAGGGATACTTTGAAAAAAGTCGATAAAGTTCTTAAACTCAAAAAATACTGGCCGGTTTTAAAATCTTGTGAAGAAAGTTTATTTTGTAGACCTTTTTGGATGATCGAAATTTAAATGATCGAAATAGTATATGCTGCCATGATAGTAGGTACTTACTAATTCCATGTCATTACTCCGACTATTAAATAGTTATCTGTGGAATTTATATTGCATAATATTAGCATGAAATACAAAATTATTACTTTAAGTTGCAGAAAATCGCCCATATTATATAAAATACGTTATGAATCGGCGTTTTTAGTATTTGTTGATTATAAACAGTATAAGTTACATGATACACACAAGTTTCAAATTCCTAATTTGTTTAGTTGTTGAGATAGAGCTCGTACAAAAATGGTCTAAAACAGACAACTTCTACGGCCCCCTAATTCATCATTTTTGAAGATAAAAACAAGTAAAAATTATATTTATTCTCTACTTTATGAGCTCTAGAAAATGATACCCCACATGCCAGGGTCAGATTATTTTTTTTTCAAAATTTAATTTTATTGTATGGCGACCCCCCTTTAATTTTTAATTTTATTATTTGTTGCTCTTGCGGCAATAGAAATGCTCAATCTGTGAAATTTTCAACTGCCTACCTATTACGGTTCATGAGATAGAGCTCGCTGACAGACAGACGGACAGCGGAGGCTTATGAATAGGGTTCCGTTTGTCACCCTTCGGGTACGGAACCCTAAAAAGCAACATTTATTTCAGACGAATTGATTTGTCCATAAATTGTTAGTTACAAAGGTTTTAATACTATGTTAGTCACCATTTATAAAATTACTTGTGCTGTGAGACCTAGTTCTTGTCAAATTTCACGGTTCTAGGTAAACGGGAAGTACCCAGTCTGTTTTGATTTACGTGCGAGTATTAAAAGTTTTTTTTTTTTTTTTATGTGGACACTAGGAATTTCTCCTGTACTGTGGGTGCGTTTACAAACATTTAAATTCACATACGCAAACAGCCAGACCTGGAACAACTACTCATACAAATTTTGCTCCGTGCGGGAATCGAACCCGCAACACGCAGCGCAGCAGTCAATTGGTTAAACCACTGCGCCAACCGTGCCCAAAAAATATAAAAATGTACCATAAGTAAATGGCCGTATTGTTTTATTGCGTTGACTTAGAAGCTGGATTTATTTTTGAGCTCTATGGCTCTATGGGTACGAATTTGATATTAATTTCAACTTGATACTTGAGATGGGAGATTGGGAGGTCCGTTTCTACACAGTAAGACAGTGGTCAGGGGTAGGGCTGTTCTAATCCTACCCCTGGTGTTGAATCAATATGCTATGAACGTAAAGCTATTGTGGATAATGTAGTGCAGCCGAGTCTGCATCTCGTGTCTCGACGGTCAGCCGAGTGGTCTGCCCATGGAATATGGTGCACGGTGAACCCATTGTGTAATGTGGCAAGAATACGGCATGGCGCCGTCCGGTAAGGCTTCGGCCTTATTCGAATTCAAAAGTCATTTATTCAAACTAGGCTGAGAATCAGCACTTTTCGAACGTCAAAATTACATAAGACAGTCCCCCAAAAACGCCCGCCCTTCACCACTTCCTAGTGCTTTAGCTGGAGAGAAGAAGTGGCGCAACAAACTCCCCAGCAGCACAGCTGTCTGTTCAGTTAGAAAAAAAACTTGATTCTATACAATAGTATGCAAATAATTTACATTACTCAACACAAAACATTAAATAAAATATATTTGCCATAATGACAGCTAGCACACGCCAATGTACCAACAAAAAAATATCGAAATCTAAACTCAAGCGAAAATTAAAACTAAAAACGTAAACAGAACTTAATACCCGAATTATAAAGCCTCCAGGCATAAGGCTGCCTGTCCACTGGAGCGGAGAGGAGAGGAGAGGAGCGGAGATGTGCCATTATTAACCAATCAAATCTAAACTCAGGGGCGGAGTCAAGATTCTATTGGCTAATATTGACACATTTCCGCTCCTCTTTTCTCCTCTCCGCTCCAGTGGACAGGCAGCCTAAAGGGCGTGCCCGCTTACATATAGCTCATAAAGCTGTAACTCGAAGTCACATAATTATGAAAGGTCCTTGTGACCAGTTGAAAGAGTTTCCTTCCTGTAGGACGGTACTCATTGATACCACCTGAGAAACTGAGTTTTGACAAGACTGACGGACGGACAACGAAATGATCCTAAAAGGGTTGCGCTTGTTCCGTTAGAGGTACGGAACCCTAAAAACAGTTTCACTAGCTTGTTTACATCTTTTCATATAAATAATATTGAACACTGGACATTTTCAAGTAAATAAAAGTAAAACAAGAGATAATTGCTATTTGCTTGAGAACCAAACTCCGTCTTTTCCAACCTCAAAGGCCTTTTCCATTCAAGTTATCAAATAATAAAAGTCTTGATCAAACACGTTTATTATTAATTCTTCGTGAACCGTAATTGGGTCAAATTTGAATTCAATAAGACGTCATTCAAGACAGAGGTCGAATCAATATTCTTCAGGTCAGTTCAGGTCAATTAATGGCCTTTCATTTATTATAACCGCTACTGGTTTCCCACGGATTTGACCGTTTATGACTCATTTTAAAGATAAAATACACGATTTCTTATTATTGTACCCATGCAAAATCTTACATGCTCCATACTTATTTTGCTTCATCCACATTCATGCATTTATATTACATCCCGACATTAATCGTCGGGCAGTAGCCCATCAGACACGACACCCGTCTTGTGTGAGGATCCTCCCTTTTCTATACAGGATGAGTGAACTTTACATCCTGTTCTTCATACCTCTACCTATATAAGAATTCCTTCAAAATATGTTGCAATAATCATTACACTTAGTTAGCAAATATATACACGGTGTGTGACCGAAATTCGAGCATTCGCTGTGTGTGAGAAGGTACTCGCTGTGAGCAGCCATTCCGCTCAGTACGCCACTCTGTCGAATTTCGCGTGTAGATATCGCTGTGTGTGACAGACAGGCAGCGAATACTCGCTGCAAATATTCGCAGCGAATTCACTCGCAGCTAGTATTCGCTGTATGTGACCCCGAGGCTATGAAGTATCGAGTATGACACTTTCTAGATGGACGCAATCATAATCATCATACTCCTGCCCTTCTTCTTCCTTTTCTTCTTCTTCCTGGTTAGCTCCTTCCATACGTCTCTATCAGTCGTCATCTTAGTAATCATTCTCTTCCTAGCTCTTTTAACCTTCACACAATCCATTCATTGCTTCCATCACAAACCCTCCACTAATTGGATTATTGTTTCAGGACTTTAAACAACAATAATCTCACATATCTCTCGCTGGAGCCAGCTGCGATTAGTCGACTCAACACGCTGCGATTGACCGACAATCCTGTCGTGTGCGACTGTAGAGTCGCAAGGCTGTCGACTACTGTACGAGCTGCTGGTATTCTTGGAGTTGGTGCTAGGTATAGTTGATTTTGTATCTTTATTAATCTTGGAAGTCATACGTTATATCGAAACTTTTGACGAAATTGACATGACAGGCGATGTACTCTTTTCAGTACATCGCCTGTCAAATCACATATTTTTATTTTTTGTATAAGTATTGGTGTACATATAAGGTGCGTTTCATGAAATAGTTCGCCAGTTAGCATATACGAATACGCTACAATGCTATCTAATTGGTCCGTGGTTAAAGTTTAACAGTGGAGCCAACATTAAGGCAAAAGATCTATTTGATGAAACGAACGCACTTCAGAGTGCGTTTCATCAAATACTTCCTATGCCGTATTCCTATATCTTGATGAAACGCACTCTAGTTGACGGTTGGTTAGTCGGGTTGGGTAAGAAACGAATCAAAATACTGGGACTAATAACCTTCCGAATTGTGGATTTTAAAAACTAGATTTTTCTATGGAATGTTGTTAGCGTTTTTGGAAATCAGTTCCAGTATGTAAATCACACAAAAAAAAACACAAAAAAAAATGAAAATGAACACAATACTAACATTACATTATTGGATTTAATGTAATGTTAGTGTATATGTACCAATTATTTTTAATTTAATTTAATGTATTGTATGGATTATGAATCTGAAATAAATGAATTAATAATAATAATAAATCTCAGATACGAAAATAATTTCTAAAAATATTTAAATGATTAAATCTACTTTCAGATGTCAGGCACCTGCAGCATTAAGAGGAGCTCTTCTAACTGAACTGGAAACACATGAGCTGATTTGCAGCGGTAAGTAATTTCGCAAAACCTTCATCAAAATGACCTCTATTGTCTTCTGGCAGACGAAACTCGTAAGAAAATTTAGACTTGATCATTTGCATGCCTACGTGGTAAAATATGGCTGCACTCTATATTTTTTGTCATCATGTATGTTACCCATATTTGCAAAAGAAACTTATCTTTATCTTTATCTTTATCTAACCTGAAATCGCAGAAGTGCAGTGAGCAAACTCTGTACCGGGAAGATGCCTTTGTTCTTTACTACACTCGAGAGCAATGAATCCGGGTCACTTAAAGAATCCTAAAAATCTCGGAAACTAAAAATGCTAGGTTAATGCAATAAATTGTATTTAACAGACAATGTAATACTCCTTAAATGAAGGTATTAAAACTTCTTAGTTATTGTAAAGTTATATCTTATAAAAATCAAATTTGAAAAAGGGCCACTTTCGAAGATGGAACTACGAAATTACAGCATTTGGTTTTGCTTTTGTTTGTAATCTGTCATTTATGTGGGTACATAAACCATGTTGATAGTGCTCTATATTCATTATTCAAGCTGAAATTATGTCGCTTACGCCTGAAGAATGCACCAGAATACTTACAATGCTGGAAACCGGCCGGAGTCAGCGCGATACAGCCAGGACTGTCGGTGTGTCGCTGTCAACAGTACAAAGAGTTCTCCGACGTTACGAAGAAACTGGTTCTAACCTACGCAGACCAGGAACGGGCAGAACCAGGTGTACCACAGCACGAGGAGACCGATACTTGGTGAACACCATGCTTCGAAATCGCTTTCTCACAGGAACTGAACTCACAAATCAGTTTCGACGCCTCGGAGGAAGTAACCCAAGTGCATGGACAGTAAGACGTCGGCTTGCTGAATCTAACTTAAAACCCCTTAGACCTGCAAACGGCCCTAAACTGGAGCGTGGGCATCGTATTTCAAAACTAAGATATGCCCAGAGCCACGTAAATTGGAGTATTGAAGATTGGTCAAAAGTTATGTTCTCCGACGAATCAAAATTTATGCTCTACAAGCACGATGGAAGACACAGAGTGTATCGAAGACCAGGGGAAAGATTCAAGCAAGTATGCATCGAAGAAAAAGTAGCCTACGGTGGTGGGTCTGTACTTGTGTGGGCCGGAATTTCTTCTGAAAGTCGCACAGAGCTGGTGATCATAGAAAACGGCTCTTTAACTAGCGTAAGATATGTGGAAGAAATCCTCAATGATCACGTTGGTCCATTTATGGTCAATTTAGGTGAGGATGCTATATTTATGCATGACAATGCCCGACCTCATACAGGTAGGATTGTGAATGACTACCTTCAAGAGATGAACATTACTCGTATGGAGTGGCCAGCGCGCAGCCCGGATATCAACCCGATCGAGCATGCTTGGGACGAGCTAGGCAGATGCGTAAAACAACGAAACCCTCCCCCAATCACGCTTCGTGAGCTCAAAATTGCTCTCACAGAGGAATGGGAGAATATTCCCCAAAATCGTATAAGGAACTTGGTGTACAGCATGCCAAACCGCGTAAACGCAGTAATGGAAGCACGAGGAGGCAATACGAAGTATTAAAATTCAAGAAAATCGTAATAAAGTTCAAAAATTTCATGTTTCCTATTTTTGTTTTAAGGAGAGATCAGCAGTTTTTTTCTTTATGTAATTTTGTGTTAATAAAATGTATGGTGACTCATATTTTTTTTACTTTCATTTAAGGAGTATTACATCGTCTATCAAATACAATTTATTGCATCAACCTATCATTTTTAGTTTCCGAGATTCCTAACATTCTTCAAGCGACCCGGATTCATTGCTCTCGAGTGTAGTTATACAAATTAAAAGAAGTTCTCATTTAAAAACGCCACGTTGGACATCCGAATCACAAAAAAATACAATAGACGACGTATATTTAGTAACCTTATCTGCTTAATTGTTCTTAAAGAATAACAAAGAAACCTGTAATAAATCGACATGTTTCATCTCTCATCTCAAGGCATCCTCTGAAAGATTGTTGCGAACCCGGATATGTGTTGCCACGCCAAGCACCGAACGCAAAAGTCTTTAGCGGAGTAGGTTACTAAATAATAATATACGTCTTCTATTGTATTTTATAATGGATGTCCGCAAAGTCACGCCTGAGTCAGTTAACTATCCAAATTACAGTCAGCATGTCACCAGGTTTAGTAGATAGATAGAAAAATAGAAAATAGTTTATTGTCCAGGTAATACAGTAAGCAGGTTTACATGTTAACACCAAGTTGAGACGACATGAGTAGCTTAAAATATTACCTATAGCTATGTTACACAATATTATTTGCCAGTGAACCCCAAACTAGACAGTTAGTCTGTATCTTGGGGCTCGGTGTGATAGGAATTTGTTATTGACATACAGATTGGGAATCTTCATCTTATTTCTCCATTTTTTTAGGTCCAACAACTACAACGACAGTAGAATGTTCAGCAGAACCCCGCTGCCCCCCTCCCTGCCGCTGCACCCCCGAGGGGACGGTCGACTGCCGGGAGAAGCTGCTGTCTGAACTGCCAGCCACAATTCCTCATAGAGCTACTGAGATGTAAGTTTTGCAAAAAAGCATCTAGGAGACATTGAACTGCGGGTGTATCAAACAGACAGAATGCCGGAAGTTTTTTGGAGATTCATCTTCTTCTTCACTCTGTTACCTGTCACACATGCGTCCACTTCATGCAGTTGTTCTGAGGTTGTTATTCTTATGACCGGCCAGTACGTAAGTCCAAACATCAGAATCTGTGAAGCGATCCAATAGAGGTCATCGCCCATTATAACAGCACCGCTCCAGCACGGTAGCACCCCAGCACCGCCTCGAAAAATCTAGTCGTCAACGCTCCGTAAGCCAGACGACGGCTAGTCGCCAACGCGCCGGAAGCAAGGCGACGGCTAGTCGTCAACGCGCCGTCAGCAAGGCGACCGCTCGCTGCCGGCACGCCACCGGCGAGGTAACAGTTTATTGTTTATTCACAAGCAAGGCGTCACCGTGCGGCCGGCGAGGTGTTACCGCGCTTACGGCGAGGCGTCACCCTGCGGACGGTGAGGCACCGGCGAGCGGGCTCCTCGCTTGAAGCGCGCTGTCGGCCCGACGGGTGACGGCTCGCGGGCCGCTCGCTGCCGACGAGCCGTCCACTATTTTGTTTAGCCATCGTAAAATAGATTTAATACATTTGACTTAAAGTCCTAACTTGATTGACAAGTTACTTGCCGTGTCGGAGGCGTGCTGCTATAATGAGCAATGACCATAGCACTGGTTTTTCGAACTCGATAAACTATTTTTTTAAAGTGTCCTGAGTTTAAATACTATTTATTCCAAGACATTTGATGGCAAGTGAAAATACGATAATGATGCAAAATCATCATTATCGTATTTTTTTGAAATTCTAGTTCATTTTACTGTCCAATCCATACCTATTTTTTTGTTTTGTATTTTTCCATGTGGAAGGATTTGTCAACTTAAAACTTCCCCATTCTCTATCAATGTGTTCCTTACTTAGGCTCAATTTACATTGCACAAAGTGAATTTTTGTAACGCTTTTGTAGATAGCAAAATGAACTTTATGTCAATTGTGTACAAACTAAATACCTACAAGCTACAAGCTAGTAACTGCGGGAATTAACGAAAATGCGCGAGAATTCTCTGGAAAATTCTCCTGTTATTTAGCTCGTATCTAGTTTGTACATTACACTATTGACATAAAGTTCATTATGCTTTCTTTGTACACAAAAAATTGCTTCCATTCTGTTCCGCGGCAATGTAAATTGAGCCTTATTCATTGCCACATTCTTTCTTCAAACACAAAAAAATATTTTGTCTCTTTCCAGCCGCCTAGAACAGAACGAGATAACCGAGGTCGGCGCGGGCGCCTTCTCCTCCGTGAAGAGAGTTGCGAGGATAGACCTGTCAAATAACAAGATCACGAAGTTGGCTGCAGATGCTTTCAGCGGATTGGTGCATCTCACTTCTTTGTAAGTACAGTAATCTAACAATTTTTGAGGCATACGAACATAGAGTGGTTATGTTAAAAGATAATACATCTCTATGAGATAGCAAAAGTGCCGTATAGTAAGAACTATACGGCACTTTTTTCATTCGTAGGCCTTGATATTTATTTATTTATTAGGACCTCCAACAAAGGATACACAAACATAATATAAATCACAAAAACGGTTCTCTTACGTGTGCTCCTTCAATTACAGGAGACCACAGCACATGTTCCTCATGTGGAAGGTTTTAGTTAATTCATTAGGGATTTGTGTAAATTGGCTGAAATATGACGATTATTGTTGAAGATGTCGGAAAAAATCATGCCGACTGGGAGCTTTACTGGCGTGCGCTGCGTAAGTCGTGAGAGATAAATCAAATTTATGTTCTAGAGTATTGTATATCTTAAAAATTGCAACAAAAAAGTCCGCGATGGCATATGTCTATCTTTTAAGGGTGACCCACAATAACCATTTTTATCTTTTAAAATTGTATATTTTCATTGTTATTTCCGAAGCTATTTTGACCGGTATCTTATTAATCCTTATCCAATTAAATAGGTTATTTAAATTGGGCATTCAATTTCGATTAAAATATGCCTTTACATCACATCATTTAAATGAATAGTTTAAGAGATATCACAGTTTCAAAATTACGCGTAACAAAATAATTATGGTTGACCACGCGGGCGCTGTAGTAGCCTACCACTGCGTCCGCTGAAAGTTAGTCAATGATCTTTTCCTTGGCTATTAGGTATGTATTGCTGGTAGAACGTTCCCGTGGTATATTTTGCGACATCCTCTACTAGCTTTTACCCGCGGCTTCGCCCGCGTGTTCGAAGCCGCGGGTAAAAGCTAGTATTATATATTTAAGAAATTTTCTAATTTCAGAGTGTTATACGGAAACAAAATAAAGGACTTACCGTCAGGAATATTCCATGGATTAACTTCTTTACAGCTATTGTGAGTACCCTTATCATTAAACTTTTATTACCATTTTAAATATTAGGTTAAATAAATGGACAGTAGTCCCCAGATTCTAAAGGGCTGCACCTCTTCTTCTTCTTCTGTCGTGTGGTTACTGACTAACCTGGTGTCAGTGTCAGAGTTTTAAAGCCGCCCCTGGGGCTCTGACTTGGCTTCAAATGTCGTCGAGAAATATCTCTCAGGCATGCCGGTTTCCTCACGATGTTTTCCTTCACCGTTTTTGAAGAAAGTGATAATTATACAATACGCACATGAATCCGAAAAGTCAGAGGTGTGTGAAGTCAAAAGTCAGAGGCCGTGTCGTCGAGTCAGCTCTTAAGCTGCCTCTCCACTGGAGCGCAAAAGAGAGGAGCGGAGCGGAGATGTGCCATTATTAACCAATCAAATCTAAACTCAGGGGCGGAGTCAAGATTCTATTGGCACATCTCCGCTCCTCTTTTCTCCTATCCGCTCCAGTGTACAGGCAGCCTTACGTGCGATAATACTGGCTAATGGGGTGTTAGTGTGCTCGTGTACACGGCAGTAACACCCCATTTGCTGCTGCATTGACACGGCGCCAGTTTGAGTCAGTTCAGAAGTTGTTCACTAGCGTGGAAGAATTCATGTAAAGACTGTTCAGTACTAGTACGCTTCATGTAGTTACCGGAGCCCCTAAGTTATGAAAATGAATAGTTAATTACTTTCATTAAATGTTACAGATTGCTGAACTCAAATGAGATAACCTGCGTAAGGAAAGACACGTTCCGTGATTTACAAAACTTGAAATTATTGTAAGTATTGTCAAAACTCCTGCAATTAAAATGCCTGCACATAAAAATGCGCATTTATAAAGAATTTTCTTTTCAACTATTTTTCCAGATCTTTATACGACAACAACATCAGATCTTTACCAAATGGAACCTTCGATGCATTGACTGGAATACAAACATTGTAAGTATTCATTTAAAATATTATCTTAAAAAGTACCGACTAAAAACCGGACGTCTTTTCAGTAAATAAAAGCCAGGAATCGGGATTTGTGTCCCGTTCATAGAACTCACTCCCAACGTGAGTCACCGCGTAAGCCCCACTGCGACCAATTGGTCACAGTCGGCTCACGTGGTGTGAATCACAATTTTTACTGCTCAATAATTGCTAATAACATCTGTGGGCTGTTTCACTCTATGGGCTGACGGATGTTATTATCAATTAGACCTCTGAGAATTAGACTTAAAATAATCAAAAAATTACAGGTAAGTAACACTGTTTTTTTTTAAATGTTAAAAGTGACGTATAACGCGCGTGACTGAAAACGCCGGTCCTTTACCTATAACTGACACTGACAGAGTGTACCAAACACTGACAGACTCGTTGAAGGTCTGTCTCTAGTGGTCCTGTGTTCGGTTCCCAGATCGGGCAAAGTGTTATAGGGTTTTTCCATCAGGAATATGTCAGTAGCAGCTCAGTCTGAATTCGTGCGCAGCTGCTGGCAATAGGCTCGCAAATAACTAGCGAAATGTGGATGTTCTATAGCACACCTCTGCCGACCCCTTCGGGGAAAATAGGTTTGATGTTATTTTATGTGTGTGTATACACTCTGTATTTCCACTCTTTAGGTGAAAAGTTATTTTATTAAAGAAACACTTGCAACTCTCATGTACTATCTACAAAATTAAACCTTACTCCACAGACACTTAGGCAGAAATCCCTTCGCCTGCGACTGTTCCCTCCGCTGGCTGGCGGCATACCTTCGCAAGAACCCCATCGAGACGTCGGGAGCCAAGTGTGACTCCCCGAAACGGATGAGCAGGAAGAGGATCGATGCCTTAAGAGAGGAAAACTTTAAATGTAAACGTGAGTAGCCCACAATCATCGTTTATTTGTAAAGAATGAAATAGTACATTACTGCAGCGGCCTGCAAGAGAGTCATTGATGGACGAACATGAAAATTTAGGCCGAGGTAAAGCTGACGCACACATACGTGAGTGCATCAATGCCTAGATGTGGGTGGTGCAAAGCTTGTATAGTAATTTTCTCAAATAATGCGCGGAAAATCAAACTAAGTAAATTAATGATAAATTCCAGAAGCAATGACGAACAACGATCATTTTTATTTGTTTCTCTTTTGCTTTAAACAGCCAAGCCATTTAATATGCAAGCCAGTTCGACATTTAAATAAAATATTTGATAAGTTACCTCCTAAAGGTGCTGATAAACTTGAGCATTCACTTGTAATGAGCATTCTAGCGAATGGTACAGTACAGAAAAAACGGAAGCGTTTTAGCGAGCATTCTAGCGAAAGGACAGTAATTTTGCTTCGAGCTTTTTGCCGAGCCGAGCCATTCTGTCATTGCTCCGTTTCCATCTTCAGGAAGAATCTTTTTTTGACGAGCATCGTTGCGACTAGAGCGTTCGCTAGAATGATCGTGAAAATGTTCGTAGCGATTTTTGGCTCTATGCTTGGCTCTGTTCGTTGCTCAGTTTGACAAATTTAAAAACGGCGAATGCTCGATGCTAGATCTTTCAGCACCATTAGTTGCCATGTTTACCGGTATATGTATATCACCCCACATTCCCACAATACAACTGTGTCAACTGATTGACCAACATAACAAGACACCACAAATTGTCACAACTTTCACTTCACATTTCTCACCTTTTCTCAATTTATGCACTACTTTATAATTCACACTATTTTACTCTTTCTCATTTCAGCTGGAGAAGAATCAGCGAATGCCTGTGGCTCTGCGGCGGCGTGCCCGGCGGCGTGCGCGTGCGAGTACGGCGCGAGAGCCGTCAGCGTGACGTGCACGAGGGCAGCTCTTACTGAAGTGCCCAGAGACTTACCTGTCAATACTGATGCGCTGTAAGTATTATTTTCCCTTTTTTTTGTAAGTAGATTAAGAGCGTTTATTACAAAAGTTGGCAACGCAACGTCGCCAATAGCTGTCAAAAATTTACCAGTTTTGATTAATTTGGCAATATTACTGCTAGAAAATATGCTTATTTCCACACAGTAATATTGCCAAATCAATCAAAACAACGAAATATTTGACATTTATTTGCGACGTTGCCCACTATCAGAATAACCGCTCACTGACAAATATCTAACTAGTGAAGATAGAAAATATTTCTAGTCCCGAGATTATATTATCACAGAGCCATGATCATGGCACAGTCTACTTCTGTGCGACGTGCTCTTTTGAAATCATAGGATTTTTTTCAGTTATTTAGTTTTGTGATGATGTCGTTGTAGTGTAAACATCTCATCATGATTTCATGCCACGTATGGCCCAAGGTCATGATAAAGTTATCATGACCTTGAACCCCCCAAATATGAAACCGCACCCCATGGACTGATACTGTGCGTCTAGATCATCCTTGTCTAACAGAGCAGTGTGTTAAAGTCCAATCATTTTGATTACAGGTTAATGTCAGACAACAGTTTGGGTCAGATCAAGTCAGATGGACTGTTTGGACGTCTTCCAGATCTTACAAAACTGGATCTTCGAAATAATGGTAAGTTGCTGAAATTAATAAATTATTGAATAACGCTGTTACCTACTGTCACTCTTCAGGGCAAAAACCTCTTTCCATACAGAGAAGGAACGAGCGATAACCTCACCGGACGATCCAAATTTGGATCGGTGCTCCACGATCCACGATCATGGAGCGCTGGTTGTGGATCGAAGATTCTTTTGCACAATTCGTTTTAGGAAACCAGCGATCCTACCGAGCGCTCAAGTGCCGATCCATGTTTTAGCTAGATTAAGTTCAGTTGAACACACGGTCGAAATGGATTACAGCCTGATTCAAACACAACCGTCATCACCGAGCGCACCAAACGCCTTTGAGCATTGTCAAAAATCCGACAGCGCTCAGATGGCGCACGACACGTCCACACCGACCACGCATTTAGATCGCGCTCCTACCGCGCCCGATCCGAGCGCGCAGGATCGTCCGTTGTGGACCCTGAACTGAACTAACTAAACAGACAGCTGTGCTGCTGGGGAGTTTGTTGCGCCACTTCTTCTCTCCAGCAAAAGCACTAGGAAGTGGTGAAGGGTGGGCGTTTTTGGGGGACTGTCTTATGTAATTTTGACGTTCTAAAAGTGCTAATTCTCAGCCTAGTTTGAATAAATGACTTTTGAATTTTTGATCCAGCTATTGATCATCGCGCTTGCTCATTACGTGTTTGCATTGGGCAACTAACCTGTCTTGTCCTGATTTTCATTTCTTAAATTGACTTAAAAAGCAACACCACAAAGATATGAATTCGGCTGAACCATTTTTTTTTTTTTTGGGTGGGAAATCATCAAATGACCGCTCTGGGCGGAGCGAAAGGGCGTGTCAGACTCTTACTGACTAAAACCCACCCGGGTCATTGTCAAGCTTAGGGTTTTTTTTTGCGAAAAAATAAAACACGTGATTTATACAAATCAAAGGTATATTATGACTCTTACTTTACGTTACAACAAAAGTGAGTATCAGTCTGAGATCAATATTACGAAAAAGGCGATTTTTATGGAAATAAAAATATTTCGGTTCTACCGAAAAGACTAATATGTCCACCGAGTGGACTAAAATGTTAATTATTGAAAAAAAACAAAACAAAAAGTGATTAATATCTTGAAAAAATATAACGTTAATGCTATCTTCACATAATCACAAACAAATCAGTCACTTAAAAGCATTCAAAAAGTAAATAAAAAAATGTTTTGTGTCTGTCTACCGAAAAGACAATTCATTTCGGTGGTCAAAATGTCTTCGTCGTCAAAAGACCAGAAGCGTTCAATCCGTTCAGCCAGAAAAACGTGGATTGGTGGATTCTCAGGTTTTGCCGTTGACGTATCTGAGCTGTCAGAATATACGTCCAAAAATTGTATGCGCTTATGGACATTACCTCCAATCAGCAGTGATGAACTGCGCTCGCCAATTTTCAATGGTTGCTGCATCGAGCCACTCGCAATTAGCCTGGACCATCGGCTACTGGACTGTGCATAGGAGTCAAGGTTGGATTCGGTGAATTCATCCTTTCCGCGGGAGCTGGTGTGTAATTCCAAGTAGGACTTTTCAGAGGAGTCGTCAGGAACTCAGGACTGGACTTTATAGATTTGGGACATTATTTTGGAGAAGTCTGGGACATAGTGCTATGTCAAGTTTTTTGCTATCTAAACCGTAATGTATACAAGTATCTTCTGAACTAGGTACGTTTCATACAACACAACCTACAAAACGAAAGCATAATTTCTTCGGCTTTCTTCTCTGTATAGTAATATTCTCTGTCCTTTCTTCAGTTTTCTTCCAAGGCTTCTGGATAAGTTTTTCACGCGCCTTCCTCATACTTAGTGTTTTTTGCTTACGGCGTCGTTTTTTTTTTCAAAAGCACAACAAGCAATGCACACAAACGAAAAGAAAGTGAAGCTGTGCAAGGAAAAGCTGGAGATTTTGTTAGTAAAAAATTAAGGATAGGGGAAAAAACCGTGTTATGAAAAAATATTATTTCCCATGCCCTTAGAAATACATTACAGGTACCAATCATTGTTAACTTAGAGTATATAGCAATGGATAACTACATTAACTACAAGTCCACATGGCGTAGAAAGGTGTGAGGGAAGTTGTGGTTTAAAACATATTTACTCATAAAAATAAAGCGAAAATGAAACAAAAATAGTTCATCAGTCCTTAACTGATAAAAACACCAGTAATCAGAAGCAGTTTTATAAGTTATAATAACTAAAAAACCCACCAATAACCACTCGGTGGACATCTGTCGTTTCGGTGGACAAAAGTTCCACCAAAAAGATGTCCACCGAATGGACTTTTTTCGCAAAATGATTCACACCTTGCGCCGTTTATAGGTTATGTCAAAAGCCAAGGTATATTCATAAAGTTTTATTGTTTAACTAGTTATTAAGAATGTTTGATGAATTTATCGTGCTTTACTTACCAAACTACAGCAGTAACCGGAAAGACAACTCAACTTTGACACCACTAAATATTTTTCTTAGTGGAACAACAACGTTTTCTGCGTACGAGTCACGGCAAAATGGTCTCTGACAGGGATAGTACGATATTGGTTGCGTTCAATTTTACGTTCCGTTCCATCATTTGACATTTACTTCATTTTAGTCAGTATCGAAAGTAATGTCCACCGGAAAGACAAAAAATGTTGTGACAAGATTAAATTATGCAAAAAGTGTGTTTTATTTCTATCATTTTTTTTTATACTTTTAACGTTCAATGGAAAATATACGTAGATTAGGAAAATATATCATTTTTGTAAAATAATAAAAAGCGCGTATTTATTATAAGCTACATTCTATTGAAAGGTAGAATCCGAACAGTCCACCGAAGTGGACAATTCGGTTAAATGGTGGTGGTATATAGTAAAAAATAAATAAATTTATACTTATCTGTTACAGTATGGTCTAGTCCGTTTCGTTTACTTTACTATTATGATGTAAAATTAAGATGCAGTTATAAAAGTGTCATAAATAATTCGTATGAACAGTTTTTTTTAGGGTTATGACAATGACCCACCCGTGTTCCTTCCCTTACCTAGACGGGGGCCACGGTTTCCCCTTAGGACTATCCGCAACCCCGGCGGTAGGCATCGGCCCTAACGGACCCCTTCAGTCGGCTGAACCATGGATGATATTCCGTTTTGTCCTTTCCAGGTATTACTCTGATTGAAGACAACGCCTTCGATGGTGCTGCCAACATCCAGGAGTTGCTGCTGGACGGCAACCTGATACAGACTGTCACAGATAAGATGTTCTTCGGATTACACAGTTTGGGCATTCTGTAAGTATTCCTAGTTTCTTTATCAAGGAAAAGTAAACGGTAAATGAACATCAAGCAATATTCACCCTTATTGCATAATCAGCCTATAATGTTCCCACTGCTGGGACACAGACCTCCTCTCGATGAGAGGGAGTGGGTCGTCGATCCTACCACGCGGGCCCAGTTAGGGATGGTAGATCAGATGTCACATGTCTTCGAATTTGTGGTTCTAAGACATGCCGGTTTCCTCACGATGTTTTCCTTTACCGTTTTGAGAGCAGTGCTGATGATATTATTTACACAAAGTAAAGTGCCTGTCTGGGTCCGAATCTACGACCTACAACTCTTAAGTCTCACCACTGCTCTACCTCATTGACATCGACAAAAATCAATCGACATGCCTGTCACTGTCTCATTTGGTCCCACTGCAAGGCCACTTCTCGTACAGAAATGGATGTAGCACTGATCAGCATGCTTGTTAACAGTGTATTTCGATGATTTTAAACCGTTTGAACTCCAAGTTACATCGCAATGTTTGATGATCCTCTTTTTATTATGTTTTATTCTACTTCCAGGTCTCTAACGGACAACAAGATCAGGTGCATCACTCCGGGAGCCTTTGATCATCTCACCATGCTGTCCACGTTGTAAGTATTTACTTCGTCATGATAATATGATTAAGAGAAAGCTCATAGATCATGCCGTGGCATGTGGAATATTCAATCACTTCAGTCACTTAGGCTTATATTTAACTAGGACACCATGGTGGTGCAACCATGGTCACGCTGCCAGCAAAATATACACAGCTTTCTGGTGGGTAGCTCATCAGGCGTCTGATCGGTTGCGCAACCAAGCATACATTTTGTTGGTAGTGTCCTGGTGAAATATAGCCCTTAGGATAGGGCTTGGTGCTAATTTCCTAACGTGAATGGTTGGGACCCTTTAAATGTAGCGAAACAAATGCATAAGACATCTGATATTGCATCCTTTAACGACTTGTCTATAGCTCAACCTCCCACCATCTTATTTCATGTAAAATTTTGTAATATAGGTTTCTGTCAAAAGAAACCAGTGGCCATCCTTAACACTTATTGAAAGAAACTCCAGAAACACCAGACGTCACTGGCCATTGGCCTTCATTCTGTTCTCCCCTCTCCACAGGAACTTGGAATCCAACCCCCTAGACTGCACCTGCCACATCTCCTGGCTGCCGAACTGGCTCCGAAGCCGTCGTCTGTCACCCTCGGCCACCTGCAGGTCTCCAGCCGCACTGAGAGATGCCAACCTGCATCATTTGGAGGTGTCGGACTTCAAATGTACACGTGAGTAACTTCTTCGTTACTTCTTATCTTCTTATCTGACTATGGCATAGACGGGAGCATTGGAAAATGAATAATACTAGAAAGAGTAACTGCGTGGTTGGTCTACTGAGTAAGCATGAGGTCCTGGTTGCGATGCCCAGTTCCAGCAAAGAGTTATTGGGTTTTTGTATCAGGAATTTCTCAGTAGCAGCCCGGAGTCTGGATTTCTCTTTGGCATGGGACTTAAACTTAACTATCACTACTAATATCTACTACCATACTACTTTCTATTACTTTCTACTATCTACTACTATTAGGTTAGTTTTCAGGCATGTTGTGTTTTTCGAGCTGTTGAAATCAATAATACGTTAATAGGCCCTAAATAAGTACATTCCCTAACTCAATGCTTACCATATTTCAGTTAACAAAGTCTTAATACGATGACACGGTTCGTCAGAAGTGGGATCGAGTCCTGCTCGTATCAGTTATTTCTAAATCACTTACAAAAATAAGTATAAAAACAATCTTAAACATTACTGTAACATCCAAAACCATAAACACCTAGATTTGGTCCTTCAAGCTCACAATTTATTTCTCCACCTTTTCTTTTTGCAGCTGAAGACAAAGGCTGCCTATCGTCCGACTACTGCCCGGCACAGTGCGTGTGCGCAGGTACCGTGGTGCGCTGTTCCCGAGCGCAACTGACGACTGTGCCGCTGAATATACCGAAACAAACTACTGAGCTGTAAGTAAAACCGATCTTGGCTCGTGACATACTATGATGAAAGTGCAGTGTCAAGCGATTTTGAACTCTGTGGGATGTCACAATTTTACCTAGAACTAGCCCTGCAATAAATATGGTAGGGCCAGTTATAGCTTGCCTGGTTCGTTTAGTAATCGCAAGATAGACTGCAGAGCGTAGAGTACTGGGTACGATCCCTGGATCGGGCAAACTTTCATTGGGAAATTCTCAGTAGTAGCCCGAAGTCTGTATCACCGAGCGGCCTCGAGTTCGAACCCAAGGCACCTCTGAGTTTTCGGATTCATGTGAGTATTGTATAATTATCACTTGCTTCAAAAACGGTGAAGGAAAACATTGTGTGGAAACCGGCATGCCTGAGAGATATTTCTCGACGGTATGTGAAGCCTAGTCAAAGGCCCATGAGCGGCTTTAAAACTCTGACACCAAGTTAGTTATTAACCACACGAAAAGACGAATGAAGAATGGAAAGAGCTTCGGGCGTTATAACACGGGGGTTACCTTACTAGAGAAAAGTTGCTGTATCACATTATTCACTCACAATGGGCCAATGGGCACAATGGGTCGCTCACAATGGGCCTTATCAGAAGGCTAAAATTCATTCAAAGAGCAATGGAGAGGGCTATGCTTGGAGTTTCCCTACGTGATCGAATCAGAAATGAAGAGATCCGCAGGAGAACCAAGGTAACCGACATAGCCCGAAGAATTGCCAAACTTAAGTGGCAATGGGCAGGACACATTGCTCGCAGAACAGATGGCCGATGGGGCCGAAAGGTTCTGGAGTGGCGACCGCGTACCGGAAGACGTAGCGTTGGAAGACCTCCCACAAGGGGGACCGATGACCTTGTAAAGGTCGCAGGGATCCGCTGGATGCGGGAAGCACAGAACCGGTCGAAGTGGCGGTGCTTGGGGGAGGCCTATGTCCAGCAGTGGACGTCTTTCGGCTGATATGATGATCACATTACTGCTTACTTCTTTGAGAAAAACCTAAATCTACCTTTGTCGTCCCCACTACTGGGACTCAAGCCTCCCCTCTTTGATAGGGGGTGGGCTGTAATCCACCCTGCGGGGACAGTGTGGATTGATGAATACACCCCATCTCTAGGACATGCCAATTTACTCACGATGTTTTCCTTCACCGTTTTGAAATACGACATAATTATATTAATTTCTTTTTTCAGCTACCTAGAATCAAACGAGATAGCCTCCATCCTGCCCGCCCATATCCACCACCTGACGCAGCTGACGCGCCTGGACCTGTCCAACAACATGATAAGCGTCATCACCAACAACACGTTCGAGGGGCTCACGAAGCTGTCCACGCTCATTGTGAGCTATAATAAACTGAGATGTGTTCAGGTACGTAGTCTTACCTATGTTAACACGCCGTAGTGCCGGGAGCCCTCCTGGAGGGTTCACCTAGTCGCATATGGGATGCCGGAAGCCCTCGCGGAAGTATCATTTTAAATGTAGGGTTTTCTTAGCGAATACAGCATTCTGAAACGTGAAAATAAAATCTAATTAATATTTTAACGAGATTTATTAGTATATGCGTTGGTTTTAAAATCCAGGCATTTTTTTTTTTTTTTTTTGTTCACGGTTACATTTATATTGACTAAATATTTAATTAAAAGGTTGGAAACTAGGAATAGCGACAAGACCCCCTGAAAACACCATTTTACTATGCCGTTGACAGTCCTCCACGATGGTTAACTTTAGCGCAAACGTTCAATTCCAATATGGCGGCATGACGTATGAGTTCTATGAAAAGTGGGCGGAGTCCAAAGTGTTATTTAAAGACAAGCTTTTACCCCGAAGGTAAAAGCTTGTTTTTAACACTCTACACGGGTCAGGAATTATCCCATAAAAACTAGATATCAAAACTATATAGTTCAAAACTAGATATCTTAATAGAATTATTATTCCTAGAATGAAAACGGAACTTTAGGCTGCCTGTCCACTGGAGCGGAGAGGAGCGGAGATGTGCCAAAATCAACCAATAGAATCGCACCTCTGGAGCGGAGTTTTGATTCTATTGGTTAATATTGACACATCTCCGCTCCTCTCCTCTCCTCTCCGCTCCAGTGGACAGGCAGCCTTATGGGCCAAGTTGCTATCCTATTTGTATTCTTTATAACAAGATTCCTAACCAAATCAAAGAACTTCCAATGGTCCGCTTCAGAAGGGCTTTACGCAGTTGGTTAATTTAAAATTATCTAAGAGTATACCAAAAATTTGCATGTCATTATGTTATGATTAAATATTATACTACCACTGCACACTGTACGAACTTTTATACATTTTTATCTGCAAATAAATCTTTAACTTTGACTTTGAGAAATTATCCCACGAGAAATTATCTACCGGTTTGCGCATCCACTATAAGAAGTAGTAGATTGATTAATATTGGTTATGGTTTATTTTCAGCGAGATGCTCTCAAAGGCCTGACTCAACTGAGGGTCCTATCACTCCATGGAAACAACATCTCATTGCTGGCTGATGGTGTGTTCAGGGACCTGGAATCCATATCACATGTGTAAGTAACAATCTTCATTTGTTTTCGTTCCTCCACTTAAGCGGAGACGAGACGAGAGGAGAGGAGATGCGTTTTAAACAATCAATAGAATTTCGTTATTCACGGCCACATCTCATCTCCACTCAGCTTCAGTGGATACCACTGAACGGAGACGTATCATATTTTATGTCGCGATCGAAGCGGAGCTGTGCCTCGCCGAAATTGTCCTGGGCGGCGGTACAAAGCGGAGATGTGAACTGTGCCTCGCAAGCTGGCGACGGTGCACAGCGGAGACGAGAATAGATGTGAGAGGTGCCGCATCCAACGCTCGCCGCTTCTCTCTCGCCGCTTAAGCTGCGTGCATTACGCATCTCAGCACGGCTTCGGTGGATACCCTATCTCTTCTCGTCTCTGCTTCGGACATCTCCACTCATCACCGCTTTGGTAGAGTCCGGACCTAACGGACACACTGTAAAGCCTTCCTTTATGTTTCCCTTCAACATCAGACATTGGTATCCAAGATTTACTTCATCTTCTTCTTTTTGTCTGGTTACTGACTAACCTGGTGTCTGAGTGTTAAATGGTGGATATTTCGACTCCGTATCAAAGTTGCGACAAACAAATGCGCGACAAATGCTAGAGCGACAGTACGATAGGTCGACCATCAGCAGTGCGACAGAACATCAGCTCGACGAACGTTAGCGCGACAGATTGTTTTCACGACAAACGATGGCACGACGAAACTTTTGATCGACGAACGTTATTGCGACTGATTGTTTTCACGACCATCGATGGGACGACGAAACTTTTGATCGACGAACGATAGCGCGACACAATTTTCGCTCGACAAACTAAAGCACGACAAATATTTCTATAATATTTTGTTGCTAATCACCATTTGCATTACGTTTGATAATCGATCGTCAATTCCTTGTTGTTTTTTTTTATTTCCAACGGTCAGGGCTCCAAATCTACCTTACAATAACCTAACTGCCTTCCGAATCTTACGATTCCAACAGTAATTTCAACCTTATTCCATTTATCTTATGTCTGAAAATCTATTATCAACTTCTGTCGCTTTGTTTTTTCTAGTGCCCTAGGCTCTAATCCTCTCTACTGCGACTGCAACGCCCGCTGGCTGTCCGAATGGGTGAAGAGCGCCGGAGAGTACGTGGAGCCAGGGATTGCGCGGTGCTCTGAACCGGCCGCCATGAGGGACAAGCTTATACTCAGCACGCAGTCCAGTGCTTTTGTTTGTAAAGGTATGTTTATGTTGGATACAGAGCTTTCTTGAGCGTCATGTTACAAAATGTAGAACCCAAAATGGCTTACGATTCGGACTTTAAATGACCTTGTCTTTATTTGGTACTTGATGATAGATCGACAACACATCAACAACCAATTTGTTGATTAGTCTTCCTATAGGCGAAGATACCTAACCAAAACATTTCTAAAATACTTTACCAACACTTGAGCTTATCTGTTGATATTTTTTATAATATCTACATGGACCTATCCCACATTCCTACTGCAGAACACCTCTTTTCCAAAAAATAAACAAATCCAGTAGTTCCATGGTCATTAGCAAATGCAGTTCATCATACCCGGGTTTAATATCGTTTATTTTTTCACCGTAAATTGAGTCTTATAATAACTTGGAAGATTTGCAGAATGCGAAAAAGACACAATAGGACATAGCTAGATATCAGACTGGCAACTTGGTGTCTAAAAAGTGGTACATACCTATCCTAGGTTGAGTTCGAAAATGAAACCCCACTTTAACTATTCTGTTTCTCGTTTCCAGGCAAACCCCCAGCTGAAGTCATCTCCAAATGCGACAGTTGCTACAGTAACCCGTGTCGCAATGGAGGCTCGTGCCGCGCGAGAGGCGCCGGAGGGCACGAGTGTCTGTGTGCGAGGGGTTATCATGGAGACTCGTGTCAGTACCAGATCGACGCGTGTTATGGCAGCCCTTGTGCTCATGGACTCTGTCGGGTGCTTGAGGAGGGACGGTTTCAGTGAGTATTTTTATGGAGGTGTAATTTTTTTGCGTCCTAAACAGGAATCAGGTGGGGATCTTAATGGGTATTAAGAGCTGTGAAAATGGTGAGGGTCTTAATTGAGGGAGAAAAATATGCATCAAAACTATTGTCGTCAAAGAGATCAGCATTTTAAGCGTCTTCTGCAATCTACTATTTTTCTATGGTTAAGGTGATGTTAATCTCGCAGATGGATTGCCAAATCCACTGTTTGACTTACTTAACCGCTAGCTGTTTTACAAAACAACTCCGTTATTTAAAACAGCTAGCTGACTTAGCGGGGTCTCTTGTAATTTATATTTTTTTATAGTAGTAACCCATATTACTTTATTTTTCAAAAACTTTTAAGTACTAGAGACTACACCTTGGGAACTTTTTAGAGAATACGCATCATAAAAGTAATGAAATTACAATACTTAAACATCAACCCTTAACGAACTGTAATTTACAGGAACTCTTTTAGTAAGAATTAGATGTATTATACTTACGAGTAGTATTCAGTAACTAACCCTGCCTTTTCCATTCCAGTTGCTCCTGCCAGGCCGGCTTCACCGGCGCGCGCTGTGAGGTGAACATAGATGACTGTGCTGCCAACAAGTGCCAGAACAACGCGACGTGTGTCGACCATCTAGAGGGGTACTCCTGTAAATGTGCGCCTGGGTTTATGGGTAAGATAATAAATTATAACATCACTTCAGAGAATATTGAATATAATATTTGTAGGCAAGTGTTTTATGCAGGCAAAAACTGTTGGTTGATCAAAGAGTGAAAAGAGTCGTGTGTGTGAGTGAGTGAGTGATTGTGAGTGAGTGAGTAATTGTGAGTGAGTGGGGTGCTTGGAAGATTGGTTAAATGGCATGCGATTGGAGAGGAGGACTTTTTCATGTGCTTCTCGATTGTTACAATAATTAATTATGTAATACGAATGTTCATATTATTATGGCAATACCACCCAAGAACGAGAGAGGCTCGTCCTAGTGTGGACTTCATAAGCAAACTTCTTCCTTTGCGTGTTATTTGATTAATAATGAATGTAAACCTAGTAAACGTAGACTATAAGGAAATGTAAAGCACAATTTTTGGCAAAATAAACAATACATACAATACAATTGAATACAATATGTTCAGCAATAGATTGCTATATGTTGATAATACGATGATAGCCAAAAAGGTTATGGTCCCAGATAATCTATATTATCTTGCTGGTTTTAAACGTGCCCTAATCTTAATTGAATGTATTTTTTTCCTATGTCTACTTTCTCCTAAAGTCAAAACTTGTGGTAAAAAACTTATTTAAAGTACCTGGAAGTAATCCTCTGAAGTCATCATCAAGACTGCTTGACTGATTAATCCGTCAATGTTCATTATCATAAGAAGAGACCTATTTAGCCTGCAGTGAGATAATTCTAGGTTGAAACTAACAAATTCTCTCTTTCCAGGCGAATTCTGCGAGAAGAAAATCCCCTACTGCACCAAAGAGTTTAACCCTTGTGAGAACGGCGCCGTCTGCACTGACCACCACAGTCACTACACGTGCGCCTGTCCTAAGGGCTACTCCGGACAGAACTGCACTGTCAACGCGGATGACTGCATCAATCATATGTGTCAGGTATGTTGTTGAAGATTTAGCAGCGTTAATGATAGCAAATGGTAGTATCATAGTCAGTACAGATGTAGTCATCTGTACAAGTCCCAAGAGGGAACAGAGGAGGGAATGCACTTGTGTCTGGGCACACACTTGGGCACTGTAATTATGTCCTGCGCCGAAGGCTAGTCTCCGTTGAGATTGGCCGCCAAGGCCGAAATACGACTTTGGAGGTCTATTTTTTACAAGTCCCAAGGGGTACTCCTAACAGAATATCATTATAATGATTTACCACCTAAATGTACACAGAGCACGTTTATTTGCTGTTTGCTGTATTTTCTTTCCTCTTTCTTTCTTTCACACTGTGAAATACAGTAAATGATTGCAGGGCACCAATTTGCATTTTGCTTGATTAGCCGTTGTCGATTTTTTTTGTTAAAACGATCTTACCATGTCTGCTTACTCTTGTCCTTTTCTTAAACAGTGTTCACCCCAAATTAAACTTTAGTGACGTCTATTGCTATGAGTGTATTTCGTTCCCTAAAAAACTGTTACAAACTGGTGCCCTTTGGACAAGATAATAATAGTGTTGCAGATATTCATATCACCTATCAGAGTGTGAACCAGTACGAAGGATGCCAATCAGTGTTTCTATTCTATTGTCAAACTCTTTTATTGTTCCAATAAACAATTTCGATTTCTTATCCTCAGAACGGCGCGACGTGCGTGGACGGGCTGGACGAGTACCGCTGCGCGTGCGGCGCGGGCTACGCGGGGCGCTACTGCGAGGCGGCGCCGCACGCGGCGCTGGGCACGTCGCCGTGCGCGCACCACGACTGCGTGCACGGCGTGTGCTACTTGCCGCAGCCGAGGCCGCTGCAGGTAACTTATTTATTTTATTAGTTTTACGTAATATACCATTTTCCTCCTTCCCTTCTTTCATCAAAGATTTTTCTTCTTGTTCTTCTGCCAACGGTCATCTCAGTATTCATCCTCATTGTGACGACTAATAATATTATTTTTCACACAATTTATCAACGCCATATATCTTTCCTACCAATAAATGTATATGAATAAGAATATTTTCTTAGGTCGACCTACCTACATATTATATTATTATAGTCGCCCACATACATATTCATGCTTTAATACTTTTCTTCTCACATGCTCCTCTTTCCTCTGCATCACATGTCACATAAAAATAAAGTCACTTACCGAGGAAGCAACGACGATAATCATTCATTAGCATCAGGGATGTAACGGATATCCACATCCGCATTTTTGATATCTGTAAAGCATTCGCTTCCTCAACTTTAGATTTTAAAAACTCCACACCCCTGCATGCTCATAATCTCTATGGAAATGTGACCCCTACGTTGTTCGCTCAAATTGTGTATTTTTTCAACTCACGTCGAGCTAAATGGGCTGGCTGCAGTGAGTTACGCGTTCCTATTGGCTAATTTGATAATGCCCTGTCCTATGACATTCATATCCGCATCCTCATCCACATCATCAATAAGGGATTTTCTAATATCCCCATCCGCATCTTTAAGCCCGATTATCTCGCTATACTCATCGGCTATACAACATCCGTTACAACCTTGCTCAGCATTTCTGTTTCTTGTATCAAATATACAAGGTATTGTTTTTGGTATTTACATTGCATTTATCTTTACAGGATGACATTATAATGGAGAGACCGCTACTCAGCACAGCGAACGACTACCTCTGCAAATGTGCACCGGGATATTCAGGTATACATAAAATTACAAGCATAATTATAATATTCAATAAGGTAATCCCTCAAGAAAAGTAACATAAAATGCCTTTTGCCGGGAGTGGGTTCCCGTCAAGAGTTCACAGGCCAATGGCCTACCCGTCAAACTCAATTCCCAAACCGTGCATCTTACTTTATTAATTCTAGATGTCTTGTCTTATATCCACAGCATTATAAGCATTCAACCGTAAGACGACTATTGCTAGACATAAATATCTACAGGGTGAACCACTGACCTGATGAAAGTCGTAGCAATCCACTAGATGTGACAAGCGCAAGTCTATAATAATGTTATTATGTTGTTGTCAGGTCGTCTCTGCGAGTACCTTACGTCACTGACGTTCAGTCACAATGATTCTCTGGTAGAATTAGAACCGCTGAGGACTACACCACAAGCCAACGTTACATTAGGTAAGCCAGAATCTTTAATATTTAATTAACCATTTATGTACACATATGTAAACAGACAAGAACAGAGGAACACAAAAATCCGTACAAAAGTAATGCTTATTTCTAAAAAAATCTCTTCCAGCATACCTGCGATAGGAAAGTAGATAAAAAGAGATATAGACAACGTGTGTAAGATTAGAAGAGAAAACAAAATACATAAATCAAAAACCTACCTTACCTTTGAGTTTTGTATTCTTTTCGTTCTATGCGTCAATTTAAGAGCCGTTACAAAATTTTGGGAGGTAATAAAATATTTTGAAGAAACTAGTCCAAGGGATTCCTACTACCATACCTATATCTGCCGTTAAGCAGCGTTTCTGTGTTCCGATTTGAAGGTTATGGATACCGGCGTAATTAGAGGCACATGAGACCTTTCAGAGTTGTCTCTGAAATGGCAACGTACCTGAGATACCTCTGATGTTTCAGATGCCCATTGGCACTGGTAACCACTTACCATCAGGTAGTCCATATTTCATTTATCAACCAGGAACATTCTATAAAGCTTACCAAAATGTATCGTGTTACACAGTAACTGGGTTATGGAAGTCAGAAAGGCAGTCGCTCCGTCTAGAATACTGGTATTCAGCTGCACCCGACTACCGACCCCAGCATGAAGATGCTAAAATATATTTTTCTTTACTTTTTATAGTATTCAGTACAACGCAACTCCATGGTGTTTTGATGTACTTCGGTGAGAACGAGCATCTCGCAGTGGAGCTGTTCAATGGACGGATTCGCATCAGTTATGATATAGGGAACCATCCTACTTCTACTATGTATAGGTATGTTATGATTAGATGAGAGATAGAGGGGGACAAAAGAAAAGATAGATGAATTGTGTGAGAGATGATGTAAATGAACATTAAGTTAATGCTCCAGCTTCAATACCGTGTTTGAGGGAGCTATACAGAACGTTAGAACTGCCTCGATGATCTAGTAGTCACAAGCACGATTGTTGAGCGTGTGCTTCTGGGTTCGATCCCCTGATCAGGCAGACTGTAGAGAATCCTTCAGAAGCAGCTGCGAGTCTAGTTTTGTGCCCAGTTTATATAAAGAGTAGGTTTAAACGAGAGTCCTTGGAGTTTTTTGCACGTTCTTCTCCATAGGAACCTACTACGCTTTGAAATGGGCAACTAGCTTCATATTTCTGACTGACCGACCCCTTGTCATTTCTGAAGTGCTTGTAAATAGTTTTATTGAAATAAATGTTTTGAGTTTTCACTTTTGTGAGTTTTTGAGGCTCATCCCCTATTACATGGACGAAATCTGAGAGTACTGCAAAACAAACCACTCTCTCTACTCCTTCGGTAAATACTTTCGTGATCTTCAATTATATACAGTTCCTGTCTTATTTCAGTTTCGAGATGGTATCCGACGGTAACTACCACAAGGCTGAGCTGATCGCTATCAAGAAGAACTTCACCTTGAAGGTGGATGATGGACCAGCGAGGTCTATCATCAATGAAGGTAATGCCATCTTTTATAAATTGCCTAATAAAATTCCTATAATTACAAAATGACTACTGTTGTATCGATCAGTCTGATAATTTAACCCTCGATTGCCATGGTCAGTCAGAACCTCAAGACATTCATAAAGCATTGTGATCTATTGCATTGGAGAACGCTTTTAATGCAAAAAAAATATTTCTAGGCCATAGGTTCCAAAATGGTTCTTCAAATTCACAAATTCACGTTTTCACATTAATTTGTATCTGTAATTTCAAGTACTTAATACTTTTGAAGGATTAAATTTTCATGCGAAGTCATTACTAGATAGATATCAACCTTCAATTATTTTAATTTTTCAGGTGCCAAGGAGTATCTCCGGCTAGAACGACCGATGTACCTCGGAGGAGTCCCGGAAGACATCGCCAAGGAAGCATTCAGCAAATGGCATCTACGAAATATTACTAGCTTTAAAGGTATGTGCATAATTTTTATTTTTATAAGAATAGTGTTATGTTTTCTCGTGTTAAGAGTAACCCATTGTCTGGATCAGTCCAGGCCTGCCATTTTTAGCTGATCATCTAGACATTGTTCAGGGATTGTGTTATGTTCTGGACTATTCAAAAGCGATATTTTGTCAGACCTTTTACAAAAAGCAACCTAGTGGTGTGAACGTCAGACTGCCAAGTCAAAGGGCCCGAGTTCGAACCCAAGGCACGTACCTCTGAATTTTCGTATTAATGTGCGTATTGTATAATTATCACTTGCTTCAAAATCGGTGAATGAAAACATCGTGAAGAAACCGGCATGACTGAGAGATATTTCTCGACGGCATGTGAAGTCCATACAGGCCCATGGGCGGCTTTAAAACTCTGACACCAGGTTAGTCACTAACCACATGAAAGCACAGCATGGAGCTAAAAATCGCTTCTCCTTTACTTATTTATTTCCCTCCTTTATAGGTTGTCTAAAAGCAGCCTGGATTAACCACAAGCGAGTGGACTACGTCAACGCCGTCAGAGTTCAGAGGACATCAGCAGGTTGTGGAGAAGACGAGCCCACTAGTGCTGTGCAAGCCACTGTGTTCGTGCAGGAAGACGCGGGGAGGCATAACCAAGTAATAAATCCTCTTTGACAAGTCTTCTAGGTTCTTTGTGACCATAGACAACCTCCTTCACAGAAACAAGCATTTATATTTCTTTACTGAGCATGTTTTTTTTTATGCTGGCAACAGATAGCCCTATGGTGTTGCAAGTCTATATGTAGAGGGTTTTTAAGTGGCCAACTTAGTGTCTATTACAAAGAGTATTGATTAAGTTCCATTGCCCTCATTTATACCCATATTTGTAAAGCTAATCAATAAACACAACCGACCAACAAACTATGCCAAGAGCAATTTGAATGGCTGTTTAATATTACAATTTTTTGTGTCGATAAGCATCAAAAACAGTTAGATGTATACAAATCCTCCATAAATCTTCTGATCCTCAATATCAGTAACCTAACCACCACCGCGTATTTCAGGACCCCTGCGTACCCAACCCCTGCGCCCGAGGAGGTCGCTGCGTCAGAGAAGAAGGCTCTCCATCAGACTACACGTGTCGCTGCAGAGCCGGCACTGCAGGCCCTCAGTGTGAGCTTCGAGCTTCTATCAGTAAGTAACAGTCAAGCACAGAATCACAGGCCCTTCGTAGATAATTATTTAGGTGGTAAATGGTGTTAGTCGAGCTCTTTGTGAAGGAACTTGGTGCTATAGGTTGACCGTTTGTGCTGTTCCGCGCCTTAGGTATGTGCGCGGTGAGACGGAAGGGCAGTAGAAGCCGCTCATTCGTCAATGCCCACGGCGCGCGGCGTCCCACCCGCCGCTCATTCGTCAACGCTGCCCGTGGTCTCGCCGCGTATGCCTTACGCAGCAGCAGTCCCGGTCTAACTATACCACTATATCTATTTCTCCCCCCAAACAGTGTTGCTGTGTTCTGGTTGGAGTGGTATGAGTGGCAAATGAGACATGTCAGTTCTGTCTTTGCAATGCCAATGCACCTCCGATGATGATGACCGCGTGGGCCACCTACTTGTTTTCTATAGTTAATTGATTCAGGCGTGACTTTGCGGAAATCCATGATAAAATACAATAGACGATGTATATTTAGTAACCTAATCCGCTTAATAAAGAGTCATAAAGAAATCGGGCGGTATGGCCCACTCTGCGTTCGGCGCTTGGCGTGGCAACATTTCGTGTCCGGGTTCGCAACAAGTCAATCGTCTTCCTGAGAATGCCTAGTAGAGAGGTGAAACACGTGTCGATTTCTTACAAGGTTCTTTATGACTCTTTAAGAACAGTTAAGCGGATTAGGTTTCTAAATATACGTCGTCTATTGTATTTTTTTGTTGCTTGTTTTCTATCTCATAACTGTTATTTCTTTTACCGAGAAATACTAAACTATATTTGTTTTCAGGTGGTGCACCAGTGATTACTCAAGGAACCAAGGTGGCGCAACGGAAGCAAGCTATCAGCAATGTTCAGGCGTCGCCAGGTATGTTAACTCATTATAACAGTAAGAAAAATAATTTATCTTATTTTTGTAAACGATTAAAGATTCATTAATATTTTTGAGGAATAAAATAAAGCGGTAGATCACGTGACATTGAACGCGAACCAGAGCGCGACACGTCACTACTTCCAGACGACAGTTTCAAATTGTAAAAGGAAATAAACTATAAGAATCAGACATTATGCATTACCAATAGAGAGACGAGCTTGTTAAGAGGAGCTAGTAACAGCCGCACGGGTCGATTCATCAGGTTAAGTTACGCATGCCAGGGTGGGTCAGTGGATGGGTGACCATCTTTACATACCGAGACTCCTCAGACGTCAGAAAGCACGTTAAGCCGTTAGTCCCGGCTGTCATTGGTAGATCTTTGACAGTCGTCACGGGTCGTCTGATGCCCGAAAGTCTGACGACCAGTCTTACCAAGTATTACCCAGTTACTGGTGGCCTGATGGTTAGTTTAGTAATGGTCTTGAAAGGAACCATAGACTACAAGGTTTCTCAAAAATGTCAACTAGCTGTGAGTCCATCAGGATTCAATTATTCGTGCAGGTAGAGTTGCCCCTTTACATACTGTCTAGCGAAATGTGGGTCTTCACCCCGATTGAATCGTGTTGTTCTGTACCTATGTAGGTATGTGTAGGTTGATATCGTATTTATTATTGTTTGCAGCTGCGCCATCTCACAAGCAGCAGATGCCATCAGAACATGCGCCTTCACAGCCGACACCCGCCACAGGCGCCTGCCGAAAGGTACGTTATGATTATCTTGTAGATCCCGGAACCGCGGATCTAGGAGGAGGCAAACCGGGTTTCGTGCCCCGGGCGCCAATCTCAGCGACAAATTCAAGTGTATCAGACACCCAGCACACCGCATCTTTGCAATAAATGAGACGCGCAGCACATAATCTTTCTATTTCTTCTTTTTTTTGCAACAGTTTTGTCGTCCCTGGATTGGCGCATTATCGATTGAATTGTTTTTATTAATATGTTGCTGCCAAAATTTTCATTTTGCGGGCTGCCTTAGCGGATCCCGCATAAAGGATTGGCGGGTGACGGAGGAAGGCAGCTTTTGACCCTTCTCTAAAAAAAATAAAAATATCGGGCAGTCTTTGGGGACTATCGATAGAAGTGAAAACTAAGTAACTTTTTGATTCTCGCGTTGATGTCTTTCGTTAAGTAACTTTTTGATTCTCGCGTTGATGTCTTTCGTTCGATACATATAGCTCATGGAAACCGTTCAGTGACGATGACGCGAGTGCCAAGATTTTTGTTCACCCAAAAAGTGCTTAAAGACGTTTTCACTTCTAAAATCTAGATCCGGGGCTGCCCATTGCATCATACCACAGCTGGAGTGCTGGGCAAATATCTGCCAATACCATATATATATCGTTGTGTCTGATACATCTATCTGTTTCTACTTAGGTGGTGCTAGCTCCGGTGATGCTTCCCATGCTCATTGGGTGGTTTCTTAAAACGTTACACAACACTAGTAATTTCTCGTGTGTCGTAGGTGCGTTCCCAAATATAAATCTCGCATGCATACATACACATACCAATCTACAATTTTATTGTCTGTAGGTTTCGTTCAGAAATTCGATACGAGTCGTAGGAGCCACTACGCAAACAAAACCAGCGGGTAGCAATTGACATTGATCTTAATATGAAACTTAGGAGCTGTGCTTTTGACGTTGCATGAGATACCACACTATTCGGGACACTTTTTTCACTATGGGACCATTGGAATCGCGAAAAAAAAATCAGCTGACTGACGAGATAAGCGAACATAAATGTAGGGAACAGCTGATTTTTTTTCGCGATTTCAGCTTTGTTTCCATAGTGAAAGTGTCCCGAATACTGTAAAAGTTGTTCATAATGATGACCCCTTAAACTCCTTAAGAGGTATAAACAAAAAATAACGTTGTTTGAGGGCTGATTTCACCAATGAAACTCGCACTAAGCCCTCTGACCGCGATCAGCATTAATTCTAAAACGCGTTCAAGAGATGTCACTGTCAAAATTGCTATGGAATATTGTACACTGACAGTTCTTGAACGCGTTTATTTAATTATTAGGACCTCCAACAAAGGATACACATACACAATATAAATCACAATAATAAAAACGTTTCAAGTGTTCGGTTTAGATGTGCTAAACGCGTTCCATTTCATTGGTGAAATCCGCACTGTCGTTCGTGCGGTAAACTATAATTACGCGATTCAGGATTTGTGTGACGTCAGGTCTTTTGATGCGTAGTTCGCATGTGGTGATGTGGATGCCACCACACTGGTTATTATTTTTTATATAACATTGCAGGAGGCGACCCGTGAGCTGATAATAGAGGGTCTCTGTCGGTCGCGTCGCGCGGTGCGGGGCGCGCGCTGCGTGTCACGTGACAGCAGGCAGGGCGCCGGCGGCGGCTGCGCCAAGGGACACTGCTGTGCGCCGCGGAAGACTAAGAAGAGAAAGGTTTGTAAATCCCCCACTATAAACTCTCTCCTAGAATTTGCTGATCCTATCACAACGGAAAACCCACAGCTTTTTAGTCTCAGCGTAGTTCACTGTAGGCGCTGTACGTGGACATTGGCCTCTTTAATTAAAATGCTTAAGGCTCACGAACAAAACCCTTATACGTCAATAACTTATCTAATTGTAAGAAAACTTGAAAGAATTGAAACATTAAGTCTGTGTAAGTTTAAACCTACAATCTTCGTGGTGCTAACCCATTCATGTTAGTCGCTGCACCTGTCAATAGTCGCATCAATTTTACGCTCTAGAAAACATGGTTTATTTCGCCTTTGATTTGCATAATGAAGATATTCTATAAACATAAACTAAAATAGTTTGGAAAATCCAAAAGTGCACGCCTCATACATAACAATCATTCATAAACGAAAAAGAATTTCAAAACCATTTCAAAACATAGTTTCTAACAAAAATGAACAATTTATAACTTTTCATGAAGTCGTAATGTCAAAGACTAACAAAGATATTTACTTGGCGGTTGCTAGGCAACATCAAGTCAAAGGTTGGAAATATTTAGATAAAGATATTATTAAAATATAATATCTTTATCTAAATATTTCCAACCTTAGTAGTTAGTATTTTATTAATTATAATTAAACTACTTTGAATAAAAGAGCCATTTTCAATAGGGTTCCTTCTACGGCTGAAACAAATGTATAAAAAAAAATTGACTCAATTAATTGATTTTATCGCAAGCTACAATGTTTTCAGGGTTCATAAATTGACGGACAGGATTTTATTTTCAACTATTTTGATGCTTTTTCCATTTCTGCTGCATTAAATCAATTGTTATAAAGTACAGTATTGATCTCCATTTAATCATTTATACAATGGTATATAAATCAAGTAGGTTCTGTGTACTAGCAGGAGTGTAACAATAAAAACAGTTACAGAAATGGGGCAAAAAAAATTTTTCGATCGTAGAGCACACTCTAATGCTTCGCATTAAGAGTCGTGCAATATTGATTTTATTTCAAGGATAGCTGAAGAGTAATGTGTGATTTTATTTCTCCATATTGTTTGCTAAATAATAGGAAAAAATACATTACTGAAAGGGTTTTTTAAAAAAGAAAGTTTTTTCAACTTTATTATCTGCCATATTTTGTATCGAAGTTGAAAATAGAGGTTCAGCCTCATGCAAGTAGACCATAATAAAAAAATAAAAATAAATAGTTTTTTTTTTTTGAAAACTTGTTGCGAATATTAGTGATTTTCCATGAATATTTAACTTATTTGAAAAAATCCTTTCAGCCACATGCAATTCAAAGAACTCTACTTTCCCAATCACAAATAGTACCTATTGTTTAAATTCTTTTTCCCCTTCTCACAACTAATGAACAAAATTGATCAAAATCAGTCGATTTCGTGCATCCGAAAAAGTATTCAAACTTATTCCCTAGACTGAAACTGAAAGGGTAATGTGCTAAAAGTCACATTGCTTTTAACAACAAGACAGTTTTTCAACTGCACTGCAGTATTACTTTTGACCTACACTGATCCCGACTCAAGTCCAGCTACATATTTTCCTACTTTGACAACCTTGTTCGATTATTATTAAGAATTACTCAGTAGCAGAGTGAAGTAGGAATTTGTGCCCGTTTGATTACCCCCTATGTAGGTGAACCGTGTTCTATCCCTTCTACCTTAACAGCTTCGGAGAAAAATTCAAATTCAAAAGTCATTTATTCAAACTAGGCTGAGAATCAGCACTTTTCGAACGTCAAAATTACTTATGACAGTCCCCCAAAAACGCCCGCCCTTCACAACTTCCTAGTGCTTTTAGCTAGGAAGAAGAAGTGGCGCAACAAACTCCCCAGCAGCACAGCTGTCTGTTAAGTTAGAAAAAAAAAAAAGATTTTATACAAAATGGTTTCTAAGTTGTTTACTTCTTTATTTTCAGATAAGATTGATCTGCTCGGACGGCACGCGATACACCAAAGATATCGAAATAGTCAGGAAGTGTGCATGCGGCAAGAAATGTGCACGAAACACCCCATTCCACTGAACAAGACTGACCATAACTACCCCAAGTCATTAATTACCCTATGTCATAAACAACCCTATTTCATGAACAACCCTATTTCGTGTATGATCATATGACATCAAATATCCCATCATTTTAGAGACACCACGACAAGACTAAGCGTATCAAATATTATAAAAAAAACAACTTCATAAAATACCCAATATCATAGAATCCCAGTAACTTATGATAAGTGACTTAAGGAATTAAATACCTAACTAAATAAATAAATAAATGGTATAGCCCTAATAAATGATTAACCCTAATTCACAAAATAGTAGCCCTAGCCATTAAATGTTAGGTACTCCGATTCCACAAAGTGCCCCTTTTTCAATTATTTATTATTATGTACAAAAAGTGTTGCCATGTTGAAAACAAAAAGTAAATGGTAGAATTTCTTTGAATTCAATTTTCTATAGATTTATAATTATTGATTTAAGTGTCGTATCCTCATAAAAATAGGGTTCTCAGACAAAAGGAAACATTTACAAAATAAACATTGATATTTAAAAAAACCGACACACAAATTAAATATAAAATTATGGTTTTGCCTTAATTAAAAAACAACAACCTCAATCAAAATTAAAATCAAAATATTTTTTTCATTTATACCTACCTAGCACTTATAAAAAGTCAGAAGCTAGGTGCGCGGTTACAATTGGTAATTTCTCATGGAAAAGAGCCAGCAAGAAACTCCATGGTAACTCTTTTATAAATAATTGGCTTTTACAATGTTCTCAAATTACAGTGTTATTTTATGAGGTATGAGAGGACAACCTAACGTGAGAAATAACGAACTATGGCAACACTAAGATTAACGAGCTCATCCCAGGCAATAGACAATAAATCACGCTTTTTTATTAATATACATACCTACACCCTTACAAATTGTAATAATATTATAGTAGCATTTGTATTTAAAATATTTGTAGAGAATTAAAATTACTTTATGGATTAAAAACATTTATAAATTGTGAAATAATCTGTAAAGTTGTTTTAATTGCAAATAAATATCACATACAGTGTAAAAGTTTATATTTTTTAAGTAAACTGCATTTATTTTTCATGAAAATAATGGCATTATTTAAATTGAAAATAATTTCTTAAGTTTTTTTTAACATAATTAATTATTTCATCGAATCGATATTTTTTATTTTATCAATTAAATTACAATATAGTATGAATCCATCAAAATGAATGCAGTTTACTTAAAAAAACAATATTAAGGAAACGAATTTATCCCCCCATTTTGAAATAAGAATTATACACAAAAGTAGTAACGGCCTAATTGTGTAGAGTAGGCAATTTATCTATATCCAATAAATAGTACCTAGAAATATAAACGCGTTGAACTGACAGTAATGATAAAATAAAATTATTAAAGTTGAAGTCCTACAAACTGAACACGCATGCCAGTCTGCTCGTTGGTCGTAAAAGCTACTGCTGAGTATGAGGTCCTGTTTTCGATTCCCGGGTCGGGCAAAGTGTTATTGGGTTTTTCCATCTGGAATATCGCAGTAGCAGCCCGGAGTCGGGATGTGTTGCCCGTTTGATAGGCTCGCCCCCTGTTACATGGGACTTAAACATTACTGGCGAAATGTGGATGTACTATAGGTACACCTCTGCTTAGCCCTTCGGGGAATACAGTTACAAGTTGTAATGTCACAATGGCATGCAAGCTACTCGCATACTTTTGTGCAAGCTACTTGAATGTATTCCTGGCAAAACTTGTAATATCTTAAATATCTAAACAGTTCTTCGCGTGTAAAATACCCTCACGTTTTTTGGTAAATTACCTAAAACATTTTTGTATGTTAGTACCTATCGGCTTACCCAGTCGTAATATTAAAAATAAATAATACTTAATAAATAACGTATAGGAGGAATCATTTTTAAGATAAATTGACATAATTTAAAAAAAACACCTTTGTGGGCGTGAAATGTTTATTTCGATATTTTCCTATCGATAATGCTTAGAAGCGACTATTGAAATGCGTTATTAAATCATATTTCATATTATTTGCGCTTTAAAGCTAAAATACGCTTAAAATTTCACCAACGACGACATTTTATCAACCAATCTGGTTGATTTATCAATCACATGATTAAAGAATGATTGATTAATTGATTTGATTGAGATAAATTGATTTTAAATTAAATGAGGCTTTTAGTTTTAAAAGAGCAAAAGTTTACCAATTAAAATTTAATGTGTGAATTAAGTTATTAAACTTAATAATTTAATTATTTTAATTTGAACATACTAGTATGTTGTTGGAATAATTTTAAATTCTTATCCAGTAATGTTATAAAAATAATGATTAAATATTTTATCCATGACAAAATGCAAACGGCAAATTGTTCTTGCATTTTTTTAACAATAATAAAAGAATAAAATATGATATCCATGTGTTCATTTCATGTAATTAAAACTATTTATTATTAATATTATTTTATATGTTGTTTATTTTTTATAAAATAAATATTTAAGTTAGTTTTTAAGTATTAAGTAATCTGTAATCTATTGGCGTTTAAAATTAGTTAAGAAAATTTAATTTATCGAAATAGTAGGAATTTAAAATTTAGGCTTACAACACTACGAATATTGAGATTGAAAAAAAAAACTAGAGAACACATATGAATCTTCACAAAAACTTACTTGACTAGAACTTTTTCTAAATATACAACTTTATTTACAAGAAATAGGACGCCCTAGTCTATACTTTCAATTTAATTATTTGTACCGGAGTAAAAGAAAACTCGTTACTTTTTAAACTACTTCATTACATTTTGACAGCTACTGAAATGAAATCACTTACAGTCTTTTCACATTAATTTTACCTCTGTCAGAAACCCAAGTTTTAAAGAACCAGCAACCTTATTTCAACGAGAATAAATATCACTTTGATTTTGTCACTGATGTAAAAATCAGCCAATCTATTCCGTAACACTGTGAAAACTTAAGTGAACTGAGCTGTCAATCGTGTCACTAGCATCAGTTGACAGCTTACTTCATTTCACGTTATTTTTATAGAGGTAAAATAGCTGTGAAAGGACGATTGAAGTTAAAATTGGTCATTTAAAGCCACTTAAGCTGGTTAAACTATAGGCCTATTCCCTTTTAAATTAAGTGAAAGCTTCTTTATGAGCACTTTGCGCTCTTTCTGAGCAGTGAACGAAACTGAACCGTCATGGGTCGGTGACGCTAAATCGTGTGTACTCTGGTCCAATTGATCGGAGACGCACACACCTGTCTTTCATCACCTTCTTGCCATCTGCTTCTGCCTGAGACAATGACTCCAGTTGGTCTAAACACAATCTTGCCATTTACGACGTAAAAATTCTTATTTATGTAAGTTAGCTTTAAGCAAACAACTTGGAGTGATAGGAACGAATGATATATCTCATACTTGAAGCTGTACAGATAGTGTACCGGTATTTTCCATGGAGCGATTGTCTATGTGACCTCCACAACCCAATTAATGTATAACTGGGTATTAATATAAATTTTTATGGCATCAATAAAAAAACAAAATAGAAAAAAAGCATTTTCATAATTATTATTCGTTCCTATAACTCACAGTTTGAGCCTCATATCTTTTTGTTTAAGAATTTTGTAAAAAATAAACTTATATAAATAAAATATTTATAATTATGTTGCTGAATCAGCTTGTAAAGTAACTTTAGGAATTTACGGAAATATGTTAGTGTGCTGTTGATAATTTTATTCATATTATATTATATGAAGGGGTTTTAAATCACCATAATTCACTGTTGTACATCGGCATAATCAGCTTATAGTATTCCCATTGCTGGGACAACGGCCTCCTCTCTATGAGAGGGAGTGGGCCATAATCCACCACGTTCTGGATTATGCATACGTATTACTATGAAGGTAGCAGTATTTTGACATTGTTATTGTAGTTTTTACAAAATGTGATTATTAATAAAAAAATATGTGAATTTACTTATTACCTTTAGAGCAGTAGGTATAATATAACTATAAAATAGATGGAGAACTGCACCAAAGGGTTAACTTGATATTAAAATTATAATGCTACAGAACAATCCAATAATATTATAACATGTTCTGAGTACGGCAATCAACAACACAGTAACATATCACCTATTTAATTATAAGAAAAGTGTAATTTAAAGCATTCCCTATTTATTTACTACCATATCGGTAGAAAATTAATGAAATGGTAACACTTATCAACGCATTTACGACCTAATTATTATCATCAGTATTAAAGTAACAAAATAATATAAGAATTGAGAAAATCTACCATCAAGCTGACCGATCACTGCCATTTCCAATGTTGCCATATCAAAATAACCTGTCGATGTTGCTGTGTGGAAAATCAAAAATTCTACCAAAATGGCTTCTTGGTAGATTTCTCGTAGGTTTAAGGTTAATGTACCTATTAAAATGTGTTGCTTAACGAGACGCTAGATGGCGTTGCATGCGCTTTTTATTAAAAAGTAAGGAATATTGTCTATAAACTTTATAAGTTATTTGTCGTAATAAAAGATGTTAGATATAATTTTCGTCTTTTATTTGTGGAGAGGATGAGTGAAAGGCGACTAACTAAATAAAGAAAATTATTCAATAAACAAAAAACCCGACTGCAAAAACACATAACTGAAAAGAGAAAAACAAGCATAATGGTAGCCACACACGTTACGATTTGCTTGCGCAAACTTAGGCTTGCGCAAATTTGCTTGACGTCGGTATTGACCACACACGTTACGATTTGCTTGCGCAAATTTGCTTGACGCCGGTATTGACCGCCTCTAGCCGCCGCCGTAGGAGACGCCCTGGGCGTCGGGAATCGCGAGCCGATTTCCGGCCACCGTAGGCGCGGGTTTGCGGACGGAGAGCAATGGGTAGCTCGATTGTTGATAAAAAAAAACATGAGGGGCAGTCTTTGGGGACTGCCGATGGAAGTGAAAACAGTATCCTATAATATTATGTTAATCCAGGTAATAAACTATCTATCTGCCTCATCCAAATCCTATTAGTAGCATAACATAATGATTGAAATACTATCTTGAATTCATGCAAGACTAGTACTTTTTGTTAGGTTACTAACAAATTCTACTCTCCCTCCGTCTTACGAATTTTCGATCAGGTTACGTGTCCTGACGCAAGTTTAACATTTTTTACCCATCCCAAAAAAAGTGCACAACGCCGCCAAAGAAGTTTTTGCTTCAAAAAACTACTGAAATTGGAACACATGCCCCACACACGCTCAAGCAAATTTGCGCAAACTCAAATTTGCACAAGCTTGGAATCGAAAATTGAAAATCACACAAGCCTAGAAATTTGCGCAAACCTCCCACACACGTAACGATTTGCTTGCGCAAGCCTAAGTTTGCGCAAGCAAATCGTTACGTGTGTGGTCACCAAAATCGCTACAAAAAAAATATACGTAGGTACAATAAACCGAACCATGTGCGCCGCGATACGACTGATTTCAATGAATTTCTATGAAGTACCTTCCGATGCTAGCGACACGTCGACACGTCGGCACGTCGCCTTCTTAAAAATACATAGAAACCAGTCCTGTCGCGGCGACACGTCGCCTGCAGTTGCCGCCTGTGATCAACTACGGAATTGTACCCGGCGCACGCCAGTAAAGCTCCCAGTCGACAAGATTTTTTCCGACACCTTCAATCGTCTTCATCGTCATATTTCAGCCAATAAAACTTCCTCATGAATCACTCCGTCCATAGGTGAAAACCGTATGAAAATCCGTTCGGTAGGTTAAAGAAATCTACTGAAATTTGAACACATGCCCCACACACGCTCAAGCAAATTTGCGCAAACTCAAATTTGCACAAGCTTGGAATCGAAAATTTAAAATCACACAAGCCTAGAAATTTGCGCAAATTTCTTCCCACACACGTAACGATTTGCTTGCGCAAGCCTAAATTTGCGCAAGCAAATCGTAACGTGTGTGGCTACCATTATAATCTATAGAATTTTGGTATCGCAGGCGGGGACAAACAAAAGTTAGGTACACCATATTTCCGGTTATTATTGTTATATTATTATTGTCCCCGCCTGCCATACCAAAATTCTATAGATTATAATGCTTGTTTTTCTCTTTTCAGTTATGTGTTTTTGCAGTCGGGTTTTTTGTTTTTTGAATAATTTTCTTTATTTCAAATTTTTTAGTTTTATTAATATATCTTAATTTGGAATTGACTCATTACCAGCTTTTATTTGATACCAATATTGTTGAAATTTATTTAAAAAAAAACCTTCCCCTCCCTTTTTTTTGTTCTCGCAGATGTAATACATAAATATTATATAGCCTATGTCACTTCTACGATTAAGACGAATCTAACGACACCTCTTATGTTAAAATCCATCAAGCCGTTTAGGCTACAGAGCGTGCCAAAGAAATAGACATACATACATACATACATACATACATACATACATACATACATACCTACATACATACTCTCGAAAAACATTACCCTCCTTCTGGGGCAGTCGGGTAAAAAGGTATAATTTACACAGCACATGTGACTGAAAACGCCGGGAGGAGACGCCTTATGAGGCCATATACTGACCTTATTGGTGATGTTCTTCAAAAAGGACAGGTGCGTAGTGCTCGCAACCGGCGAGCGTGTATGACCAGATGTATGAACGTAAACGAGGCAAAAGGAGTATGTAAGGATAGTAGCAGATGGCGTTCTGTAGTTTCTGCTTACCCCCATGGCAATAACATTGACCGCTCATACACGGCAAATAACCTGTCATTCAAGTTAGGATTTTAAATCAAAAACATTATGGTAGCCACACACGTTACGATTTGCTTGCGCAAATTTAGGCTTGCGCAAGCAAATCGTTACGTGTGTGGGAAGAAATTTGCGCAAATTTCTAGGCTTGTGTGATTTTAAATTTTCGATTCCAAGCTTGTGCAAATTTGAGTTTGCGCAAATTTGCTTGAGCGTGTGTGGGGCATGTGTTCAAATTTCAGTAGATTTCTTTAACCTACCGAACGGATTTTTATACGGTTTTCACCTATGGACGGAGTGATTCATGAGGAAGTTTTATTGGCTGAAATATGACGATGAAGAGAAAAAATCTTGTCGACTGGGAGCTTTACTGACGTGCGCCGGGTACAATTCCGTAGTTGATCACAGGCGGCAACTGCAGGCGACGTGTCGCCGCGACAGGACTGGTTTCTATGTATTTTTAAAAAGGCGACGTGCCGACGTGTCGACGTGTCGCTAGCATCAGAAGGTACTTCATAGAAATTCATTGAAATTAGTCGTGTCGCGGCGCACATGGTTCGGTTTATTGTACCTACGTATATTTTTTTTTGTAGCGACTTTTTGGTGACCACACACGTAACGATTTGCTTGCGCAAACTTAGGCTTGCGCAAGCAAATCGTTACGTGTGTGGGAGGTTTGCGCAAATTTCTAGGCTTGTGTGATTTTCAATTTTCGATTCCAAGCTTGTGCAAATTTGAGTTTGCGCAAATTTGCTTGAGCGTGTGTGGGGCATGTGTTCCAATTTCAGTAGTTTTTTGAAGCAAAAACTTCTTTGGCGGCGTTGTGCACTTTTTTTGGGATGGGTAAAAAATGTTAAACTTGCGTCAGGACACGTAACCTGATCGAAAATTCGTAAGACGGAGGGAGAGTAGAATTTGTTAGTAAACTAACAAAAAGTACTAGGCTTGCATGAATTCAAGATAGTATTTCAATCATTAGACGTTGTCACGTTGTGCACAATATCTGAGCAGAAACCTAACAAAAAGTACTAGGCATCCATGAATTCACGATAGTATTCAATCATTATGTTATGCTACTAATAGGATTTGGATGAGGCAGATAGACAGTTTATTACCTGGATTAACATAATATTATAGGATACTGTTTTCACTTCCATCGGCAGTCCCCAAAGACTGCCCCTCATGTTTTTTTTTATCAACAATCGAGCTACCCATTGCTCTCCGTCCGCAAGCCCGCGCCTACGGTGGCCGGAAATCGGCTCGACGCCCAGGGCGTCTCCTACGGCGGCGGCTAGGGGCGCGAGGTCGCAACATTTGTCTCTCTCTCGCGCGCTCCGCCTCCTCCAACTATTGCCAAAGCGTCATCAATTGATGCCATTACCGCGTAACACACCTGGACGGTCTCTAAACAGAAATGATATCACAAGCAAATTTGAGCCGTGTGTGGTCAACACCGGCGTCAAGCAAATTTGCGCAAGCAAATCGTAACGTGTGTGGTCAATACCGACGTCAAGCAAATTTGCGCAAGCCTAAGTTTGCGCAAGCAAATCGTAACGTGTGTGGCTACCATTAAAGTACGACGGCGACGGCGGGGTGGCGGTACGTTACGATGGCTATATAGAATAGTGGACGGCTCGCCGGCTGCTCGCTGCCCGCGAGCCGTTACACGTAAAATAGACTTTAATGCATTTGATTTAAAATCCTAACTTGAATGACAAGTTATTTGGCGTGTCGGAGTGGTGCTGTTGAGCGATGTCCTTTATTTAGCCTAGTGAGTTTTTGTATGTTAAGTCTATTAATAATGCTGTTTCCAGTTGATGTTATATCCACTTAAACAAACATCAACTTTATGCTAAAGTAAATAAAGTTGATTTTAGACTGATTGTTGAAAAATTCATAAAAATATGAAGTTATAATGCAAACTGAACCTTATGTGTAGTATGCATTACAGTTGTTCCTAAAACACGTGGTTGTACACGTTTGAAAAAAAAAATCGAACGCAGTGTACGTATATTATCACAGATATTATCACAGATATTATTATGTGTTTGTCTGAGGTACAGACGCCAGTACATCAACCTACTCCAATCTGTCAAATTTTACCAATCAACATTGAACCTTATTTATTAGCGATAAAGTTGATAATCTATTAAAGAAATTTGACAGATTGTAGTAACTCGATGTGCTGGCGTCTGTACATTCCAACTGCGTTTACAGCAAAACTTGAAAAAAAAAACAGTAACAATTTCAAAATAAAGATTTTATTTCAATGGACGAAGTATAATTATCTTAACAATAAAATATAAATAATGTATTATTAAAGTAATTCTAAATAACATTAATACATAACATCACGCTTGCATTCACAGAGGTGTCAGCACAACCTCATTTGTCTAATTATAACTAAGTCCCATGTAATAGGGGGCGAGCCTATTGCCAGCCAACCGGGCACAAAGACAGACTGCTATTGAGATATTCCTAATTGAAAAACCTCTGCCCAACGCCTATTTATTTCCCTTTCAGTGATCAATTTGCAAAATTTCATACGTTATGTCTTGCCCAGCACGCCATGCTGAGCAGTCATGCCCCAGCAACTGTTGCTTTAAAATTTCATACAACAAAATGTATTTTCTATGTGAAAACTATCAATTTGATTACTAAAATTTTTTTTTTTGTCCGGTATGTAGATAATGAAAAAATAACGTACACGTATTTTTAATTTTTTTACTTTATCAAAAGATTACGGTAATACATTGAGTTAAAATGTGCTATGACGTCACGAGTCACGAGATTTTATACTTACTTGTGACGTATCGACCCCCACTCTCCAACTTCAGTTGCGTTTTATCAAAGTATTGTTTTATTAATATGATAAAGCATAAAATATGTGTCTAATATTTTTTTATTATTTGACTGACGGACTAAATAGAATTACTTTTTTTTTACCCCTATTATACCTGGATCAAAGATTAATACAGATGGGACACTCCGCAGTCTAGGTATGAAGCTACAAGTACCCGGCAAGCCCGTCTTGTCGGGCCAATACAGTGAGTGTAACGTAGTCAGAAGATATAAGAGTCGATAGCTCTAGAAAGAGAGGCAACTTCTAGGTGAATATAACTGTAGGTGATTAGCGCTGTGCGACCTGACTTGCACTTTATTGTGTGGTTACAAGAGTCGCTTTTTATTTAAATGATTTTAAGGAGTGTTCTATCTGTATTAATCTGTGCCTAAATTTAAATGGCTATCACCAACTCGCAGTGAGCTAGCGTGGTGATCAATACTCGATTTTTCTCTGAATGAGAAGAGGTATTTTCTTCTCAGTATAAGAATAGGTATTTGCAACAATTGGACAACTTTACAGACAAATTTCATTAAACTACTTTTTGATAAATTTAGTCAAAACAAATAAAAATGTCTTCTATACTTAACATCAACATTTATTTCAGAAAATCTACCTCCGCATTCTCAAACGACACTAAATTACTTAAAATCTTTCTGTCGCTACAAAACACCTAAAAATTACAAACTGACTGAACGGCAACTGAGCGTTCCACTAAAAGTTGGCAACGTCGCGAATAGCTGTCAAATATTTACCTTTTTTGATTAATTTGGCAATATTACTGTATGGAAATAAGAAATGTGGCTAACTAACGAACTAGAATATTGATTATGAAATGCAATAATTGATATCGTAACACCGAATATTTAAGTTTTATATGTAAAAAAAGAATTTGAAAACTTTCCAAATGCTTTTTTTACAACTAAAATGGTTACAACATCAAATTCAATGTTAAAATTGCAATTCATTATTAATATTCAAGTTCGCTAGTTAGCCACATTTCATATTTCCATACAGTAATATTGCAAAATTAATCAAAACAGCGAAATATTTGACATTTATTTGCGACGCTGCCCACTTTCAGAATAATCGCTCTAAAATTCAGTAGCGTTTGAGAATTTAGCTGTTATACAATATTTTTCAAGATCACTAAGAGAAGAGACTATGGGCCCGCTTACACCAGAAATCACTAAACGCGTTTCGTGCTAAACATATATCATTTAAAACATCATTATGTTGGTTTAGTAATAAATAGCCCCACGTGTTGATCGATCAGGTTAAGCTATGCTTGCCGTGGATGGGTAAACATCTCCACAACCCGAGACACCTCTGTGCCTCGGAAAGCAAGTTAAGCCGTTGATCCTGGCTGTCATCCGTGGATCATTAACAGTTGTTACAAGTCGTCAGACGCCCGAAAGTCTGACATGTGGTATCATGTTACCCAGTTACTGGGTTATGGAGGTCAGATAGGCAGTCGCTCCTTGTAAAACACTGGTGGCTCGGGTAAGACTGGACCGATACTTGTGACGACGTGAATGTCTGTGACACTCTGTGACACCAAGGTGACACTTGGTGTCATCACGATAACTCTCTACCTATATCAGTTAGTGACATCAAGGTGACACTTGGTGTCATCACGGTAACTCTCTATGTTAGTTACTGACATCAAGGTGACACTTGGTGTCATCATGGTAACTCTCTATGTCAGTTAGTGACATCAAGGTCACACTTTGTGAAACCCTGAGACATCAAGGTGACACTATGTGTCCAATTACCTGCGCTAAACCCTTAAAATAGTTGGGAAAAGATGACGAGACAGAACGATATTTTAAATTAGTTTAGTGCCAAACCTATTTAGTGATTTCTGGTCCAAATACCCGTACTTAAACATTAATATCACATTTGAAGGGAAGTGATGGTAGTAGTATCAGTAAACTTGCCGGGGAATATAACTTGTAATATTAAGTGGCAGTCCGTCCAGGGGACTACCCTGGCCTTCACTTGAGGAGTAGGAGAGGCCAGGGTCTTCTTTATTAAGTCGTCCAGCGGGTAGCCTCGACGGGGGAAGACTATTGCCTGAAAAAGACGAAAATAACGATCTATAAATAGTATTAAACAATGTCGCATAAGTGTGTTGTTTATTCTAAACTTCACAAAGGGTTTGGATGCGGTTTTCACCATTTAGACTTTACAGAATTCATTTTGGAAGGTTTTTTGTGTAAACATTAATGTTAGACTTTTATTTAACACAAAAATCTCGATCTTTTTAACCGACTTCGCCAAAAGGAGGAGGTTCTCAATTCGGTTGTATATTTTTTTTTTTTTTTTTTTATGTGTGTTACCTCAGAACTCCGTCAGTTATGAACCGATTTGGAAAATTCTTTTTTTATTTGAAAGGATATACTTCCCGATTGGTCCCATTTTTTTCAAAATTTAGTTCTGATGATGGAATCCATGACAAATTGAGGGAACTCCTCAAATATTATAGGCATACACATAGCGAAATCGGTATTTTCAGCAACCAGTTAAGCATTTGCATTCAGAAAGTATCATTTGGTGAAGTGGAACTAATGAAGAAGTCCACAGATGGCCACCGGAACTTATCAATGATAAGTATTTCACGGGTGGCGTCATTTATGAATCGATTTAGAAAATTCTTTTCTTATCTGAAAGGTATACTTTCAGATTGGTCCTATTTTGATCAAAATTCAGTTCTGATGATGAAATCCATGACGACTTGAGGGAACTCCTCAAAAAAATAATAAGAAAACCAGGATCTGCTGATGGCATCCCAGACAAATCGAGAGGAACCTTCCAAAATCGTAGTGCGTTTGTAAATTTTTTTTCATTAAGTAGTATTTAATGGAGGTCTGGAGTCGATCTGGTGATGGAGCCGAAAGACAGTTGAGGGAACTCCTCAACGATTTACAGCAATTACCTGGTGTTTGGGCTTGATTAATTTGTATTGATGAGAACTTTACACCTAGATGGGTTGTGACTGTCATTAGGGGTTTGATGATGAAGACGAAGGACAGTCAAGGGAACTCCTCAACGTTTTACAGTAGCTACCTTGTGTTTGGACTTGATTCTTAGTTTCCTTCAAGGCACTATGCACTGCTATTTGAATTTAAAATAGTTTAATTACTGACCTATTGGATCACTCTTATTTACATTGTCGTACCGTTTATCAAGTGTTAAAACGGAACAGTATAAAATAAAAAATTTAGTTTCAAAAACTGTAACCCGACTACGGGAAAATAAAAGTGATCTAAAAAGTACGAAACAAGAAAATCTTTCAGACAGAAATCAAGACATAGGTACAAAAATGGTCAAGGTAAAGCCGTGGTCGCATGCCTGTACGAGTATACCATGTGGGTGCCAGGAACACCAACAAAATTATAATGGCATGCGACAACGGCTTTGTCTTGACCATTTTTGTACCTATGTCTTGATTTCTGTCTGAAAGATTTTCTTGTTACGTACTTTTTAGATCACTTTTATTTTCCCGTAGTCGGGTTACAGTTTTTGAAACTAAATTTTTTATTAAGGATGATAAGATGATAACTTCCTGTCACTGTTAATTGCGTCGCTGGTAGTTGTGTGGAGTAGGTAGGTACCAAAACTAAAAAGTGAAAAATAAAAACTTTTAACAAAAAAAAAACAACCGACTTCCAAAAAAACACTACAAATTGAAAAATAACTTTAATTTCGGAAGTCGGTGGCAAAAAAACGAAAATTCAAAATCAAAGACACCGACTTCCGAAATTAAAGTTATTTTTCACTTTGTAGTGTTTTTTTGGAAATCGGTTGTTTTTTTTTTGTTAAAAGTTTTTATGACATATCAAGTCACCGACGCATTGCTGTCGTGACGCGGGATGCACCAATCAAACTGATCCGGACAGGACTACGTGAAATCACAACGAGTTTTGATTGGCTAGCACTGCATTTGAAGGCGTCACGACGCCATTGCACCTGTGCGAAGCAGGGAAAGGTGGCTAGTATTATATAAGCGGTAGGTACTATTGCGGACACTGACGCCTGACCACTTTTCGACCCTATTGCTTAGGCAATAAGGTACATAGATGGCCGATGACGGATAATAATGGTAATGTTAGTGGATAGGGGGCTCGTGGCTAAATAAAAACAGCCACACGGGTTGATAGAAGATAGCGACACTTGCCGAGGTCGGACCGTGGATTGGTGACCGTCTTTTACATATACCCCTCCGGGCCTTGGAAAGAACGTTAAACCGTTGGTCCGGGCTGTCATTTGTAGATTTTTGACAGTTTTTGCTGGTAGTCAGAAGGTCGAAGGTCTGACAACCAATCTTACTAAGACGTATTGTGTTACTGTAACCGAGTTATGGAGGTCAAATAGGCAGTCACTCCATGTAAAATACTGGTATCCAACTGCATCCGGTTAGACTAGAAGCCGATACTTGTGATATCATGAGTGTCTGTGATCGTATGACACTCTGTGACACCAATGTGACACTCTGTGACACCATGGTGACACTCTGTGATGGTGACAATCGGTGTCATCATGGTATCTCTCTATGTCAGTTAGTGACATCACGGTGACACTATGTGAAACCCTGAGACACGAAAGTGACACTATGTGTCCTATTACCTGCGCTAGTAACTATACCCAAAAACATAGAAGAATACTCACATTTGCCGGCAAGAACATAGAGGGACAGAAATCATTCCTGCCATCCCCACAGTACACTATCTTCGCGTACGAGCGCTTGGCGCACCACTCGACCAGCGCGCGCGACTTGCACAGGTTGCTGGGACAGCGCGGACAGCTCGACTGGCGCATGCACGGCTCTATGAACAGCCGGTTGCCTTGCCAGAAGGCACGGTTCGTGATTATTTCTGTTATGCAGTCCTGTAACAAGGAAAAGGCAAGTTTAATAATACCAGCTAGATATTGTGTTTCGCTCGCCCCTATTCATTCATTCTGCCAAAAGACGTCCACTCATCATCATCAGCGAGTGAGTATCATCTCAGCTATGTTCACCAGTGTCCGCAGTTCTCAGGATGACGAATTGACGATTGACTTGTTGCGAACCCGGACACGAGGTGTTGCCACGACAAGCGCCGAACGCAAAATCTTGACACTTTGCGTTCGTCATCTTGAGGATCCCGCGATGAGAGGTGAAACACGTGTCGATTTCTTACAGGGTTCTTTAGGAATCTTTAAGAATAGTTAAGCTGATTAGGTTACTAAATATACGTCGTCTATTGTATTTTATAATGGATTTCCGCAAAGTCACGCCTGAGTCAATTAACGATTATTTACTAATTACCTCCAAATTCCAAGCCTTATTATAAATTCTTATCTGAATTAAATCAAAATCCAATTAACTATTTTTATGGCGTGAGTATTTTCCTGAAACTCTTACATCAGCAAAATTATTTACGTAACTATTTCCCGTAGAGAGTTATCAAGAATATTACAATTTCAAAATTCAAATATTTTATTTCAGATAAACATCGATATAATGTTAATAGTAGTATAACTTAGCCTAATGAGTTTTGGTATTAAATTAAATTAATAATAATAAACACCCAATTAACCGTTGAACTGTTGGTCCAATAGTACACTAGATTATTTGGATAAGTGTGTCTGAACACTTATCCACCTTTGTAAGAAGGGAGAGTCCCACCGGTTTGAAAACACATTCAGGATGCCATTGAACGAGGAACGCGCGCCATCATGGAAGCGCATCGCTTCCGCATAATCGCGGCGAACCCGTCAACGCACGCTTCCGCAAACATCCCTAACAATAATAAATTAGTATCAAATCACTCCACAGGGATTTCTTGAGTACCTAATCCGCAAACGTACTGTCCACCGGTGAAGGAAAACATCGTGAGGAAACCGACATGTCCTAGAACTAACTCTCTCTGACAGAAAGAAGGCCTGTGTCCCAGCAATGGGAACATTATAGTCTGATTATGCTATGTACCGTTCACATTCAACGTTCTCCAGGAAGGTGTATCCACGACCTTAAGAAGGCGCCTATGCTGGCCTGGCATGCGGAAGGCCAAGAACCGGGTGTTGTTGCCGGAACTAGTGAGAGGCTAAACGGGAGCTCGTGGCTAAGTAATAACAGCCGGATCGATCCATCAGGTTAAGCTAGGCTTGCAGGGGTTGGTCAGTGGATGGGTGACCATGTTTACATACCGAGACTCTAACTCCGTGCCTCGGAAAGTACGTTAAGCCGCTGGTCCCGGCTGTCATAGTTACGAGTCGTCAGAAGCTCGAAAGTCTGACACCACTGTTATCAAGGGGTAACGTATTACCCAGTTACTGGTATTCAGCTGGATCCGGATAGACTGGAAGCCGACCCCAACATAGTTCGGAAAAGGCTAGGCAGGTGGCGGATGTCTTGTTCTGTACAACGTCCCCGTTTTAGCCAAAAATCTATCTGCCTAGCCTTTTCCCAACTATGTTGGGGCCGACTTCCAGTCTAACCGGATGCAGCTGAATACCAGTATCTTACATGGAGCCACTACCTGTGTTACGTGAAAAGAGTATGTTTACAATAAAACCTTGAACCACATGATATCACCACTGCCATATCACGATATCATCACGCTTTTACGAGTCAAGGACAGTCAGTCCTAATTATTACAATTAGAGTGTTTTGTTTTCAAAGAAGTCGGTAATGTTGTCGATGCAACAGATTTCTTCAGAAGATTTTTAGTCGTACCTGCGTCATTAATAGTAGTTAGGTACTGTAAGCCGACGTCGCGGTCGCACGGACGTAATTAATACCTGTTTAACAAATAAATAATTTTTATTTAATAATTAATTTTTTGCAATTTTATTGAATGAATGAATAAATGACAGAATGAATTCATTCATTCATTCATTCATTCATTCATTCATTCTATCATTCATTCATTCATTCAATCATTCAATCATTCATTCATTCATTTATTCATTCATTCATTCAATAAAATTGCGGCTATTTTTTTTCGCGTGTTGGATTTTCGACGCTCTGCTTAGCGCCGAGAGTGATCCAACAGTGTATTTTCTTGACGCGCTGGGATACGCGCTGAATGCGCTCTGTTGGATATTGAACTCTCGACGCTAAGCAGAGCATCGAAAACACAATACGTGAAAAAAAATTGCCGCTATTTTATTACGTCCGTGCGAACGTCAGCTAAAGCTATAGGGACAGAAAAAAAGTAAGAGTTGAGACTGAGAGAGTTGAGAGTTGAAGAGTAAGAGTTGGACTCGCTACGCAAAGATTCCGTACCACTGTAAATTTTTTAACACTACATTTTTTAAAACCAAATAAACACGTTTCATGTATAATATGTAAAATTAAAAAATTAAAGGGAGACCCCCATGATTTTTTTTTTTTTTATATTTGTTCTTATAGCGGCCATATTAGTACATAGTCTGTGAAAATATCAAATGTCTACCTTATTACGGTTAAAACGATACAGCCCAGGGACAGCCGGGAATTATTTGGATCTGTCACCCTGCTTTGTCCCCTTAGGGGGACAGATCGGGAAGTTTGATCTGTCCCCCTGTTAGCAACGAATCAAATCAAATCAAATCAAAATCAAATCAAAATTTGCAAGAATATGGTACATAATAAGGTGTTACAGTAGTTTGTTTCAGCATATTCTGCCACAACCTGGCGTGCAAATATATTCACAATTAGCGATGTCACTCAATCTAAATTATAATTTATATATTACGAGGGGACAGTTTGAACTTTATTTACTCCTATCTGCCCCCTATTATTGAAAGGCAGCAGTGGGAACATTATTAAGCTGATTATGAAAGTTGTAAATAATCTCAGAATTTAAATTAAGGAAATCAATACTTACTGTGATTTATCGGACTGTGTCTGATAGAGAAACAAAATTATATTCTCATTGTTAGTAATTTATTTTTATTGTAATTAAGTTGGATAAGTCAAATCAGAAGACTGATTGTTGTAATTGTACCTACAATACTCACTGTGATTTATTTTGTATTTATTTAAATACAGATGATTATAAACCGAAACCACTTACTTGTTACTTTTAAGAATGAATATATTAAATTATATGGGGGACAAACAGGAATTAAAAGTTTCATCTGTCCCCATATCACTGATACGGGGACAGATAGGAGTGAATAAAGTTCGAACTGTACCTCTGTTAGCAACGAGGGAACTCGTTGCTAACAGGGGGACAGATCAAACTTTTCCGATCTGTCCTCCTAAGGGGACAAATCAGGGTGACAGATCGGAATAATTCCCAGTAACTGGGTAATACGATACCTCTGTTAGACTGGTTGTTAGACTTTCGGGCTTCTGACGACCCGTAACGACTGTCTAAGATCCACTAATGACAGCCGGGACCAATAACACTTTGCCCGACCCGGGAATCGAACCCAGGACCTCATGCTCAGCAGTAGCGCTTGCTACCACTAGACCAACGAAGCTGTAAATGTGTAATAATTAGATCATTTTGTTTCCAAAGAAGTAAAGTCACTTGTCAGAATGATTCTTGTTTACTAGACTGATCGTAGAGTCTAAGTGTGATAATGATATTCAATATATACTTGTATTGTATAGTTCTAATATATTTTCATGACGATGTGATATTAGCCAAGTCACGGAACAATAACTGGTTATGACCAGATCATGTGCTGTGTGCATCATCGGTGACTGCATCATCCGGTGACAGTGGCAGATCCAGCATTGTCGTTTGGGACTTGACCCCGTTGAGGATAGGTTTTTAGCAAAGTAAACACTACAAAATCACACAACATTTTATTTTGCTTAACTCATATAAGCAAGCCTCCTCGGATTACTTTTCGCAAATTCCTCAATGACTTCGTTAGGTTGTAGACTACCAGAGATATCTGGGTGACAAACATGGCGGCCAAACCGGGCAGCGTGAGGGCAAAATCGCGTCATGTAAACAAAACATCTTATGGAAAAAAACTTTGAAAACATAATAGGTCCTTATCAAGTTAAAGGATAATTGATGACAATTGTAGGTACATTAGGTAGTAGTAGTACTTGTTAAGTTAAAAGTTTGATCTAATACCTCTAAACGTAATAATCTGAATCTCGGCAACGGCTCCAACAATTTCGAGAGACTTGCAATTTAGGGGTTAACAAGGGGGTGAAGAATCAATCTAGATACGTCTCATATCTGCGAAAAATCGTTTTCTACCGGTTTAATCGGTTGGTGTACCTGGACGATATGTTTATATTTTCACCCAGATATTTTGAATAATATCAAGTTCAGTTTTAAGATTTGACACGTAAGAACTTATACGCTTTTGGGGGGGCTTGACCCCCTTCCCTTAGGCCCCCTGGATCCGCTACTGTCCGGTGAGACAGAGGTCAAAAGCGAGCCTAGTACATACAAAACATCACCCCTGCAGAGGTAAGAAGAGAATGCGAAGATGTTTTTACAGTTACAGTAAGAGCGTTATCGTCACACTAGTGCGTGTTTTTTTTGCGAGGCCACGTGGACTCCGTGGTGGACTGCATGGAACCCTCTCAAACTACTATTTGGCTACTGCCCTGTCTATACAATGTCGCCCATGCGCATGTGACCGCCCGTAATTTTCTGAATATTCATGAAAAAATATCGAAAATAAACTTCAAAAGGGGGGGTCTATCTATAACATTTTTCACTAGTTTTTTTTAAATAAATACACAATTTTTTACCGAAAAAATGACTTCGATTCCGTTTTTTTTTTCGTAGTCGATATTTTTTTGTAAAAATTTTAATTAACCTGTTAAAATAACTCATAAGCTTTTGGAAATAATAAACAGAATCCAAATCGACCCATAAACTTCGGAGATGTGTCAAAAAATAGAAAGCAAATCTTTAAAAAAAAAAAAATTTAATAACATGAAAAATGTTATAGATAGACCCCCCCTTTTGAAGTTTATTTTTGATATTTTTTCATGAATATTCAGAAAATTACGGGCGGTCACATGCGCATGGGCGACATTGTATAACAGCATTAAAAGTATCTTTACTTACCGACAACCCGTGCACCTTCAGCCAGTGTTGTACAAACACAGTATTAGCATCAGTGACCAGCACCACGTCCCATCCCTCGGCCGCTAGTGTCGTGATCAGCTTCTCGACCCCCGGCGTGGGCCGCATGGACCCGATGCAGTCCAGGATGTCGTCCTGGCTGAGGCCTGCGGAGTATGCGTGTTCGAAGACCTGGGCAGGAAGAGGAACTGTTATAGTTTTGTAGACCAAATTAGACCGATTTTTAATTTTCCATAGAAACAGAGATTTCCAGTTATCTGCTTTTAAATAAAACATTTCGAAAATGTTCTTAACTAAGTTTTTAGACCTTTGTATCCTGCATATGCATATAAAGTTTCATTAAAATCGGTTCAGTCATTTCGAAAAATAAGGGCTTGAAAGTTTGTATGAAATGCCGTACGACGTAAACCCTCTTAAGAAAGTTTTTTTTAAATTGATTATGAGTAAACCGAACACAGTGTAAGTACTTGAGATTAAACATTAAATTAATGTAGGTAATGTCTTTCGTTTCTTTCAGTTCAGTCACAGGTTGTCCGTAAGTATCGCTTGGTGCGATAAGACCTCCCATTTCACAATTGTTTTAAATGTGTTTGCATCCCTTTTTAGTTTATTTTGTGTACAATAAAGTGTTTAGCATAATAATGTTCCCACTGCTAGAACACAGGCCCCCTCTCTGTGAAAGGGAGTGTGCCGTACGCAGGCCCAGTACGGGTTGGTAGATGTCACATGTCTTCGAATTTTTGGTTCTAGGACATGCCGGTTTCCTCACGATGTTTTCCTTCACCGTTTTGAGAGCAGTGGTGATGAAATTATTTACAAAAAGTAAAGCGCCTGTCTTAGCTCTTAGTTCTCGAACCTACGACCTACAACTCGTATGTCTCTGAGCCACCACTGCTCTCAATAATAAAAATAAAGTGTTTAATTACATAATAATGAAATGTATTTTCTTCCTTTTTTAACATAACTTGATAAATAATTCTTTGTAAATGTAAATCAGTATCTACAATACTGACTGCTTCTGTTCTTGACAACCACTGGACAACCCACCTATGGTCGTTTTTCTGTTTTATAATAGAACTAGCTTCCGCCAGCGGCTTCGCTCGTGTGATATCTTTATAAATTATAGCCTATATTACTCAGTGATAATATAGCATTCTACTGGTGAAAGAATTGATTAAATCGGTCCAGTAGTTTTGGAGGACGATTGACTTGTAAGCGATCCTATATAAGTGGGGTTGTCGGGCGGTTGAAGCTCACTTTGCGTTCGGCTCGTGTCGTGGCAACACTTCATATCCGAGTTCGCAACAAGTCAATCGTCATCCTGAGGATGCCTCGTTGAGAGGCGAAACACGTGTCGATTTCTTACAGGGTTCTCTAAGACTCTTTAAGAACAGTTAAGCGGATTAAGTTACTAAATATACATCGTCTATTGTATTTTAAAATCTTTAGAGTATTTATGAACCATAATTTAGAAAAACAATCATTCTGAGTGTTGGACATCATAACCATGACTATGCTAAAGAATTTAGGCAAACAAACACGTGTTAAACTTAAAACCTAATACACATGCCAAAGGTTGCATGCCAATCGCACGTTCATGAAAAATGCATGCAATTAAAATGTTTACAATTACTTACATAGATTCCTAAACGTATTGATCACTAATTATATCAAAAGTACTTCAAAACTTGGCACAGTTTTCATTACAGGTAATTTGCAAGCTATTATGTAAACTGGGAAGGCTGCCAGTGACAATACATTGATTTCATTTACTTTTTACAAATCGAGCTCAAAACACAGAGGCTCGTATAAAGAGGAGCTCGTGCACAGCACCCTAATTACGTAATGCACGATCAATTTTAAATTGAAACCAATTGAAAAAGATTGCCCGTCCCAAAAAAAATCTGCTCAATTTTTTTTGTCGAACTGTTGAAGCAATGGACTGGCAATCTTTTTCAATTGGTTTCAATTTAAAATTGATCGTGCATTGCGTAATTGGGGGGCAGGTCGGCATCCAGCCTAACAGGATGCAGCTGAATACTAGTATATTAAATGGAGCGACTTATCTGACCTCCACAACCAAGTTACTGGGTAATACGATACCCCTTAGTAAGATTGGTTCAGACTTTCGGGCTTCTGACGCCCTTAACGACTGTCAAAAATTCACGAATGCTAGCCGGGACCAAAAAAAAATGCACAAATAAAAAATGTACACATGAATGCAATAAAGAGTTTGACCAACGGCAACGGCTTAACGTGTGTCTTGGTATGTAAAGAGGGTCACCCATCTATGGACCAACCGCGGCAAGCATAACTTCAACCTAATCCGCACTCTCAACCTAATAGCTAATAACTCGGACCTATTCTGTTGTTCTCTGAGTGAGTTCACAAGGAACGCATTATTTGTGATATCTTACAAAATTTGAAATAATATTATAAGTAGATACTTAATAATAAGTTAGGATTAGAGTTAGATATTAAGCACGCTATCGCATTAAGTTACCCTGTAATGATAGATGAAAGCTGGAAAATAAATAAATAAAATAAAATAAAACTTAAGACGAGATACGACTTACGAGTATATGCCAGTGAACTTGACTGGCATTATGTCCAGCCAGTAATAGGACTCGCCCATCAAGGAGCGCTGTCCCAAATTAGACGCATTATTAAGTTATTATACTTACAAAAAACAATAGGTATTTTAATTATAAACATAATCTAAAATATTCAAAGTCATTAAGAAAAAATGCTGTCATTTAACTTTATATTTTTTCCAAATCATTAACACTACTCGATTCTATACTGAAGAGTATAGAATCATTAAAAGTGGGTATCTTGATCGATCGAGTCGATGCTCGGTCAGCTGTTAGTATGTGTATGTACACAAATAATAAAAATACATAATACCTACTCGTAAAAGTCACACGATGCATGACAAAGAATCATTGTCACAGTACATACAAGTACTGTGTCAATCAATTAGCACCTATTTGAATCAAGCTACGAGAAACGTTTTATACCTATATCTACGTTAACGCTATTGTCACGCATACAATCTACCAAGGTAGACAGGCTCCAACTTCGCAAAGACGGAAGTACGTCCGCTGAGCATGGAGTCTTGGGTTCGATAATTTTTTTATTAGATTTATTACAGCTGTAGTAGCAATCTGTCATTTGGTTTGAATAGGTCTTTATTTTTAACCGACTTCCAAAAGGAGGAGGTTCTCAATTCGTCTGTATGTTTTTTTTTTGTAAGTATGTTTGTTACACGATTTCTCCGTCAATTGTGGACCGATTTTTGGTTTGAAAGGGTATGCTCCCGAGGTGGTCCCATATAACATTGGCACTTAGTTTATATGGATGATATGATGATAACTTCCTGTCACTGTTATTTGCATAGCAGGTAGTGGTATTCGAATTTATGTGGGGTAGGTACCACAACTAAAAAGTGAAAAATAAAAACTTTTAACAAAAAAATTAAAACCGACTTCCAAAAAAAATACTACAAAGTGAAAAATAACTTTAATTTCGGAAATCGGTGACAAAAACGAAAATTAAAAACTAAAGACACTTATGATTGTTCCCGCCCTCCCTCTTTTATACCTATACTTGTACATATTATTATTATTTATTTAAGTCTGTTAGGTTTTAAATCATGTAAATAAATTAAAGGACGCTACCCTTTTTGAAAAAAAAACCCTATTTGCCAAGACACATACCGGCTGAACTGATGGTCCTAACAACATTTATAAAAGAATGGTGGTGGTAATGGTTGCATGCAGTGCCGTCTTTACCATAAGGGCACAGGGCCCAGGGCCCCTACCTCACGCGGGGCCCCGGAAGCCCGATACAACGCTTGCACTCAAAAAGATAATAGAAAATTTTGCAGAACAGAAATCCCGAAAGAATCATTATGGTAAATTCGAAACCAACTCAAATCTGCAGCATTTTATTTAATAACGTATCTACCAAAATTTATTAATATTTGATTTGTATTTATTTATTTATTTATTTAATACTTCAAGCACACAAATGTACAGAGGCGGACTTAATGCCATAGGCATTTTCTACCAGTCAACCTTTGGGTGGTGCAGAGACAAACAGTGGTAGGTGCGATAGCGAGAATTAAGGAATAAGTATATTTATTTAAATTTAAAAAACTATAAATATAATATATACACGTAATTATATATAAATATAAATACAAATAAATACATATATACTAAAACTACTAAGACAGTCAATGGGAAACATTACCGTTGTGCTGATACTGCCAGCTTCTTGAGAATGTGCTCGCGAACTTTAATTTTAAAAGATAATCGGTTGGTCGCCATCCTGATTTCCTGGGGGAGCGCATTCCACAGAGATATAGACTGAACGAAGAAGGAAGAGTGAATGAAGTCTGTGCGGTGAGTGGGGCATTGAAGAAGACGATTGTGAGATGAACGTAGATTTCTATTGTGGTTGGCGCAAATGTACTGAAAGTGGGGGGCTAGATAAATAGGAGAAGAGGGAGAGTCAAGAAATGAAAACAAGGTGGTCAACGTCCTTTGCTCTCTGCGCTGGCGTATAGGCAACCACTTTAGAAGCGACCGTTGCGCAGAGACATGATCATATTTACGCAGATTGAAGACGAATCGAATGCAGTTATTGAGAAGACGGTCAAGTTTGTCGAGTAGATCTGCATTCAGGTCATAGTAGCACACATCACCATAATCGATGATAGGGAAGATTAAGGACTGCACAAGCATTGTCTTCATACTCGATGGTAATAAATTTTTCAATCGGTACAAAGCCCGCAGCGTTCCAGTAACCTTCTGGCTTACCCTAGCGACTTGAGTACGCCAGTTTAGGGTACTATCAATGTGCAAGCCTAAGTGCTTCACGTCAGTACTAAAAGGAACGATCGTACCATTGAAGAGAACCGGTGGCAAGGTTGTACTGTCCACCTTGCTAATACCCCGAGAACTGCCAATGATGATCGCCTGACACTTTTTAGGGTTTACGGCTACACCAAATTTGTCAGCCCAGGTTTTTATGGCTTTCAAGTCCCTGTTTAGTTTGTCGATAGCGTCAGGCAATTCATCAACCCTTCCCTGACAGTACAATTGCAAGTCGTCTGCATACAGATGATACGCACACTGAAGTTCGGAAGTTATAAGATTAATAAAAATAGAAAACAGAAGAGGAGAAAGTATACCGCCTTGAGGAACGCCAGTTTCCAAATCATACCAGCATGAAGAAGAATCCCCAACATGAATAGATTGCTGACGTTCCTGAAGGTAAGAAGAGAACCATTCCAGCGCTTTGGGAGAGACCATAAGATATGACAGAATGGCTAACAGGATGTCGTGACTGACGGTATTAAAGGCATTCGAGAAATCAACCAACACTAAAGCCGTAACTTTGGTGTCTTCCAGTCCTGCCCTTATATCGCCAGTCACTTTAAGAAGGGCGGAAGTAGTGCTGTGCCCAGGTCTGAACCCAGATTGAAAGGGGCTAATGAGTGAGTTTCGATGAACAAAGTTTGAGAATTGTTTGTGGACACAGGCCTCAAGCACTTGTAATTTTCAATGTCAAGCATTTGTAATTTTTACCCATAGTAAATATAAAGTAACTAACGAGCCACAATAGAATTTTCTATTGATATAGCATTCTGAAGGCCAATCGACGGTTGAGCAGAAAAATGTTGTTTGTCATTCTTTTTTTTTTTACTTTCCCAGGGGGCCTCTAATTGCCTTGTGTGCCCAGGGGCCCCGGCTTACCCTAAGACGGCCTTGGTTGCATGCGCGTTTGCGATGTTTGATATTGTTATTGACTGGGCTAAAGTTCAACTTCAAATTCTCAATTCAGAAACCGGACGTAAGTCTATTAAGTACCCTATATTTAGCCCTGCAAGAACGTCATATGCCTAGTAGATACCCGGGGATACCCACGCGTTCCTGAAAGTATATATTATTATTGATCTAAATATATCTCAGAGCACATGACAAAAATATATACCAATCTATGTTGGGATATAAAACTTTCGATACATAGTATTTCTTTATTTATAGGTTTCGCGTGACGCGTTTGTAGAGACAGAATTATATTATGTGCGAATGGATATATAGAACTTTTTTTATCGAAACTCGCTGTTGCTAGCCAAATCGCGGATTTCTTTGGGACATTACACACTATTATACCTCTAACCTACTATCTAATTACGCAACTCAAACTCAAACTCAAACTCAAAGCATTTATTTCAATTAAACCATATACAGGCACTTTTGAATTGTCAAGGAGTCGGTCAGTCAGAAATATGAAGCTAGTTGCCCATTCCAAAGCGTAGGTACCTATGGAGAAGAACGGGCAAGAAACTCCACGGACACTCTTTTAAATAAATAATTGTTACAAAATAGTGGTTACATCATTCATGTTTAAATTATACATGTGAGAACAATGTAAAAAGATGCGCACGATAAAAGCGTCCGTAATAAAAAGATAAAACAAAAACAATTCAAAGATTAAAATAAATTAAAATAAGCCACGGCAGCTAAGAGATGACCAGTCCCAACTGACGGCGCCCGTTCACGAACATGACGCATGTATTAGCACCATTCAGCTCAACCATTTTGAAGGGAGCTAAATGATCCAACACACACGCCACCATCAGCGAGACATCTGAGTGAGCATGACATACTCTCAGCCGCCAGGGCACATTCAAGTCAATGAAAGACATATTACCCGGTAAATGGTAGCTCTGTAGTACATAGTACTCACACATGTGCTATGCAATTATATAATACAAAGGAGATTGAGTTTACACAATGCAAAGATGGTCTTACAATCTTCAGCAGCTCCCAACAGTATTTTCAAATGTTAATCAATTAGTTGTGGTTGTGGAGCAGGACCAGCATTGACCCAAGCATTTTTATCAGCGATGTAATCAGCCAACTTATAATATGCCTGCCTGCATAGTGTGCGTTTTATGTGCGTTAACACATTTTCAAAAACGATTCCGACTAATCTGATTCATTTTGACAGTTCAACAATGTTCATTGCGTTATTTACGCTGTTGGGCAGATTTTTTTACGAACTTATGAAGCAATGGTTTAGCAATCTGTTTCAAAACGATTCAAATTCCGATTGTTCGTGTACCTATTACGTAATTAGGGTACTGTATGTTGGGGTAAAAGAGCGACATTATACAAGGTGGAGACGACAATACAACAAAAAATTAAACGGTGTGTCTATGATGACGTTCCCATTCTGTATACGAAAATTCAATTGAATATATTCAATAGTTTAGTCACTATAGCTCGGCAAAATCCATAGTCGGCTCGGGCTATTTCAGTTATCCACCCCAAAAATCCACCCTAATGTGGATATTCTGAAATGTATGCCCGAGAATTCACCCAAGGCCTAGTTGGATAAACGGAATTTATAGGCTTAGGGTGGATCCGGCTTACATTACATTTAATTTGTTTGAAAAGCTCGTTATTTTTTTTCGAATCTTGGATTTATTTGCCAGTTCCAAAATACTCTTAATCATTAGTAGTGCCAGTATTTAAATTTTTTGTTGTATGATAGTCTCCACCTTGTATAATGTTGAGGACAACGACCATACCATAACTACACGTACAGCAATGGATGAATTGGATTCCATAAACGGATTTCCGCAATGGTGTTTTCCTTCCGCAAAATTAGTATATCATACTAATTAATAGTGTTTATTTAGAAATGGAGCAGCAGGAGCAGTGGTGGCCCAGTGGTAACGGCCCCGACTTACGAGTTTACTTTGTGTAAATAATTTCATCACCACTGCTCCCAAAACGGTGAAGGAAAACTTCGTGAGGAAACCGGCATGTCTTAGAACGAGGCCTGTGTCCCAGCAGTGGGAACATTAATAGGCTGATGATGATGATTTAGAAATGGATAAATAAACATATTTCTTTAAAATAATGTAGTCTTTATTATAGTGGAGGGTTAGTTTTACGGTTCCAACCATAAACGGAAAATCGGAACCTTTATAAGATCACCGTCCGTCTGTCACAAAAGATTTCCTCGAGATCTATGCAACTTAGGAATTTGAATTTTGGCGTAATGTTCTCAATGACATGCACACAGATCGCCAGTCACATACCTCTTTTTTTATTTTAAAGATTTTTTTACTGTCCCAAAAAGCAGCCAAGATCAAGTGGGACTGGGCCGGACATGTTTGCCACATGTCGGAGGCATTGTGGGCTAAGACCACTACAACATGGATTCCTGAAAACGTCCAATGGCATCGTGGAAGACCCAGGCGTCGATGGCGGAATGAACTTGACGCTTAAGGCTGCGTTTCCACCAGAGATGAGTGAGGATGCGTTGCGAGGGATGTGTGTGAAACTAACCAATAACATCGCTTCACTGTCATAGCTTGAGCTAGGTTATTGGTTATTTTCACACACATCCCTCGCTACGCATCCTCGCTCATCTCTGGTGGAAACGCAGTCTAAAGGAGGGATTAGTCCATATTGGGTCATTATTAATATAATTACTGTCTTGTCTAGAGGAAAAAAAAGTACTAAGGTGCAGGGAGGAGGTTTTTGAAGCATCAGGGCCTATTTCACGATGTCCGAATAGCCACTACTTACCGAATAAATTCAAAAATGGAACAGAATTTGTGTGAAATAATCTGCCAAGTAAGTTAATAGGAACTTAATCATAGGTGGTGGAACAGGCCCTAAGACTCACAGTATTTTATTGTTTGCCTAGTCTTTGCACTTTACGCACTCACAGCTGTGGTCAACAAACCAGCGTCAGGCACTAGTTGTCTGGCATTTTTGCTGAACTGGGCCTATTTGGCGCAGCCGCGAGGCACACATTCCTGTTAAATTATTATTTTACACTTTTTATTTGTTTCCTTTTTTTTTTCTCTTTTTTTTTTTTTTTACTTGTGTTATGTGCCTTTTTGTCTGTGCTAAATAAATGTATTTTCTTTCTTTCTTCTTTCTTTAACAGAAACAAATCCGCTACATCTCTTGTCTTAAACTGTCACAATTTCACTGGCAAGCTTGCCACAGTACAAGGCCGCCAAATTGATCCGCTGCCAGACTAGATAAATATTTCGGATATTCGCAAATTATGCTTGGAATGGTATCTTTCAACCTTGTCCTTAGCTTATTAATAGACTGACTTTCTATAGCCAAGTTACCTGTGGCAGGTAAGAAAATTTTAAGCGTGATTTTTTTGTATTAACATACAATATATATTATGTCCTATGACATGTAACGTCTCCGCACTGGGCCCGCGTGGTAGATTACAGCCCACTCGCTCTTACAGAGAGTCAGAGAGGAGGCCTGTGTCCCAGCAGTGGGAACATTAATAGGCTGATTATGATATCCTATGACAAGAGGAAATACTGTAGCTTCCCATTCATCATTCTCCTGCCTTTATCCCAATGTATTTGACTCAGCGCAACATGTCTTTTCTTCTCTATTAGTCGTCATCTCGGTAGTCACACCCTTTCAAGACATATCTTCGTTCACACAGTCCATCCACTATAGCTTCATATTAGTGGAATTAGAAAAGAATATTCAGAATTGGATCAATAGTTTCAGAGATTACCCCTACGTACAAACTCTCAAATTTTACCTCTTTAAAATATTAGTATAGGTACCTACATACTCGTACATTACAAGCCGTATGCCCGATGGTATGTCCCATCAGCGAAAATAACGAACTTCCATACAAACTTAAAATTCTTACTTGGTGCTCACCTTCGTTACATAGGGTACTCTTGTGCAAAATTCCATGCTTTATAACCCAGCTGATGCTTCTTAACCCAGCTGTTTAGGGTATAAGTCTTCGTCTGTCAGATAGCTGTGCTGCTGGACAGTTTGTTGCACCACTTCTTCCCAGCTAAAGCACTAGGAAATGATGAAGGGCGGGCGGGGGACTGTCTGATGTAATTTTGACGATCGCAGCAGAA